>JBBMOI010000007.1:11410000-11505000 GCA_038088405.1 Porites divaricata
TCCCTCCAGCAAAGTAGGTGTTTTCGTGCGGAAAAAGCCTGAAGTCACCTGGCTACAGCTGTTATTTGCAAGTGAATATGCCTACTGTGATCCAGCAGATAGAGTAACAAAACGTTCTGTTTATCGTTCACCTTGAAAGGTTATTTCCTACAGCCTAGGATCAGGTAGACTATTTTAAAAGAGCCGAGTTTCTGAACAATTGTCGCAAATCTTTACAACTTAACAAAACTGCATATACTGGTTTTAAGTCACTGTTCACGAGTAGCAGCCGGGTAGTAGCATCACCAACATCGACATCTGCATCAGTAACATTGATTTCCGTATGGTTAGTTAGATAACGCTGTATTCGTTGTGCTTATTGAGATCATGAAGAAAAGAAACAGAAAGTTTGTTTTGTGACGCATTCTTTTTTAGACAGGGTATGGGATTACCCTAAGTTTCATGGTTTCAGTGTGGACGATTGTGACAACTAATGGATTAATTAATTTTTGTAAGAAGATAAAGCAAAAAGTACTTCTTATGCCAAATGCAGGTCCCTGTTCGTAGTCGCAGGATGGTAAAAACCGTCTGCAAGTGTCCGCACTTCAGCTCCTAAATTAGAGATTGATCGTCAAATCAAGGCTAGAAGACACGACCATTCCTTTCCCGAAGGGATCATAAGTCACTGGGAACGAGGGCTCTTCTACGATTTCAAAATACTATTAGTTGTTGAAATCTTAGCTCAGGCTTTTCATATAACACGCCAATACTTTTTTTTAAGTTTGCCGCAGGTGAGCGTTGCGTGACGACACTAAAAACAGCTGTGTAGCAGACTATTGCAAGCGTGACAAGAAGAGGAAAAAGTCCCTGACAGAATTCAGTGCTGACAGGGGCATATAGTGGCTACCTTTAAGCCATTTAGCCCGGGCTTAACAAATTAAAATTTGGTCCAAAATGAGTTCATGAATTGCAAGTTATCAGGGAGTGAAATTGCAACTAATACAGGTACCAATGTCTGTGACGATTACGCAAAATGACACATATTTCACAAGGAAACTCTGTCGCTGGCGAATGCCATTTTGGTTTTCCTAGTAGATATGTAGGGGTCCTCTTTGCTTACTTTTGATGACCTGCTAGAATCATTTGGTTTCAAAACTTTTGAATTTGGAGGATCTCAACTCCAAAATAACATCTAGTATAAAGTACAATAAAAACCGGCCGTTTACTCCTTGTTTGTTCTGGTTTTTCTTGTTTGGTTTCGTTTACATTTTTTTTCTCGGGGACGCTCCAGACTTATGCAACTTCAAGCTAACCCATGCATTTGAATCTTTCTCATTATTTATTATTTACTTTAATTGAAAATCGATCTTAAAACTAGTCCCACTCTGCTATTCTATTTTGCCGCCAACATTCAAACTTCAGATTCTTTGCATCGGGAGGTTGTTTTTAAACATGATTTATAATTCCTTTTAAACTGATAGAAACGTTCACTATAATTAACTTTTGAAAGGTAGCCATGATTAAGTCGAATCCCTTATTTTCGAGAGAGGACGAGCAAAAGACATTGAAAGTTGAGCAGGAAAGGTAATAACCTCAGGAGTAATAATAAGCGAGCAAACTGTTTCTAAGCCTTGGAAATCGAGTACATGCAATTGGTTATAGTTGATAACCGTAATAAGGGCCCAACAAGGTTCTATTTCGGGGGTGGAAGCGGAATCATGAATCACGAATCACAGCTGTAAAATTAAAATGAATCATGAATTATTGTTAAAGGAATCATGAATCTCGAAAAAAAAATGTGAATGAATCATGAATCATTGGGTAAAAATAAGGAAGGAATCATAAATAACGAAGGACAAATGATTCCGCTTCCACCCCCGATATTATTTTCATTTAGTAATACCTGGCAAGGCTATTTCTACTAAGAAATAAAATAATTGTGGCAATAAGAAAGAAAATCTGTACCTCACCTTCCTCCATTGTTGCTCCTAGGTCATTATTAGGATATTACAACCATTTTTATGTTTTTTCTTTTATTAGGATTTATTTTTTTATTTTTTTAACCTGTTGAATTTTTTTCCCGTTACTCCGTTACTCGTTACTGCGTTACTCTGTTTAGTAACACCCATCAAGGGGTCTCAATCCCAGCTGACGTAATCGATAGTTTAACAATAAGGTGGAACCTATTGACAATGCAGTTTGATCACAGACATTTTGCTCACGGCCTGGATTTAACTCGATATCACCGGACATCAAAAGCTTCAAACTTGAAGATTTGGGAGTAGATTTCCTGAAAATGTGCTTCAGCTTGCGTCTAGCTTTTCTCTTTTTCATGGAGCTCATATTCTTTTTTATCGGTAATCTTGATGGCTCTCGGTCTCTACTTTCCAATCTATATCAAATTCTCTCTCACCTGCTCATCGTGGCTCATCAGTGCTAACCATTGCATGGAAAGATTCAGTAAAAACGACCCTTGGGTGATATTTAACAAGATTACGAGTTCTAGTATGACTTTGTCGGAAGGAAATCGCCACAGCTTTCGTATATGTTTGGCTAATGAAAGGTATTTTCACATTAAATCCTTCAGCGGCGAAAGATTTTCTGCCGTTTACATTTCCCTGACAGGGCTTATTTAATCCCTTAGCGGGCTTTGTTATCCCCAAAAGGGGCTCAATATTTCCCACAACGGGCTTTTCTTTCCCCAAGTGGGGCTCATAAAGCTTAATTTGTATCCTCTTCGCAGGCGGTCGCCAAGTACCTTGATCATCAACTTTGAAGCACCTTTCGAAACCTTTTATTCGGCCGGATTGACACAACTTCGAAAGCTGTGGCATACTGAGAAAATACCTCTTAAGAAATTCATCACAAAGTAAGAAACTAAAAGGTAACTTACCGATAGGACAACTCGTATCAAACACGTCGAAGAAAGCAACGAAAGCAAAGCAAATCGAAGTAAAGAGTTTTCTTGCAGTTGTCGGGAGTTGTCGTGGAAACCACATGGTGTTGGTGCAATTGTCGTCTCTACTAATACACATTCGATTGGTTCCGATTGTCATTAGATGTTTATTTCGGGTCACGAAAAAATTACGAGTGATTATCGATGATATTACCCTCCTAATGCTTCATGTAATGTGTCACGTAGGAGAAATTATTCGTATGACGTAATAATTTGCCATATATGAGACACTTACCAGCTTGGCACTAGACACAAAAAGGCTTTGAATAACTGTTTGTTTTTCTCATCATTTACTATTTTCTTTCCATGGCAAAGTATTGGTAAAATCTTGAGGGCACCTGAGGTCCCCTTTTGCACTTTTTGGAGGTTTTTTAAAAAAGTGTTATTCCACAGCCCATCTTAGGTGAGCCGGGTGCAGAACAAGTTTCGTGTGTCAGATCCGGATGTTTAGAAGAACAATAGGGAGATTCTAAACTTAATGACATATTCCAAGTATCCTTTACGGACCCGTTTTTCCCAAAATTTTGCATAAGCATTGTTTTCAATAAATTATTTCTGTTGGGTTGGCTGTAATACTCAGGAGAAATGAAAAACAAAGGTTATGCAAAATTTTGGGGGACAAATAAGGTGCATCTTGGGAGATGTGCAAGTGGCGTAAGTGGGCACCTCTATGTATTTCCCAGTGCCGGATCCAGACCTCGAGATAAGGGGGGGCCTGTCATCCAGACGCTTAGATAAGGGGGGCAGTCTCCAAAAAGTTTTTTTCGGGCCTTGGTTTGGTCTAAAAATAAGGGGGGTCCAGGCCCCTCCCCCTGGATCACCCACTGTTTATTCTTTGTGAGGGGGGGGGGGGGGCTGTGTCGGTACTTTTGATCTTCCCTAAGGGATATACGTTAACTTTACCTCAGCCTTTTCAGGTGTGTGGTTGTTAAACGTAATGGCCCTGAATGAGCCATGACTTGGTGACCTTTTTCGTCGACTTTTGTAGCCAGCGCAGTAGACGTCGAAAGGGGAGGGGAAGGGAGGAAAAAAGGGAAAGGGTATTAGCACCCCCTTTTTTTTGCACCTGCCACACAGGCTATTGACTTCGAGATGTTGCCTTCTTTTGGCAGGCCATCTAAGAAAAGGATGAGACCGTCGAACGAAGTTTCTGTGTTTACATGGCCTGTGATTAAAAGAAATCACACACACACACCAAGTGCGCACAAAGAGGGTGAGATTATGAAAAACCTCAGTCTAGAACACAGCAAAAAGTTTTTTATTCCTTTTTTGAAAAATAGCTTGACTCCTCTCATGAGGTCGTGTCTCCTTGCCTCCACCTTGGTAAGCTCTGCCAATTACAGGTACTCTCTCATGTAATGCCCTGATTTATCATGCAAATAAAATTCTAAGTAGCCAAATCATCCCTTAGTTTGGAATCTTAATCTTTTATGAGTTATCGAAAAAGATAACCAATGCAAAGTTATTTCCTATTCTTGTTTACAGTCTCTACCTGCAGATAACTAGAGTGATTTTACTTTAAGACCTGTGAAACAGATACCAGCAACTGGTGCAAAATAGCCACAAGAAAACAAAGGAAGAAAATGGAATTAGTGTACAATAGTGCATAGTATTCTACTACTTATTTCACAGGTTAAGGAAAATCACTATATTTGCTTGAGAAGTATGATTTGGGAGCCAAGAAAGATCACTCAAACAAACTGGACATCACAACAGTAAATGTGGTCTAAATAATTTCAGAGGGTATAAGTTAAGCTTTTTGTTAGCAATTTAGTACCTTGAATAAAAAATAAAGGGTTATGTACACAGTGTCTTAATGGCAGTTTGTAAATTGAGGAATGGCCACATTTGCTGAATGCTCAAACCATCTATCCAGTAGTGTGCTATGTGATGGACTCCATAATGGATATAGTTTGCAAACTTTGTGGCAGGCAGTAGCACATTCAGCAGGAGGTGCAGCTATCAAACACTGGTTGATGAGGCCATATAAAGTAAACACATCTACTGTTAGCTGTTTTGTGGTGGCTGTTCATCTTTTGGTTTAAACCCTTCAGTGTTAAGTTTCTTCTTGTATTCATCATAAACCCTTTTCTTGGCAAAGTAGGTCACCTGAAATAAGCAACAGGACAATAATCTGACAACAATCCCCCGCCCCAATGACATTTGCCATGTACAAATATCCCTAAGTTAGTCAATTGAACAAAATCGAATGAACGTTTAATATTGAACTCAACAGAACTCAATTCATGGATTGAGTTTGATTTTGTTCAGCAATTGAACATAATTGAACTCACCAAAAAATGGCTCAATTAACACAATCAAACATTCAAACTCTGAAATCCTGATAGAGAGATGATCACAGTGGGAAAAAAAATCGCAATTTTACCTCCTAATCAGTTGTTTGTTTTCTGTGATTATGACCTTAGGAAAAATATGTTCTTACTACATTGTAATTCATTTTCCATCATAGCCACTGTGCTCTGTTGTTGCTCTTATTTTCTCAAGAGTTTTAAATAATCATTCATTTGGTCTGTTGCCTCTGTTGCAGTGAGTAATTAACTGCTAACAGTATTTCAAAGCAATACTAGATGTTATACATAATTGAGCTATTTTGAAAAAATAGCTCATATGTCAGTGGTGTAAGCGTATGTATCTTTGTGGCTTTGTATGTTGGGATGTTTGTTGCCAGAGCCAATAAGGTTGAAGGTACTATGAGTTGATGCTTAGGAACCAATGAGATCTTGGCATCTATTTAAACATGGCATTGATAAAGGTTGAACAAGGGCACTTTGAGACTGCCATCTTGATCCTTCACAATTTTTTCATCTTTTATTACGGGTACAGGTGTTTGGAAGCATTACATAAAATATCTTCATGATTCAAACGCTGTGAACAGTGATGCAGCTGTTGAAGGGTTCATATTTAAGTGTGGTTGCTGCTTCGGGGCATTTCTACCTACCTATCAAATACTGAATAGTTACGAAATACCAGGATTTTTATCATTGTGGTAGATGGTTGCGTCATCATAATTCACGAGGTTTTAACGTGCGATTCTACTCAGTGAAACAGTCTTTAACTCCGACAACGTATTTCTTCACGTTTTAAAAGCTATTGCTTCTCAGAAGACAAGAGCCTTTTTCAAGGATTTGGTTACAAAAGGAAACAGGTCTTCATACGTCCAAGTTACTATTTATCATTGTGAAAAGCCAATCTGCATGAGATGTACAGTCACACAGCTGGCAAGTGAAAGTGTTGGACTTTACCCCCTTTCGTGGTTCGTAAGTGAGGGAATTCGAGTTATCACACAGTAAACTAGTAAACAGAATTATAAAAATAACTCACGCACACAATTTGCACGTGAAGATGTTGGTCTTTCGCCTTTTTACAATTCGTACGTAAAAAAAAAGGCAAATTGTTTTACTACAAAATTTTCTCAAACGATTTTAAGAAATCACCTCGGCTTCATTATAACATTTGCAATTAAATTATGTTTCATGCAACGTCAAGGTTGATAACCTAACATTTATTAACATTTGTGAAACAGTCTTTAACTCTGACAACTTATTTCATCATGTTTTAAAAGCTATTGCTTCTTAAAAGACAAGAGCCTTTTTTAAGGCATTGGTTACTAAACCAAACAGGTCTTCATACATCCGAGTTACTATCATTATTGTAAAAAGTCAATCTGCATGAGATGTACAGTCACACAGCTGGCACGTGAAAGTGCGGTTGGACTTTGCCCCCTTTCGTGGTTCGTACGTGAGGGAATTCGAGTTATCACACAGTAATCTAGTAAACAGAATTATAAAAATAACTCATGCACACAATTTGCATGGGAAGATGTTGGTCTTTGGCCCTTTCACAATTCGTACCTAAAAAAGAGGCAAATTGTTTAACTACAAAATTTTCTCAAACGATTTTAAGAAATCACCTTGGCCTTATTACAACATCTGCAATTAAATTATGTTTCATGCAACGTCAAGGTTGATAGCCTAACATTTATTAACTTCCAAGAAAATTATCAAACTGCCGAAATATATTTCTACTTATATCATGTTACTCCACTCAATATAACAGTATCTAATTATTGTGTCAACTAGTTTCTTCCAATTTTATTCCCTAACGCTACTGTTTCTACTTAAGTTACGCATCTTTACTAAATAGAACGAAAAAGGTCGGTGAACTTTGTAAGCAAGAGAATAATATGTTTAAAGCTTGTTTACGGGATTAACAATACTCGATACAGCTTTCAAAAAAATAAGCTGCCTTTTAAACTCGTAAAACCACATTTTATAGGGCGCATACTTTTGAATTAAAGTCTATATCTAAATATCAATTATTGCTTCATTGGAAGAGATTTGAAAATATATGATCTTTTATACTCTACCCAGTTGTAGCAGGGGAAACAGAACTCATACTGATGTGCGTTGTACCGATAGCCGAATTAGGTCAGAAATGCCCTGAAGCAGCAACCACACTTAAATATGAACCCTTAAACAGCTGCATCACTGTTCACAGCGTCTGAATCATGAAGATATTTTATGCAATGCTTCCAAACACCTGTACCCGTAATAAAAGACGAAAAAATTGTGAAGGATCAAGATGGCGGTCTCAAAGTGCCCTTGTTCGACCTTTACCAATGCCATGTTTAAATAGAAGCCAAGATCTCATTGGTCCCTAAGCATCAACTCATAGGACCTTCAACCTTATTGGCTCTTGCAACAAACATCCCAACATACAAAGCCACAAAGCCACAAAGCCACAAAGATACATACGCTTACATCACTGACATATGAGCTATTTTTTCAAAATAGCTCAAAAAAGGGTAAAGCCCGGGGGTTATTAGCCTGGGGGTTTGACATGGGTGCAGCTGGATTTCACTGATCCTGGTGTGTTCAATTGATAAAAACCAATCAATAGAAATTGATACTCACATACTACCCAAGTGCTAAGTTTCTTGATTTTATTGTTTTTATCAGATGTATCAATGATGTGAAATAAATGAAATAATTCATTTTGAACTGCGGTTATAGATGAGAGTGAAGAATGATCATCGCAGTGAATTTTCCAATTTAAGCAATTGGAAAGATGATTGCGATGATCACTCTTCACTCTCATCTATAACCGCAGTTCAAAATGAATTATTTCATTTATTTCACATCATTTCACTCCTTTCGGGAGATATGAACTCAATAAATTGACCTCGCTCCCAATGTGTGGCTTCATAGCTCAGTTGGTAGAGCAACGCACCGGCAACGCGGAGGTCACGGGTTCGAATCCCGTTGAAGCCCTGATTTTTTTCAGGCTTCTTCTTTCCAATTGCTTAAATTGGAAAATTCATTGTGATGATCATTCTTCACTCTCATCTATAACCGCAGTTCAAAATGAATTATTTCATTTATTTCACATCATTTCACTCCTTACGGGAGATATGAACTCAATAAATTGACCTCGCTCCCAATGTGTGGCTTCATAGCTCAGTTGGTAGAGCAACGCACCGGCAACACGGAGGTCACGGGCTCGAATCCCGTTGAAGCCCTGATTTTTTTCAGGCTTCTTCTTTCCAATTGCTTAAATTGGAAAATTCACTGCGATGATCATTTTTCACTCTCAGATGTATCAATGTTGATCGTTATAGATGATGATGATGATAAACTTTATTTCAGTGTCCAGTCTTCTAGCTGGCCATGTAAGGCCTACTAATAGGGGACACTAAATTAAAATACTATCAGCTCTAACTAATTAGAATAAAATTTACAAAAATATACATACTAAAAAAAAGACGGATAAAACGTATTCGTATAGAATATATTTCGATACTACACGTGATTAACTTAGTGATAAAACCAATATTTTTCGATAAAATCGTTAACAATTATTGAAGAATCGATAATTATCGATAACTCACGTCAGACACTTTTATGGATTTTATCGATAGTTTGCGATAACAATCAGTTGATTTTTACCGAATGCTATCGATTATCGATTTTATCGATGGAACACACCAGGACTGATGCACCAGTCTAATTAATAGGACTTTCAAAAAAGTCCTTCGTCCGATTCCTCGGGCGACTTCCTCGCTCGCTCAGCCGCTTCGCGGCCTAAATTTGTAAAGGTCGACTTGTGGCTGGCCTGAGAAAACAGCCAACATTTGGCGAGGCTACCAATGGTTTCCCCGCCAAATGTAACCAGTAGAAGGGTCCCCAAAGGTCGGCTGTTTTCTAAGGCTCATAACTTGTGGCAAGTCTACAGTCTATACAAATCACAAAATATGTTCCTACCCAAGCAGCAGGGCAAAGGCTATTGTAAAGTTCCTTCTCTTTGCTACATGCTTCTTCACTGTTACCGTTCAAAGATAGGCAATTGAAGTAACTGTCCCGCGCTGCATGGCATTTTTTTCTTTCTTCTCCAGTTGGAGCCGGCATCGTTTGTCCGAGGGATGTCCGAGGACGGATACGTATGGTACTTGGCAGCCACGCCTTCTCTATCACACCGCTTTGACTTGTGGGATCGTAATGGCCGTTAGATTACCCGCAAAATGCAAAATGGATAGAAGCACTGTTTTGTTGGCGTTTTTTTATACTCCAATGCATGTCTAGCTTATGACTAACTAATAGGTAAGGGGAGAAAATATCCTGGTGTAAAGAAGTGGTTAAGGGTCAAATTTGTTGAATTGAAGATGAATTCCAGCTGGAGATCCGAACAAGAAGACCCCACTGTTGTCAGCTCCAGACATGTATTTCGTGGGATTGAATATGTTGTCACTCTCATGATCGACAACATCAAGGAGATGTTTGTCCTTGAGGTTGAAGATAGGCTTACTTCTGATCAATGGAGAGGACAGTTCGATGCTAAATGTAAGTGCATACCTGATAGAAAATAAATGAAAATTCGAATGTGTTTACTTAATTAAAGTCAGATTATTTATTTGTTGTAGTTATTTTATTTGTTGTAGTTGTTGTATTTTATTTGTTGTAATTGCGGCCATTGCAATCGCTATTTTGAGATATATGGCTGAAAGTTATCAGGTTACCAATTTTTAATATGCTCTTTCAGCTTGTGCTAACAACATTTTTCAAAAGTGAACTGTTTTCTTGTTTACCGAAAGTTGATCACGCGATCAAGTCATGCAAAGAGCCTATTAATTTGGAAAACATGCCAAAAAACTTTCATTTTAGAAATATTGTCATACAAAAGTAGATAAATAACAAGCTTCAGTTTGTATTTAGCTATGACTGATATTAAACTTGGTGGCTCTTAAAAGAGCCGTTGGCTTGTTACCCTTAGTGTGCTACAATACCGCTCAAAGGTAAGTTGACAGTCACTCATGTCTCGATTCTCGATTCTTGAAACTTTCGAGGATCGAGTCTCGCCTCTAGAGGATCGAGTCTCGAGTTTCGATGATCGAGGATCGAGTTTTAAATTTCGAATCGAGAAAGTGCTCTCTTTAAAAATGTACACTTACCTTTCATTCTAGAAATCACCACTCCGTGCATTGGGAGAGACTCGTTCGCATTCGCATAAATGAAGCTCACGTTTTGAAAGCGAAAATGTTCACTTCTGGTCTCCTTGTAATAGTCCTTTTGAAACTTGCTTTTTAGAAGTGAGGGCAAGATACAGTCATATATGTAATAGCGGTCAAAAAGTAAACAACAACGAAACAACTCATATTAGAAACGACTGTATTATATCGCTCGTGCATCATTCGTACATTATAGCCTCTGTTTGAAAGCGAACAATAACCAAATGACTCTGTAGATAATCATACTCAAACCTCATTTTTTCAACCATAAATCTTCTTTAATCGTTCCAAAACAAGATCACAGATCAGAAAATTAGATCTTATCTATCTCACAAATCAATATCATGAGGTCTGTCTGTCTGTCAAACTCTGAATCATGTGACAATTACTTTTCTGACTTTTTGCAGAGTGCTGGTCCCAGGCTCGTGCATTCCTCGTCACTTTCTGTTGTTTGAACGAAATGAGTTTGGACCTTTTATGATCGTGTGTTAAAATCTCGCCTCAGCAAACAAAGTTTCCAGTGACATCAGCTAGATTTGCGTAGAAACCAGTTTTATAATTCACGGAGTCGCTGAGCCGTGTTTTCGAATGAACATGGCAAATGAAAGGTTGCATAAATTATATGAAATTGACTAATGAAAATTAATAACTCAAATGCTTGTGAAAATGTCGCTTTTTGTTACAAATAAAGTTTTCCGTGAAATTATTGTGTGACTACATGTAGATTTGCATATTTTATATACAGTAACAGCGTGACAAGCCACGGTATCGACCAACGTGTGCACGTGAAAATTTTGCTTTCCAGAGCAAATGTAGTTTCTCATGACTTTAACAACATTTACATACACCAAACTCGTGAAAAGCTACGGAATCGCCGAGTTTTCGAATAAAGTTATTGAGTGAAAGGCTACATGTTCTTAGCTGCATTTACACGAAAGAGGTTGAAGCTCGACCAAAAAGCAAATTTCACAATGTCGTAATCTTCATCAAGATTTGCATACAACCGCGTGAGCTTAATTCACAGAATGAATTTCCAAGCCGCACCGTTCATCTCGGAACTTGGCGAGCAAAGGCTACATACTGATGCACTGTACACGCAGGATAAATCGTCGATAATGAATATATCGATTTACACTTATTGAAAGCCTGCCGAACCCTGGCAATTCAAACAGTCTTACAGAACACCACACTGCAAGCACTGATCGACGGTGCGAATATCTGAACGGCTACGTGACTGTACAACATCGTTCTTTAGGAAAACCTTGCTTCTCGATCATCGAAGCTCGAGACTCGATCCTCGCATCTCGAAACTCTAAGCGTTCAAGCTTCGAGATGTGAGAATCGAGTCTCGAGCTTTGATGATTGAGTGTCAACTTACCTTTGCATGAGCGGTACTGTACATAAAACTGAAAACAATAATTATTAGGTTTAAGAAATAAAGGAAGCTGATAATGAAACTAAGTTTAAAACCATTTTAACGTTAATTTCATTTTGATCTACTACTTATTACACGGCAATTCTCTTTCAACAGGCCATTTCTGAGTTGTACAAAGCCCCTGTTTCACAATGAGGCTGCACAAGAAGCCATTGATATAACACTTATTTTAACTCATCACAAGAAAAGTTTTGCACTTGGTCTTGTTTTGAAAGTGAGGATTATTGGAACTCTAAAATGGCCTATTTTCACCTTTTTTACTTATTATGTTACATGCACCTCACCTGAAGACAATAGCCACCAACAAAGTTATCCAAATGATGGCCATTTTATACAATTTAGGGCTCACTTTTCTTTGTACTAAATTTTAGCAATAATATTGCTTTGATCTGTTTGTCCAGTGCACATGACTGTGGTTGTGACTTTAATCAATACAGATATCGAGGATCTAACTCACAAAACTGGAAATTTCAAGCAGTTCACAGTGTTTATCAGCATGCTTGAAAGTGCGCTGTCTAAGGTAAGCTCTTTTGTTCCTGATAAAACAATAACTACTGTACACACCTGCTTGAGATTACATTGTACATTTTGTGATGGTTGAAGTCCAAGAGCTATTCACAATGTTCATTTTGCTACTTCATTGGTGGCAGCATTATTCTCATATACTTCTATTCTCACAGAACAGTAATTCAGTATCAGTGGACCTTTTGACCTATGGAGACCTTGAATCACTACGCAATCAACATCACAGACCTGGGTTTGGAACACAGCATATTCCTGGTGCTAAAACAAGATCACAACTGAACTCAAAGAGATATCTTATTATGACGTATACTGTTGAGTTTGACAGGTGAACAACAATTTCCTTTAATGTCTTTGGTAATAAACAGTAAAATTTTATGTCTTAGGGTAGATTTCCACCATCATGTAATTTTTAAGTTTGTATGCTGCATGTAAAATTTTACAGGTGTAAATAAAATAGGGGCAATTTACATTGCATGGAATGTTGTGTGTAACAGTCAAAGTTCAGCAAGTTTTAATTTTTTCATTTACGTGCAACCTTCCATACTTTGCTTCTAATTTAAGCTTATTTATGCGTGAAATTTTACATGCGTACACACATGAAAATTATGCAACGGGGAAATCCACCCTTAGGTAATAAACAGTATTTTGCCCATATAAACATTTTTCAGGGCTAGAATGCTTACCATGACAATGATATGATAAGTTGTCAGTCAGTGTTGAGATAAATTTGCTTTCAGTCCCAAAAGAAGGACATTACAAATGAAAGGCTTTGAATTGCTTTGTAAATAAAACACTAGCTGTTTTTAATTGCAAACTAATGAGACCCAACTTTTTGGGCCTTTTTTGTTTATTTTAATTTTTATTGTTTTTTAATTTAATTCCATCCAATGAAAATCTCTTGTATTTTTACATTTTCTGATTAAGAATAATCCACACACTGAAAGATATGGGGAAAATTGTGGCTAAGTAATATTAATTTAATTCAATCAAAATTATTTTAACTTAAAAAACAAGTTTGCAACAAATACACATGGTTCGTACAATCTTGAAAAGGTATTGAATTTTGCTATTCATCTTGAAAAGTCCTTGAATTGGTTTAGATCCTTGAAAAGTACTGGATTTCTTTATTAGGCCTTGAAAAGTCCTTGAAATTCTCAACCTTGTCTACACCAGATGACTTTTTTCTGTAAAATTAGATTATTTTGCTGATGCAAAGTTGGCTTATCCTCGGCCTTAGAACCTGTAAAACTCACGGGTAACATAAAGACATTTTTGTGCATGAACAATATTTTATTTCTGTTTCTTTATTTCAAAAGCTATTTCTGTACCTCTGATGCAATTGCAAATCATACCCAGTCATTTTGCAAAGTTTTGTTGCAGAAAGTAGACAGTATAAAATAATGTGATCAACGATGGCCAAAGAAGTAAAAGTCATAAATGACTTCAGGACATGTTTTAGCCAAATTGTAGGGTGATCAAAGGGGGTTAAAGAGTGCTGATTTATTAAATAAATGTTAGTCCTTGAAAACTATAATTTGGCCTTGAAAAGTCCTTGAAATTTGCTTGTCTTATGTTGTGCGAGCCATGAATACACATCTTACACTGTATAATTATGTATATTACTGTGAAACTTCAAGCTGTAAATGCCAGAGATATTTCTGTAATGTTACTGCTCTGCAAGGAAAAGCCAGTCAGTTGAATCAGGCATGATAAAACTACAAAAATAATAATTAGTTTAAAGGATCAACAAGAATCAACAGCAATTAGTTTAAGGGCTTTTGTGCTCTATTCACAACACTCATTATATTATGCAAAGTTGAAGTACATGAACACCTAATAAACAGCTTTAATGTGGCTAGTCAAATGGTTTCACCAGCAATTTGCTTAACCCCTGATAATAAATACTGATTTTGCATGAAAATCATTGATTCTTGCTCAGTTTTCAGCTGAGCCAGGCAGGGGTGAACTCTTTGGTCTTTATACACCCCTCGCAATTTTCTCATGGTGAAACTGGTAGCTGAAGTCCAATTTCAGTTCTTGATGCTCAAGCTGAGCAACTGGCACAACATCAAGAGCTGGAGATATATCTCTTCATTGGAAAAAGGCTATTTGAAGAGACTTTTAGCAGGCGTCTGGTCTATGACTAGAGAGACACTGGAGGCTCACTTTTAGCAAGGTTGCCGATTTAATTGGCAGTGGCTAGCTGGTGAACTGGCAAATAAGGCTTCTAGTCTATGACTAGAGAAATGTCACATACTCACTTTATTTGAGTGAATTCCTTCAGCTTTAGTGGTCATTGGATGTTTACAAAGGGCTGAGGTGAGGTTGCTGTTTAATCGGTGGTGGCTTGTTGGTAAACTGGTGGATAAGACATCTAGTCTATGACTAGAGAAACAACACAGGCTCTCTTTATTTGTAGTAATTCCTTCAGCTCAAGTTGCCATTGGATGTTTACAAACAGTGAAGCGAGGTTGCCTATTTAATTGGCGGTGACTAGTTGGCGAACTGGCAGTTAACTCATCTGGTCTTTGATTATTAAAAGCTATTTGTATTTATTTATAGCTTTGGCTCAAGCAGTTGTTGGATGCGTTGGAATGTTTACAAAGGGCTGAGGCAAGTCTGCCAATTTAAACGGTGGTGCCTAGTTGGAAAACTGGTGTTTTAGGGTGTAGTCTTTGACTAGAGAAACCCTGCAGGCATGCTTTATTAATTTTGTATTAATTGCTTCAGCTTGAGTGGTTGTTGGATGTTTTCAAAGGGCGGAAGTTAGGTTGTCAAATTGTCACTGGGTTGTTGGTAAACTGGCAGTATGCATGTAGTTTATAAGTAGAAGAATGCCACATGCTTGTTTTACAACATGTATTTAAGGTATTAATTCCTTCAGCTAAGGTAATCCTTGTCTGATTGCTTTGGATGTTTACAAAGGCTAGGATTCAGTCGGCAGTAAAATAGACATAGGCATCTATAACTAGAAGGGATGCTGCAGGCTTGCTTAATTAGCTTTTTCTACCTGGAACAATCAGTAATTGGAGGGTGAAAATTTCTGGCAAGTGACCGTTGTTAGCACTATAAGCCAGTGGCTGACAGTGGAGCGAGAACTAGCTCCTTTTCTCATGATCTTATGGTAACGGCAAATTGTTGGCTTACTGTGTGTGATGTTTTGAAAGACAGAAAGAAACACTGTTTTTAATATTCACAAACTGCGTTCAGAGCGTAAACAGTCAAAGCAATTGGTAGAGGTTGTTGTTAATGTATCACCTGAGCAGTTAGTTGAGCACTTATAAAGCACACTCACTATTACAAGAAGTATCAAGTTTGCATAACGTGTAGTTCTGATCATGTTGTTTATGCACCTTTGGGGGATAAAGACCATAGCAGGCAAAAGTAGACAAGTGAGATCATAAGGAGACTCGTGTGAGCCTTTTTTGTTTTAGGTGTGGCTATTATTACAGGATGGGCCATTTTGTATAGACTGTACACCTTGCTCTATTAGAAAGTCTGACCAACACAAAGCATCCTCAAAACCTGACAAGTGAATAATGTTATTTAACAAGTGAAAATTAAAGGGTGTCTAGTATTTTGTCAGGTCTATGTGTCAAAAATGAGAGGAGAGATGATATACCTAACAATAACGAACAAGCAATCCTGTTTATTGAGCTATATACATGTATTGTGTACTGCTTTTTGTCCTAGTCAGCATAGTTATGGCAGCTTTGAAAGCAAGGTATCCTTAATTTAAAGGCCTTCCTGCCTTGCAGGTCTTAGCTGTTGTCTCTCTGCTGACTTAAACGGGGTGTGCATGATTCCAGATTCTGGGTTGATATGTTTGCCCAGTGGTGTCCTTGCCTTTTTCTGAAAAACAAAACGAATTAAACAACCAAACTTGGTGTAGGGACAAGAGGCCTTGATTTCCAACTTCAAGAATAGCAAAGTTAAAGCCGTTGAAATGGGATAAGCTCATCAGTATCAGGACCTCAGTAAGGTTGGAGGAGAGGTAACAGCCCGTGACCATGGCAGAATGACATAAAAAGCTGATAAAGAAAGGAGAGCTGACTAACGATAATTATTACAGGGTTGTTATTCCGTAACTCAAAATGTGTTCAATCCTTGGAGCTTCATAATGTTTCTTGGTGTTTGCAGGAATCCTCAAATTAAAACAGTCATGTTGAAATGGCAAGAGATTTAGGCATTATTTTAAAAAAAGGATTTCTTTTTCATCCTGTAAACGCTAATACAGGCACTCAACGGTTGTCTTCATCTTGGTTAAATGACAGGTAGTGATCTCTTATTGGTGGTGAGAGGTGTACGTGGCTTTCATTCTGGTTGAGCAATAACACTATCCTTCACAGGGGTAGCAGACTCATCTGAAGTTATGCAGCTTGTAAGTTGGAAGTGGTGTCATACTGCCTTGTATCTGTTGTATCGTTTGGTTAAGGTGATCAACCCTGATGGTGCCACGCCTTCTGTGAGGATTAAAAGTCGCAGTACCCTGACATGATGTAGATCACTGCGCCTTTCCAACCAGTGGGCAGGACTATACCATCAATGGCTGATATTCTCATTGAGAAGAATCTCTGATTGCTGGGCCACATACATAGGTTGGATAATAACAGACTACCAAAGCAGCTGTTATACTCTCAACTCTGTTTGGGAATGCGTAATCAAGGGAGGCCTAGATTAAGGTTCAAAGATATTGCTAAGATAAACATGAAATGAAGAGACATCAATATCATTTGATGGCAGGAGAGGGCCAACAACAGACCTACCTGGAGGAGATTTATCAAACCATGCTGAACCCTAGAACAGTCTTATTCGAACCAACTGACTGTGATGACAATGACAGAAATGTTCATTTAAAAAAGCTGTTGTGTGTTAAGGAACAAGATAATATTAGTGTATTGCTGAAGTATATATAAACAGCTCTTATAGGACAGCAAGTGAGTTAGTCAAGGAGATACAAACTATTAAGGCATGTAGCGCATGAGTGTGCTTTATGGGTTGGCGAAAACTGGTCTAAATGTAGATGGTTTTTGTTTTGAGAATTGAGGATTTCAAGAGGTTTATTGGAGACATAGTAGTAGTTTAGATTGCATTGTTAAACAAGTAATATTATTGAGCAGTAAAGGCTGTGGGGTGCTGATCTGTCATTTTCCCAAACCTTGATACAATTGTGCATGAATATGAATGTTGCTAAATAGATTACTGTTAAACTCAGACAACAATGATTGCAATAAGTTGAGGATGCAAATAGTACCAGTAAGCTATTTAACAACTTTCATGAATATTCATGCTCAGTTGTATTTAGGTATGGGAAAATGATTGATCAGTGGACTAAGCCAAGGTGGGACAGCTTAGCTTAGGGGTAGTTAGTAAATGTGACCCACACGGTTTTCTAGGTGGGAGGGTAGGCAGCTCACCCCGTATGGCTCTGCTGATCTCAGCAAGGATCAATGATTTCCACGCAAAATCAGTTTTTGTCATCAGGAGTTATGTAATCGCATGTAAAACCATTTGACTAGCCATGTTAAACCTGTTAATTAGGTGTATTTCACATTCCCATATCATTATAAATGTTGTGAATAGTAATGACAGACTGGCAAAACTTTGACAACTGCTGTTGTTTAAAAGAATTCAGTATTGCTTAAGGCACTTAAAATAGATGGCATCATTTTGTATTTCCAGAATACACTATCCCCTTCCTTTACCATATGTGGGAAAACCTGATCCTGTCCAGCTACAAGAAACAATTAGAAAACTAAGAGACGAAAATCAACATCTTAAAGAACAGGTAAAGCTCTGACTGTGCACCTCCTTACAAACTATTCTCCTTGTCACAGTTATCACAAGGATTTCAAGTTTGCCAGGTATATTCAATTAGTACAGTGTAGGTAGGGAATTGATTCTTTTGTTTCTGTTTCCCTTTTGTGTCAATGAAAGTAGCCAGGTATCAGGCTCTTGAATCCCTGGCCCCTTCTTCATTATTTAGCTAAACATTTAAGAGAGCCATGTCATATAAGCCATATTAGGCTATAAAGGAAATTGTTACATAGCTGGAAATTTCTTCCCAACAGCATGCACTGTCATTGGTTACCTTGAGGTCACATGACATTTAACAATGAAACTGTTTCCTGTCAAAATCTCTGAGCAGGCAACATTGTAAAATTTATGAAGTCAGATCAGAGAGTAACAGTGCACTGTTACCCGTGAATGTTGACCCACAACCGCCATTACAGCAAGGTTAATGAGCCTCAAAATTTCCAGCTATACAATAATTAACAGTTAATGAATGAGGCTGAGTATCTTATGAAGAATTATGGAGATCGAGGAGGGGCCGAGGCGGATAACACCCTCCGAGATCTCCATAATTCTTCATATGATACGAAAGCCGAATTCAATAACTGTTTTATTAGTTATTCAAAATAATTCCTAGTTTAAAAACAACCTCGTTCCCAGGGTTCTCTCCTACCCGTCCCTACGGAGCGAGAGAGAGAGAGAGAGAGAGAGAGAGAGAGAGAGAAACCCTGGTTGGGTCTGGTCACGTGGTCCCAGAACAAAATTAATTTCGAGGGAGGAGCCCTTTGTCTCTCAATTTTTCTGTCTGGTTCGTTTTTACCGTTCACATAATGATCGAAAGGGCAAGCCAGATTTGCTAAGCCTTCAACTATAACTGAAATTCGGGAAATTTCTGACTAAACAGAGCTATCACCAGATAAACAAGCGAATTACCAGCGGAGGAATAAAAAACTGGTGTTATCGCAGTTAAACCGATGACAACAATTAGATACTAAAATGTACGATCTTGAGTAAGACACAGAAGCGCGTGTTTATTTATTGAAGGGAAAATCCCTGTTCGTTGAACTTGCATTGAAAGAATCAATGTTTGTCGGTGACAGCGGCTGGTAATCGGCCAGAATCAGTACATGCAAAACCTAAACCATTAGCGGTGACAAAACATAGCAGTTACGTTGAGAGCAGAGGATTCATTTTACATTCACGGTCAAAATAATATTTTAGCTCTAATGACTTAACGGAAAGCTGTAGTCTGAAATGTCAGCTTTCTCCTACCCCTAACCTTTCTTATGATGCGGCAACAGAAAAAACGTATCGCTTTTAGTGGTAAATAGAGGTAAAAAAAATATAATATAGTACGTGCATAAGCAAAGGATGACCAAAACGCGACACTGAAGACAACAGGAAATAGTATAAACAGAGACAAAACAGACAACATAACCCAGTGGTAACCTTCCAAAGCGAAAGGATTTCTTGTATATGGTCCAAATGAAAGCTTTATTAAAAAAACAAATGTAGCTCAGTGATTTCTTTGAATCCTCTAAAACATATACCTAACCCTCCAGAAAATTAAACAAAGAACAATAAACGGTTGGCAGTCGTGCAAGCCATATTTTTTAACAATGAATCTTATACGGCTATTCTGTTGATTTTAAACGACGACAAAAATACAACATAGAGCCGTTGGATAAAAATATACTCTTCTAAGATTCTGTTTACTGTGTTCGTCCTTAGCTTCGAAATACAAGAACGTGCTACAGGAACGAGCTAACAAGAACGTACCCAAAACGTTTTTTTAGAGTATGCGATATTATGTCAGCGGATTGACCACTACTTCATAATATCACATCTCCCTTCTCAACTTATTTACAATAAAGATATCAAACAATTAGTCAGACGATGACAGTTAGAAGTCCTAAACAAAATCTCGTAGTCGTCCAGGTCTATGAATGACTCTACCAGATCTTGTTTGCATCACAGGTGGTCTTTCCATAGGCAAAGGGGTACCACTAGCTGGCAGGTTTTCTTGGGATTCCAACTCCAACTGTGGCGATGGTTCCTTGTCTTTACCAAGTGTCTTCTATTTCTCCTGAACATAGTTCCTTGGAGATCTACCTCGTAGGAGCGAGGTGCTACTTGTTTGACAACCGATCCCTTTCTCCACAGCCTTTCTTTGTCAGATGGCAGCGGTTTCATGCGCACTGTGTCTCCGGGTTGAAGCTCAGGAAGCTCTTTTGTTCCTTTGTTGTAAAACAGTGCTTGTTTCGTCTTTCTTTCTTTGAGCTTGTCTGCAGTTCCCTCCTCCACCAGCTGTAAGTCCGTTAAACATACCTAGGTAACTGGGTCTTTGTGCGTCGTCCAAACAATCTTTGTACTGGTGATGATCCAATACTTGGTGAAGGTGTGTTGCGCCAGTCCAAAATGGCCAAGTATGGATCTTGTCCACTTGCCTTTGCTTTGGTTAGTAACTTCTTGGCTGTCCTTACAGCATTTTCAATCTTGCCATTTGATTGTGGATAGTGTGGTGAGGACGTTTGGTGGTCAAAATGCCAGGTGGATAAATTTTTTTAATTCTCCAGAAGCAAACTGTGGTCCGTTGTCAGAATACAGAGTATCAGGTATGCCATGGCGTGCGAACTGATTCTTGAGAGACTTGATAACAGAACTTGAGTTGGTACTGGATAATTGGTTCAGTTCAAAATAATCTGACCAGTGGTCAACGATGATGAACCACTCTTTGTTGTCCATACTGAAAAGGTCTGTTGCAACATGAGACCAAGGGCGTTTATGTGGATCATGAGGTATGAGTGGTTCTTTCTGCTGGTTTGTCTGATAAGTGTTACATGTTTCACATTTAGAAACACAGTACTTGATCTCGGTGGTCATGCCAGGCCAAAACAGGACATCTCTTGCTTTATTTAAACAGCTTTCAATACCAAGGTGGCTTGAGTGTACTTGCGTTGTACGTTGCGTGTACTTAGCGCTACAGGTACAATCACTCGATTTCCTTTGAAGAGGATACCATCTTGGATGCTGAGCTCTTCTTTGAAGTCAAAATATCTCCTGATTTCTGATGGGACTTCTTCTTTTGTTTCTGGCCAACCAATCTTGATGATATGTTTCAACTGCTGAAGACCTTCGTCAAGTTCAGGTTTTCTTCTGAGATCAACAAGGCGTTCACTCGTGATTGGCAGAAACTCTACCATGCTGATCTCTTCAATGGATTTGATTAGATACTCTTCCTGTTTGACTGACAAAACTTCCGACTTCAACACTTCTGTACTCGGCTTATTGGGAAGGAATGCTCGACTGAGTGTATCAGCAATGAATAGTTCCTTTCCAGGCTTGTACACTATATTCAAGCTATACCTCTGGAGCTGTAATAACATTCTTTGGAGCCTTTTGGGGGCTGAAAGCAGAGATTTCTTGAAAATGCTCTCTAGCGGCTTGTGATCTGTCTGTACTGTACTTGGTCTACCATAAACGTACTGGTCAAAGCGTGTGCACCCATGAACTATGCTGAGCAGCTCTTTCTCTATTTGAGCATAATTTCTTTCGGTACTCGTAAGTGCTCTTGACGAGAATGCTATAGGCTGACCCTCTTGCAGTATGACAGCACCAAGTCCAGATTCCGATGCATCGCACTGCAGAGTTACTTCTTTACTGGGGTCGAAATACTTCAACACTGGTTCCCTTGTGATCAATTGTTTCACTTGCTTCCATGATTTCTCGTGTGTATCGTTCCAGTACCATTGCACATCTTTGTCTAATAGACGTCTCAACGGTTCCGTCACATCAGACAGGTTAGGCAGAAATTTCGCAAGATACGTAATCATTTCAAGCAGCCTTTGGAGGGCCTTCTTGTCTGAAGGGGTAGGCATTGCTACAATTGCCTTGACTTTACTTGGATCCGGCTTGAGGCCATCAGAAGTCGGTACATGACCAATGTAGGGCACTTCTTGCTTTCTCAACTGTAACTTCTTTGGATTCAACGTGATATTCTTCTCACGACATCTCTCCAGGAGTGCAATTAGGTTTCTGTCATGATCCTTAACCGCACTTTCATAGGTGTCACCCTCGCCAACACAGAGTATGTCATCTACAATGTCTTCTATACCTTTAAGACCTTGTAGGCTTTCATGGATTCTTCGCTGGTACTCTTCTGGGGATGTTTTGATTCCAAACGGTAAGCGAAGCCAGTGATAACGGCCAAAAGGTGTATTGAATGTGGTCAAGAGTGACGACGGTTTGTCCAGCTGAACTTGCCAGAATCCATTCTTTGCATCCAAAACTGAGAAGACTTTAGCCTTGCATAGCCTAGTGGCCACGTCTTCAATGGTGGGGAGAGGATAATGGGCTCTCAGCAGTGCTCTGTTTAAATCTTGTGGGTCAATACAAATTCTTAACTTCTCTGGCTTGTTGACTAAAACCAAACTAGACACCCAATTTGTAGGTTCTGTCACGGGGGTGATAACTTTCTCTCTGACTAACTTGTCCAGTTCTTCCTTTAAACGGTCTCTCAGTGCTACAGGTACTTTTCTAGGGGTGTGGACAACAGGTTTTACAGTTTCATCAAGTTCCATATGGTATAGGCCATCCAGGCATCCTAATCCCTCAAAAACATCACTGTACTATTTCAAAATTTGATCTCTGGTTAGAACAATGTGGGCAGTTTGAACCTTGTCATTTACAGCGTTCACAGTTTCTGACTCTGAAATGCCACTTGCCATAACCTTGATTAAGTGCAGTTCCTGACATGTCTCAGCACCCAATAGAGGCCTGACATCCTCATCAATTATAAAAAAATCTGCATCTCTACTCATCTCACCTTTGGCACATTTGAGAGTGCACTTTCCAAGTGGAGTCATAGTGGTTCCATTGTACATCTTGAGTATTGCAGATGTTTTCTTCAAATAAAGATCTTTGGGATCCCCCATACTGCTTGAGAATTCTTTTAGTGATAGCAAATTACAAGTTGCTCCACAGTCCAACTGAAATGTAACATCTTTAGCATTGTTTACTTTGACTGATGTAAACAACTGTTTTGGGTGTTTCTTTTTTTCAACAGCACTGACTTGATAAGTTATTACATCAATAGTATACTCTTCAAATGGACTCCCATCTGAATCTTCTTGCACATAATTCAAATTCTGATTGGCATGTAAATTACGACTGGACTGCCTTCCTCCTGTACACTTCGCAGCAAAATGGTTGCTTTTTCCACACTTGTTGCACTGTTGGCCATATGCAGGGCACTTTGATCTGTCTGGTACATGTTTCCTACCACAAAACTTGCAGTCGATCTGCTAAGTACTTCCGTTTGCTGAATTCTTCTTCTCTTCTCTTTTCTTTCGGAAGAATTTTTCTTTCTTCTTCCCCACTGCATTAACCTCGTGCAAGTTTTGCATTTGTTTCAACTGGCTTTGGGTTGCTTTGGCAGCTCGTGCAATTTCTAGAGCTTTAGTCAGCGTCAAATCTGGGACTCGCAGCAAACGCTCTCTCACGTTATGAGCGATTCCAAACACGATGCGGTCGCGTATCAATGAATCTTTCAAATCTTGAAATTCACAAGAGTCTACCATGTTTCGTAGAACTGTGGCATATTTATCAGTCTATTTATCAATGGGCTCCCCACTTTCCTGTCCACGCGAAAAGAATAATACCTTTCGTAAATTTTATTCTTCCGAGGCTCACAATACTGCTCAAAATGCTCTAGAACTTTATCCATTTTTACTTTGTCTTCGTCACTGTCCCACGTGAATGCATTGTAAACATCTAGCGCTTCGTCGCCGATCACGGTGAGAAAAGTTGCTACGCGAATGGGGCTTCCTTCCTGGCTGTTCCGATAGCTAGCTCATAGTTACTCCACTTTTGTTTAAATCTTTTCCAAGTTTGTGATACATGATCCGGCGGGTTTAACAGACGCCCGGCCGCCATTTCACACCACGCGGTTTTGATTTATGCGAACAGCAACGAACCAAGGTTTTCACAAGACAAATATGTCACAAATGCGGTCGGCAAACAACTTCATCCACTAACTTCTGACACCATGTGTTAGTCCTTAGCTTCGAAATACAAGAACGAGCTAACAAAAACGAGCTAACAAGAACGTACCCGAAACGTTTTAGAGTATGCGATATTATGTCAGCGGATTGACCACTACTTCATAATATCACATTTACCTCTATTCATTTGAACAATCAAACTGAGTCCAGGCGGCGTATTCTCCCTTCCTGTTGCTTCTGTTTGATTTTAATATTTTCGAGGTCGGTGATGACGGCAACCCTTGATACATCTTTTCGGCCCCCTTCGAACTGCATAATCATAGTTTTGAAAATACATACGTTTTCTTTCTAAAGGTGGCCGCCCTAACATAGAAATGGCAATTCAAGTCTACTGCGTTTCGGTATGAATACAACCGCCCAAAATATTTTTGACTGCACAAGTGGAGAATCCGTGATTTCCTTTGCAACATCCGATAAACATCCAGATATTCTGCAGGAAGTTACGCTTTCGCTGTCAAAGGATTCGGCGTTCGCGGTTTTGTCTTGACTAGTGCGGGAACTATAAAAAACAGGACCCTTTAGACAAGGTCGGATACACAATTTCCACTGACCTCGACGTCTACGCTTTGTAGAGACAAATCTAACACTAATCCGCCCCTCCCCCAAGTCGTTTGTTTGTAATCTCCCAGATTCTGGGAGACACGTGACTAGACCCAACCAGGGTCTCTCGACGGGTAGGAGAGAAAACTTGGGAACGAGGTTGGTTTAAAAACATAGCTAAAACTTCAGGGCAGAAAAACATAATGAGCATGCGTGAACTTTTTTGCACAGATCCCCTGGCCGGGTCTGAAAAAATGGCGGGATTTCAAATATTTTTTTGCCTAAAAATATAATGTTTTCACTCATAACCTGGAAAGAACAAGCAATTTGTCTTCAAAAGTTGCAAGCTGTGGTTATAACCTTATCATTACTTAATTTTCTCGAAGAATACCTCATAGTAAAACGGACTTTAAGGACATTAATTTCCTTGCGTTGTACTGGAAATGTGCATGCGTAGGTCCTATTTTTTTCAAGATGCATTCACAAAATGTGTTCATATAAGGAAGTTCCTGGATATTTAAGGTCCGGAGCTCCACTGTGGACACAAAAACAACATATCTTCGTACAGTGATTTGCCCCAAAAAATTAATGCTTGCCCACGATCTGTTTTAAGTCACTGAACTTTGTCGCACTGGAGCTGATATTTTAAAGCACGCTCGATTGGAAACTCGTAGCTTTGCAGATCACTAAAATATAAACAAAATCTTCAATGTAAACGTTAGTGCGTTGATATGTGGGCAGAAAAAAGGTCAATCTTTATCTAGTAATATCTTCCCAAAATTCGGTGTCAAAGCAACTGTAGCTTATTTTTAAACTTGGTCGTTTCGCTTACTAAGAGATAAATATAAATTATGCTTTGTGTTGTCCAGTTGAACATGCATAACATCTGTCCGAAAAACCTACGTGTAAGTAGGATTTCCTTCAAACAAAGTTAAAATTACATTGCAAAAACTTCTTGGTGACAATGAAGAAATGATTTTTTTGTACGAAAACAACCCACCAAAAGATCTTAAAAGCAAAACATCAGTTTCAGTGAGCTTCGCAGCTAAACCATGATTCACCATGTAGCTATTTTTCTTAACTCAGTGATTAACTGGTCCATGTGAGGGTCAAGTAAATTAAACTCAGCCAATCGTTAGAAAATACAGAAAACTGTACATAAGGGTATTTTTTCTGCTCGCCTCAGACAAATCCAGCTCCAGCAATTGTTTACGGGCAGAGTAAATTGTTTTAAAGTAACTGCTAGCAGTTGTCACGTTCTCTACTTCGCAGCGAGTGAAAAGGAAAATTTGCGTACAGAAAGTTATTTCTAATAAAGAACAGAAACTATGCAATTAAAAGTGAAGAAAACTCTAACTGCCATTACTTGAGCAACAGAAAAATGATCGAAGTGGTCCTTTCTTCTCGAGTCAGCCCGAAGAAGGACGGCGAAAACAACTCACAAATAAATCAAATGCACAATCAAAATACTCGCCCCTTTGGAAATGTTCAAAACCTTTCATTCCTGACCTCAGACTAACGGGATGATCCGTTTTTCCTTTAACATTGGTTGTTGCGAGTCCAAAGTAATTTTCAAGTGACGAAAAACAAAAACCACACAAAAGTATAAAGGCTTTTCGAGAAGCAAACGGTCACACCTTGTGCATTTCATTCAGTCGTTAGTCAGTGACTCTCTCAGTAACAAACAGTCGAACACAGTCACAGAAAAGCCCGTCTTGAGCCTGCGATAAGGGATGCGCAGAAGCTTGCGCAGAACGTTTTTCCGCCCTGAAAGCTAAAACATGCGTACCTCCATCGATCCATCGATGTTCAGTTCACCTTCGATAGTGTACGTTTAGGTTTGTCCAGCTCCGCAAATATTCTCCAAATAACAGATTTCGCCCTTCGAGTTGTCTTCTTGCTGTTCTTGCCATGTTTTTAGCTATTTTTTCGCCTAGTTTTTACTCTTGAAACGAGTGAAATGTCCGCAATTTTTTCAAGTTCACAACCAAAACAACTCAACCTCGTCCCCAGGTCTTCTCGGTTAACGGTGCCTTAACCTGCGAAAACGCTGCATTTTTGAAGTCATTTCCTCGTTAAAGTCAAAATTCTTCCAAATTTGGTCAACAGTAACCGGTTATGGTGAATTAAACTTGTACTTTTAGCCAATCAGAATCGGGGAAATATTTTGAATGAATAATAATTTCCTTTAAGGTCATCCCCTAGTAAAAGAACGTAACATAGATTGTAGATGAAACTTGGTACACTGATGTAACAAGTCAAGAAGATGATAAAAAAGTAATAAAAAGTGGGGGTCACTGTGCTCATTTTGACGTCACAATGCTGACAAATACGGTTATTTAGGACCCTGTGACAAAACCGCGCGCAGCCCAAAACTAGACAAAAAGGAGAGATTTTTTCGATGATGCATGTGGCATCGCACAGAATTTGACTTTAATGTATTGTTTATCCACTTACGTACCAGAAAAATGCCCTTTAATGCCCTTGTTTTTACTTTACGCTCCAAAGTAGAACTAATTTAGACACGCGCTTTACGACCCGTGATAGCTCAATCCGTACAATTTAGTAAAATTGCCAAAACACCGAACATAGATTTGTGCCAATTTTTTTCTCATCGAAAGGAAGCACTTTCCTTATTAAAATCATGAAACAAAAAATGGGGGTCACCGTACTCGTTTTTGCGGTAGAGCTGCACAAAGTGCGCGCCAAATGCATCATCCCCGATTTTTGAGAGAGGACTGGGGCGAGTTTCAAAATTAAATGTATGTCATAGGGGGAAGAAAGTATTAAAAAATCTGTTTTTTCAGAATTTACATCGAGATATCACATTTAGGACACAATGTGATAAAGAAAGTGCTTCTTTGAAAATCAAAGTGAGTAAGCACAAGTTAAACATCCACTATAGAGGTTCTCTGTGAGGAAGTCGAACTCAGCAACACGTGTACTGCTTACACTATGCACCTTCCCAACACATTGAGTCTCACCTCGGCAAGAAATAACTGCAAGCAAAAATTCCAATCAGTCAACTTCATTTTAATAATGTTACTTCACATGCTCTTTTTTACGGTGGCCATCTTGTTATGCGCAGTAAGAGATACGCAGTGCAAAACCAGGGAATCACCTTAATAGTCTATTGAGATTCTCAGGAAAAAAAATTAACTGTTTCCCTCAGGACCAGTCATCATGCTTTTTTTGTTATTCTTGTTATGCACTTGTAAAATCTCATGGTACTCTTCTCCCTCTCAGTTACATGTGTGTAAGTGTCAATGTATTTAGCATGCAGTTAGCCGGGCACATAGCAACCATTTGCGATTGAGTTATTGTGTGAGAGTTAGAACATGAGCAAAAAATGGAAGAAGGGGTATGGGGATAAGAGGAAACAATATTTCCCACCAACCCCATGATTGTGAAAAATTAATGTGTTCACACACGAACACAGTTTCTCATCAGTACAGTGTGGCAGTGTTAATTGAAAAGCGATCAATGCATCAATCAAACCAGGAATGTTGTGTTTGAAAAAAAGGGCATTTAATTTAATGATTCAAGCATTGTCAATTTTATTATATTTGATCAAAAAGTCTCAACTTTTACAAATTTCTTGATAAACTGGAAGTAGCAAAAAATTTTTTTTTTTTTTTGGATCAGTCTAGTGATTCAGACGAAGATGATCGCTAGATTCTCTACTCCATATGTGAAGTCTTTGCAAATTAACATTCTTATTTCACAATAGAAGATAAAGAATGGATTAAATCATTAAAATCAGTTAATAATCTGGGTATTTGTCAATACATTATCCTGGGCATTAAATTTCACAAGAATTCTTATTTGCGACCAATAAGGCTAAAACTAAAGAAGACTGAAACAGATTGCAATTGTAGTTTTTGAAATCTGCTCAGCCTAACAGTTTTTCAAAGTATATCTGCTGTTTGTAAGTTAAAATAATGTTATATTACCTATTGTTAATTGCACAGCTTTGTTGTTGTCATTTACAAGTATTTAAGATAAAGTTTCATAGAGTAAGAAGAAGGACTGCCATGACATGCCCCCTTTGATATTTCAAAAGAAGCAGTCTGTTCACTACATGTCAGCATCTTACTTTTTGAAACAATCATGTTAATCATGTTAAAAATCAGTAAACAATATATTTGCCAGAACACCAAAGAGGTCCAAAGAGTTTGTGCAAAAAAACCATCAGATGCATTTTTTAGTCATATCTATTTCACCCAATATTGTTATGATAGTTTCTTCTTTTAACAGTAGAGTCCTTAATAGATGCCAAGATGAGGACAACTATGAGGATGAGATTTTCTTAATACCATTAAGTAGTGCGTGCTCGTAAACCAGCATCATTTCAGTTGAAAACTCAAAGCTTTTGTCATTCTAATGCAGGTTTTAGCAAGAATGTCATAGTGGTGGAAACAAGTTATCAAATATCAGATGTTTTATCACTTTGCAAACAGGAGAGAAACTTTCCCTAGCTGTCTATTTTCTTAGAAGAATATTATGAAAAAACTTATTTGTCTGCCTCTATTAGCCCTATTATTAGACCACTATTAGAACAAATGCTGCAGTTTCCTTTGCATCTGTCTAGAAAAAGGCAGGGTTCAAACATGATTTACATATAGTATTATTCTCACTCTTCCCCATTCAGCTTATTAAAGGTTCAAGAACTGCTGGACTGGTTCATCTACAAAAAGAGTAAGTCATTATCGAGTTTCCTAGGAATTGTTTTAAAGTATAAAGGTGCATATCCAAGTCCAACTCGCACTATGATGGTTTTTGTTTGCAAGGAGTAGTGTGAAGGCAACACTTGACATGAGATTCCTGGGGGGGGGGGGGGGGGGGGGACTCCGCATATGAAAGGGTTGGGGATGCTCGTCGGAAATTTTGAATTAACCCCTAAGGGAGACCGATCTGGGCATGGCCTAAGCTTTTTTTGACGCCTAAAAGAGACCATGCTAAAACAGACAATATATATCTGTCTGGATTTGTTAAAACGTAGCTAAAGAAATTTCAAGTGCATTTTAACTAGTTGACATCTAAGTGGAATGGGAAGCAGTTCAAAGTCACTAGCTGAAGCTAAACAATGACAGCATTATTGCTGGCAATAGACGGTAAAGTTCTCTCGCAGAAGTAACAGGATTTTGCGATGAAATAAACAACATTTGAAACGTCCAGAAATTGTAATCTTTTAGTCAGTCAAACCGTGACGCCACAGCTCAGTGTCGGCCGAAAACAGATTAAGAATCCACAATCTTTGAGCACAGAACAGGCTTTCTAAGACAAAATCACCTAAACTAAAGACTCACGAAGCGTTTTTATGCTTGACACAAAGTATTCTCAACCGCACATACCTGAGATTTGTCTGTCAACACTTTCGGTAAATCTCACAATAAATGACTTTGGCGGCAATCACAACACTTCCCAAAACCACTCATAATACTTCCACACTTAACACGGGCGAAACATGGTCAAATTACTCCGTAAATCTCTCGCTTTCTCCACATAAATCGTCACATGGAACTTTTCTCGACTCACTGACAATCGAGAACTTTGTTCAAGGCAGCCAAAAAAACTCTAAGACAACCTTCTATGAGAGCCGAGTTCAGTCTAATACGCGCGCTGATTTCAAACTGACATACAGAGAGAATGAAAAACATTTTTTTTAAGGGGGGGTAATAGATTAATAGCCAGTGAGAAACTCATCAAAGTCTATCTACTGTGGCCTATCCGTTAGCGATTAAATAAATGAAAAGTAACTGCGAAAAAAAAATAAATAAATGTCCTACTACGAGACTCAGTCAGAGGGTATATAAGAGAGATTTCTGTAGCCACGTTTTTGCAAATCCAGACAGATATATATTTATATTTTTTCACGTGTACCCCTAAACGAGACCTACAAGGCTAAATATGATGGTCTTTTTTCCCAGAACACCCTAAGTTAGACCAAAATCCGAAATTTACACCCCTAAGCGAGATGACGAGCATCCCCACCCCTTTCATATGCGGAGTCCCCCCCGGGATGAGATTACTGTTATAAACGTATACAATTAAGAAATGCAAAAAAAATTATGTTAAAACAGTAAAATATATTTTGAACGTCCACAATGTTATTATTTTGTTTTTAAAAGTCATGTGTATGATCAAAAAATTTAAATGCCTTAAAGTAGTTCACATAGCATTCCTGTAGATATAGTTTTAGGTTACTGTGAATGCTTTTGGTTTTAGCTTATACCAGAGAGATGACCTTCACATGTACGTTGTAGTTACATAACTGTATCAATTAATATGACACTGTGGTGAGCTGGCCACTAAACAGAGGTGGCTCAAATAATAATAACTTAAACTTACACTGAGAGGCATATGTACAATATTAGTTTGAGGGATGTATGGATTTGTCCAATTATCCCTTCATGTGAAAAGCTAACACAAGATAATTTGGAAAGACAATCTTAGAGAATTTGTAGTCACTTGGGCTTTTGTGTCAAACACATTCAATTCAAACCAAGTAATTTTCAGGATGCAGCAAACTCACAGTTGTTTAATATTTGACTAATCAAAAAACACTAACCATGTACAGTAAAATTTGAGCCTCATCTTCAGATTTAATGCTGTCTAAGGAAAACCAGTAAGAATATTGGACAAGTGGAAGGTTTTGTGTACTACCCTGCCTGGGTGCTAACCCAGTGTTGACATTTTGACGATTGGCTAGTGCACTAATTTTTACCCAACTTACTTTTAATGTATTTTTTTTGTTGGTCAGAAATGAAAAGTTGGTCAAGGAAAAACTGGAAATAGAAAAGCAATTAGAGACATTTCAGCGAGAGGTGAAACATGTCTCCAAAGCAAATACAGCCAAAGAAATTAGAGTGTTAAAGAAAGTTGTACAGAATCTGGAGGTAGGTACCGGCATTGTCACTTTCCTTGGATACTGATATTGTGTGTGGCTTACAAAACCTCACTTTTATTCTGCTTTTCCACAGAGTGATCTTATGAAAGAGAAAAGCAAATTCCAGAGGACAATCAACAAAAAAAATGAGGAACATAGGAATTTACTGGAAGAGGTAAGTTGGACGGTGCAATCCTTACAGAATTTGACTATTTAATGTTGTCTACAAATAATCGAATGTTGTGGTAGTTTTAATGTGACATTTACAAAAATAGAAATTTGTTGGAGTACTCAATGCAGCAAACTTGCTTATATTTCAGAAATGACTGTGAAAAGCAGAATGCACCGTTGTGATCATACATGTATAATGACCCTTAGTGTTGTTTCCATAAGGACTCGTGTTCATATTAAACTTATTATTGCATGTTTGCTTTGATTTGCTAACAATTAATGCCTTACTTGACTTTCAAAACATTACAATTTTTCTCATAAAAAGTATCAGCTTTTTGTGACACCACACAATGGAATAACTCTAAAGTTACAGCCTACGATTCGACAGTATAAGCAAAGTGATTTCAATGAACAAAGCGACTCACATGCAGGAAATTATTCAGGATTTGGTGTCTATTTTTTAAAATCGTTTTTCTTTATAACGTTTTTCAACAAAAAACAGTAAACAGTCAATACCGACGTAAACTCTGTAAACTAAACACGGTTAAGCAATAGAAAAATGTAAAAGGCGTGTAAACGAAAGCAAGATAGCGCACACGTGTTTAAAAAGTTTTCACGCGTATCGGAAATGTACGGAGAAGTCCATTGTAACGGACTGAAACTGGTCAATTACAATTTGCTTTATAGCTGGAAGAAATCCGTTCAAATGAGAGAAATTTAAGAGCAAGATGTAGAAGCTTAACTAATGAACTTGCACTGTTGAAGAGAGGGTAAGTTAGTAATTTGTCATCCGCCCTGTTCAGCGGTAACATACAACATGGCTTGAGGAGTAGTATCCAATAAGGACAAAAAGTGGCTATTTGGTGATAGCACCAGTCACACTTAGTCTGATGATTACTCCTCGTTGTGCTCAGAAAAACCTGTTTATAAGTTAAACAGTCCCACCCTTAGTTTGCTTGCATTTACAGTACACCGGCAGAAAATCCTGCTGTCTAGCCAGTAGCTCTATTATTATTATTATTTGGAATGATCGATGGAATTCTACTTATTCAAGTCGTCTTTAAGACCCATTATGCGACAAGATAAATGCGTCAAACAAGCGCCAGACCCATTATTCGCAGATAAACGCGAGCAGCCGAAGCAGAAGGATTTAGCTAGAATTAATTAACACTTATTCTCTAGCTAAATTCGAATCTTCTTACGAAACTTTGTAACCTCCCGACCCGCCGTAAGCTCCTTTTGTATGGCTTTGCGGTTCTAAAACGTACCTGCAACAGTTGTCAGTTAAAGAAAAGCCTGATTATTGCTCGCTACTTCGGTTCTTGTGCCTAATGTCACTCTTGATATCTATTATTCTCCTTCTGTTTTTTGCGTCTTCATATTTATCTTTAGCCTGCGGGGAGCAGACGCTTTTTTCGGCTCTTGCTTCACCCGCAAGCTAATCATGAACAGGTACATTGTTCATCTTCTCGAAATTTGCGTCTTCCAGAATAAATACAGTCGTTAACCGTTTTTAGGAGAACCCGCTTGCCTATTCTCGCCTGCGAGCGGCCAACCTCGTTGATCATTTTTAGAAGACCCTGTTAGCCGTAATACAAAATATTAACAAGAAATACTTTGATTAACGTAGGTCTAGGGCGTCACCAGCCCAGGGTAGCAACTCGGCTTCCAGACCAAGTAGAATTTCACGGCGTTCAGTTTCCAAGGAGAGAAGACAACCCCCGAAGCAGTCTTCAGGCATGCGCAGTAGAACTCCTTCACCAGCAAGTATGTACTATCAGCTTTACAGGCGTATGGTGATTTGAAAGTTACTTTGTCCCTCTCAAAAAACCTTTTTACCGCAATCCAAGCATTTTGAAAAGGGAGCCGGAAGAGGGATAGATATTGTAACGTAAGCGTCAAGCAGTAAAGTACCAGAATCATAGGAAACAAACATTACCACCTGGAAAAGAACGCAAACCTAAAAGAACCTCAAATACTCAGTTCCGCACTTGCAGGTAATATTATACTGGCTAATCTCCAACGAGCTCGCGGACATCTGATTAAAAATTTAGACCCAAGTGTAATTGAAGTAAATTGCTTTGGGGTTAGGTAACTTATTCGATAATTTACATCCACTCTGTAATGAAATTTCTTGTTTTGCAGGTGGAAGAATTCCACGGTTTGACCCCACTGCGTATCCTTTGTCCATGGAGCAACCATTATTAATTGATTTTTTCTCCTTAAGTGTTATTGTTTACTTGAAAGTATTCTGCATTTGCACCTCTTTGTTTGATGGTCCTTTCAAGACTTCCAAAAAGAGGACTTGAGAAACACTAACTCGCTGGACTGGGGAACAGATCGTCGCCCAAAACCTCGGCAACGGGAGTGGGCTCTTTATTTAGACGCAGGTGATTCTTTTTGGGACCAGAATGCCAATTGGAGCCTTCCTTTTTGTATGGCCATGCCTTTCCGCTCCTTATCCGCTTTTCTGATCGGATCCACTTGCAGCAATTCCCTTGTAAAAAACACAAAATTGAGCAGGGAAGATTGAACAATCCTTCTTGATCTAATTAGCAGTCAATAGTCATTCTTTAAACAATCAAGCGATTAAACATGAGAGAGATTAAGATTCACTTTACGCCAAACGGCAAACGTGAATTTATACCACGTGACCAAGTTTTTCCCTTGATTGTCGTTAACTGTTTATTACTTCAACTAAAAACTAAGTAGTTTCAGGCCAGTTTTATTCATAAGAATTGTTCTGGACACTTTTTATCTGCTTATTTTCTATTCTGAGAAATTCTCAACTTGTCTCTGACATTTGCCGTTTGGCGTAAACGTGAATCTCTCTATTCGGCTTTTGGTGTCTCCAAACCGGAGATTTAAAAAAGCTTGTAATTACAGTTATTTTGACGGTAAGCAGACACATAGAGTCTTGTAATTATGTTAAGTGAAATTGAACTCTGATGCAAGAAAAAGCTTTAAAAGCCAAGTGCAAGAAGATCAGTTTTGTTCGTCTTGCTTGCTCTTGTGCTTGCGCTTGTGCTTACGCATGCGTCTTGGTCTGGTGTAACAAGCATGGGACTTTTATCGTTGCGTTTGCGCATGCGGTTTTATATGTGTTACTTGCTACACAATTAAAATTTTCAACATGACTGTAGAACTTCAGCTTGGCTTTAAAGAAGCGTCAATGCCTTCTGTTCAAATATTCAATAGTGCTGTTGTCTTATGTGGCGCATATATCCACCCAATAATTTGTGCCCGTGTTTTGGCTTTTTGCACATACCTGATAAATTTGTTAGTCTTGTTATCAAAAATTCCCTTGACAACAATAAAAGATATGTCAAAGAAAAGCAAAGGAAACAAAAAGAGATGGAAGAAGCCAGAGGGTATTTTACAGTGTTCATTTAAATTTAACATACCAGTAGTGTAATCAAGATCACACTGATTGTTGATCTGCTTGCTGATCTGTAAACTTGGTTTGAGTAATAAGAAACAGGGAATCGTATTCTGCTCAGTTTTCAGTGCAGATTTTTTTTAAATTGAAAGAGGTTGTTAACAAATAAGTTACCGGTAAAATTGAAACAATAGTAACTGAGAGCGAAATGTTTCCCAGATTTAGGCCAAGGTGGTGCCGTCATCAAAGAAAACCCGGACTCGTTCCTAGGTTTTATCGGTCTTTCTTGATTTGGGAATACAGCAGAACCCCGATAACTCGGACTCTGAAGGGAAACGAAAAACAGTTCGAGTTAGTGGGGTCGATTGCAAAAATCAATTTGCCATAGTAAAAATTGATAGTTACTGATTTTTCAGCACTTTAGTGTTTAGTGCAGTGCAAATTTAACATACCAATATTTCATCAGAAACGGTAACATGATTGGGCATTTTTTACGATAAAGCGTGATATGTTCGCTGCACCAATTAAAATCAAATTGATGCTGTTAATGCAGTGTTGACCAGTATAAGCCTTCAATGTTTTTACTGATTATACAAAAAGAGGAGCTAATGGGATGGCATCCGAGTGGAGTTATTCAAGTTATCAGGGTAAATTTCTGTGAATTTCCTGTGAGTTATCCGAGTTAACCGAGTAAAAATATCTGAAAAGTGGGGTGAAATCCAAGGGAAATTGAACTTAGTTCGAGTTACAGAGGAGTTCGAGTTATCGGGGTTCTACTGTAGTTAATGTATAGTTGTGGTAGTGGTTGTTATCGTGGTTCTTAAATATGACTTGCTTGTTCGTCAATTTTTTTATGTATTTCACGCGTTAGGCGAAAAAGGACACGATTAAGTGGATCAGGAAAACGAGGACGCTCCAGATCACTGTCCACTGATCGTTTTTCTGCGGCAGCCAGCAGTTCTCAGGCCGGGACGGCATGGACAGGTGAGGTTACTGCAAACTTTTTCTGAGTTGATGCCAAGTGGGTTAAGAATCAGCGAGCTTCCATACATGTAGTTTACGTGAGGTTTCGTTGTTTATTTTCTTCGTTGGCAGGTGGTAGATTAAGGAGAGCCTCATCCAATGGTAGCATAGGCTCAAGACGTTCGTCGCAGTCTTCTGTAGATGGAGACATGTCTGACCATTTGCAATCGAGACGAGTGAAAACCAGGTTAGTGGAATGACTGAATTGTTATCTTTCATATGGTTCTAGGGGTCTTTTAGAAGTTATCTAAAAGGATAGTTCTGCTTATAAAACATACGACTGAAACTGTCTTTTTTGTTTATCGAGTCTTGACAAAGAATGTCGACGCTTGCAGAGATCCCACTGTTAAAACTGCACCGTTTCCGATAAAAATAGTATTTATTATAATAAGCTAAGTAGCTAAATTTAGACTTGCTTATTGGAGTTTTCTGTCCATAATGTTCTTGTATTTGCCATTTTTCAAAAAATATCGTGTTTCATTCAGTAAAATCTCTTTCCTGCCAAGCTTGCTATCACTTCTCCTGCCCATATTTTACAAACGTACGTTGTTCTAGGCTTACCAACGGTTCAACAGGCAAGAGGAAGGCTGCTTCGAAGAAAACCTCGTGGTATAGCCCTGAAGACTCAGATATGGTATGACGTGATTTCTTGGGGTAGCCTGGGATTGAGGGGCATTATAATTAATCACCAAAAACATCGGTATATCTTGTGTTTCTTGTATTGTGCCCTGATATTGGTTTATTGACTTGTTGAAACTCCTTTTTTTCTCAGGAACGAGGAGCGGGGGTGAAAGTTGCGACAGTGCCGTATCCTCTTTGTCAGAATGTCTTGTTGTTTCAGGGGGAATGCTATTCACCTTTCTTTTCTATAGTTTGCTTGTGAACAGGAAAGGATTGTTTGTTTATTGCAGGCCCAATACATTAATTCTTTCCTGAACACAAAAGACGAATTATTTTAACATTCAAATTATGTTGTGATCCAGTCAATTCCAAGACTGTAAATGCCCCCCGCAAGTTTTTCACAAAAGCCCTACCGTGGCGCTTAAACTTGAGATGTGCACAAATATCCCAAATGTGAAATTTGTTGTGGCACTTTTTCCGTACTAAGAAGTTTTAATTTGAATACGGTTTTCAGATTCTTTGCACCTTGTCCACTTGTACAGGGCACGCGGAGCAGTTCTTTAAGTGCAGGGGCCGATCCACTTCTTTTAAAGAGAAGGGGGGGTGGGTGTTACGGACTTAAACAATGGTTTACCTGGTGCCGACTCAACATTTAATACAGGTACAACTCATCAAGCACTTAGTTTAACAAACGAGTGAAGAGTCGTAACAAAAAAACCTATGTAACCATTCAAAGCAGCAGCATAGTTTTCGCGTTTTTATTTACTTTAAAGTTTGTCCGTTCTCTCTTTGCGGCTGTTTAGAACTTTCTTGAGTCATTGTTGAAGGGAGTCACGTTTTTAACCTTCGAGCTGGCGAAAAAGACCTTCTGATGCGATAGATACAGAATTTACCAGCAAAAGCCTGCAGATCGTGACAATTTCATTAATAATGCTCTGCTAAGGAATGTCATCAAAATATGTAATATCACGAGCACTGATCAACAACTTTTAAATTTCCAATTAGACTTTAGTCTCCTTCGCAGCCGCTCAGGCGGGAGTCACGCAATACTTCCCCTGTGGGGACGGGGAACATTGCGTGTCTCCGGCCCGACCGGCTGCAAAGGAGACTAGTTAGGCTTCCGAACGCGTCAGAGGCTACATCATCAGTACATTTCGTTTTAAGGAATCTTAGTTCCGTGGAGACGGAAAATTTTCCCTCCTGCCTCTCGCGTGTCTCGTGGTTGGCGCTCACTCCCCAAAACCGGCCTTAGCGCCCTCAACAACGCTTGGTTTTCAGGCCTTTGCTCTCTTATTTTAATATGTTGTGGGGTAAATGCCACCTATGCATTGCTGCTTGATATTCATTTGTTCTTGACTATCCTCTTGTGAAGTTTAATTACGCTTGATATTCATTTGTTCTTGACTATCCTCTTATGAAGTTTTCATTACGCTTGATATTCATTTGTTGTTGACTATCCTCTTGTGAAGTTTTCATTACGCTTGATATTCATTTGTTGTTGACTATCCTCTTGTGACGTTTCAGTTACGCTTGATATTCATTTGTTCTTGACTATCCTCTTCTGAAGTTTTAATACGCTTCCTTAATTAACATGTCTCTCAGCTATTCCAGCACGCCAGAAAATCGCCCGATACGTGCTAGAGGACATCACCTTCGAGGTTAGTCAGGCAAATTTCTCCCTTTTTTTGCAACAGTTTTTGTGAAACTCACAAAAACGTGTGCATCAGAAGTATTTGTGGTGTGTTGTGTTACAAGGGAAAAAAAAGACAATCAGGCGTGAGAAAACTAAAACCGCAAGCGGCAACGGTTTTAAGTTTGTGGGTTTGTGGCTTGCTCGCATTTTTAGATTTTCAAATCTGAGTCTTTTCAAATCCGGATTCGGATTTGCAACAAAATGGGCAATTCTAAGGACGGATTTGATAGCCGAGAAATCTCTCCTTGGGTTTCTTTCTTTCCCTTTTATTGAGAAATTCGAAAAAGGATTTGAAAAACTGTTCTCCAGAAAAACGGTCGCGTACCTACACGCATAATTAGGAGATATGAGACCACCGTTCAGGAGAACATTTTTTCAAATCCTTTTTCGGATTTCCCAATAAAACGATAAAGAACGAACTCCAAGAAATCCGGATTTGAATTGTTAATTGAAGTCAACCTTGAGGACGAATTTCTCGAAGTGAAAATCCGTTTTCGGATTTTGCGTTTGTTTGCAAAATTCGAAATCCGGGTTTCAAAATCTAAATCCAGATTTCCCAATCGAACGCACCCCTGATCTTCGCTATGATTGGACGTAACAGGAATAAACGTTCGTGAAATATTTCAGTTGTTTACCGTATAATAAGTAGTACAGTAATAATGGTAATAAAATACATTATGCTTTTGTAGATATTGGGAATGAGTCTCTTAATCGATCGGCAGAGATGATGGAAATCGACGCACGCCTGAGTGCGCTGCAGAAGTTCATGAAAGAGAACATGCCTTAACGCCGCCGCCGCCGCAGTGAAGCTGCTGCTGCTGGCTGAGCTAGCAAGAGAGGGAGGGTGTACTCCACCCAAACAACTATTATCATTTTAATTGTATATAGGGTAAACTCAGTGTTATGATCTATTTTGGTTTTAGTTTGAAAATTTGGAATGTAAATAAACTCATTTTAGTAAGCTTATTATTGTTCCCATCTTCAACAATGAGTAAAATATAGAGTGAATCGTGTTCCAGTTCAGTTTGCTGTGTATAACAACACTAAGGGGCCGACCATTTAACTTTTCAGGCGGGGGGTGATTTAAAAAAAATTGCATGCAGCTCAAATGGAATAAACAAAATTCTTGCACTGCCGTAAGAAAAAAAAATGTCACAAATCGGCACCGCAGAAATACGTTTTTGAAGGCGCGATACAGTATTTTGCTGGTCAGCGTCATCGCCTTTTAAAATTAAGAACACCGGCAACTTTAAATTGGTTTTCAACGCGAGCCCGGTAGGCGATAAAAAAACCCAAAACTTAGAGCGAAAACTGAAAACTTAGCTCCTGAACTTCGCCTATCGTTTCTATTATTCGTATTCCATATTTTATCTTGTGCACGAGTTAAACTGAGGTTGCACAGCATGTGAATTTTTTGAAAGTTTCGCGGCGCGATAGTCTTCGTGACATGATGATCGATGTTGCGCCGATGTTGTGTGCAAAGGCCAAAAACAGGCACCTTTCCGAGGGCTGTAGCGGTCCCCTAAGACATACCAATCTTCAAGTATGCAGAGCTGGTGAGCTGGAGCCGTTTGAAGTGGTTTACCAGCAACACTTTGATTCGATACGAAGACAAGACGACCGCAGGTGTTCCTGCCCTTCAACTTGTTGACACACTGCGAAGTTGTACGTTCGTACCATCCCGTGCAAGCTATTTCAAACTCTATATGAAGCTGGTACTTTGTTGCAGAATTGAAGCGGCAAAGATGTTAAACAACTGGCCAAAGTGAGGAAAAAACCGAAAAGATTGTAACAAAAAAGCGTAAACAAGATCACACTGTCATGGAGGTAGGTTTTCCTGACCACAGTTACGGTCATTTCGTTCTATGGGCAGATCGTTCCAATCAATAGGAAGATCATTCCACACAATAGCCAGTTCGTTCCACAAAAAAGTCAGTTCCTCATATCTTATATCTATTTTCTAAATGTGTAAATGTGATCTGATTTGTTTGATGCTGTACTGAGTGAAGGAAATCTGTCATGAAACCCTAATTCTGGTTTATGTATAAAGGATAAGTATTTCAATGCGTTATTTATCTACTTTTCAGGAAATCCATTTCTCTGTAATATTGATAATACAAAGTTTGAAAGTTATTTACAAAGTTGTTTTGAAATTCTTTTTGTGTTATCAAAGTTTGAAATAATAAAATTATTATCCATTGTTATGAATGCAGTAAACATTATAAGTGAGCATGTAAATATTTCTTATTGACACAATTTATCAGTTAATGGTCTGGGACAGGATTATTCACATAAATTACCAATAATATAATTTGTTAGTTTTGTGATAACCAAGGGAGTTTTGTTTGCCTGAATTGATGTGAAGCAGAGAAGGCTGATGGTCCTCTGGTTATGAATACAGTGGCAACCAAGAGATTTGTATGGAGTGAATGTTTTATTAAAAATAACATAAGATGCTGAATTTAGAAAAAAAAAATGAATAAAAGTAAAGGTGGTAAAGAAGCATAGTACATGAACATCTGAAGGAGGAAACAAATGTAAATGTGCATGTGGAACAAACCAATTATACACCAGATCCACAAAAAGCAGTATGTGCAAAAATATCCTCACATAATTAGAAATTTCCTGACATACTGGTTTAAAGATTGGCAAAGAATCACAGTAGTATATTACGAAATTCTGCATAGAACTTTATTGTCCTACACAGTCGTTATAAAATCAAGCTTAAATTATTCAATTATCATTCTCAGGCTTCTCAGAAGGAGAAAACACACTTTGTCTTATGCATGTGGAACCAACCAAAGTGCCAGAGCCAGAGCTAGAGCCATAAACAGTGCTAGAGTCATAAACCCTATTTTTTGGTTTAGTTTGCTTTCTCTAGTTTTCTTTTAATTTGAGGAAATTGAGTCCTTAGTTTGTTGTTGTTATCCGAATAACGTTATACACGTGTTTTGTTAAGAAATGTTTTAGTGACACAATTTAATTTATATATCCAAATTTTTGTCTCTTTTTGCTTTTGTTATTGTTCACAATTTTTTCTATCCTCATTTTCCCATCTGCATCCGCCATCCGCAGGTATCCGGCCCTCGTTTTGCAGACACGTCCTTTGCTAGCCGATTTTAAATCCTTAGGCTAAACACTCAAAGGAGAAGTGCACCAAGTATGTGTGCATTCAAGGAGGAGGAACGGAGCGTCCTTATTTCTGTGACTAATGAAAGGAATTACAGGGTACACAACTGTGCCAACTATTGGCATCACGATCTGTATGTTAGTGAAGGGTCCAACCATGTGACAGCGACTTGAAAGAAAGATTTCTTTCCTTAATTGTGTGTTTGTTTATTTATTTATTTTTTCGCCATCCGCATTTCTCGTTTTTTTCCTCTAACATTTTTTTGTTATCCGCATTTTTTCCATCCGCATTTTTCTATCCACATTTTCCCATCTGCATCCGCCATCCGCAGGTATCCGGTCCGCGATTTACAGACACCCCGCCGTTTCATTGTTTAGGGACACCAATATGGCCGCCGTGACGTCACGTGAAAACACTCTATTGTTATTAGGTATATAAGGTTTTGACAGTTGTAATGTATTCATCTCAGCTCTCGAACTATCAACTTTTAAAATGCCGTCGATGGTGATCTCGCGCGATGCATTTCCCAGCTCAAAGACGAGTTTCGTTCTGGTTTATCTTCTTTAAAGAGAGAACTTGCACAAGAACACGACGCTGCGCTGAAGAAGCTCACTGCTAGTGTTACGAAATTTAAAAAGAAAGGCAACGAGAAGCAGTTCTTACTTAATTCTGAAGTTCTTGAACACGTCCAGTCTGCTTCGACCGCCCTTCAGACGTCTTCGCCTCAAGTTGAAAAGGCCTTGGAAGAGTTACAAGAAGGTTCTAATTTTTCGAACCCGTTCGGTGCTGTCAACTGGCCTAAGGCTCACCGTGGTTCGCGTGTTGTCAGTTGCTTTGCTTGTGGCAGTTTCGGTCATTTCAGGAATCAGTGCCCCGTCCTTCAGGCGCAGTTTTCAGCTAGCCAACCTGGGAAACGTACGTGATGGACTGGGATGTTGGTGCACTCGTCGAGGACACAGATAAGTTAAGGAACTTTGTTGAAGATGATTTTGACTTTTTTGAATATGAACAGGGTCGCAGCTCTACTATCGTTGTAGCCGGTAGGCTAAAATCCCATATTCAGTTTTGGCGTTCAAAAGGCGCCAATCAATTTATTCTAGATGTTATTGAGCATGGTTATCGCATTCCTTTTCACTCTCCACCTCCCGTTAGTTTTTGTAGTAATAATAAGTCAGCTTTGGCGCATTCTGATTTTGTTTACGAAGCTATTTCCGAATTGTTGGTTACCAATCGCATTTTTGAATCGGAGGTCCTGCCCCATAACGTCAACCCTCTTTCCGTTTCTGTTCAGTCATCCGAGAAGAAGAGGTTGATCTTGGACCTTAGGTTTGTGAATAAGCATGTCTGGAAGCAAAAGGTCAAGTTTGAGGCTCTTGAGGTTGCTCTGAATTATTTTGGCAAGGGTCATTTCATGTTTTCATTTGACATTAATAGTGGCTATCGTCATGTACTTATCTTCCCGCCCCAACAGACATTTTTGGGTTTTTCCTAGTTTTACCAGGGTAAGGTCCGTTATTTTTGTTTCAGGGTCCTGCCCTTCGGCCTCTGTTCAGCCCCTTTTGTTTTCACAAAGATTTTTAGACCTCTCGTTGCCTACTGGAGGCGGGATGGTATTCACATTGTTGTTTATCTTGATGATGGTTTAGGGGAGGGGCCTTCATATCAGGTTGCTTTAGCCCATTCCACCAGGGTTAAGACTGATTTGGTTCGTTCTGGCTTTGTACCCAACCTCGAGAAATCTGTTTGGGTTCCTACATCAGTTCTTGATTGGTTGGGTTTCACCATTGATCTTTTTCAGGGTTTGCTTTTTGTTCCGGGGACAAAGCTCAAGCGGGTTCTTTCTGATATTGATTCCCTTTTAGAGGCTAATTGTTGCACCGCCAGGGAACTGTCCGCTCTTGCTGGTCGTATTAATTCCTTTAAACTAGCTGTAGGTAATGTTACTACATTGATGACAAAGTTTATTCATATGTCCATCGTCCTTCAGCCTAGTTGGGACTCTAGGTTTCCTTTGTCCGATTCTCTAAAGGAAGAGCTTTCTTTCTGGAAAGGGAACGTTCGGTGTTTGAATGGGAGGCCCATTGGGCGTAAATTTACATGTTCTCGTTCCATTGTTTATTTAGATGCTAGTGACCTAGAGTTTGGCGGTGTTGTTAAAGACCACGAGGGTGTTATTTGTCATCTTCCGTGGACTCCTGATGAAATGTTTCGCAGCTCCACGTAGCGTGAGCTTAAGGCAGTCTATATTTGTCTCTCTAGTTTTTCGGTAGTTTTGTCAGGGCGCGCGGTTCAATGGTTTACTGACAACCGCAACATTCCATCCATTATTCGCAATGGGAGTATGAAGCGGGATTTGCACGAAATTTCCCTCTCTATTTTTCAGCTAGTTTTGCGAAATGGTATTGATTTTCAGGTAGATTGGATTCCTAGGTCTCTCAATGAGCACTTTTATTGTCCCTAAGTGGGTCTCAGCTCCATTTTGGCCCATGCTCTTTGGTCCGCATTCCCCCTTTTCCGTTTGCGTTAAAGAGACCATTGTTTTAACCCTGTTTCTAATATTTTTGTTCCGGGCTCCACAGAGTCTGTTTTTGATGGCCCTAAATTTAAGTCTCATGTGTTAGCCGTCCGTTTGTCGGCATGTTAGTTTTGTGCTTCTAGACTTAGTTTCTATTCCGGAGTTACGTGTAATTACCTTGTTTAGCCTATATTAAAGTGTGGTTTATTATTTTTTGAGTGATTTGTTCTGTGTTTCTTTTGCCTCGGTGGCATTCATGCGGGTCTCGGTGACCTTGTTTGTACCTTCACTGGGATGTATCCCCACGGGTCGTTCCGTTACATTATTGCGTGACCTCGGTCGATTTCGAATCCTTCCTGCAGGTCCCGCCATATATATGGTCGCGTGCGCCTCGGTGGCCACTCTCTTTTTATCTTATGTACCTGTGTGTTAGTTGTATGTTTTTTCGCTACATTTTGTATGTTTTTGTATGTTTTTTCGCTTCATGTTCCGCATTTTTTTTCACATGCATCATTTTCTTTTTTGAGTCTTTATTGAATCCCTATGGTCTTTTATTTCTTCTGTATTTTCAGATGTTTTCGCCTGCCCTATGAGGGCTGCGCTTAACGATTTCAGAGCTCCCTCCCTACGCTGCTTAGCACAAAAGCTACCGGAGATAGTCCTTGATTCCAGGGCAGATTCCACGACTCTCACCTACCTCGACGGTTTTAAGCGATGGCGTGCTTGGGCCAACAGATTTCCCGAGGTCGCGGTGCTGCCTGCTACTCCGGCTTATGTTTCTTTATATCTGCTCAATGTTCTCCAGGCTTCTAGTTCTCCTGCGCCGGTCCAGAAAGCCTTCTATAGCATCCGCTGGGCTCATGATATTGCTGGTTTCGATTCTCCTACAAATCATACACCTCCCCAGAAGGTCGTGGAGTCTGCTAAGAGAAGGCTATTACACCTGTCGTATGTACAGTTCCCGCCCAGGGACAAACAGCATCAATAAGCTAAGATATAGATTGTTCTGTTCAAAGAGAGGTAACATCGAGTCTGACCAACTACCACCTTGCCCTGATTGCTTGACGTATAAAGTTGCGTGTCAAGCAAACTATCAAACAGGAATCTGGAGGCGTAGTCTTGAGAACTTAACTGCCCTGAAATTCCGAGTCCCTTAAGACATGGCTGGATTCAGGATGAGAACAAGTTAGGGATTGATTGGATGAGTGGTCGGCCAGCTCCTGCAACAGTTTTAGAGCTACTCTCTTGTTCTTGCACAAGATCTTGTAGGCTCCCTAACTGCAGCTGCCTAGCGAATGGTCTTAAGTGCACAGACATGTGCCGGCTCTCCGTGTGTGATAACAGGCGAGAAGAACAAGCTGTCACAGTAGACGTCGATGCTGATGATGACGAGAGTGACAAGGACTAGAATATGTGGTCTGATTCTGTTTCTCAGCATATTTGCCGTGGCTGTCGACATGATATATTGCCCACAGAAGAATACAGTCATTGCTAGTCGCTGCTACATTTAAACATATGACTTGCTAAATGTGCACCCAAAATACATAAAAACAAATGGTCATTGTAAGAGGAACTATAACGTTTTGCATGTCACCCTCGGACATCCAAAAAGTATGGCTTCGCAGAAAAGCCACAATTATTGCTTTTGCCAGAACAGTTTGCAACTATGGTTTTTTAGTTTGTAGTTTTGAGAGCAGCTTCTTTCACAGCTTGAATTATGAAGATTTTGCATGTTCCTTCCAGTTTTGATCGTTTTGGGGCACTTCAGGGGACAAAATTGGCATGTTTGAAAATCAAAGATGGCGGATCCAATATGGCCGCCAAAAAGGTAATGTCACAATATAGCAGCCTCATAGGTAGCTATGACACCTGAGTCAAACTAGTATCTAGTTGTCATCTAGAGCTATCATTTAACAGTTTTTTCAAACAATTCATCTTTATTACTTTAGTTAATGTCGACCCTCTGGTTTAAAGGGCTCCTTTCTATGTTACCATGGCAACAAACACCAGAATTCATCTAATTTTGCTACAAGTCTCGCAAATCATTTACAAAACAGTGGTACCATTTAATCATCTAAACGTGTCCCCAAAACATGAGTAAAAACATAAGGAAAAACTTGTATGTACATTTATTTGACATTGTAGAAAGCCGAGTGACGTCATTTCATCACGTGATAAACCCTATAAAACTACTCATTTGACGTGGTTATCATACATTAAAATAAACTAGAGGAGTCATAGTTTTTAAAAATATAAGCCACTCTTTGTCCCTCTTTTTGGTACCAAATCATGAAATTTGAGGTCCTGGCCCATGGACTATATTAGGTATATAGGGTTTTGACAGTTGTAATGTATTCATCTCAGCTCTCGAAATATCAACTTTTATTTATATATCTTATATTATTCATCTTTCGATTAATTTTTTACCTCTAACCCCCAGAGGTTGTGCGACTGCATCGGTTGGGGAATACGTTCCCAATTTTTTCCCATTGGGTTTTTTGGGTTTTCGTATCAAGCGGCGCACGTGAATAGTTTAGCCTGAGTGACTTTATTTAGGAATATTTGTATATTATTCTTTAGTTATGACGTTGAACTTTGTATGTTCTTTGGACGCCATTAAACACTCAGTCAGGGGTGGATCCAGGATTTTACATGAGTGATTTGCCCCAACTTAACTAGGGGGGTTTGGGGGCATGCTCCCCGAAGAAAATTTGAAATTTAGTGCTCTCAGAGTGCAATTTTCCTGCATTCTGAGAGCACCTCAAGCCATCCAGACACATAAACAGCACCTCCTCAGAAAGGCATAATTCTGTACAAAAATTTATTTCTGTGCCTTAAACATTAGTTACACATACAAAGCAGAATAACATGAAAGTAAGCAGTAGAGTTTTTCTGTTTTTGACTATATAAAGTATTTTTCTTTGGTCTAGAAATCAACCTCGTTCCCAGGTTCTCTCTCCTACCCGTCGAGAGACCCTGGTTGGGTTTGGTCACGTGGTCCCAGAACAAAATTAATTCCGAGGGAGGAGTCCTTTGTCTCTCAATTTTTTTGTCTGGTTCGTTTTCACCGTTCACGCAAGACAGATTTGCTATAACTGAAATTCGGGAAATTTCTGCCTAAACAGAGCTATAACCAGATAAACAAGCGAATTATCAGCGGAGAAATAAAAAAATTCGTGTTATTGCAGTTAAACCGATGACAACAATGAGATACTAAAATCTACGATCCTGAGTAAGACACAAGCGCGTGTTTATCCGCATTGAAGGGAAAATCCCTGTTCGTTGAACTTGCATTGAAAGAATCAATGTTTGTCGGTGACAGCGGCTGGTAATCGGTCCGAATCAGTGAGGCTAGCTATTTCAACAGTTAGGATCGCAGTTAGGATCCCGCCTTCGGATCCCTAAAGAAATGTAAAAAAGGAAATGCCCCCTCCCTTGTTTTCCACCACCCACCAACCCCCCTCTCCCGATGAATCTTTCAACCTGTATAGAACTAGAACTATCATCCAGGGGGGAATAGAAATACTTCCGGCTAATTTACTGCTGGGGACAACACTCCGATGAACTAGCATCCCATCCAGGGGGGAAGGGGGGGGGGAGTAGAAATACTTCTAGTCGTTTCATGCTAAGGCAACCGGATAAGCTCCACCCTCGTGGGCCACTAGTTTCATATACACACTTTACCTACCATGTCAAATAATAATTTGTACCCCGCCATGTAATAAAATACTGAATGTGAATAATTTTTCGCCCTCCGAAAGATGTAGCTTGTTTCCCAAACAAAAACTCACTTCTGTTGTTAATACTGTGCATAAAGCCCGGGGTATAAAGACAAGATTATTACTAACGTCCCTTCCCCTTTTGCCAAAAAGAGTGGAAATATACAAATTTTTGTTTTTTCGGTACTGGATCTCCTCTCAATATTTATGCGAGAAGAGAATAAAGTGAGTGAGAGTAGAAAACTTGAATCTTTGACCTTTCTAGCCCTCCGAGGTGCAAATGTCTCCTATTTACTTTTCAAATTCCCTAAGCGCCGTGTGAAAAGATCAAAGATCACTGATTATTTTGCTGAGCGCAGAGGCTTTTAAGTGTTGACAGATAGCTAAAAGAAGAACTAACTATTGTTTCATATATTCATATTAACAATTCGCATTCCGTTCTAACCTTTCTAATTGAGGCGATCGGCAAGCAGCAATTTATTTGGGAGTAATTTTCTTCGTTTGGCTGAATCCTGACTTCCTATACTAAGTTTCAATGGCTTCTTGCGGGAGTGATAGCAGCGATGATAGTGTCAAAAGCTACGCAAGCGTTGTTCGAGGAAATTCGTCTCCACTTCAGAACACATGGTGGAGACGCTTCCAAGAAGAGGACGAAGAACAGGTCGTCGCTATTGCAGTATTGTACCTGCGGCAGGTACAACAGCCATCAGTGGAGGTTTCTTGCCAAACAGTGGAAGCTCCACAACAAGCAGAGCTCTACCACCTGCGGTAAGCACAACAGCCATCAGCAGTGGATTCTCTAACAGTTTCACAAGTGGGGGTCTCTTGCCAAACAGTGGCAGCTCCACAACGAGCACAGCAATACCAGCAGCCTATCCACACTTTCCTCCCCATGTCTATCAAAGTCACCAGAAGATGCCTTGGCACAACAGCAACCCTTTTGTAATTGTCCCAATTAACAATAGGATAAAGAAATATGCAGGATGCCCATTTGAGTTTTTGGACGCCAGTGGTCCTACCTTTACTGGTTTGGTTGTTCGCCATTGTGAAAAGGACTTCTACATAGAGAAAACTGGGCATCGGATGATGGGATGAGAAACCAACAGATTTTACCACTGCGAAAATGGATGTCTATTAAATAGGCATCCATACTTCAGCACCGCTCTGATACGACTCGAACCAGGACTGCAGTTGAATTCCTTTCAACTAAATCATTTGCAGCGTGCTCTGCATGTGCAGTTCCAGTGACAGTCATCAACAGAATAATTGTTTTTTTTTTTCAACAAATGAAATAGTGCATGTAAATTCATTAAAGCGGTTAGAACAAATCAATGCCTCAGGAATAAAAATGCATTATGTGAGTTTTAATTTCGGTCGCGATCTTGGAGAATTGCGCGGGACTTGTGCCCAGGTTTAATTCGCGTTGTCCTCTACAGATCGTTTTCACTCACATGGTCATATGGCCGCCGTGACGTCATTTGAAAACCATCCGTTGTTCAAATCGTTCCATATTGCGATTGCGTGAGAAATTTTCTTTTTAATTAAGGTCTACCGGGAAACATTTGGAAAATTGAAGGCAATTTTTAGGGATCCAAAGGGGGGATCCTAACTGCGGGATCCTAACTGTACCAATAGTTTATCTCCGAATCAGTACATGCAAAACCTAAACCAAGCGGTGACAAAACAAAGCAGTTACGTTGAGAGCAGAGGATTCATTTTACATTCACGGTCAAAATAATATTTTACAGTGGAACCTCGATTTAACGAACCTCTATATAACGAAGTCCTCGGTATAACGAACGAGTTTCTTCAGCCCGGCCAAAATTACAGTAAAATGTATGGAATAGAACCTCGATATAACGAACACATTTCCCCAGTCCCTTGGCACTTCGTTAAATCGAGGTTCCACTGTAGCTCTAATGACTTAACGGAAAGCTGTAGTCTGAAATGTCAGCTTTCTCCTACCCCTAACATTTTGTATGATGCGGCAACAGAAAAAACGTATCACTTTTAGTGGTAAATAGAGGTAAAAAAATATAATATAGTACGTGCATAAGCAAAGGATGACCAAAACGCGACACTGAAGACAACAGGAAATAGTATAAACAGAGACAAAACAGACAACATAACCCAGTGATAACCTTCCAAAGCGAAAGGATTTCTTGTATATGGTCCAATGCTTGATAGATCTTTTCGGCCCCGCTTCGAACTGCATAATCATAGTTTTGAAAATACATACGTTTGCTTTCCAAAGGTGGCCTCCATAACATAGAAATGGCAATTTAAGCCTACTGCGTTTCGGTATGAATACAAACGCCTAAAATATTTTTGACAGCACAAGTGGTGAATCCGTGATTTCCTTTGCAACATCCGATCAACATCCAGATATTCTGCAGGAAGTTACGCTTTCGCTGTCAAAGGATTCGGCGTTCGAGGTTTTGTCTTGACTAGTCCGGGAACTATAAAAAACAGGACCCTTTAGACAAGGTTTCCACTTTGTAGAGACAAATCTCACACTTATCCGCCCCTCCCCCAAGTCGTTTGTTTGTAATCTCCCAGATTCTGGGAGACACGTGACCAAACCCAACCAGGGTCTCTCAACGGGTAGGAGAGAGAACCTGGGAAAAGGGTTGTCTAGAAATTTGCCTTTCTGTGCCGAAGGAGTCTAACATTTAGGGCTACCTGCATTGAAGATGATTAGAGATGTACTGCCTGGACTGCTGTCTTGGATGCTTGTGGGAGTGCAAATAAGTCTCCAGTTGGAATCATCTCAGTGTTAGTGGGAATGGAGGAGAAAACAAATATGAAGATTAGTGAATGTTAAGAAACATCATTATTCTGAAAATGTAACAGCAAAACTGAAAAGTTGGAATCATACTTACCTTTTTCAGCCCTATAGATCAGTGTAAAATGATGTGGTCCAATAGGTTCAGATTAAGAGAATATGTAAAAACCATTTAAGCTTATTGAACTCTCAGTGTCAGAGGAAACATAACTCAGAAAACTATTGAAGAATGATTTTTTTGTCCACATATGAGTATTACTAGAAATTATTGCACAACAGACACCAGCTATGTTTCTGTTCTGTTCTCCATCAGTTTAAGGATTACATTAATCCTGATGGAACATAACTCACAAGTACTCTAGAAACACCTAGTGACTGTCTGGTACAAAATTATTTATTTAAAATATTTTCCATTCTCATTCTCCTAGGATGTAAATTAGCAAATAAATCTATCACTTTTTCAAGGTCTAATTCCATATCTCTATGGGCATGCATCAGTGCTAATCCATTCAGTCTATCCTGGGCCATTGTATTTCTCAAATATGTCTTCAGATTTCGGAGGGTTGAGATGGACCTTTCACAAGATGCCGATGAAATAGGAATGGTTATCAGGATTTGGAGTATAGTATATATGTTCAAATAAGCATCCTTGTCAATTTGTTCCAGGGTGGCATCTATACTGTCCGGGTGGTAAATAAATGGTGACAGGCCATTCACAGATCCCGCAAGCGTGTCGCATGAATGTAATTACTTATCAACACGCATTGTTGAAGAGATTGACTACAGTTTGGCTCTAACCAGTATATCTTTTAATGAAATGCCTCTCTTATAAGAAATAATTGGAGGTTCTTTAAACATTTCCCTAAGTTTAGATTGTGATTCTATAAGATGCCATTTCTCCATTAAAATGTGTTTAAGGTTAGGCACAGATGGGTTGTATTGCGTTACAAAGGGCAATATTTGTTTTGCACTCTTGTATTATCCTTGAGAGCTTTCTTTCTGTCAGAGAATTTTACTTCCGAGAGTGTTTTGTCTATAAGGTTGTGCGGGTAGCCTCTCGCTCGAAGGCGTAGTTTGAATAATCTTATGTTTTCTACGAAAGTCTCCTCTGAAGAGATAGTTCTTAGTAGTCTCAGGCCTTCACCTTTTACGAAGCCTTTTTTGACCGTAGTTACTAAAACCCGGAACGACCCACAACGATCCACAACGACCCACAACGACCCACAACGATCCACAACGATCCACAACGACCCACAACGATCCACAACGACCCACAAGTCGTATTTGTCCTTTTCGCTTGTTTCTGTGGCTTTCGCGGCCGTTTCTCGGCCTGCAGTTGCACTTTAAAGCGAACTTTGACTTGTGGAAGCTGTGATTTGAAAAAAGTGATGTCACAAGCGGTGATTTGAAGTCACAGCGCAAAATGGAACATTACCGCGCGCTCTCGAACCAACGCGCGATCTATGCCCAAGTTATATTATTTTGCAAAAAAATTACCTCCCAACTTGATTACTTCGGGCAACAATTCCGAGTAAGTTTGGGACCGACAGCAGAGATACATTCCAGCAGGGGATCAAACAGCACAAATGATGAAAAAATTCCTCGAAAAATAAAATAAAATAAGAAGCCTACAACACGGGGTATTCCCAGTCGGTCACCCATCCAAGTACTAACCCCGCTCGACAGGGCTTAACTTCGGTGATCAGACGAGAACCGGTGTTCTCCCTGTGGTATGGTCGTAGACGAGAGTTAGGGAGAAAATTTTACTTTTTTGCCGAGTATGTAAACATGTAAGCGAGGCACTCGTTCATTACCCTGCTCAGGCAACCCCGACCTTCAAAACAGGTTATGAAGTCCTCTTTTGTAGCTGTAAATGAATTTATGCGACCTCTTACACGGAGCTTAATTTTTGAAAAAAATTCAAAAGTGAAATTTTGATATTTTTTTCTTGGGTCGTTTTGAGATCGTCCTCGGTTGTTTGAAGATGGTTGTGGATCGTTGTGGGTCGTTCCGGGTTTTAGTAACTACGCTTTTTTGACTCCGGGTGGGTGACACGATTTAAAGTGCGTGTACTGAAATGTCTCAGTAGGCTTGAAATGAGTACGCGTGTCAAGGATAGATTCCTTTTCAAATCTTGCTCCTTTGTATATGCATGTATCAAGAAAGATGATTTCTTTATCAGAAATATCAGCAGTGAATTTTATTGTAGGGTGATAGTTATTTGCATGCTCAATGAAGTTGTTAATTTTCTCTCTATTAGTGTCCCATAGGGAAAACACGTCATCGATATATCTCTTCCATAACAACGGCTTTGTACTGTGCTGATCGATAATTGCTGTCTCAATCTTAGCCATGAAAATATTAGCAAAGGAGACTGCTGTTTTAGTCCCCATAGCCGTACCATGGGTCTGGAGAAAGTCTTTTCCATTAAATTGGAAGGAGTTTTCTTGTAATATAAGTCTCAACATTTCTCTAAGATAATGTGTTGGTATAGGGGGTGTTGCCGTGTAGAATGTGTCATATGCATGGCATATTGTCGTGATACCTTCTTCTTGTGGTATATCATCCCGGGGACGGTGTATAAGCTTGTAACATCCATTGAGACAAGGATTGCATTTTGTGGAACTCTCGTTCCTTCAATGAAGTTAATAAACTGTGTTGTATCTTTAATGTATGACTGCTGTTCTTTCATTATTGGTTGAAGAAGAGTATCTACAAAAGCTGAAATTCTCTCAGTAGGGGAGTCGCATCCAGAGATTATTGGTCTACTTGACAAGTTGACCTTGTATGTTTTTGTAAGAGTGTAAAAAACTGGAATGCGTGGAGGGTTCGGTGTTTGAGATAATCATTTAAATGTCATTTCATCAATGTGTTTCTTTTGGTAGAGTTCTGTGATAATTTTTCGGACTTTCTTAGAGGTTTCCTCTACCATTGGTTCCTGGAGGGGTCTGTAGTGTTCTTTGACTTCGATTAGTGTCATGCCTTCTTTAATCTTGTCCGTTTTGTTCATTATGACAGTGGTGGTTCCTTTGTCTGCCTTCTTGATATTTATTTCTGAGTTTTCTTTAAGTTGTCTAATAGCTTCGCGTTCTGATTTAGGCATGTTAGGTTTAGGTTTCGTTATCTCAATTTCTGAGAGTTTAATTTTTGTTTCCTGAAGATATTTCTCAAGAGTAACTGATCGTTGAACTGGTGGTTCCCAGTTAGATTTAACATAGAAAGGGTGTTTCATCTTTCCTCTACCGTGGTAGATATATCGGAGACGCTTTCGTCTCGCAAATTGGTTGAAATCGCGTAGAATTTGTTTTTTAACACTGTCAGTGTTAGTGTGTGGAGATGGGATGAAACGCAGGCCTTTAGATAACATGTTTATCTGATCAGTTGTCAAGTTGCAGTTGGAGAGGTTTCTAATATAAGTGCTTTTGATCTCTTGGTCTCTATTAGTGCATACGACCCTAACCTAACCCTAACTTTTTTTTTTATGTTTGAAAAAAACAATAAGTTTATAAAATTAGATAATGTTAATGAAATTTGACTTTTATACTTTTATATTTGATAGATTTGTAAAAAATGGCTTTATTTTTTTCTTTTCTTTTTTCTTATGATTATTATTATTCAAGTTCCTTACTTAAATTTTTCTTTTTACTTATTTCATTTCTTATTTTCATTTTGATATTTCGGATATTTATATATATTTTTTATTTTTCGTTTTTCTGGGGGTAGCCCATAGGGTGGCCCATAGGGTGGCCCATAGGGTGGCCCATAGGGTAGCCCATAGGGTGGCCCATAGGGTGGCCCATAGGGTGGCCCATGGGCTAGGCCCAGGTTTTGTCCACACCCGGATGCGACTCCCCTACTGAGAGAATTTCAGCTTTTGTAGATACTCTTCTTCAATCAATAATGAAAGAACAGCAGTCATACATTAAAGATACAACACAGTTTATTAACTTCATTGAAGGAACGAGAGTTCCACAAAATGCAATCCTTGTCTCAATGGATGTTACAAGCTTAAACACAAATATACCACAAGAAGAAGGTATCACGACAATATGCTATGCATATGACACATTCTACACGGCAACACCCCCTATTGACGAAATAACGAGATGGGACGCTTTTTTCTTTTTTTTATTTTATAATAAACAATAAAACAAGAAGGATAATTGATTTCTTGAACTACAATAAAGAACCTGAGGAGTAACAAACGCAGGTTTGGAAACATTTGACTGATTTCTGGAAATCACTTGAACTAGCCTGGATATATTCCTGTTAGTCGTGAATATAAATAGGAATAAATCGTTTTCCTTTTGTAGTATCACAGAATCCTTTGTTCTCAAGCAATTGAAAATCTTAAAAACTAACAAAGCTATAGGACTGGATCGTATTAGTGCACGATTATTGAGGGACTCAGCTGAATGCATGACACCCATACTGACCAGACTTTTTAACCGTTCACTTGAGGTAAGTACTTTTCCATCGATTTGGAAATGTGCCTGTCAAATTGCTGTCAAAATATTGAATACCACCTGAATGCCGACCTTGCCAATCTTGTCGAATGGTTTAACAACAACTATCTGACCTTAAATACATCGAAATCGAAGTTTGTATTGTTTGGAGGTGAAAGAAGGTTGCAAACCTGCCAAGGTGTTAAGCTTGTCATTGATCACGAAAACAAACTTTGAGTGTGAAGATTCAATCTAGTATCTAGGTGTTGTCATTCATAAGAATCTGACTTGGAATGAGCATATCGAATCATTGATTGCGAAAGTGAGTCACATAATTGGCTTGTTAACTCGTATCAAACAACTATTGCCTTTGCATGCGCGAGTTGCACTATACAATGCTTTAATAAGACCTCTCTTTGACTTTACTGACACCATCTGGGGAGACAGAGATAATATTACATTAATGCATGATTTACTCGGATGGCCTACCTTATTTCAAGAGCGCCTTGTACATAGATACATTGCCACTTTTAGTACTCCACGGACTTGTAGATCACAATTTTAATATTTTGAGAAACTCAGACATCCATAGTTATAACACTAGAAGAAGAAACGATTTCCCTCTTCCTCTCGCTAAAAGGAATTACAAAAAGCAGAGACTTTTTATCAATGCGCTAAGGAATGAAGCATTTTAGACGCATCTTTTAAAGGAATCAACTCTCTTCTTCTTTTTAAACAGAACATTAAAAGCTATATATTTTATAGCTTTTAATATTTTAATATATCTGACTTTTTAATATTTTTAACCTGTAGTTTGTATAATTTAGGTTTTTAGCTCTTAACTTTTTACTTATTATTACTATTACCCATTCATTTATCTAAGATCATTTATTTTTTCTATTGTTTTACAGGGCCTCACTGAATATCACTCTTTGTGAAGTGAACTCCATGTATAAAGATTTTTATTATTATTATTGTTATTCTTGCTCAACTCGGCATCGAAAAATCACGTGGCTTTCGAACGTGTTGACTCCGCTGCGCAGTGTTGTTTAATTCGACAACGTATGTTGTCCTTGTAATGAACTACTTTTTGTAAGAGCGTTAAAACGAAGCTGCGTCTTTCTTCCGCTTGTAGATCAGGTAAGGGAAACTGTTTACCGAAATGTGCGAGCCCTTATCAGCCGTTGATCATAGCGAACAGACAGTGAGTAAATAAACAGGGCAAAAAAGGATAGAGCTGCTGCGCGTAAGGCGACGCCGTTTTTTGATGTAAATACAGTTAAGAAGACATTCGTCTCCTCGTCTCTAATTTAAGTACTAGCACACATACATAAAAAACAAACAAAAAAGAGCTGAAAAAAAAAAAACTTGTAGGTGGAATTGAATGTCCTTAAAACAATTATTCGTGTTAGCGTTTCAAAGCACCTGACATTCCCCTGGAACATCTTATGTCTTACATACAAAAAAGGCCTTTTTCTTGCTCTTAAATGTTTGAAATTAATTCCACCTACAAGCACCCTGATGCGTGTACGGCCCTAAAAAACATAATTTCTCGTTTCTTTTCCTTTACTAAGAGATTGGGGGCACGGTATATCTTGTGATGGGGGGGGGGGGGGGGGGCTAAAATAGCAGTAGGGACATGCCAGTTCTGGCGCATTTTTCGTTTTCAAGTTCATTTCAACCATTGAATTCAAATTTTTCAGTGGTTTATTTCAACCATTGAAAATGTCGATTCTGGCGCATTTTGTTTGACAATCGAAAAATTCATGGGGTGGGGGTGTGGACGTCGAATTGGATGCTTCTCTTGACAACAAGCTTCTTTACACCCTTACATTTCTTTTCTTCCTTTCCCTTAAACATCTTATAAGAGTACAACTTTACTCTTAATTCAACGAGCTCTTCGATGATCTCTCCACCTGCTTCTTCCTTAAACATACCAACAACCTTCTTGTTGTGTCCAGCTTCTATACCTGAGGGATGATCCTTAAGGAAGTTGCTCGTATCAAGCTTACTAGCTGCATCACCTGAGATGTCTTTGTAAAAGTCCTTTTGATCTCATAGGCTAGGTTGTCTGTGTCTGTGAACAACATCTCTGCCCTGTCTCCATACTTTGCCTTGACGTGGTTATAATGAAAGTCATACATTTAAGTCTTTCTCAAATCAAGAACACACATTCTCAAGTACACAGGCTTGATAAATACTAACTTTTTTTCATCTGTATGGCTAGTGTAAAATTTGGTTTTGCGGCTTGTTAGCGATGGTGTGTTGAAATTGTCTTCCTCTGTAGATACATGTCTCTTTTGAATAGACTGCGAGCAGTCCCTCTTCAGTCAGTCGAGTCTAAGCTCGGCAGGACTGGAGAGGGCGAAATGGCCGAGGGGGAAACTGGAGAGAGGCGGGAAGAAGAGGGACTGCATTCTCTTTTGTAACCGACGCGGCCCCAGCATCGGAGAATTGGATTGGTTGATAAACAATAAGATGCTATCAGCGCGTTGTCATTGAAATTTATGAAATTCTAACATATTTGACACATTAAATGTAACACGATGCACCTAAATACCGTATTTACTCGAATAGACGCCGCGGCGTTAATTTCGTTTTTCACGATCCAGCTGCGGCGTTTATTCGAGGGCGGCGTCTATTCGGGGACGGCGTTTATTCAAAAACCACTTTATTCAGTACTAAATACCGTACTTTATATTGTATCTTTTTACTAGCTAACAGTAACGAATCTCAATATATAAATGCCGTGTTCATTTTGTCTATTCAATTATGATTTTAACCAGAGTTAAACTTCTATTTCAACATCGCTGTCCTCCTCGTGGTCGGAATCTAACAGCTGCTGCGGTGGGCAAGCGTCTTCAACATCCGAGTCTGTACACTCAAAAACGGATTAGTGTCGGGTTCACTCAAAATTCCCAGTTGTGATTTAAGCATTGGTTTTCCAGAGCTGCATGGCTGTTCTTCCTTTAGGCAGTGAATGTTGTCGTCTCTGGACCCATCTACTGGAAGGTTCAAGGCACACGTGGTAAAGGATTTCTTGATCACATCTGTAGGCAGCTCGGCCCAAGAATCCAAAATCCATTGCAAAATAGCTCTTCTCGGGGGTGTTTTTAAATTACCAGAGGCGGTTTCTTCATGTATACCAACTGTACTTAGCCAGTGGTCATATTAAATGGCTTGTTCCAGCTTACATCCGGAGCATGGATGTATTTTGTGCATCATCCTGGCACAATAACGCGATCGATTTTCTTTGACTTCAATGCTTCAGTAACGGTATTTTCAATGTGGCATTCGTACGAATCCCAGGCTAACAGCCTACGATTGAATGAGAATGACCCAAGGACAGAATTCATCCAGACTATAGTTAACTCAGAGTCCATCCACGCGTTAGCAGACGTTGCAACAACTACCCGACTTTTGAACTCTTCATTTAAAGCTGCCACTTCCCTTTTAGCTCCTTTAAATATACAACCATTGGTTTTAGTTTGGTTCCGTCTACCTTGGCTGCTAATACAACAGACACTCTTGACTTCTCATGACTGGCAGTCGTTTTAAGAGTAACAGTCTTTTTCCCACTTTTATCGACGGTAGTTTCTGAAATCATATCGCACCAGACTGGTGTTCCATCCATGGCAATTATGTTACAAGCAGCATAATTGTGCTTTATTTGAAGTCGCCTAACTTGAATTATGTAGGATACAAGTTTTGCAACCATTCTTTCGGGATCTTGTTGAGCCATAGATGTCTTCCTTCTCAATGATAAACCATTTCTCTTCAGGAATCTACACAACCATCCTCTCGACGCTTTAAAGTCCTCAGTCGTGGTGCTGCTTTCTGGCGTAATATCATGATAAACTATTTCAGCTTTTTTCACGATAAGCTTGCAGGAAACTCGTAAACTACGAGCGCGCCTGTTGTCAATCCACTCCAGTAAGACTTCTTCCATTTTGGTACTCAAGGGTTTCTTTCCAGCCCCATTTAATCTGCTTCTTTCTTTACCCTTTTTGGTTTCAAGCAAATTTTGGATGTTTATCTTGTTTGCTCGCCACTCTCGTACTCTCTTTTCATCGAGCTGAAAGCGTCGAGAAGCAGGTCGATTCCTGTGTACTTCAATGCAAGGCTGTACTTCTGTTTTCTTTTCCCCTTATGAGAAATTATATCTTGAACATTTGAATCGGTCATAGCGTTTACAAGAATGGTTAGGACCGTATTTTAAAAAGCATGTTAAAGTCAAAAGGATTTTGCTTGCTATAGTTGTTGAAATACAATACCACTGATTTCCTGGTGTGCGTGGGAACGGTTCTCTCTGATTGGCTATGACAATATTAAACTGTCAGCAGCCGACAGTGCCTCACATATCACGTATCAAGTTTTAAAGTTATAATCAAGTAAAGCAGTTGTTATTTTGGTCAGCAAGTCCAGCACAAAACTGAGAAAATGGCAAGAAGCTTACCAGTGGAATTTGAAATGTATTTCAAAGTTGATTTTGAGACAGTTATTAGAGGACATCACGTTTACAAGTCTGTGTGGTCTCCAGTAATGGATCAAGTACTTGAGTGTAAGCGGGACACGCGTGCCGAGGCACAAGAGCACGATTCCAACGCAATTGGTGTTTACTTGATATCAAACCAAAAGGAGACGCTTACTGGACATGTTCCCATAGAATTGTCACGCTTGTTGAAAAACTTTATTGAAGCGAGCGCTGAAAACAAACTTTGTGCACGAGTCACTGGAAAGAGAAAGAGAGAAGTCGGCCTTGTAGTACCAGTGACGTTCTCTGCATTAACTGCGGAATTGCGCATTGCAAGAATCCTTGAAAGAGAACTCAACACAAGAGCAAAAAAGTACAGTCACTTCGAACTAAAAAATGTTGTTCCAGAAGAAAATAAATTCCCATTGCTGGTTTAAACTTGAAATAGACTTTTCTTTAATAATTATTATAAATCATTATTTCCTCAAATAGACGCCGCACTCAGATGCGGCGTCTATTAGGAGGCGGCGTCTATCAATATTTTGAGCCTTAAGTGCGGCGTCTATTTGAGGGCGGCGTCCATTCGGGGGCGGCGTCTATTCAAGGAAATACGGTAGCCAGCATGTTTTGATCAGAACGAGTTGACAAGATGGATTCGGCGGCCAAAGAAAGTATTTTATCTGAACGTTTCTCTGAGCGTCTTGGCTGTCTGATTTTAAAAGACGAACAGAAGCTTGCTGTTGTAGCACTAATGTCAGGAAAAGACGTTTTTAGCGGTATTACCGACTGGCTTCGGTAAATCTGTCATTTACCAAAGCTTCGTTATCGCGTTATTGTGCTCCAGTCAAAAGACTCACACTATCTTAAGAAAAACACTAAGCTGGAGTTTACTGAGTCACAATTCAATTCTCCATAGTGAGTTGATGTAGCTTCAGTTAAGCTGCACTTCATTCTTACAATTTTGGATCCATAAATCACTATCCGTGATACTTTAACATTCTGCAAAGAAAACGAACAAGCTGGGCCCAGCATGATACAGCATTGCAGAAAAACATTACACTCACGGACTAAAGAAAATCGCTTAGTTATTCAGATCCAGAAGGCGCTTTGGAGAAAATTGAAACCCTTATTCTGCCGTAATAAAAAAGCTTTACCCTTCAAAAGAGGTCAAAGAAAATGCGCTTGCATCAGAGGGCAAATCCTACCGACCAGAAACAATAACTACAGTAAATCAATATGTTTGTCATGACCTCTCTCCAGTCCTGCCGGGCTTAGACTCGACTGACTGAAGAGGGATTGCTCGCAGTCTAACAAGATGTTGGACCACTTGTAACCATGATTTAGCTTTGGTCTGCGAGGGTCCTTTTCACTCCTCATGACGTCAGTCCAAAGCATGATCTCCTGATAAACCATGGCATTGGGATCAGTATACGATGAACCATCAGGTGTCTTGCCCGTGATCAGCTTCCACAATGCAGGTGTTTCTTTGTAGGTCTTAACGTCAATAATTAGGTCATCTCCATCAAACTCAATTGTAAGCACGGCGGAAGTGTGTGACGTAAGAATACCAAACATTCCTAGTGATATGAATAGCTCAATGTCAACACAAAACCCATTTTTAGTAAGACTGGTTGCCAGGGTGATTTGGTATGCGAACTATTGTGCTGGACAGCTCGACGCAGGACGCAGGAGGAGAAAGTCATGAGCGGTACTTGGAATATACTTGGATTTTTCTACAACCGGGTTAGTAAAAATATCAACTCATTCTACTACTTGGCAATTTAAAACAATAAAGAATCATCCAAAGGCCTATTAAAAGCCTTCCTCTGACGTCGGGCAGAAAGTTAGTGGTTCCTAAAAACATTTCAACGAGTCCAAAGTTAAAATGATGCAAATTTTAGAGCATTTGTTCAGTAATCTGACTTCCGTGAACTTTCAAACCGGTACATGTCACTTCAGTGTAGAAATTTTTAAGTTGAGTGAACTGTGCATGCAGCCAAAAACTGGCTGGTTAAGGCTAACTTAGCCACTTAAAAAGTTAGCAAAACACTATGTAAACTAACGATAAACGATAAACGACAAGATTTCGCATGGAATAGACAACAAACTGATTAAAACATAGCACAGAAATTAACACCCTCTCATCTGCAAAACCCGCCCTTAATGGTCATAATAATAATAATAATATAATAATAATGTAATTACTTATATTGCGCAGGTATTCATAAAAATGACCAAATGCGCATTACATTAGTAATAAAAACGAGAAAAAAAAAAAATGAAAACCTATTTACAGTAACCAAAACAATGAGAATATATACACTTCCACCATAAAATTCTAAAATATCGATATGTAACAATTAAAATTCATTCAACCATAAGCAAACTTAAATAGGTACGTCTTAAGATTGCTCTTAAAAGTATGCAGGTTTGGAATATCGCGAAGCTCACGTGGTAGAACATTCCATAACTTGGACGCAGCCACCTGGAAGGACCTATCTCCTAGTGTGACTTTAGTTCTAAATGTTAACGATGCTAGCAAACTCCCACCTGACGATTTAAGGTTATATTCGCCTTACGATTTCAAAGAGACTAAGTTCTGAATCTATGTAGTGGCTTGAATGCAAATAACAAAATCTTAAAATGAATGCGCTGCTTTAACGGAAGCCAATACAGCTCATGCATCAGCGGTGTAATATAGCTGAAGCGCGGAGCACAGCTTTGCTGCAGGGTTTATAACAAGCTTAACCTTGTTAAGCTGCGAGGCAGGTAGACCATACAAAAGGCTATTGCATTAGTCAACGCGGTGCTTAGGAACTTGCGAATACGACTGATGTTATGTAGATGAAAGAAAGCTGAGCTACAGAGCTTCAACCAGTTGCAAAAATGTTGAGACACTCTCACAAAAACACAACCTTTCTTGCTTCAAATCGCTACTAGTCACAGGTCTGTGAGGTAAAATACTGACCTCCCTCCTCCCTCCCATTCAAAGTTGTTCCTCCAAGTTTTGAGCATGATCTTGTATTGCTGGCAACTTTGATAAGGGGTGGAGGGGGGGGGGGGGGGGTCAAAAGTACAAGATCATGGACAGGCCATTTTAGCCAAAATACAGTACAGTGTCTCAAGTACTTTTGCAACTGGTTGTTGCTAATATGAATAGACATACTAAGTTGAGAATAAACCAGGAACCTAGATTCCTGCATGACAACCACCTTTGTGTTCACAACAGACTCACCAACAGTATTACTATTACTGTCAATATGAAACTTGAAAACAATGCCAGTGAATAATGAGGACGCTCACTTGTAAACACAAAATCTGGGGGGAAAATTGGTCATATTTGAGGTCCTATTTGAAAGCCTTCCCTGTTTTCAATATCTTGAAACTTGCAGGGTACATTTATTGACAGTTGATCTCGGGATTATCAAATTTATAAAAACATTTATCGAGCGGTTTTTTGAAAAATGCGAGATTTGTAGGAGTGGACCAAATTACGTGCAAAAACTGTACCAAAAGCAGCTGAATTCAAGTTAATAAAATTCTTCTTACTCGCGATCGCTCAGAGCAATTCCCCTCTTTTTTTGTAGGAGGTTTTCAATTCAAAGGGATATTCCACTGAATATGCCATTCTAGAAACTGTGGAAAAATTAAAGTGAGCTGTTGATGATCAAAAAATAACATGTGGTATCTTTTTAGACTTTTCCAAGGCCTTTGATACAATTAACCACCATATTCTCTTAGAAAAATTATATAAGTATGGGATCCGAGGGCTCCCCCATGCATGGTTCTCAAGCTATATAACTCATCGTAAGCAATATGTCAAAGTTGGTAACACAGAATCAAGCCTGAAAACCATCACATGTGGTGTACCCCAAGGCTCCACGCTAGGTCCACTGTTGTTTCTATTGTATATTAACGACTTGCCCAAGTCTTCAAAGAAATTAACTTTTAGGATTTTTGCAGATGATACAAATATGTTTTATTCTTCAAAAGACCCAGAACAATTACAATCAGTAATCAATGAAAAACTTGGAAAGGTCTTAAAATTCTGTGCAGCAAATATGCTGTCCATTAACTTTAAGACGACTAATTACATGCAATGATAATTACTTCACCTAAGGAGAAAACAAATATCAGAATAACAGCTTGTAATATAGAGCAAAAGTCCCAGATTAAATATTTGGGTGTCTTTATTGATGAACATCTAAAATGGGATGCTCAGCTCCTGCACATTAACAACAAAATAAAAAACATTGGAATTTTATTTAAGCTTAGGCATTATGTGCCTATAAAGTACACACAAACAACTGTACTACATTCTCATATATCCGTATCTAACGTATGGATTAATGAGCTGGGGTATCGCATACCAAAATAAGTTAAATAAAATCAAAGTAAGTCAAAATAACTGTATTCGCTGCATCTTCTTTGCAAATAAAAGAGAAAGTCCCAAACCGCACTTTATACTATTAGAAATCTTAAAGTTAGAGAATATCTTTAAATTTAAAATTGGTGCTCTTGTGCATAAAATTCAATATCAAAAAAGGATACACCTCCTGCCCTCTATGACTTAGTTAAACCAGCTTCAGCTGTCCGTAATTATAATACTAGGTATGCCACCAATCAAAACATGTGCAAACCGTTTTCCAGAACTAATTATGGCCTAGCAAGGTTTAGTGTAGTGGCATCACAGACCTGGGAAGCAACACCTACGAAAATTAAGTGTCTCCCCTTGGATAGTTTTAAAAAAGAATATAAACTCTTTCTACTTGACAGAGGGGGGCATTGGGGGGTACCCAATAACGCAATACCGTACGAAAGAATGGCAAACACCGAAATACCGCGTCGAAAATCGACTAAATACCGATACCGCATATTTTAATTACATCTATAACCGGTTCCGCATTCTTATGGTTGCTTCCATCTAGCCGCGGAGTTTAATTATCTCAGGCATTTATGCACAAAGATGTCTATGTTTTTTTGGGGGGGAAAGTAAACTTCATTCGTTCAACCTTTTTTGGACCTTTTGGTTGGTGTATACAAAACGAAAAGCATGCAGTGAGGTGTGAGCCCTAATAGAGTCCTAATAGTGAATAGCAATTCTCTTATCTTAAACTGGTTTTCTAAAAGGCCATTTGCATGATGGCGTCATTATTACTACAACCAGCAGTTTCCTTTTTTTGCGTGAGACCGTCGAGATGGAAGACTTTGCGTTACCTCCTAAAATCCCCGACGACTGCTCCCTCGGTACATATGAAACCAAGATGGCCGCCAGTAACGCATAGCCGTAAATCCTCTATTAAGCCCCCCTCCCCTCCCCTATTTTTTCTTTACTAATAAATGATAGCCTGTAAAATTAATCACCACTGTAAAACTTCGTGTGGACTGATCCGGGATGGTTTATTTACCAAATGGAAGATCGGATTTGATCCTAGTCCTCGGCTGCATGACCTAAAAGGTCTTGTACTTGAGCTTTTGCACTTTGTAGCGGAGCTCCTCGCGCGCGCGCAGCCCCATAGCTAAGGTAATCTACCCATCCCAGAAAATTTGGTAATCACGTGACCGACCGACCGACCGATCGTCCGTCCGCACCACAGGGAAACCAATGTTCAGTCTCACACTTTCTAGCTACAATCATGGACAAAAGTCCTTGGGACAGTACTGCAATATGCATATTTTCCCGTCATTTCTCGGCTCCCTCTTAAAACTGCATCATTTTTGAAATTTTCTTGCAGTTCTCCCTCCCCCCACCCTATACAAAGTTGAATCTCTGAAAAAATTCTGGATACACGCGTCCAACATTGTTTGTGGGGTGAGGGGAGGGGTTGGACCTGTGTGACTTGAAAAACACCCCAGAAACGCAAAAGTGTCCCAAGACTTTTGTCCATGATTGTAGTTTTGGGAGCCCAGGGAGCCTAGGAGAAAACTATCAATGTTGTGATCAATTGACAGCTGTCAAGACAAGGTATCCGCTGACCAGTATCACCTGGCCGTATCGCGGGCTCAGGTGTCGACCCATCCAGGGCGAGTATTTTTTGAAGTTATCCGCTGACAAGTTACTAGTTTTCAGATGATCGCAGGCTCATTTTTTTTTAAATTCATATGAAATATGCTGTGTTTGTGTCATTATGGCCCAGCACTATTAACATTTTGATTTCAAACTGACCTCGGAAGCGAAAATCGGAAGCGAAAATAATGGATGTACAAAATGAAATACAGCTGCTACCAAGAGTCTTCTGTTAACGTTATTCATGGCTGGTTTGTTTATTGAATTTTTGGTTGAGAAATGCGCTGCTTGTCAAAGTCGGAAATCCGATTTCGGATGGCATCGTTTTTGTTTTTCACCTTGCTGGATGCGTAAGCGATTCAGGCCTTACTTGATAGCTTTCAGGAGCTGCATCTCGAAATATGGTAAGCCTGAGTTATCATTGTATTTATCTGTTTTCATGAAGTCGAGGGCAGTTTATGAGGCTAGTTTATGCACATTAATTTTGTATTTAGATTTGAGACACTGATCTGACCTAGTATGAGGTTTGACATAAGCTTACAGAACTTTAAAAAGCCTTTAGTCGATATTTCACCGCACATAATAAGAAAAACCGTTCCGAAGAATATTTAGATATTATTTTGGCTGTAGAAAGAAAACTTTGAGCGATTTACTTGTGGCGAGTTCATCGAGGAAAACAGCAAACACCGGGAAGCCGGTGGCTTAAAATTAAACTTAATTTTTAAGCTTAAAGACTCTAGGATTCTTATAGGTACTTAAATACTTGTTTTCGTGAACGAAACTTGTTGTCTCTGTAAATGTTCTACCGAATTATATTTCTGATCTTTTATTTATTGTTAGTTGTCTTTTGCAATTTTCATCGCTTTGCCGCCCTTTGCCGTTATTATTTGTTTACAGTCGTTCATAAACATCGCTTGCAGGAGTACTCAACGTACCGCGCGTATTACACATCGCCGTGACGGTCATAAAACTATCAATAAAAAATAAACACAATAAATTCTTTATTATGTTGAAGCGTAACTCTGTTAAAATTTCTTTGCAAACCTGGTAGGTGATTTTGGAATTTTTTTGAACGGTTTCGCTAAAAGCCCACGCGTGCTTCGATGGTCCTGAATATTGAATGAATGGAATTAGTCTTGAAAAATTGTGAAACTGACTGCTAATTGTCTGAGGTCAGGCGGTCTGTATGATAAAAACAGCGCCTCATAGTACTCTTTCACCTCAGATGTGATGTATAAAAAGTATAAAAGGTTGATTTGCACGCACCCAGATTTGTTGGCAAGATTTTCTAAAGTAAACTTGTCGAACGTAAAAATTCGGCCTGATTTGTTTTCCAAGAATTTGTTTTCCACGCCTAATCTACCGTGATCAAGAGCCATTATTGTTCTAAAATGTGACCGAAGATGATTGCCAGTGCTATTTTTTGGGTGTAAATATAAGGCTATCAAACTCGATGCAAGATTTGTTTCACTCTAAAATCACTTAGCCTGTCCCTCAAAAGTCACACGAATGTGCCCTTAATTTAACTGATTTGTGGATTACAAGTTTATTTTTTGTTTTAAATAATAAATTTATTAATGGAGCTTCGCTTCTAGCCCTGGCTAAATCTATATATTATTCTAGGTCTTTATCGGGTACTGATACCATCGTAAAGGCTTTTGTTCTTGAGCCATCGTAGTTTAACGAGGAATAAAACACAAACAGCGGTGATAAACATATCAAACTTACGCATTTTAATAACTTGACGTTTCGTATGCTACGCAACATACTTTTGAAAATGTATGTTGCGTAGCATACGAAACGTCAAGTTATTAAAATGCGTAAGTTTGATATGTTTATCACCGCTGTTTGTGTTTTATTCCTCGTGATACCATCGTCGTTTTTAAATTAAATAAGCCCCCCGTCTCTATTACGCCCCCTCTCCTCAAATAGAGAAAAAATGGAAGGGGGAGGGAGAGGGGAGAAGAGGAAAGAAGAAATTCCTTCTTTCCCCTCCTCCTCCCCCTTAATTGTTTTTTTGCTCTCGTCCCAGCTTTCTCGACGAACGCGAGCGGAAACGCTTGCTACGCAGGCTAGTAACGCAAAGCGCTCGATCTCGACGATCTTACGGAAAAATAGGGGACTGTGAACCGTTTACAACTACTACTACTACTTGAATACATATAGTTTTCCCTTTCGTATTAAATTTGTTGATTCCAAAGCGTTATATAACAAATTTAACTTGCACAAAACAGGAATATCGTAAAGGATTCTGGTAGTACTAGTGGTAGTCAAAATACGTCATCACGTATATCGCCTATTTTCCGGTCAAGTGTCAGAAGTGTGGGCCAGTCTTACCAATTTCCCAAATCCTCTATTTTGACTTCACAAGCCCTTTTTCTGTACTCGAAACCCGGCATCTAAACTTACATTTCTTGCGATAATGATCGCCTCCTTTGCCCTCTTTACGAAAAATTGCCACAAAGTCAATGATGACTTCGCCGTCTTCAACCTCAGCGACCTCAGCCATTGTGAGAAAACGGGTAAGACTTCGAATTACCGGCACACGTACACAGATTGAAAAGCCTGGTAAGGTAACTTGAGACAACTCATTGTCATTGGATACAACAACAATCTTCCTGTATAGAGTGTTTTCACATGACGTCACGGCGGCCATATTGGTGTCCCAAAACAATGAAACGGCGGCCATGTTGGTGTCCCAAACCAATCCTCTGGGAGTTGAACTCTTTTCTTATGCAAACGATTTCTTTTGTTCCAATAAATTTGCATAGATGCTGGCCACGTGAGTGAAAACACTCTATATTGACCAATATTATCGACTATTACAAATTAACTGTCACAAAATGACCCACAAATGGTGCAATCATTTACTATTATGTATAAAGAGTTCTAAATATTAACTTTTATTGACCTTTATGTCTTACTGTGTTTTGTTTTGCGTATTGTATCGAAAGGAAAGCACAAACAACCGTACCGCAATACCGTGAACAATCATATTTCCCCGAATACCGTCACCCAAAATGATGAAATACCGCATACCGCAAGGCTAGATGATACCGCAATAACGCACGTTAAAATCAAAATTACCGAAATACCGCATGAAAAAAAAAAAAAGCCCAATACCGCCATACCGTAAACCCCCATCTCCCCCTCTTGACAGTCAGGCATCTTGAACAACTCTAATCTGTTACTTAGTTCTACTTATTTAATTATTTAATCTAAATAGTTTTATTATTATTACAAGTAGTAGTAGTACTGTATAACCTCCACCCACTTGTAACCGCTATGTGGTAGTAGCCAACTCGAAAGCTTGGCTCCTTTGGCTGCTACACACTCTTTTCCTTTGTTATGTTTAATTCGATGTATAGTTAGCTCTGTTTTTTTTATCTCTTCCTTTTTTTCTTTATTGTTAATTGTATTGTAATCGAATAAGTGTGAATAAATGAACTTGAACTTGAACTTGGCTGGCAAAGAATATTTTGGTGCAACAGCTCAACCACGCGTCCACATACCTGTGAGTTCCGTCTGTCAACACCATGCGGAATTTACACAATCACACACTTTCCCGGCACTGATATGACTATGGGTCATTCCACGGTAATATGAAACTAGACATTGGTTTTTAAAAAGTACCAAACTTGTATAATATTACCTAAAAACTAAAAGCGAAATGTCCAAAGTTGACATTTTAAGGACTATCATACAATTCCCAGATCATATTTTTGCAAAAATTATAATTTTTTCTGCATGTGTTGCCAAAAAGCCGTTGCGGAGAAGACAAATTTATTTTTGACTTATTTGAAAAGCTTAAAACTTTTTTAAAAAATCCGCTCTGGGTGTTCAATATTTTAAACATGGTCTATACGATATACGTACCTTGGACACTGCGTCCAGTCCTCTCCTGTCATTTAGTACTATCTGATCCACGTTTTACCCTTAACAAGACAAGTAAGACAGTAGGAGAATTTTCATTGATATGCTGCACCTCTATGGCACACGCGGGGAATACTAAGATATGGGCGAAAATAATTTCCGCGTATGCGAAGAAGTGCAGCATAACCGGGTTTTTGTCGCTGAGGGGAGGAGGGGGGGGGGGGGCAAAAACGCAAGTATATATGCCCTCTCGGGGCATGAACGCATAGAAAAGCGATCTGAAGAGTGATCCTGATGTTGGCAAAACATTTAAATACCACGCTCAATACCCAGGGGTAATGCAAGGGTCCCAGGAGGGAAAATGTGCTAAATTATGGAGCCCGCGTGCCCATTTCGGAGCAAACATATCAATGAAAATAGTAGGAGAATTTTCATTGATATGCTGCACCTCTATGGCACACGCGGGGAATACTAAGATATGGGCGAAAATAATTTCTACCCGAGCGCCGAATGCCGCCACTAAGCCAACAACCTTAGAAAAATCGCCATATTCCCCCCAATCTCAGAAGCTCACGCTACGGGAACAGCTCTTGGAGACGCCACTGCCGTGTGATATGGCCAAACACGCCGCACGAGAAAACAACCTGGCGGCAGGTACAAGAGCGTAAAGAAGTTTATCTTCCCACAGACTTCTGCAGAGACTAGAACTACCGTCTTGTGGCTAAGCATATTTTCTTGAAAAGAAGCAAGTTTAACCTTCTTATCTAGGGGATTAAAAACGTAGTGTAAGGAGAATCTATGATATACCACAGAAAAACCGATGTTTGCCTCGAACAAGGGTCGACTTCCCAAAGCCAAAGAAATAGGCGAGACCGATGAGGGAGACGGGAGCGGACCGGCCCAACTGGCGGGCTCCCCTTCCAGTTCACTAGGAATGATAAGATCTGACGGAATCTCTTGCGTTTTAACAGAAGTTAAACAGTGCCTAAAGGCGAAATAATTGGAAATAGATTACAACGAAGGCAACGCACATATACCCCACGTGATAGCGTTAAACCGAAACTGGAAAAAGAAATTAAAGAGAAAAAAGGGGAGCCACCAGGAACCCCGTCACAGACAGAGTATCGGGCATAATTTAGAACTACCCGCCCCAGATCGACCGGACTGATAGCTGGAGTACAAGACCGAAAGTCGGGAAATAACGACACATTGCTCGAAGCGAGTAAAAATAACACACAAGAAAAAACCAACCAAAACAAAGCGATGGGCCGATTTGCGTGACACGAGGTACACATCTAGTCGAGATGAACCTGCATAAATAACTATAAGCCCATAAAACTAATAACAAATGGCAAACATCGAATAAATCTAGAACGTAGAAAACAGCCCAGACAGGTAGACCATAGAACCGCGGATAACTAATTCCAAATAACAGGATGAAAGCGGCCGTCTTCCGTTTAAGAGCCCCCCAGTGTGTACACCGCGCACTGATATTTGTAAACAAAACAAAACAGAGATGCCATGAGGGTGTTACGAAAACTAAGACCTGAGACACCGGCCGTGAAAACAACCTGAAGGCGACACACGCCGTAAAAACGAGCGGAAGGCGACACACGCCACAAACACAAAATGGAGAACAAAATACGAAAGACACCATGAAACTAGTGAAAGCGACACACGCCATAGAAACAACCTAAAGGCGACAAACGCCGTGAAAACAACCTGAAGGCGTCACTCACACGCCATGAAAACAACTTATAAGCGACACACGCTGAAATGGCTAACTGGAAGGCGACACACGCGTGAAAACAACCTGAAGGCGACACACGCCATAAAAAACAAAACAAAACAAAACAAAAACAAAGTTATAAGCGACACACGCTATAAACACAAAATGGAGGGCAAAATACGAAAGACACCATGAAACTAGTGAAAGCGACTCACGCGAGAAATGGCTAACTGGAGGGCGACACACGCCGAGAAAAACCAACGTGAAGGCGACACATGCTATAACAACTGAAAGCGACGTACGCTATGAAGCAACTCGAAGCGACACTCGCTATGAAATGAAATGGAGACGGATACCTGCCATGAAATCCAGTCTGAAAGCGACTCACGCTACAAAAGGTAACTCGAAGGAGGTATCACAGCCGGGCGAACGGCTTCCAAAACATAAGGAAGGATAGCGTCAGGAGCCTAGGCCATGCTCAGCGACGAAAACCGGAATGGCACACCAAAAACGCAAGTATATATGCCCTCTCGGGGCATGAACGCATAGAAAAGCGATCTGAAGAGTGATCCTGATGTTGGCAAAACATTTAAATACCACGCTCAATACCCAGGGGTAATGCAAGGGTCCCAGGAGGGAAAATGTGCTAAATTATGGAGCCCGCGTGCCCATTTCGGAGCAAACATATCAATGAAAATAGTTTTTTTTTTACAGCGAGCCCTTTTGTCTTCTCCGCAACGGGACCGCATCAAATCATTGCAAAATTTCGAGTACATTAAAAAGGAATAACGAAATATTTTTTTGTTTGACAATTAATTATAAAGAACTCTTCCTTTGCAAGGGAAGAGTCATTTAAAAAGATGCCCGAATTCGAAAGAATCTAACCTTGAATTGAAAGAATAACAATTCGCGCTTCTTGCGAGTCTTCTCGCAACGGGAAATCATTCGTTAATTGACCTCTCCGTAAAGAGCAGGAGTAGATTTATCTTGTGTTATAGATACACTTAGCTCACATCTACCTAAAAGAAATATAAAAGGTGTACTTCTTCTTTCAGTAGTTTACAGACGATCGATTTTTTGTTTCCAAAGCGTCTTCTCCGCAGCGACAGATTACCGTGGAATGACCCCTATCCACAACAACGCATAATCTTCTCACGTTTAACACAAGCGAAATAACATCAAATAATTCGGAAAAACTCAGCCAATTGGCAGATAACACATCTTGGCTTTTCTCTTACACCAGTCTTATTTAAGTTCCCGGATGTAGAGTCACAAGGTCGCTAGACCAGAATAGACCGGGTCAAAGTTCGCAAATAGGGAGGGAGGGGGGTGGAAAGAAATTCGCGAAATCCTGTCCACCGCCACTTCTGCACAAACTAACCATAAAACAACCAAGCATACAACACAATAAACAAGCTAAGACAGGGAGAGAGAAATTACAAAATGTTTGCTAACCCGGTTTTCATAAAGCCAGGTAGAGTACTTTTTAGATTTGTCTATGTCCTTCATATGTGTACTTTTTCCTTTTAAAAGGTGATTGGGTGGGGAGATTCGGGGGGAGCGTAATTCTAGGTCCAGAATAACTTTTTTGAGGGGAGAGGGAGGGAAGTCCAGAGTCCAGGGTCCAGGGTTCAGTCCAGCTTCTAGGATATGCCAAAAAGGAGACAACAAAAGACCACAAGAGATAACGGCGAAAAAATGCGAGGACTGTTACTGTTTTGCTAATTAATATTTACATGTCTCCCCCTGACAACCTTCCGTTATTTTAGTTAATTGGTGGCGGTGAGGGGAAGGAGGGGCACTCCCCTACATAAAAAAAACGATGTGCTGCTATGTCGTACCATGTAGTTCTCGCTAGTGGTTAAAATTTGTGGATTGGAACCACTTAGGATGCAAAAATTTAAATATGACTGTTTGTCCCTTTCCTTCTTCCGCTCTTTTAGGGGAAATTTTCCAATCAGTTCACTGTCTTTTTTTCTCAACCGGAATTTTTTCGAGTGTCAAAAAGTTGCGTTCAGCGACCGTTAATCATAGCGCATAGACAGTGAGCAAATAAACAGGGTAAAAAGAAAACTCTTGTAGGTGAAAAACAGGAACAGCTGCTAGTCTCCTTGTCGTAAAACGCTTTGCCACGACAAAATCGGCACGGCGGCAGGAAGCTCTGCACTTCTGAGTGGCTGCAGGCGTAATACGTTAAAGTACATCTAAACTTTTCGGGAAAATAAAACTGAAGCCTTTGTAGATCTAAAAGTTCTCTGGGTAGCCTAAAAAGTGTTTGCAATTTATTTAGGACACAGTCGTTGGGTGCCCCTAGTTATTGGAAGGACTGATGGAATGACTTATCTCAAAATGTGACTCTTTAAGTTCGCCATGGTTTGCGATATTTTTGGGGGGCAAACCTTGGTTTTAAAACATAGAGCACAGATTGAGTTAAAGCAAAATACGTCACAATTGTCAGACCACATTATGCGTTAGCGCAAACCTTGGTCCAAGTAAAGTGCACCCTTTTTTGCCAAGAATGACCTCTGACCCCGGTCAGGTAAATTGAGTGGACGCGATTTGTAAGCTAAGAACTGAAGAGTTAAAAGCCGTATTTTGCAATAACGCAAGGGTGGTATCGAAACATCACCATGGACCTCTGCAACAAGGGCCATCTTTTCAAAATATGTCTTTATCTTTAAGAAAAAGGGATGTTCTTATTGGTCCGTGCAGTTGGTCGAACCGAAAAGGGTGGTTATACTATGGGAGGAGAACTTTCATTGAGTGCAAATGAGGTTGATCGGCAAATCACTCTGTTTTAAATCACAGAAGGTTTATTTGCACTACTACGATGCCATTGATGTTCTAAAGTAAATAGCTAGGTGGATGAATGTCCTGTCAATCATGACTTGGAAGTCTCTACTTTTTTTGGCTAGTGTCATTCTCTGAATCCTGACTGCCAAATTTTTGCTGGGCATATGCGGCTGGCCTTTGAGAACCCCTACCCCATCATTACAAGTGTCTATTCTGCGGACCCTATAGAAGCCATCTTATCCCTTTTTTTGACAAATATAATTTTCGTGATCACATATTCTATGCATCTACCTTATAAAGTGGATTGGATTTCACGCAACGCTCTACATTATACTACATTACGGCTTATCTAGACGTGAAAATGCGACCTCGTCCAGCAGCACATCCACATCAGCAAGAAAAGAAAACAAGAAAATACTATATATATGTGATGCTTTAATTCGCGCGAAATATAATCAAAAATGATGCTAAAAAAACTGATCTTTGCCCTCATCGAGTTTTTCTGTTGAGTTTAGAGGGTGGCTGTGCACAGGTTACTGCCAAAAACAGCTAAAAACGTTGTTTTGTTGATTACTTCTGATGTACCTATGACTACAGGAATTACTTGCATTTCTACGGCCACATTTGTTCAAGCTTATTTTTAGTACCATGTTCTTAATTAGTTAATTCCATCTCGATGCATTGATGGAAGTATTTCGGTCAGAGGATATATCTTCGTCAACGACAATTAAAATGCTTCGTTTTTTATTGATAACAATGTCACGTCGAATGTCAGATATTTCTCTGTCATTTCAGCACCATTAGATCAGGTACCACACGAGGTTCAATTTCAAATGATACCCAAATTTTCCCATGCTTTCTTTTTGTCAACTCATTTATGAGTTTTTGCCAAACATTTGATTAACGTTTGCCAAATTCACCATTTTTGGCAAACATTTGCCTTTTTCTAAAAATCAGTAATTGTCAAGGTAGCCTTTTTTGTCATCTCATTTGATTTTTGTTGAAACCTTTCCTGTATTCTTCCCAAATTTGCCATTTTCGCCAAAATTTGCTATCCTCGTAAATCGCCATCTCATTTGAATTTTTCGCAAGCCATTCATTACTTCTTGCCAAATTCGCTATTTTCGCCAAATTTGACATTTTTGTAAAATCGCCAACAGTCAACATGCCTCGTTTGTCATTTCATTTTAATTTTTGGCAAACCTTAAATGAATTGTTGCCAAACTTGTCATTTCTTTTATAATCGCCATTTGTCGAGATGCCCCTTTAAGTCATCTCTTTTGTCAACTTTTTTTAAATTTTTGTAAAACCTTTGATAACTTCTTGCCAAATTTGTCATTTTCCAAAACATGCCACTTTTTGTCATCTCCTTTAAATATTTGGCCAAACCCTTGACGAACTTTTGGTATATTCACCATTTTAGCCGAAATTTGCCTTTATCGCCTACATTTGCCATTTTCTTATAATCGCTATTTGTACAAGATGCCCTTTTTGTATTCTCATTTAAATTTTGCCAAACTTTGATGGATTTTTCCAAACATTCGTTGGTTTAGCAAAAAGTGGCATTTTCATAAAAACCCAAAATTAGCGACATCCTTCTTTTGTCATCTTATCTTTATACCTGTTTCGTTATCTTGTTTTAATTTTTACCAAACCTTTTATAAATTCTTGCCAAATTTGTTTTTTTGGAAAGTTCACAGTTCACATGCCTCGTTTGTCATCTTATTTGAATTTTGGCAAACCTTAAATGAATTGTTGTCAAATTTGCCATTTTTGTTATAATCGCCATTTGTCAAGCTGCCCCTTTTTTGTGATCTCTTTTTAAATAACTTCTTGCCGAATTCGCCATCTTCGCAAAATTTGTGATTGTCCTAAAAATCGCCAACTATCAACATGCCCCTTTTGTTATCTCATTTGAATATTTGGCCAAACCCTTGATGAATTTTTGGCACACCCGCCATTTTTGTCGAAATTTTCCTTTAGTCAATATTTTCCTCTTTGTCACACGCCTCATTTGAGTTATTGCCAGACTGTTGATGGATTCTTGCGCAATTCCCCGTTTTCTCAATTTTTGTGAAAATTGCCAACTGTCATTATGCCAGTTTTGTTGTCTTATTGTCCCAATTCTTGCCAAATTCGCCGGTTTCGTAAAACCCAGGATTATCGACATGCCTCTTTCGTCATCTTGTTTTTGCCAAATTTGTAATTTTCGCAAAATCGCCATTTGTCAAGAAGCCCCTTTTTGTCATCTCATTTGAATATTTGGCCAAACCCTTGATGAATTTTTGGCACTCTCGCCATTTTTGCCGAAATTTGCCTTCTTATTATTATAATCGCTATTTTTCAAGATTCCCCTCTTTGTCACCTCAATTGAGGTTTAGCAAAACTTTCCCCGTTTCCCCGTTTTCTCAAATTTTCTCAAATTTGCCATTTTCGCGAAAATCGCTAACTGTCAATATGCCTATTTTGTTGTTTCATTTAAATTTTTTGCCAGACCTTCAATGAATCCTTTGCTGCCAAATTCGCCAATTTCGCAAAGTACTTCATTTTCGTAAAACCCACAATTATCGACATGCCTCTTTTGTCATCCTGCTTAAATTTTTGCCAAAGTTTCATAAATTTTTGCCAAATTTGTCATTTTTATAAAATTGTCATTTGTCAATATGTCCCTTTTTGTCATCTCGTTTGTATTTGGCAAACCCTTGAACTCTCCATTTTTGCCGAGATTTTCCTTTTTCGCCTAAATATGCCTCTGTCACCTTATTGCAGTTTTTGCCCAACTTTGGATTCTTGCCCATTCCCCGTTTTCTAAATGTGCCAATTTCGTGAAATCGCCAGCTGTTAACATTGCTGGTTTGCACTTGACGTCACGGCGGCCATGTTGGTGCTCAAGAACAAAAAGCATTTCTCTCCTATGGGAACTAAACTCTATTTTCATGTTAATTCTTCGAGAAGAATTCTATTGCATTGACCCCCAACATGGCCGCCTTGTCATGCGGTTGCAAACAAAGAATGCCTCTTTTGTTGTCTCATTTAATTTTTTTGCCAGACCTTTGATGAATCCAGATTCGCCAATTTCGCAAAATTTGTCATTTTCGTAAAACTCACAATTATCGACATGCCTCTTTTGTCATCGTGTTTTAATTTTTGCCAAACCTATAAATTCTTCAATTTTTCAAGCAAGGAACAGCTTACAAAAAAGAAGGACAGGATCCTAATAAAAGAATCTAATCAGCAATAAGTGAAAATATAAAACAAAAGAAGCAAGGCTGATTTTACAGTCGGGAATAAATATAAATAAATTTTTATAAAGTCTTTAAAATAATTATTTATTCTATTAATTCCTGCCTAATTTGTAATTTTCGCCAAATCGCCATTTGTCAAGATGACCCTATTTGTCATTGATTGTTTTTTGACATACTCGCCATTTTTGCCGAAATTTCCCTTGTTCGACCAAAGTTTGCCATTTTCTTATAATCGCCATTTGTCAAGATTTCCGTCTTTGTCTTCTCAGGTTTTGCCAAACCTTTGTTGGATTCTTGCCCATTTCCCCATTTTCTCCAATTTGCCATTTTCGTGAAGATCGCCAACTGCGAATAGGCCTCTTTCGTTGTCTCATTTAAATGTTTTGCCAGCCCAAATTCACCAATTTCGCAAAATGTCATTTTCGTAAGACCCACAATTATCGACATGCGTCTTTTATAAACAAATTCGTCAAATTTGCCCTCTTCGTAAAAAAGTGAAAAGTGAAAAAGCTAAAAAGGAGAATTCACCATTTTCACATCTTCCATAATAGACCTTGTTTTGCATAAGCAGTCTTTAATCTCTCTTGGGACGATTGTTATACTTGAGGGAAATAAAGTGCAAGGATTATGGAAATATTTGGGGGGGATAAACAAGGCGTGTAACGGTGTGCGATAAACGCAGACTGCAGGCTTGCAAACTGGCAGGTAAACGAGGTAAACATTGTTGTGAAATGCTTTAACAGATTCTCTATCCCTAAACTTCAAGTCCTTTAAAACTATTGAAGTATTCAAGGGCAGTTTCTTATGATTTTCTATTAAATAAAGCAGAACTGCAGAATTTAGATAATAGGAAGAAATTCCAGTCCTTAGTCTTACTTTTTAAATGTTTAAATGGACAGGGACCACAATACCTTAGCGAGTTTTTCAAAGTTTTAAATGTCAATTACAATTTAAGGGCTCGGGCACTCGCCTCGTTTTACCTCATTTTAATCTTGAATGCAAGCATAAGTCATGGTCGTATCTTTCTACAATGCTGTGGAATGGCTTGCCTGCTGGAGTTAGGGGGAGTCCGACCTTGGCCGTCTTCAAGCGTGCGTTGCATTCGTGTTTAACGTGACATGTATGGCTTCGCGCATTGTTGTCGGCTGGGTTGGGCTCTCCCTTGACGGGGGGGCTATTCCATAGCATTTTACATATCATTTTAAAATATCTTTGAATTTATAATATTTATGTATATGTATATATCTGTAGAGTTTTTATATTTATTTGTTAGATTTATATTGTATTCAGTTATTTCATTTAATGTAAATTTTGTTTTCACGTTCGCGTTTTAACGAGCTTTTTAGCTCCTAAGCGACACGTGCCTAAATAAAGTATTCTTTTTCTTCTTCTTCTATAGTTTAGGGATAGCGAATCTGTTACAGCATTTCACAACAATGTTTACCACTTTACCTGTGAGTGTGCAAGTCTACAGTCTGCGTTTGTCGCACACCGGGAGTACGTTATGGAAGATATACAAATGGCGGATGAAGAGTATAAAATCGCTTTTCGTGCCAAACGCCACTTCCACAATTCCTATAATGCACCTTATTTGCCCCAACAATTTTGTATAAGAACTGTTCTCAATTTCTCTTGGGACGGCTGCAATACCGAGGAGAAATGAAAATCAAATGTTATGCAAAATTTTCGGAGCCACCCTGAGCGCCAACGTTTCATACATTCACGCTCGGCTAGAAGGGTGCCGCGCCTAGACCAATCACCTTTTCTATGGTAGGGGGCCAACATTACTCCCCACAAACACTTTGAAAGCGTGGGCGGTCGCTGTTTTACACAATCAGAGCATGCGCGAGCGCTGTTAGCTTGGGCAAAGGGGTCAGTTTTATTCTCATATAATTGATCGCTAAAAAAGAGAGACTCTTTTTCCCGGGACAATTTTTCTTCATATAAATGGGGCCTATAAATTCAGTGCTGCCTTAGCTTCCCCACCAACCTACAGCCTGTGGTCCAGCAGGGTATGAGGGCTTTTCAGGGAGACCTATTTTAAGGTGGATGGACTCTCTATAATGCAATGGCCATCCACCACATGCATTGTCAAAGCCTCAGTTATAGATCAATATAGGAGCAACTAGTTAACCTCACAAAACTGGCTCTGGGTCAGTCTATACATCAGCGGAAAAACTATAACTATGCTTTTAACCCTTCCATAGGCTTAATATAGAATCTTTCCTTTCTCATGTACGTCTTGATACCCTATACCGTGAGAGAAAAGGAAGTGCAACAGAGATAACATTCCCCACAGGTTGGCATCTATAAGCAAACATTCAGATACTGCAAGTATGAGAGGAGGACAATTGATTCATGAAAAGGTCAAGATTTGTTCATTCAAAGAAGTCAGAAAATGCTATTCTTTTTTAGATTTTCAGTTTATAGTTAAGAAAAAGAACCATTTGATATGCCATTTTCCCAGTAAGTTAATACATTATGTTTGATACGTGATTTCACCAGCCTTTGTGATGGAGATACATAGAAATAATAGAAACACATACACAACTGCTGAAGAGACGTCATATAAAAAATACCAATTTATAAAATACAATCGAACCATACTAATGAGAACTTGATTTTGCACATTTATTTTAGTTGCTTTATACCATGCACGGAAGACGAGGGAAAACCCCGCCTAAGATCTAAACTGAAGGAATCCATCCCACGTACATAATGATAATAATAGTTAATGCTTAAAGTGTGTTGGCTGGGCTGTCATTAACAGCCGGGGAGCCGGGGATCTCCCCCGGCTACTATGAATGTGGTCGCCGGCTACGTTCATACGAAAATAGAAGAAAATTAGAAACAAAAGAAATCCCTAGCCGTTTGATTCCCCACCTACTTGTGGTATTTACCGGGAAACTTGAAATCTTAGCGACAACCCTGGAACTATTAGGTAACCTTAAACCTAGGTATTTATTTTACTTGGGCTTGGGTAACATTCCTATAGAATGAAATAAGGGTAAGAACCTTATGACACTCACTTAGGTCCAGGTTTCCATGTGGGAGTTATCATAGCTCACTCTATAACACTCCAATATCCATCATATCCTAGAAGCTTAATGATAAACCATACTAGAAAAACGTTTATGGTTGACATTTTTATAGGTAGTGTAATGTTCTGAACAAAGGTATGAATCATGGAAGATAACACAAAGTTGACACACCGGCCATATCCGTGAAAGCACATGTTCTCCTGTAATCCCAGCATGCTTTGTTACAAGAGGCAAGGCGTGTCACGCCACTGTGTAACGCTTAACATTACATTTCTCCTTTCCTTCAGTTAAGAGTCACACAATCAAAGTAGAGTAACGGGGAATAAGCAACAGCAATAATAGATACGATGCAACAAAATTACACTGATGTAGAATATGGAAATAAACTTGAACAAAAGGGGTTACGTGCTTAATGCAACGTTCTTAACTTAAACGTTCAATAACTAAATGTTCCCAAAGATTGAAAGTTCACAAATCTCAAACGACGTCTGTAAATCAATTCTTAAATCATGTGAGAACAGTCATAACGAATATCCATAAAATACATGTTTAAAAAGCACTTAAAATCAGTCAATCGTCCTTAATCAAATCTCTTCAAAGAGTCTCCTTGGGGGCACGGATACACGTGCAGACCTTCTAGGCACAGATTCAGCCAGGATCTCAGCATTTCCACCGGGGTCCACTGGGGAATCTGCGAACTCCTGAACTGAGACTGGAATGGGTGAAGGAGGGCTGTTCTCAGCATCAAGGTCAACTGTCTCTCCCTCAAATGCTGGACTGGTTCGGAGTGTAGTATCTTCAGCGAGAAGCTTCTTGAAGTAAGACGAATTACGTGTAACCTTTCGGTCGGGCTTTCTGCGGTTAGCATACTGTGATGCTTCTTAGTGACGGTTAACGGGGTCGGGTGATAGGGTGTTGACAGCTTCTGTCGCTTTGGTTGTTTCACTAGCACTGTGTCTCCGACCTGAATGTCACAATCTTTGATGGTTCTTCTTGACTCAGCTTGGGTCTTGATCTTGAGTTTCTGATGAGCGTCTCTCTGGCGCATGGCTACAGGGTCATGACTTTCACCATTTGTCACGACAACAGGGTTGGGCAACTTGGTTCTAATTGGCCTACCAAACAGGGCGGTAGCAGGGGTAACACCGGTCGTACAATGGGGTGTGGCACGATAGTTGCGAAGAAACTGATACATATCTTGTTTCCAGTGTGCAGTGGTGCGCAGTACTTTCCCAAAGGTCTTCATAAATCGTTCCACTTCTCCATTGGCCTCGGGCCACAAAGGAGACACCTTTCGGTGCTTGAAACCGAGATATCTAGCGAGTTGTGCAAATTCGCTTCCACTAAAGGGAGGACCGTTATCAGATTTTACCACTTGAGGTACCCATAAGAAGCAAATATGCGGTCGAGCTTAGGAATCACCGCTTTGGCAGAAGTAGAGTGGACGATCTCGATCTCAGGAAATCTTGAGTAGTCATCGATTACAACAAGGACATAGTGTCCAGCAACTTCACAAAAGTCAATACTGACTTGTTCCCAGGGACCATTGGGCAAAGGAGTCATCTGCAAAGGCTCACTGGAAAACTTGGGCATCGCAACTTGACAGGGAGTACACCGTTTCACAATAGAATCAACTAGGCTGTCCATTCTTGGGAACCAGACCTTTGAGCGTAACAGGGTATGAGTCTTTACTAGCCCTTGATGGCCTTCATGAGCCAACTTGACCACTTGCTTCTGAAGGGCATCAGGAATCACTATGCGACTTCCACGAAGCACAAGGTTGCCATCCACTGAGGTTAGCTCACTGCGGACATTGGCAAATATCTTGAGAGTATTTGGGTCCACTCCCTCCACTGGCTTCAGGTTATCCCACTGGCCAGTTGAGATGAGGCGCATTACTTCTTGAAGAGTGACATCTTTTCTGGTTGCTTCAATGATCTCTTCTCTGCTCAGAGCCTTGGGTGTGGCTTGAGACATCACGAAGTTGACATACTGCTCTGCAGACTCTGCGATGAGATCACACTTCGTGTCACTCTGGAGATGCCTCGAGATGTAGTCTGCTGGATTCAGGTCACCTCTTGCATACAACACTTCGAAGTTGAAGGACTGCAGCTTGAGACGCCAATTCTCAGGAGAACATGTGCTTTCACGGATATGGCCGGTGTGTTAACTTTGTGTTATCTTCCATGATTCATACCTTTGTTCAGAACATCACAGGTAGGATACAAATGCCAGAGTGAAATATCAGGAAAGTGTTTAAAAAAAAAGTCAAAATTGCTAGCAAATAAAAAAAGAAATCACCTAGCATTTGACTTCCCAATTAGTACAATTCCATGTAAAATCTCTCCTAGGATAAAAGGTTACGAGAGCAAATATTCCAGCAGTATGAGTATGAATTATCGCCCTAAGTTTGTTAATATTTTGACACTTGATTTAACTTGATGAACGATGAATGACAGAAATTTGAGGAATCACGCCTATAAATTTATTTTTCAGGAAAAATGCCATCTTGAATTTGGAGCAATTTAATAAAAGCTGGTTAAAAAGTTAAGGTGTATCTTTGAAATTACCTGCCTCTTATGAGAAGCACAACATTTAAGATACTATTTTCCTTTTGACTGCCTACCATTGTATACAAGTACTAAACATTTACAGTTCTTTGTGATTTGATCCCTACCCTTATCCTCTCTTTCCTAATGTTAATATCAATACTACGAATCGTTGATTTACTGAACCAAATATCTTGATGCAATTGTTTTCTCTTTCTAGTTCCTTAATTTGTGAAAATAGTTATTCTGTGAAGGGGTTCTGTGCATGGAAAACCTGATCTCCCTTCTAAATAGAGCATCTTTAGTACAAAATCTGCAAAGATAATAGACCTGTCGATACTTAGTTTGGCAGGTATTAAGTAAGGGGTTGGTGGGCTGAAGCATTTGAGAATGGAGAACACAAGTGACTTACCCACCTGTGGCTGAAAATTCCCACCTCTAGCCCCACCCCTAAATGTAGTAAACATGGCATTTTGTGTTTGACAAAATCAAAATACCCAGCCTCGTACCTCCCTTCCCCATAACATCATAACTGTTAATGGTAAGTTCGATGTGAAACCAACTCTTGTACATTGTAGGTGACCACCTCCCATAATCGACTAGCGATCCGAAAACATCAAAATTTTTCCAGTCAAAGACCTATAAAAAGAACTTCCTGTAAGGTACTGCCTCTTGTAATATCCTACTCTTTTCGTGTAGTATATACAATGTTTTGGATATATTCTAACATAGCAGCTGTGAATTCAATATAACAGAGCAGAACTTATTTGCCTATCGAGAACCTCTCAAATTTATCTGAACTTGAGTTCCATTAAGAGAACACAATATTAAAAAGCAAAGGTCATCTTTCTTCCATTAGCCCTACCGAGGGTTAAATTTTTCGCTAAACTGGAATATGTGTTCTTGCAAATTAAGATCGAGTCCATAATAAAGGGGTTTACTGGTTAGGTGATGTGGAAAACGTAGGCAGGAAAGTCTTGAGCACGTGAGCAGATAAGCAATGTCTGACACACTTCCACTCCAAGTTTAACTAATTGCTTCTGAGTTAAAGTTACTATGAGGATACTGAGGCTACTTAATTGGTTCTGAGGAGAAACCACATTCTTGGACGATACATCAGGTACTAATGTTACACCCTTGCTCCTGTTATTTCATTATTGTGTTCCACTACTTTCTGCATCTACTCCTCGACAGCCTAAATAAGTGAGGTCTACCGAATCAGCCTAGTCAGAGCAGAAGACAACCTATGCGAGATCTTAGCAAGCTCGGATTCGCAGACAACCTAGCACTTGTAGCAGGACTAGAAAAAATTGGTAGAACTTGCTGTCCACACATTAATTTCATTCGGTGCTTCTACTCATCACTGGGCAGGGGGACACTGATGAAAAAGCTGACTTGACCACGACCAAAATCTGAGGAACCTCCTCGATTTTTGCAGAGCAAGAAATATCCAGCTGAACAAGGAGAAGTTTCCTTTGAAGTGCAGTGAAGTGTCATTCATCTGGCATGTAATGACAAGGAATGGGCTTAAAGCAGATCCTAAGAAAGTGGCGAAGCAATAATTAAGATGGAGCGACCGGCTGATGTCCCGGTAGTTCACTGGGCTTGTACAGTATCTGTCTAAGTTCCTACAAGACTTATCAGAACTGTGTGAGCCACTGCGCCGTCTAACACACAAGAAAGCTTAGTGAAATTGGACTCACAAACAGAGAGACGCTGTATCCAAAGCGCTAGTGCTCAAGTACTGCAGTGAGAATGACCCAAACGAAGGCTAAAGGGATGCACCTAAAGATGGAATTGGTGTTGTACTGATGCAGCCCGGCCAACCTGTGACATTTTCAAGCAGAGCACCCACACTGTCAGAAAGGAAGTTCTCACAGATTCGAAAGGAATTGCTGGCTCAGGTCTTTGGCATGAAAGACAACCTCCACCATGAGTATGTTCCAAAGGTCATCCTCTGGGCAGATCACAAACGATTAGTCTCCATTTCTCAGAAGCCCCTGGCATCACTTTTCAAGAGACAGTCAGTTACAGCTTCGAAAATATGACTGTGAGATACGCTACAAGCCTGGCAAGACGATGCTGCTAGCTGATACCCTGTCAAGAGCTTATTCAGAGGACTGTAAGCGAACAGCCACAGCCAAAGAACCATGCACTTATCTGTCATGAGCCCACGTCAAGGTCCTTGGGAGAAAGTTGCCTTTGACATCTTCACACTTGACGAGAATTATCTCTGCATAGTAGACTACTACTCTGCTTACTTAGTGGATCAGTTAAACAGCAAAACAGGAACTGTCATCATAAAGAAACTTGGAGACATTTTGTCACACATAGAACACCTAATGAAATGCTAAGTGGCAATGAACCACCCTTTGACTCTGCAGAATTTGAGAACTTTTTGGGCTCATCCGGGACTGAGGATGTAACCAGCTCCCGGGCTGCGCCCAAAGCAATGGACGAGTGGAAAACGCAGACAAAACTCCAAAGTGCTTAATCAAGAAAGTCAAAGCATCAGGAGCCAATTGTTTTCTTTCTTTATTAAGCTAGAGAAACACCCCAACGGAGGGGATGGATACCTTGCCAGCTCAGCGTATGTCTGAGCGACGTACGCGAACCCACCTTCAAGGAGCTCTCGCCATTGATAAAAGGGCTTCCCCATGACAAGAGCCAGACATGGTTCAAAGCAGAAATAGAAGACCTAATGATAATGATAATGAATTTGAATTTGTATAGCGCTAGAACTATAGAAGAATATTCAAAAGCGCTTTACATTAGCTAAAATAAATGAATAAATAGAAATCCCTAAAAGCTACAATAATATGCTATAGTAAACTTTGAAAATTCCAAGCTAATTTGAAATTAAACTTTAGAACTATTCCAACAAATTAAAAGCTTTCTTAAAAAGAAATGTTTTAAGTTGCTTTTTAAAAATGGCGAGGCTGCTACTTGTTTTTATAGTTAATGGCAACGAGTTCCATAAAACAGGTGCAGCATGAGCAAAGGCCCGATCCCCAAGTGTAGAACAGTTGACTTTTGGAACGAACAGAAGAGATTGTGCAGACGAACGAATAGCAGCTTGTTTCAGGGATAAAAGATCTTTAATGTAGGGTGGACTTTGGTTGCGTAGAGCCTTGTAAACAAAAAGAAGCAATTTGAACTGAACTCTAAACGTTACTGGAAGCCACTGTAAGTCGATAAGAGCGGGTGTGATATGATCAAATTTCGCAATCCGAAAAATCACTCTAGCCGCGGCATTCTGGACTTTCTGTAAACGATCAAGCTGATATTTAGGTAGACCAGATAGAAGTGCATTACAGTAATCAAGGTGCGAAGATACAAAGGCATGGATCAGTGTCTTTGTGGATTGCGCGGTAAGGAATTTTCTGATCTGTCTTATGTTGTAAAGTCCGCGAAAAGCCTTGCTACAAATCTTGCCTATGTGAACATTCATTCGGATATGAGCATCGAACCAGGACCCAAGGTTCTGGACGCTTTCTAATTAAAGGTTTAATGACAGTGTCACCAATGATAATAGATTCAATAAATGTTTTTTCAAGTTGTTGACGAGTACCAATGATTAGAAAGTCAGTTTTCGCGTCATTGATCGTTAGACGGTTTGCTATTGGAAACCGTCTAATGATCAATGACGCGAAAACCAAGAGCGAACATCAGCGATGCACTTTTCAATCACAGAGACAGCGTTGATTTCCGAATGGATAGAACAAGGTCGGAAGGAGAGGTAATCTGGGTGTCGTCAGCATAACCATGGACGGAAGGGAGGTGCTGAGAGATAAGGTTAAAGAGGCGGGAGACGTAGATAGTAAATAAAATAGGGCCCATACAACTGCCCGGGGGGACTCGACAGTTCAGATTGAAGTCGTCAGAAGTCTTATCACCGACAAGTATACGTTGTTTGCGACCAGACAGAAATGAGTCGAACCAATTTAAAGCAGTTCCGACGACTCCAAAATCCTGTTGCAAAATATTCAGAAGAATGGAATGTTCAAATGGTATCAAAAGCAGCACCTAGGTCCAAAAGTACGAGAAGTGTCACTTGCTTATTATCCATACTCATTAAGATGTCATTTTGAACCTTCAATAGAGCAGTCTCTGTCGAGTGATACTTACGGAAGCCGGACTGTAATTTCGGAAGAGGGGCATTTTCTCACAGTGGACGAGAAGTTGTTGAAGTGCAGCCTTTTCCACTATCTTGGAAATGAATGGAAGATTACTGACTGGACGAAAATTTTTGTAGACCAAATCAAGTCCAGGTTTTTTCAATAGAGGGATGACAGCAGCGGCTCTCCAATTTTCTGGAACGCAACCACTGAGAAGAGAGAGATTAACCATCTCAGTGATAGAGGGCGCTAATACATCAAGATAGGACTTCACTAGCCATGTAGGAACAGGATCCAACCGACAAGAGGCATTAGAGGATTCTCGAACAATCTTACACACTTCTCCTATCATAATGGATAGCGAAGAAAAATTCTCCAGATTCTCCTTCGGAGTAACAGGAGCAAGTCAAGGCTCTTGAACTTGAAACTTGTCAAGATTTTCCTTTATGATTTCAATTTTTTGAGGAAAAAGGTGCCAAATTCGTTTGCTAGCTTAGTGGGATCACCATGCTCTGGAAGAGCCATCTCAAGTGGTTCCCTGGACAAAGAATTAACCACACGAAATAGCTTGCGAGAGTAACCCGCACACTGATCAATTAGGTTTGAGTAATAATTCACACGTGCAGATTTAAGAAATGCAGAGTAATGATTGCGAGAAGACCTAGCAGATGTGCGATCCTATAAAGTGAAGACAGAAGATGCGTGTATCCTCCGCAGAAACCGCAGACATCTCTGCAGGAGCAGAGAGCCATGCTACTGCTCACGACCTAGCGAGGCTCCTGTAGCCCTGTAACTCCCGGATATGGCAGCCTCTCCAGAGAAACTGCAAAGACCTCAGCTAACAGAGGATCAGTCATTTCCAACAGTGCCAGCTCAGGGGACCAGCCTAAGCAGCCAACCAAAACCCCTGTTGCAATACCTAGCAAGGCCCAACCTCTGAGCACCACACTTAACGAGTCTCAGATGAAAATACGATCACAAGAGCTGGTCGGTTGTCAAAGACACCTGGCTATTTAAAGGACTATGCTTGACTACACCTGATGATTGTAAGAGTTTTTTCTCTTTCTTTTTCTTGCTTAGACATTGAACACCTTTGAAACAGTTGACTTTGTTTGTCCAAAATGTTCTGCGTTCAGTGCTTTGGCTGATGTTGTTGGGCTTTCACTAGGTATTAAGTGCCTATTATGCAGCAAAGTCTTTTTAATTTTCATTTTATTATTTTAAAAAGAAATAAGGAAAGGTGTCATGGTAGGCCTGTGGTTGTAAGCCACGTGACCTAAAAGAGAGGTGCTTTTGTAGTAACTTTGAGGCGGCAATTAAAGATTGATCTTGTCCTTATTAAGCGTTTGAGAAGATAACCATTATTGCATTACAGTGAAAATACATATCAATGAAGCTTACCAGCCAATCCAAGCCTTTGTTTGCTTCTTTTAATCCCTGGTTTTCTTTCATGCCTGTACAAATATATATGAAAATATAACTCAAGACGTTTTTTCATTAACATTGTAAAATTCATGGACGAGAGAACTTTTATTACATTTATTTATACAGTTACAGGGAGTGTCTACAGTGGTATACAAATAAACAAAGATAACCTCACGATAAATAAGATGTGAGTTTGTGCTATCAGCAGAAGTCTAGTCTGTATTTAATTCCTTACTTCATTAGTATATTAAGAATTATAAGAAGCCTATGTGTCTAGACTTTGTTGTTTTCCCCCTCCAATCTCAGCAACTTTATTCTTATTGAATTGTACAGATCGCCTTTCTGATGAATTATAATTTTTTTTCCAATTTGTTAGAGTTTCTTGAAGCTTTTAGTACAGGAAGTTGAGACCATTTCTACATAAAGCTGCATGCATTAAGAAACTCCCTGATACATCCTTATCAACAGAACATTGAAGCTAATGTTATTTTCAAGAAAAAAATTGAGGGCAAGCTGAGAAAAATGCCCAGAAATTGTTAGAACAAATTTATTCGGTTTTCATCCGGCAGTACTAAAACACCGAATCCGGAATCCGGAAACGGAAACGGAAACGGAAACGGAGACGGAATACGGAATCAAATATCAATGATAGAAAATTAAAGAATTTCACATTGCATAATTTAGTACAATCCAAAGAGAATATGTTTTAGTTTCCTTGGCAGTTCCCTGAAATATATTCTTGTTAATGTGTCTTGATAAGGTTTGCCGTAGTGTGGGTTATTGCACTGCAAGGCCGATGAAAGTAATTTTACGATTAATTCTTATTCACGAGTCTATGGGTTGGATAATAGAGTTAAATATTGCCGTATACTTTGTAGCTAAATGTCCAGAATAGTAGTAGTTGGCCTCAGACCACACCGCGTGATTGTTCCCAAACTGAATGCTTAACACATGACCGACCCATGACGTGACCACAGTTCCTGTGTTTTAGCAATAAGTTCAACTTTTCGCCAAGCTGAATACTGATGAAATACTGGTGTACCAGTAATTGAGTTTACGTTGACGTCCGAATTTTTGTTGAAGAGGCTTTTTAAACATGGCGCATTATTTTGATGTAATTAATTGCGGAATCAAGCATATGCATGTACAATTCTCTCTTCTCTTTGAACTCCACAATGCCATGGTTCTCTTGAGTAAGTTGTCTTGATAAATAAAACTGACCATTGTTCAAGACATCCTAGAGAAGACATTCAGAAAAGACTTGACGGCGACGCCTTTCAGTTATATAAACGACGCCTCTGTCGATTTAAACGAAGTTTGTCTCCATATAACTCACATTTTTCTTAAGGAACTAGTTTTTGTCAGTGACGTTTTTCTCCTCGCTTTGCAGTGGTATCAAGAGTCTTTTCACCAGAATCGACTCCTCTAGTGATACAGCAGTCTCCTCTATTCAGCTGTTTTATTCATTTATGTCTTTTCTTATCTGTTTATTTATTTTATTGTCATTGCTAATATATATTTTTTCAAATCGATCGCTCGGAACCTTCTTTCACGGATTCCGTATTCCGTTTCCGTTTCCGCATTCCGGATTCCATGTTTTAGTGCTGCCGGTTTTCATCACTTTGTCATATCATGTGGTGTTCTCAGTGCTTGCACAAGTTTTGGGTATACTGTACATACTCTTGTTGACTTTCATAGGCTATGTTGACAAATAAAAAAATATGAAAATCTACTCATTACGATCTGACAAAATTTGGCAGAATTCCTGTTAATATAATTCCACTTTACCCCACTTTATATAAAGGATCGAAACAAAAAATTAAAGGCAGGTACAAAAGTTGGACCGGATCGACTCGGATCAACAAGAAATAAATTAATCAAATTAGCAGAAGTGAAAATTTAAGAGCAGTTGTCTGTAAGATTCGAACTATATTGAAAAGTCGCTGCCACACTATCTCACCGAATTGGCTAAAAATTGGCATGTAGACTTGATTTGGAGTCTTTAATAAGGAATAGGTAACTTTAGGTTCTAATTCCTCCTATTTCGGAAATTACCGACACGGCCGGTTTTGGGGTGCTTCGGACCGGCGCCGTATTGGTTAATAGAAGATGTTTTTGAGCCTTCGACTACAACCCTGTCTTCAAAGCTTATCTTCCTTTGCCGATACACATTGAAAGAACTATCCCTCTTTATTGTGTTTTTAGGAACTACTTCGAAATTGACAACATTTTCGCAACGATCGATTAAACTTTTGGTGGGTATACTTTTTGAATTTTTTACACTCGTAAAATTAACAGAAATTCAAAGGCGTATATCTCTCTTGCCACATCGCTTTGAAGGTTGCCACTCAACCTGAATACTCATTGTTTGTAGTTAAATCTAGTTCGTTAATAAAAAAATTGGGCAAATTTAATGGAGCAGAAACAAAAGTAATGAATGGAAGAGTGTTCTAGCGACTTTGCCAATGAGCTTTACACCGATTACTCGCCAGGTGTTGCCAAAATTACAATCGATCATAGAAATTCTGTCACTAAATCTGAGTGGTCTATACAACAAAATTAGCCTCTGTAATATAAGCGATAGCTCTGCTGCGAAAAACAGTATAAAAAGGCAGATTGTATGAGGAAAAGGAAAATGAATTTACTATATTTATGCTACGACGCATAAGTAAAATGCAGCCATCACAGTCAAACTGGAATTTTCCTGATTTTCCTCCAGTTCCTTTATCGAAAACAGAGCTTTTAAAATTAACCATAATAATGAAAATTGAAATGTATTACCTTACTCGGCGACAAAGATGCCAATTTCCACCTTGATCGAAAAAAAGTAATATTTTCCCACGCATATCGCGGGTCGATCGTCACGTTCCTTGCATGGCGTTACAACTCACGTGAAACCGCCTGGTTTCAAACAACTGAACTGAAGAATCCGTGAAAATCGTAGCCAGGCAATAAATAATGGCATTGATATAAGTTATCATTATTAGTGAGCGAGGATGCGATGATAGTTCCAGCTACATGTATTTACAGCGTTTGAAGATTCAGTCAAAACTCATGAGACATGAGCCCTTGAAATAAACATCATTACTTCCGGTTTTGCAAATTGGGCGTAGCAAAGCAATAAATAGACTCATTCTGTCTTGTACACCATTAACAACAGTTTCAGTTATTTTGTTTCAATCACGCAACTCGTTTTGAGGAGATTCTTGGTCTTTCCATAAAGTGTTTTGTGATAAACAGGAAAATTGGTTTGGAAGAGGTTGAGAAGAATGAGGGATGATCACAGGAGATAAGAAAAGTCCCCAGTCACCCCACCGAGGGGCTTCAAAACTGTGCGCAAATGCCCCACCCTATGGACAATTCCAGACTTTAGTTTTCTTGAAAAAGCTTAAAATCGCTAGTCCATGTATGGATAACTCAAGGGAGTCCTAATTCTAAATAAAGGAAACAGCAAAGAAAATTCAGTTAGCGACCAGAGTGTTTATCCGATATCGCGAATAGTAAGGGTGTTCTTTCACGGAGTGACTGAAGATGTGTCTGCAGTTTAATGTAAAATAATTCACCATGCTCACGGACCTTTCGACAATATAAGTGTACCGATTGATAATATCAGTGGTAAAAAACGAACGCTTTTTACTGTAGGACGATGACGTCATCATACAAAAGGCATCCTCATTTTCTAACGGTCAAAACCTAATTTTCTCTGCTCGTAAACTCAAAGCGCCTCTGAAGATAAGTAGTGGTAATGTGCTTGTTAGTAAGACGTCCACCAAGCTGTGCCCATCGTACATAACCTATTGCATTTTCCATGTTAAAGGTGCGGCGCTTATAAGGGAGCGGCGCTCATTTCAACTACGGGTAAAAACACTAAGGGGAATATAGAGAGATCTCAGACTTCGGCAAGAAAAAGGACAAATATGCACACCTCGAACTGCTATATGAACCTGGTTTCGAAAGTTCCCGTACATTAAAACTTTAAACTCACCAGTAGGTCGTGATCTTGTTTGTCAAGCGATATGGTTTTGGTATCTTTTTATATCAAGCGCCGTAACAAAGGTAGGACGTTTATTTGTAAATGAAATTAGCGCTGCGGCGCCTATTCCGTAGCGGCGTTTATTCGAGAAGCGGTGCTTAATCGATCATTTACGGTAACTGCTTGGAAAAAAAAGAAAAAATGAAAGATATATCCTGTCACTTGGGAAGATAACCTTGATTTCATAGGTTCGTTGGTGTCAAACAGGTAACGTAGTGCTTTCGTCATTTGAAAAATTGGAAATTTTTGCTCTATTTTCCCTTGACTTGGTGCCTTAGCGGTATATGCTTCTTTGGTCTTTATGTGAGCTCGGCTGAATTCATTATAGCTTTTCTTTCAAATATATAGAAAAAACCGTTGCTCAGTTTCTATTTTTAGAGCACTGTCCAGTCAATTAAGTTTTTCTTAGTCAGGGAGAAGATCGTTTTTTGTTAACCTTTATAGATTTTTTTACGCATGTACGGGCCTGAGGAAATGTCACCTGAAAAGAAGCTACGATCCTAACTTTCTACCTTCGAGTCTTTTCCCTAGCCATAAGTTTTTCCCTCAAGGAATTTTTCTTTGTTTTACATAATGATTGATCTTGCGTGCTTATCCTGCGATGTTTGAGGCTTAGTCCTGTGCCGTATTCTGATGTGATCTACTTTATGTCGCTTTCCCCGATCTAACAGCTCCTCACTGAACAAAAACGGTTTTAATTGTGTCTATTCAGGGAGGGAACTAGCTAATATTTTTCCAGCGGTACGCACGTTGTTCCCAATTCCCCATAGTCCCTGTCTTAAGCGCTTTCATGTGCATTGGTTAAATTTTCTATTCATAAGCCTACTATGCTTGTAATCGCGCGCGCATTCTGGCGTCATTTATCCTTAAAAAATTAGTTTATTGAAGAAAGGCTGAAGTAAAGGTGTCATGAGGCGTTTGTGTTCTTATGAACTATTTGACGCGGTCCTCTTTTTACGGCTTCTGTCCGTTGGTGAAATTGCTACTTGGGTTTTCTTGGATTGAAAAGGGCGGGCGGGCTGTTTCTAAACGCTGCCGTTGTTTATGGGACCTTAGTATTCGGAACAGAATCAGTCGATGGCAAACAACGAAAATACTTTTATGTGGTAAGTTACAGTGATGAACTTTGCCTTGAGATGGTCATTTTTTGTTTGTACCTTCAGTGTTGATCCGAAAATGTTTTGTTATGGATGGGGTGGGGGGGGGGGGGGGGCAGAGATCAGAACATGCACCACGTGTTGTTTACGAGACATTAAAGATATGGAAACTGTTATACAATGATTAGAAGGGCAATATTTGGAAAGGTGCATGGTCATGGAGTTTAGGAGATTTGACTAAGCAGCCAATTTCCCGCCAAACATACTGGCGTGGAGTGGCGCCAAAATTGTGTTCGCTCGCCCCGGGCTGGCTCTACTTTTGGGATACGGTCATAGAGTTTAATATAAACAATGAGTTCATCATCTATATAGCCTGCTCACCCCAAGGTGATTGCATTTTGCTTTTCAGACACCATCAGTTACTTTTTGACCCTCTCCGGAATCAGAATTTATGTCCGTGTGGTGTAATACTGGTGGTGAGGTCGAGCCGAGTCGAGCGGAGTCGTGAAAAACACCGACACTTTAGCCTTTACGTTCAAAACATTTCTGGCTATCGGGAAAACAAAAGAAGGAACTTAATATACCAAAATAAAATTTCATTTCAAATTTCAATTTTTGACCGTTCGAAAATTATTGTGAATCAGACTGAGTGAAAGTTCACTCAAATAGGGGGGCGAGGGGTGGGGGAAGGAATTCTTAACAGTTCTAGTTTGCTAGAAAATTAAAAGGTACGAGAAAAAACTGGGCGAAATGCAGAATACACGCAAGAAGGAGAAAGAGAATAAAAAAAACTTTCTGTTCAAAGCCGGGTGAAACGTTTAATAGCGTCAAGAAGACTGAATTGGATTAAGGTTGTTCATTTCACTTCCGTTCCAGCGTGCAGTTGCGCTTGACCTCCTAAAAATAGCTTCGTTTCCCACCGATCATTCCATGTCATATTTTTCCGACTTTTATTCAGTAATGACGGTACGATCACGTAATTTGACCTGATGAGTTCTTTAACTTCATTTCATGTACTAGTTTTATATCTTACGCCGGAAAGATCTGCCAAATGTGCATAGAAGCAAAGGTAGGTTCCTGTTTACAATTGTAATATCGAATACCATATAATTCGCGTAAAGCCGCAGTGCACGGTTTGTTTTTCTAGCCTTTTGATAGAAATTGACAAAGTTTACGTTATCTTTGCCTGAGAAAATATGTAAGTTGTAGCTTTATACAGCGAAATACTACAGAGAAAATTGTAACTGTGCACACGAGCGGCTCCCGATTGGACTGGCAAATCGAAGAGCGAACTAGTACTGTGTGTAACAAAATGTATAATTTTCATTTTAGCGCATATTTCAAGCTCTTCGCAAGATCAGAAACAAAAGATCATCTTTTTACATTACAAGTGAAGGTTTTTTAAGCGATAGATAGGCTTTAAGAGGCACGATC
>JBBMOI010000007.1:11512500-11520000 GCA_038088405.1 Porites divaricata
TCAAGAGTCTGGAGGCGTTTAATCAAATGGTTTCGGGATTTGTAACTTCAGTTGTAGGCAAAGTAATCGCCGGCAAGTATGTCGTGAGGGCTCGTGTTCGGCGTTCCCAGCGTATGAATGATCCTTTAGTGAACATTTGGGTCATTTCCGAAAACGATGGGACCATTTTGTCAGCCCATTGCTTCGGATGCAAAGCTGGACTGGCTGAGTCATGTTCACATATCGCGAGTGTGTTATTTTATTTAGAGGCAACTACACGAATTCATGGCAAGCTCGCTTGCACACAGGTAAAATGTTCGTGGATTTTGCCGACATATGTCAATGAAGTGCCGTATGCGAGGGCTAAGGACATCGATTTTTCATCGGCTAAGAAGCTCAAAGAAAAGCTCGACCAGAAAATCGAGGATCTACAACAGCCGCAAGCCCCGAGTTCTGGGACTGCATCGGCCGGCGCATCAGCGCCTCAGCGCATGCAGCGCGCATCGCCGCCTTCGAAAGAGGAAATGGATCAGCTTTATGCCAATCTCAACCAATGCAAAATTAAAGCAGCAGCCTTAAGTTTAATCGGTCCTTTCGCTGACCAATTTATCGACCAAAGCCGCTCTGTTCCGGTAGTTTCAGAGCTATTTCATACGGATAATTTGAACCTTGGCTATTCGGAACTGTTGGCGAAATGCATTCAAGTACAGCTAAACATTTCGGCAGATCAAATCAAGCTGGTCGAGGAAACCACCAGGGCACAGTCTAAAGGTACGGCCTTTTTTAAGCATCGTGCTGGAAGAATTGGCGCTTCCATCAGTGGTGCTGTGTTACACACAAACCTTTCACTTCCTTCGCAGAGCCTTATTAAAACGATTTGCTATCCTAGTCTGTACAAACTGAACACCACTGCAGTCAAACATGGCTGCAAACATGAGGATGCTGCCATTCAGGCCTATGAAACGGTCGTGAAAAAGAGTCATACCAACTTTCAGGTGAAGAAATGTGGATTGTTTATCAATCAGGAATACCCATTTCTACATGCCACTCCAGATTTCCTCACTTCTTGTGATTGCTGTGGATTGGGGTGTGGGGAAGTGAAATGCCCTCTTTGTACCCAAGATGCCAATTTTGAGAATTATGCTGCTCTAAGGACCTCCTGTCTAGTTACTACAGATGGTGGAGGTTTCAAACTTAAGAGGTCACATAATTATTATTTTCAAGTTCAACAGCAGTTATTCACTCTGAAAGAGAGGAGGCATAATGACTTTATTGTTTATGCTATTGACAACAAGGGCAATGGCCACTTTGTAATGGAGAGAATTTTACCTGATGTCCAGCATTGGAATACAGTACTTCCAAAACTCAAGGCCTTCTGGAGAATTTGTGTACTTCCTGAAGTTTTAGGTCGCTGGTACTCAAGAAGGTGCATAGTAGAAGTGAAGGGGCCTGATGATGGTAGCATATGTTTCTGTAGAACTGTGCCTGATGGGGAAACAATTTCATGCAGTAATGAGAATTGTCCATATGGCAAGTTTCACCCATCATGCCTGTCTCTTACTAATATCACAATCCCTAAAAAGTGGTACTGTCCTCACTGCTCAAGATTACAGCAATTCAAGAGATATTCCAAGAAGCAAACCACAGGCAAGGCGAAAGGCAAAGCATCAGTCTCAGCTGTTTCTACTCAAGCTTCTTTGTGTGATACTATTTGTATCTGCAAAGTGAAAGCCACTACTGCAGACAGACTTGTAGAATGTCATGGCTCCAACTGTACTAATGGCAAGTTCTTTCACTTGCAATGCCTAGGACTAAAGAGGATGCCAACCAGTCACAAAACAACCTGGAGGTGCTATATATGCTGCACAACAATAAAGACCAATGTAGCCCCTCCTTCCACTTCAACACCTACCACTTGTTCTTCTTCTGAAGATGATGATGATGATGTTACTGTTGTTACAATTGGTCCGGGAAATCAGAACAAGACCAATGTAGCCCCTCCTTCTACTTCAACACCTACCACTTGTTCTTCTTCTGAAGATGATGATGATGATGTTACTGTTGTTACAACTGGTCAGGGAAATCAGAACAAGACAGGACCTCTTGCAACTCTAACACAAGATCATTTTGATCTGATATGCAACCCACTTGGATGGCTGGATTGTGACATCATACAACAAGCTCACATTCTGTTGCATAATGAAAACCTGAACATTGAAGGGTTCCAGCGACCAACTCTTGGACCTGTCCGTAACTTTAACATTGTGTCTGGGGAATTTGTACAAATCCTTCACACTGGCAATAGCCATTGGGTGTGTGTGAGCTCTATCGGGTGCCCTCCGGGACATGTGAAACTTTATGACAGCCTTTACAATGATGCTATCACTCAGGAAATTGAGCAACAGACTAATGATTTACTGGGAGGTAGATTATTGTCCCTAGTACCTGCTTCAGTTCAGCAGCAAAGTAATGGTAGCGATTGTGGTATTTTTGCTATCGCATTTGCTGCTTGTCTGGTCTTTGGAATTGACCCAAGTCATGTAAATTTTGATGTTCCAACCATGAGACCTCACCTGGCAGCTTGTCTGAGGAATAAAAACATCAGTTTGTTTCCTTTAACTTAGAGCAATTTTACATGACTATCTTTTGGCATAATTTGCAATTCATAAAAATGGCAGTATTCAGACACATTTTTTGAGCATGTGCTTTGATGAAATTTTTATTATCCTAGATGTGATGGTTGACAAATATTATTGAAAGTAAAACCTTCTAAAAGGTTTCTTGCAATGAAAGGCTAAACACTTTGCCTGTGTTTTCTCAATGGTGTCATAATGATAACATTCAAGCCAAAAAGAAAATTATAGAGATACAAGCCTCTATATCTTCATACAGTATGTTCCTATTATTATCAAAATATAAGCTATTATATATTGTTCTTAAGATAGAAAGCAAAAATTGGGACTCCTAATATTTAGAATTGCTTTGTGGGAGTATAAATCTAGATTCTCAATCTCAAGGGAATAATAGATAGATTTTCTTGAATAACCCAGAATGGGATATCACAGCAATTTTTTTTCTAAGCAAATCTATATCACCAGAAATAGATAATGGTTGAAGCATACTGTACATTTCTCTTTTGTTTTGATTGTGCTCATGCAAATGAATATTTAGCAACAGGTCACTAAAAGAATCTCTTACATGTTTCTACCCAACTATGTTTCTCATATAGCTAAATCAAAATGGAGGTATGTTTCATTTAACACTGTACGTTACATGTATTTTGCAAGAAAACAATTGAAGTAAAATAAACCAATCTGATAACCTTGTATCACTATGACAAGAACATTTGGGCAAATTTGAACTGTGTAAACCCACTTCATCCTCAGAGTCATGGTGATGTCCTATTTTACTTCTAAATATTTCTTTGGGTTTAGAGGGAGAAATTTCTAAATGAACACCAACCCAAAAACATTACACTGCCCGAATCCAAGAACTTGTGCAAGAACTTCATGCAGCTTGCATGATTCCTTGGGTCAAACTTTGTTAGCTCAGGCCTATAAAAAACAGGCAAAAGGGACTGGTCATATTTAGTGGGACAACTGTGCTGGAGAAAAACCTCACAAGGGTTAAAAATTTCTTCTAAAAAATCTTCCAGACTATAGGATTTTTAAAGCTCAACTGTACAGAGGAAAAAATTTGAGTGCATTTTCTAAAATGATGCTTTGTACATGCTGTTGTACAACTTAAACCTCTCTAACATATTACAAATAACAATATATGGGATATGAAAACTTGAGCCAAAATTTGTGGAAAAATCAGCGACTGGGGCATGCAAAAAATCTGAAAAGGGAGAGTACCTTCTCCAGCTCAGCACTCCCCGTTTATAATGACCAGTCCCTTATAATAATAATAATAATAATAATAATAATGGTCTTTATTGAGTCAAAAGATAAAAATACATATCTTATGTTACAGGCAATGAAAAGTTCTAAAAGCATATAAAATGTACTACTCAATAAGATAAAAGTCTCTGACCTTGTTATTCTAAGGCTAAGTTATATCTAAAAATTAAACGATTAACAAATGTACTTTTAAAACGCTCACTTTTGATGCTTGGTCGGACGCTTGTCCTCGTCCGTAAATTATAGCAGGAGGCCTTTACACGCGGAATAAAAGGCAACAGGGGGTGATTGGCGGCCTGAGACACCCTTTTAAAGATGCTGTGATCCTGCTTCTGTAAAATTGATCGTATGTTATACTTCCTCATAATAAAATTCCTTTTCCAGCAACGATCTAAGAAACATTGTACTGGAGTGAGGTCGGACTCTGATGCTCCATAGACTGAAAGGGCATACGTGAAATTGGGAAGTACTAAGGTATCGAAAAGAAAGTCTATTTCTGCCTGCATGTAGCCCTCTTTGCGTAGAGACCTAAGGACATAGAGGCATTTATTTGCCTTAACGAGCTTATTCTTAACATGTGTGTTGAACTTACAATCACTCTGAATATCACTCTTATATCTACTGAGTTTCAAATGCAATGATAAATTAATGGTCTCCTTAATCAAAGGGTACAATAGGTGGACAGAAATTAACTAGTGCTGTGCAGATTCTCACAATATGGTCAATAAGTGGTATCTGGCGTTCAACTGGCCCATTCGGTTTACAAGCTAAATACTCTGTTGGCAATGTACCTTCTAAGATTGTATATTTCCTTCTAAGAAGTCCAATTACCCTTTCCACGTGGATTCGTACATTAGCTATTCCCCTTGTATTTTCCACATCTACTGGGTCCAGCTGGCTCTTCCCCTTTGTAAATGCTGGTATCTCCAGTTTTGCTTGTTTCAATCCCACACTTTCAGAAATCGTAAATCCGCGGTCAGCCATAACCATATCACCTGGAAGCAACTTCTCGAGAAAGCCACAGTTCTCTGTCAGGAACTTATCAGACGTTCTGCCCCCCCCCCCCCCCCCCCCCAGGCTTCTGATACATAGGACACAGTCCCCTGAGGTGTTATACCAACAAGTAGCTTGATGGTGTTGTGATGTTTATAACTGGAAAATGTTTGTGCCCTGGCTAAAAGGTTAGTTGGCTTCTCAATAAACACCTCGAAGCAATCAATTACCACGGTGACCTTTTTTCCAAAGGAATACATAAAACATTCTGGCATAGTCCTCCACAATTGCTCCCTCTCGGGCCATGAAATTACGGGAAATAGCCTTGTGTCCATAACCACTAGCCAGGAAGAAAAAATCCGTGATACAGTAGAATGAGAAACTTTGAAGCGGTAAGCAAGGTCCTGAAGTGGCATGTTCAATCGAAGTTTCATTAACACAATCACAAATTCTTGGAACCTATCTAACGATAGAGTCTTGCGGGTGACGTATGGTGAAACATGCTCAAAGACAACCATCAGAATTTCGAGGGATGGCAGTCCCGTGTAAAACAGCACTTTACTGTCAGAGTCAAAGAAATCTCTTGTTGGCGCTTGATATCCTTTTCTGAAGAACATATATTCAAACTCATCGGTCTGACAACTAGAATCGCTGGTTGTAGCTTCTTTCCAAACTGGACTTGCTGTGTGTTGTCTTGTTTCGACAGAATCAGTGTTCAAATCCGTTTGTAGTGGGTTTTCTGGTGTTGTGTTTTCGTCCAATTCGTAAACATCGTCCAATTCTAGAGCTACACTCGCTAATCCCTCTGAATGCTGTTCGGGTTCAGAACCTGTAGACGTTGGCTCGCTGAAATATACTTTTGCGATTGGAACACCGCTTTCGTGCACACGTTTCTTCTTCTCGGCGGCTTCGAGCTCGGCTCGCTCGATCGCTTGTTGTCTCCTTTTCTTCGCTCTCAAAGCTCTTTCGCTGCACTTTCGTGATCTTTTTCTACGTATTTCTTCTTCCCAAGGGCGACAGTTGGAACCCAATCAACATGAAATTGATCCCAATCTGGTGCTGGCTCTCCGAAGACAAAGTGTTTGCTACAAACTCGTTCACTCTCCAGCACTCTCTTGTTTGTAGCGTCGCCACGACTAACCGCAGAAATCCACTCGTTTCTCCTTCTAGCCGTGAGTTCCTCATGTTCTTCTCCTTGATTTGTAATAACCTTGGGTATACGAAAAAATCCTATGCCTTTATGCTTTCCACTTTTGCTCGAACAGCCGACAACAACACATAAAACCATCCCTACCTTCCCACATGAACTCTTCTTTGAATACGGTTTGTTTACGCTTGAGGGGCACCAAGATGGCGGATAGTAACCGTTGCTAAGCTAATTGGTCACGTGGGTGAAACCCAAGAATAGTTTGTATCAGGCCCAATTTTAGCGGTAGAACCGCTCAAATTGGGCCTGATCTCAGGTTATACTTCTTCTGGAGAAGAACCCATCGGTCTCTTACTGCCCTCTTATCTTTGAGATGAAAACTGAGTGACTTCACTTCATTTAACGTTTCTGCGATCGATTCCCACCTTTCTCCCCTGGCAACGCTTTCTTTTCTGAATGAAAACAAATCGCTCACCAGGATTTCTCCAAGCAAAAGTACGTCGTGATCTTCAGTCCACTCCATAGTTCTAAAAACAAAATACGACAATTCAGCTATTTGTCCGACGATCGAGAAAAAATGTAAACTTATAAAGATGTACATGAAAATATTTTCTGTTGGAATGTCTTCGAAAGACTCAATAGTTAAGCTTACTTTGGCTTTCCATCAGAGGCCGGCGCCGACATCTTTTGCTCAAAGCTGCAAGAAATAAAAATATCTGTGTTTTTTATCTATGTCTGAGTATACAATTTGTACAACATGAAAGAAAATACTTCTAACAAGGTAACAAGGGCAAATTAAAATGTTAAAACAATTTTGAGAAAAGCTAGTGAGGGAAAGATACTCACGTTCTGGAGACAACGCCAAAATGAAGCCTTTCACGTTCGCGCGAAACGAAGACGACTTGACAGACAACTCCAGAACGCCTACCGGAACAAAAATTTACTTCCGGTCGCCGTCGCCGTCGCAAAATAGCCTGGTGCTTAAGTTCCCTAGGACCCAGGACCCATTGAGTCAACACCGCGGCAAAACGCAATGGGCATGAGCACAAAATTTAACATCCGGTCAGCTTTTTATTTCCGGTCTAGTATATAAACCAATTGCGTAAGCACAACTTTGCCGTCGCGCCTTGTTTAAAAGCAAAAAGGGCGAAACAGACAAAAAAGGGGGCCGAAAAAATCACTTCATTCGAAAGTCTACATATTTTTCTATTCTCAAACTTTTGCACCACATGGTTATCTGTTTGCACCAACGGTGAAAATCATGTTTGAAGTTTGCAGGTCGCGAGCGCTCGACACGACGACTTTGCTTTTACTGGCTTTCTTGCATGCTACTGGTTTGGCTTAAGTTAATTTGGGAGAAGGCGATAACTAAGAAAAGAATAACAATACTTATGATCATGAAAGAAACCAAAATAAAGACGTCATCATTATCATTAACACTAAAATCAGGTAATACAATTTTAGTCCGTTCAATAATTT
>JBBMOI010000007.1:11527500-11530000 GCA_038088405.1 Porites divaricata
AGTATAAAGCTTAAACAATCTGGCTGGGTCCGACTTTTGAAGTACAAAATGTTCACGTTTGCCGGCTCTACTTTAAATGAACATTGTTTTTGAAATGATTTTGTACTATTTTAACTCGAAAATTATGATTGGGTTATAAAGCTTTTAAAACGGACGAAAACTAAGCTAATAAACATGTTCAATGTAAAAAACTAAGATTTAGTCGTTTTTTCAACTTTGCTTTGTGGGCCGAAAATTTAACCTTTACGCAAAAACAAAAGCAAACAATGAGGCTTTTATTCGACATATTTTGTGAGAATTTTATCTCATCAATTTAATGTCACTAGCATTGTTTTCGTATAGGAATTTTCCTAATTATATGAGCTTTTAATTTAATAATTTTTATTCTTTATAAACTTCTCATTTGATAGCTTCACTTTTTTATACACCGATTGAGAAACGAATTCGCTCTCGTTAAATCCTATTTTATGCAGTGACCTACTTATTAGAACTCTTAGACTAGGTAACATACGAAATGATGTAACCAGACAGGCTTTAACCCTTAGTCCTAATGTATTTTTTCTTCACAACCCCTAATCAGTTGGCGGGCCATGAGAGAATATCGCCACAAAAAGATGCGAAAAATTTTTCGCTGAGTTTCCTTTACATATTCCGGCTTGAGTTATATGGGTCTACGCCTTACCTGATTAAAAATGAAACTGTTGTTCAAGTGTCAGTCAAACTCGGGATAATCTTGACTTGCAAACCCAAATGCAAAGGTTTGTTTCGCAGTAGAAGAGCATGTAAACATCATCGAACAACGCAATGTAAATTGGCTAATGTGAAACCACGTTTCTTTCACTTTATTTACCTTGCATTTATCTCAATTGCACACTCTTGTGAAATTAGCCTCAGACAATTAGTTGCGACCTTTAACAGACTCAACAAGCCAGTATGAAAATATGTTAAGAGAAGCTGAGTCTACATGTTCTATTTCTTTTTTTTCATATTCCCTTTGCATGTGTTAACATTCCATTTCTTTTTTGTTACAGGTAACTTCCAGACATGACGAGGAGATAATTACTTTTCTAGAGAGCATGATACTGTCAGTTATTACTGACTTACTTTGAGTTAAAAACAAAGAACACAGACACTGGAAATGACACAAAAACACTAATCCCTGGCAAGTCTACAAAACAAGAAAGAGGAACTCAGACTCCTTATCAAAATATGAAACAAGATCAAAACAGCTTTCCTAACGTAGGGAAAATTGCGTTAGAGAGATTTGTAATTGCAACGTTATATTCAAGCACATTGCATTGTCAAACATCACAATTTACTGAATGATGAACAGTGATTTTGGGGCTTAGTTCAGTTTGTAATGAACTTTGAAAGATACGTATTCTATAACCCTGTATTTTTAAAAGCTTTCTTGGAACATAGATAAATTTTATTATACAATGAAAATAGTCTCTGTCTCTCTTTTTACTGATTTTAGTCAATTCCATTTTATTGGCAATATGAAATGGGAATCCTATTAAAGACTCATTAAAGGGGGTGAGGAGTTTTTACAATCCCCCAACAGGTCATCTTCACAATGACGTTGTTTTATTACTACGGCAGAATCCTTCAGGGTTTTACTTTCTTGTGAAAATTAGAGCTTTTGTTATTTAAACTTCGCTGGGACAACCAAATCTATGAAAATGAAAGGAATAGCAATGACGTCATCGTCTAACCGTACATCAAAAGATAAGCACAGTGATCTGTTTAGTTTTTTTTTAGCCAGGCTTAAAATATCTGTAGATTCAAGGAATTATAACCTGTGCGCGCGTTGAGGGTATGCCAGAGACCGATTTTGGAATGCCCGGCATACCAGAGAATTTGGCATGCCGGGCATGCCGGAGATTTTGCTGGGTATGAATTACTTATTACTAGAACCTAGGCTTCTCGCGGCCTGGGTGAGAAGGTCACGGAACCTCAAATTATGCTTACAGGGCACGCGAAACTCTGTTGCATGCCAATTTCAATGCAAAACCACTCTGGGGCGATCCCCTCTATTACCAGTGAGCAAATCATTGACGATAAGCATGGGAAAATTCCTTGCATGCTAACCAACATTGAAAGCGTAGCAGAAATGTCCTCAGTTGCTGAGTCATGCCCTAGGGGAGGCTTTAAAATACAGAATTTCCTAACATGGATGAGGGAATTTTCCGTAAACAGCATGTGATCATGCCGGCTAGGACGTATTGCCTCCGTATTGCCCCTTTTTACAGCTAGCTAGGCTCATTTTTAGGTTCCATGGCCTGAAATGACGAAAAATTCATGCCCTAAATGTAAAAAGTCCAAAAACGTCCTCGAAGTTTCACTTTCCAAGCCGTTCCTTCTTAACTGTGACTACAAAACCGCAGCCAAATCAATCGCAAATCGCATTAAAAAGTTCTGCCGAAGATCATCAATAACGACCAAACGGGTTTCCTGAAAAATAGAACCACAGGCAGCCCAAGCGCAATATGTGTGGGTT
>JBBMOI010000007.1:11535000-11545000 GCA_038088405.1 Porites divaricata
TTAGCTAAAGTAATCGACTAGTGATGGTGGGTCAAGGCCAAAGTAGTCAGCAGTCGTATTGCGGTAGAGACATGTTAAAGCATTCCGCAAAAGTGCACAAACAATGTACATTTTTCCTACATGGCTAAGGCCAATTTTGAGATTTTTTTGTAATCGAGAAACTTGAAATAATTTATAAGGTCTCCAAACAACCATTCCACACTTGTACGTACAGAACTCATAGATGCATTAAACTCTTCCATTTGTCTTGTTAACACCCCATTTCTGAAGGGGCACTGCAGATGGGTACGTAGAGGATATGCCGGATCCCCGTAGATACACATCTCCTGTCCAGCAGGGGAAAAGGCGAACTGTGCCAGGTCAACATAGAGGCCAGATGTGTCCAGCATTCTCGCATCATGCATTCGTCCCTCTAAACAAGAGCCAAAAAAAATTAATTTTTGAACCAGAATCAGCCACACATTGGCTGGCTGACAAACTGTTACCTATATAGACCATTGATTAGCTTAGTAATTGAGTAGGCCAAAAACAACATAGGATTGGCTGGCTATTATTCTTACAGTCCAGGTACTTATGGCCAATAAGTCAGAATTTATAATTTATTTGTCTGTGGTAACAGGACAACCATTTCCTCTAATAACAATTGGGAGTGGGAGCTACTGAAAATACCTCTGATTTGAGAGACCAGGGGGGAGTCATCAAGAAACGTCAGATTAACATTATGAGAAAAGAAATCAATCTAACTTTTAAAGTGCTACTACGATCAAAATTTAATGTCAAGTTTGTCATAAGAACGCTTTCTTTTCAGCTTATCAGAAGTGACTGTACTTGTTTCGGTCATTGAAATGAACTTTGGCGCCCTCCAAGTGAAAATATTGAGCTTGAAAATGTGGGTTTTTTGCGTCCGCCATTACAAATTTATGTTCCAGTGAGCCTACGGTTTGGAGTTGCGGTCTTATAATACAAAGCTATTGTTCTCTGATTGTGACGTCATTTTCTTAACACGCCAAGAAAACAAACCTGAACCGTGAGAAAACAGCAAGCGATTCCCAAAGCTTCGCTCGCCTTCGCCCGATTCTGGAATTGTAAAGGAAGAAATCATAAATTACGATGACTCTGTAGAACCAGCACCGACTGAACATAAGAAAGTCAAATACTAAGGGCAGCTAGCCTCAGAGAAGAAAGAAATACACACTTCACCAAGACGTATTTTATGCAGTTTGTGCCGAAGAGATTCGGACTACTGGTAGGTGTTATTTATTAAATACGTATTGACTATTTAATAATAATACACCGGCAAGATGATCAAGAGTCCGCACCAATTTCACCTGCCTTCTGTAGATAAAGTTTTGCTTTATAGCTCTTCAGGCACAGCGAATCAGAGTAGGTACAGTTTTCAGTTCAGCTAAGTTTCAGTTCCAAAGCAGCCAGCTCGTTGTCATGTGTTTTTTTACCATGATCTTAAACGTACTGCTGTCCTTTATTATCGAAAATTTAATTGTTACTTTAGTGTTGCGTGTCTGAGCTGAGGATTTTAAAATTAGATCTAATGTTAAGTTCTCTTTGTCAGAAAAGTTAATTTACTCATTTTCAATATAAATAGATAAATAAGGGGATCGCTCGCTGTTGATTTGGATGTTTTTTTGCCTATGCCTTCCCTATCGATTGACTGCAGGTCATTATTGCCACTTATAAATTGCAAGACTAATAAAAATTCAGAGATTTTACCTTATCTAACTATTGTCAATGATATCCCCTTGTATTCCCATAATTGTCACACATAACTTTATGACATTGTTGTATGTGACGTTTTTTTTAGATTTATTTCTTATTCAAACCCAGGTGTGCATATTTTTGGATGCTCTCTTTACTGGGACCAGCTTTGAAGCTTTGGCTTAAAGACAAGAAAATATATACAGTGGAACGGTTAATACAGACATGTCATGATGTCTATTATCTGGGTGTTCGTATTATCCGGTTGTCCATATTAAGTTAGCTCTCTGGAAAAAGTCAAAGACACGTGATTTATTTCATATATAGCATAAAGGAACAAGGGGGAACAAGGGTAGGAACAATGACTGTAGCAAAAGCCAAGGACGTGAAACTTGTTAAGTAGGAGGCAGAAAATTTATCATAGGACTACAAACAGGGGAAGAAATAAAGACGTATCAAAATCAAATGTGTCATGCTATTTGGCTGCGGATGTTTTGGTAATAAAATCTTATAAACCCGTGAACTTGGTACAAGGTCTACAATTGGTATATCATTGTGACAAGAAAAATTGAAAGTGCCTGAGTAACCAGTGTCTGTAAAGGTGGATTAAGAATATATAGAAATTTCTGACTTGAAACACAGAAAAGTGGTTGTTGTCCACATTAACTAAGCCGGTTAATCTTAAAGAAAAAATGTTACCTTTTCCTCAGGACAAACAAAACTGCCTCTTATATGTAGGTGTCCAATTAGGTGGGTGTTTGTAGATCACAGAGTGGGTTATCACTGCATTAATAAATTATTATTTGCAATTAACTTTATGTATTGAAGAACTAACTTAAATGGTTCAGTGCATCACTAGGTTGCTTGCACGATTCTGCTGATAACACAGTGTGCCATTCACTTGCCTCTAGGAAGAAGTGTTACACTGTCAGTGGAAATTATGTTCATCATGGAGGCCCATCCTTGATTGCACTCTGTGGGTTTTTCTTGCTGGTTTTTTCCATTGTAAAATATTATTAGAAACTAGCATTTTTAAGAGTTAAAACCCCTAACAGGGCCTGAGAAGCAGTTTTTAACGTGTGTGGGCCGGTGACCACCTACATTTAGGTGGGGTGGGGGGGGGGGGGTGGGGGAGAACAAATTTGGCTGTTCTCTCTTTATGGCTGTTTAGAACTGTCAGATTACTGAACCTTTCTTGAGCCATTGTCGAGTAGAGTGATTTCATAAATTTCAAGCCACTGAAAAGTACTCTTCTCCTGCTGAGCGTGATTACACATGCTGAATCCACCACTAGAAGTTTGCAGATCATGACACTGTAGGTCCCTCTAATGCCTTCATTTTGTCTAGTATGTCATTGAAATGTGTCAGAGACCACATCATCAGCTGATATAATTTGTTTTAAGAAACCGTGGTTAATGGAGTAGTCTTCAGATTTAATCAAGAACCTTCATAAAAAAAAGACTATTCTGCATCATTGCAAATGCTACATAGCCTTGCTGGTTTGAAAATGCAGAAATCTAGGACAATAGGCGTTTTGAGGCTTACTATGCATCAGCTCAACGTAAATCGTGTAAATAGTTTTATTTTTTTAAAGGCAAAAATATCAAAAACTCTTATTAAGCCCTGTTGCCCCGTAAAACTGCTTGCCTCTCTCCACCCCCCACCCCCACCTCGATCACTTTTTTGCGGCCGTGGGAATAAACCCGATACTTTTCCATGTAGAAATGTTAAAGGTAAACTTAGTTGAAAAGAGATGCTATACTCACTCTAAACACTGCTGAAATACGCTCTGCTGTTAAGTCGTCTTCATTAAAATTAATTCTTTGTTGTCCCCGCCAAAGGACAAAAGTTCTGTCGTCCATGAGTGACTGAAAGAAAAAGATCAAACAACGAAAAAGTTCACCACGTAGCAAATCTGAAAGCATTACGTCAGAAATTCTTCTACCAAAGAACACTTCAAAACGTAAATTGCAGGATGAATTGAATTATTACACTTACCAATAATAAAACCACCTCGGCTGTCCACAAATCCTCTATATAATTCCGCTCTCTACTTCGCTGAAAAAAACTGATCTTGCACCGCGAATAACGCGCCAAGACTGTCAATACCGCAAGTCAGAAGTCAGAACCGCAAGTCAGAAGTCAGAACCGCAAAAATCTTGTTTGCAGAATCTTCAGGTTCTTTGGTCAGCGGGTGGTTGCCAGGAGGCCTGTCGTTCTCTCACGTACTGATGGATCAGCCCGGGCCGGTTCGGGCCGGTAAGAGTGGCATTCCTTTCACGTAACGCAACACATAAAACGAAAACGAAAGTCAATTATCATGATCATTATACCTTTTTTGGTGTTTGGTCTTTCATAAAACGAAAAACGTTAGAATGGATGTCGCCTTACGTTTTTCCGCTTTTTGTGTTTGTTCTTTCAAAAACCAAGAAACGATAAAAGGGAAGTCGATTTCCATTTTTCCGTCTATTGTGTTTGTTAGTTTACAAAGCGAAAAATGATAAAACGGAAGTCATTCTTCGTTTTTCCGTTTTTTGTGTTTTTTTGTACATAAAAGGAAAAACGATAAAACGGAAGTCGAATTTCGTTTTTTGTTTTTTGTGTTTCTTCTTTCGAAAAAACAAAAAACGATAAAACGGAAGTCAAATGTTGTTTAGTCTGTTTTGAAAAAAAGATAGCTTAAGAGTGTGTGCATGAGAGAACCAGGCAGGGGGTGATAATGCTCAAATCACGGATTTCGCTCAAACTTGGCACAATTGATGGGTTTGGTGAGATATTAACCTCGACAAAAAATAAGGTCGCAATATTGAATTCCCTGGGATTTACAGCGACCCCCCCTAAAAATCACAAAATCTACTCATTTGTGCATAATTAATTAGCTAACTTTGGTTTGGCTGTTCAACAAGTAGAAAAGACAACTTCAAATCTAATCAACTTTATCATCTTCTATGTTTATCAGACTTAATCCTCAGTAATTTATTTTTACTCTCTAATTCGATCTCTTCCTATTATTTAGCCTAAAGAAAGGTCATCTTCTCACTGTTTTGACCAAACCCTAAATTTAAGGTATTTTAGTCGCTAACATCTCCCATGAGCAACAACCTATGTACTTAATTCTCACATATTCTTTGAAAGACATCTTTAAGGTTATCAAATCAATCCTAAAATATTTGGGCAATCTCATACTTTATCAATAATGACGTATTATGTACATTTGACTTGACGCTTATTTGTCATTTGGCCAAAATTGGAAGAAACGTAACATTCGTTTTTTTAAACAAAAACAGCACAATGTTGGTGAGAAGTCACAAATCAGATGCCTCATTATCGATACTAATAGCGGAATCGTTAGAAAGTGTCACCTGAGGCATGTTTTCTGTGTTATTTATGGACGTTTTGATGGATATTTTATGGAACGCTTGAGTAAACACAAGGAGCAAAAGATTTAGTTCAAAACTTCGATCGGTCCAACTTGTAGGTGCTACAAGACCCAAAAACGATAAAAGATAGTGAATAAATGTTACATACACGTCTCTCAGATGTTTTAGTCCAGGTTGGCTGCTCCAGTTTCGTCTGGTGCTCTGTGGCGTTACTCTGCGTTACTTTGTGACGAGGTAATGAAACATCTTGAAACATTGCAAAATTAACAGTGTCGGCTTTTCACCGAACATTCGAAGTCTTTGACATAAGTTGTAGTCAGAGGGAACAAATGATACTCCAAGGACAAGAAGGATCACTGACAATCCGTCTATATCTATGGAAAACAACCACCTGCTCGAACACCCTCCATCTTTGACTTTAGACTCTGCCTAAATAATGGAATCTGCTACGCTGGACTACCGGACTACGGAATGCGGAATACACTATCTATTGTTTGTACGCGCCAATATCCTGTTATAACTGATGTGTTAAAAATAGGTTGTGAAAGTCGTGTTACTTGAAATTTTGAGTTTATTCGATGTTGACATTAATTACCATGATAATAATCGTCCATAATAGCCCCTTTTATAGTCAGACCGTGCCATGCAATTTTCGACAATTAATGACTTGCCGTTGGGTATACTTACTTACTTACTTATATTTTAATCCTCGTAGTCTTACAACTATACAGGATGGTATCTGTATCTGGGTAAATTATTGACCGCAAAAACATAATAATAACCGTTTAAAAGTGTTGAGGAAAATTAAACTTCTGAGGAATACAAAAGACCCAAAAGGGGGCACTAATACATTGCAAAAAAAGTCGGCTAGACTTCTTTAGCTACTCAAGGAAGGTGTAAATTAAAAACAGTTTTTTGAACACAGACTAATACACAATATTCACTTCTCATTTAAGCTGTCATTTGCAGATTCATACAGTATAGAAGTTCTCTTAACGGACACTCGTATATAGCGAATAGCTGTACTTACGACCGCCATCTCAAAACCCCGTTTCAACTCCTACACAAGCTCTGGATTTTTACATTCCCGTAGGCGGCCGCGGACACTCAAAGGGTTTACCGGTGAATTAGATGTTAGCTTTGATTTAAAGCTCTCGTAAGCAGACACCCGGAAGAAAATCTTATCCGCCTCTGAATGTTGTGCTTTTTTTTTTTTGATATTATGTCCACAGTCATATCGCTGTTTGTCACTGTTATGAATCATTCTTATATATCCGTTTCAGAGTTACCGTTTTTTCACAAAAATTACGCGTCCGGTTACACTTGAAAATACAAACTGAATTGTATGCCTTTACCTAATTTCAATAATGCAATGGTCTGATCTGTACGTTCCGTGTATGTCCTGCGCTCCTCGAAGTATCAGAGGAACTTTAGAAACAAAATAGATTTGTCTCTAATATATTGTAACTTAAAAATTGCATCAGTACATTCACTCCAAAAAGTAGATGTTTCCGCACTTTTCCACGTTAGAGACCTCCTGCAGTTCGACTCTCGTAAAACCCTAATTTTCCTTGAGCAACCCCACGGGCATTATTTACTGGGTGTCATCCGACCACGCACGGACCGGAACATCAAATGTCTGTAACTTAATTGTTGTGTCTGTCCATAATTCAACATCTGCCTGCCTCAGCAGGGCACACTAACCTGGCCACTAAACTGGTTTTGGTGCCCCAAGAGTACGCAAAAAGGCCCTTCCGAGGATGTCTAGGATGAGAAAATTGACCTTACCTGAGTAGGGTGAGAAATTTGAAATCCGGCTAAGTATCACAGTTGAAGTAGCTCTTGCGGGAATGTGGGAAGGGTGTTAAACATATGGAAGCGGTTGTTTGAGAAAAAGATCTAACTCAATGTGAAAGTGTGGTGTATTTTGAATTCTACTTGGGAACATTACTGCCATAGTTAGGCTTTATAAGACCCCCAAAAGACCGTGCTAGGTAAAAAATTCAGTGTATATGACGGTCAAATCTGGTGCCAGCAGGGTAGGGCATTTGTACGCAATTTGGCCACTCCCCCGGGGAGGGGGGGGGGGGGCTCCAGTATGAAAACAAAATGGAATTCTTGTCGCAAGCTAATCTGGACGTGTCTCACGCTTTATTTGTCCCTTTGAGCTGGTCTGCACCAAGATCCGGCTTCACTTCGCTGCTATTTGACGTGCAACTAAAATAGACAAAAATATTTCTTTCCAAAACACGAAAGCAAAGCGACTTCTATTTCCGAGTTTGAAAAGAAATGGGATCATTTATAATCACGGTCTGAATAGAGTTGCCAATAGATTTGGAATTCTAAAATTTTTATTAGCATACAATAACAATAAATTATCTCAGAGAATGTCGGAAAGCCATATTTTTCATATTTGTTCACTGGACTCTGGCTCCTGGCTCCTGGCTCCCGATGACACTCCCGATACGATGTTTCCGTATGGTGGCCAACCGCTGCTTAAAAATGCGGGCTCCAGTTAATGTCAAAGATGGCGGACGTTTCGTTGTTGTTTGATGTGAATTGAGCTACAACAGTGGCAGAAATAATTCTTTCCATGGATTACAAATCGGCTTTCTACTTTTCGTATTGTTTTCTCCTAAAACAACTTGATTTGGATATTTGTGCGTAAACTGATGGCTAAGGAATTTTAGTCGTACAGCGAGTCACGACGCTGAACTACGCTGAAATGGGCATCGAAGGTGGCATGGGGAACAAATCCAAGCGGGCACAAACTAGCAGTTGAGACATCCAAGAGATACGTATATGGATTTTATTGACCGTTTATATTGTTTTTAGGGCGAAATTATTAAAGTAAGTAAAACTGTAAATTAAATCTTTGTATGTTGTTTTTCCTTGAAAAGATCGCGTATATAGCTATCAAAAATCATCGTTAGAGTTTCTTGCACAATAATTTCAACAATTTTACCCTTATTAATGTTAAATCATTGTCTGATGAGTTTTTTGTTCGATTTCTCCTCATTCAGAGGCAAACGCACGAATATTGTGAGGGCCTGAATTTTGATGAAATATGCAAAAGTCGGTCAGTCACATGAACAGTTTATGTCAACACATGGAAGAAAGTGAATTGCCCAAACTTTTTTTGATCTTTTTCTGAACTTAAGTGATGGCTTTAACTACTCATGCAAAAGTTATAAAGATAAGCTGTTGGTCATCAGAGATATTGGGGAATAAAATACCCTAATTTTACGACTTACTCAAAACTTGGAAATGATGACCCAACTTAAGGGGACTAAGAGGGGGGAAATCGAATCGGCGACTTTAAAAAGTTTATTGTGCTTAAAGTCTTATGAACTCAGATCATTTCTCAGTGCATTTAAGTTCCAGGTGGCTTTTCTGTTTGTTGCACTGGCATCGTAAAGTTAGCTAATTAATTATGCATAAAACGGGCAAAATGGCGATTTTTACAGGGGATGCCCGGATCTCCCAGGGAATTTAATATCTTGACCTGAAATTCTGTAACATAAGTTAGCTCCTGGCACCTAACATTTGTGCCGAGTTTGAGCGAAATCGGTGATTTGAGCATTATCACCCCCTGCCTGGTTCTGCCTGGTTTTCTCATGGACACACTCTTAAAACAGTAGAAAGAAGATACTGAGTACTTTTTGTTTTGGAGGGAAAAGATTTATGGATTCAAGAGAAGAAATAACGACTTCTGGACTTTTGGCGATTTTTTGAGATTTTACCATTTATTTGTTAGTGCAAATATTCTTTGGCGCCGTCATATTATGAAATTTCAATAAAAAGGTGCTTTTAAAGCAAAAGCAATTTAAACACTTGTAACATTGTAAAGGAATTAATCGAAAAAGATGTCAATTTCATATCTTTCTGTTTACTCAACATAGAACAGAAATTTTAAAAAAAGGGTTGGCCGAACCGTGCACGGACTTCCGTTTTATCGTTTTTCCTTTTATGCTCAAACAAACACAAAAAACGGGAAAACGAAAAATGACTTCCGTTTTATCGTTTTTTCTTTTATGTACAAACAAACGCAAAAAACGAAAAATGACTTCCGTTTTATCGTTTTTTCTTTTATGTACAAACAAACGCAAAAAACGGAAAAACGAAAAATGACTTCCGTTTTATCGTTTTTTCCTTTTATGTACGAGAAAACACAAAAACGGAAAAACAAAAATCGACTACCGTTTTATCTTTGTTCGTTTTTGTACGAACAAACACCAAAAACGAAAAAAAACGACAAATGAATCAGTGGTCGGTTCCGGCAATTCTACTTTTTACAAAGAACGCTGGTTACAAAAATGAAAAATGCCTAAAAATCAAGGACTTTATGTGCATTTTACACTCAAAACTAAAAAAAAGGACGCTTTTTTTAACTTTCACTCGTCGTTTTGAAAACCTGAGAAAAGTGCCTTCTTTTCTCAAAAAAAGCAGGATATTTTTAGGATTTGTGTTCGATATAAAGTGAACCAACTTTCTTGAGTAATATTCTTATCTCACTAATCGCAAAAAAGCTGAAAGAAGAATTTTCTCGAGTTTTTTCAGCTTTTTGTCCTTTTTATACAAAGTCGAAAAAAGTCGATTTTTTTTTTGCCTTTCTTTGTTTCGACTTTTTGGTGGACAGTTGTCAAATAAAGGCAGGAATCCCAATCTTCGGTGCTCTCGACTGACAGCTGTCAAAAATGACAGGTAATTGTGAGCAATGAGTTGTGACATTAATTTACAAGTGTTCATATGCAGTTGCACACTTTATGTTCCGGCAATGTTTCAAGATGTCGGACGTTTACGTCAAGATTAACATGGACGAGAAATAAAAAAGGGGTAAACCTTAAGTCTTTAACTCTAATCAACGGTACTCTGGCCATGATATTTAGGCTCGTCCTAAACCAGGA
>JBBMOI010000007.1:11550000-11882500 GCA_038088405.1 Porites divaricata
TGCGACACTGAAGATTACAGGAGTTATGCGCTGCTCCGCGATACGCACCAGTAAATTAAAGTGACAGTGATCACGAACCGGAAACCCCCCCTGCATTGCTTAAGTCTTGATGGCAGATATGGCAAATTTTGGCTGATTCAAATTTTTCTTGTTCTTGTCTGGTGAGTTTGAGTGGATGAGGTAATCGTTGTAAATCTTGTGTTATTCTTACGTGTTATTCCTTCAAGTTTGGAAACAAATATTACTGCAATATCTTCATCATCCGACTGTTTTGTATGAACTATTGGATTAAATAATTTATTAATGCCATCTAATTCTTTGAGATAACGATAAAATTCTGATGGCTCGTGTTTTTGATAGGAAAGTGTAAAAGATTCAGTTGGGTTAGGATGGCAGGTGTTCATTGGTTTAGTAAAACATTCTAAATCGGCATAAACTACAAAAGGTATCGGCAATTGTTTATGATGATTTTCAAATTTCAGTATAGAGTGTCTGGCGGGCATTTTTACAGTTGTCAACTGTTTCATTGTTTGAGCAATATGCGATATGTTTCCAAATAACTCTTGTTTGATAAAATGAGTAAAACATTTCTTGCAAATGAGTATTGTGCCATTTGTTCTTGAAGTAATTTGAGACCTAAACAATCGTGAAAAGTTTTTTATAAGAGAGTAATGAGATTTTCCATCTTGTTCAAAAAGAAGTACAAAGAAACAGATCAACTGATTTTTGACAATCTTTCTGATTTATTCTCAAAGGGTAAAACTTGTTGTTTTCACTGATTGAAGAGACATTAATGCCTGGCAGTGATGGATTTTGAGACTCAAACTTGGCGATGTCTTTTAGTTTGACGGGAAAATCAATATCTTTCGTATTCAACTCATTTTCATACTTCTTCAAATTATTTATTCTTTTATTTCGTTTTTATCCGCTGGATGAAGGTATCTAAGTACAGACCAAAGAAAGCATATTTGGTCTTGGTTTCGAATGTTGATTATTGCTTTCTTTCTGAGTATAAAATCTGGAAGTGGAATGTAAGAAGATCCGGCTCATAGGTTTATAATTGACTGTCAATTTCAAGACTGAGTACTTTTTTAAAATACCAACCGCTACCATTTCGAATATAAGTAGTAATTTTGTTGTAAATCTTTTTTATCATTTTGGAAAGAATTTGCTTGACATCTGTTGCTTCAAGATTGATATATGTCCCTGAATGAAAATAAACTTTATCCTGTGTAATTATAGTTTTTCTTTTACTATTTTGTTTTCTTTCCATGAGACAAACTAATATCAGCCGAACTTTAATATTGCGATGACTTCGTAGAAAGTCTTTAATCTGGCAGGTTTTACCTTGGAAATGTTGAATAGGCATAACTCCTGGCTTACCATCAATAGTGTATTTTTCAGCAAAATCTTCAAGAGCTGATTTCTCTTTAGTGATTCCTTGTTGGTACTCTTTCAGAGCTTGCTCAAGAGTCTTTTTGAGATAGGGAGGAGTATCAGCAGGAATTGTTTTGCTCTCGCTACATTCATGAAAATACTCATCAAATGTTTTCACCCCTGTTGGTGAATGTTTTTTTCCTTTAATATTTTTCTTTGCTTTTCTATTTTCTTTATATCAGCAATCAGTTTTTGTTTTTCTTGATGTTGTTTATATTGAGTAAACTCTTTCTTGCGTTTGTGTTCTTTATCTTTTTTGATCTTTTTAAAATCTTCAATTGATAGGTTGTTTAAATCAACGGGCATTTTACTCTATAATTAGATAGTTTCTTTTAAATTTGATTTAATTTTCTCTGATTCATAAAAGCGGGAAAAGTCTACTACCACGTGTGTTAATAGACTAAAATTCAACAATTTCTATTCTATCAAAAAACTTTATTGCGGTTTTGTAAAGTTTTTCACGAAAATCTGAAGTTTCTTCATCTTTGTACATCAAACATCATGTTGCATTTGGCAACAATCCATCAAGCTCTTCACTAGCATCTGAATATGTTTCAATTACTTTTATTTTTAGCATTTCATCAAAATAGTGAGTAAATACATTTTCAACAATAACATAAAAAATGAAATCGATATTTTTTAACTTGTTAAAAGTTTCTTTGGAAGGAAATATGAGACCATTAACTTTATAGCCTTGTGATTGTTGGTTTTGAGTTGCTGACGTGACTGCCATTTTGTTGTATGTTATGATTTCTTTAAACCTTTTTTTGAAAAATCAAATTTTTTTTTTTCTGATTCAATTTACATTTTAGCGCAGCTGTGGAACGGGGGGAGTGCCTCCCTTCGATCCCCCTACTACAATAGGGGCATGATTTCTGGCTCAATAGTAGTTATAATGCAATGATTTCTGACTCAACTCTCCCCTACTTTTTTCTGATTATTCCCGGCGAGCGAGCATATAAGTCGTCATTTTTCATACCTTTTTTGGAATTTGGTGGTTAATTTGTGTCATTTTGGTACTCTTGGTACTAATTTTGTGGTTATTTCCGTGATGGGGTTGGGGGGTTTTGGTTAGTAGGGTATCATTTTTGTGGTTAATTTATGTTTTAAAAAAATAATTCCTTCAATGAAGGTACCGGATGACGGGAGATATGACGGGAATAATCAGAAAAAAGTAGGGGGGAGTTGAGTCAGAAGGCATCGTATTATAACTACCTAATTTTCAATTTGTAGCAAAATCAAAAACGCTCACAACATCATTGCACCACTTCTTCTTCTTACTGGATCGTTCTTGTTACTGTCCTTTTTCGAACTCTTTATTTGGTTACGAGGACTTTCATCCTTGCCCCAGGCTTTCTAGATCTCCAACATATGAACATATGCGTTCAGAGAGGAAAGTTTCGAACATACTTCGCTCTCCAAAAACCCATCAGGGAAAACGCTCCAAAACTGTTTCTTACACAAGTCTTCCACAGCAGGATCAGGGAAACGAAACGAACAAAACTCATACTAAAGCCCTCCCCTAGTTGGGAAGTCACATGGAGAAGACACGATCACAACGCACTTTGGACGCTTTCCATTCAACAAAAATTCCAGTTTGAAATTTCGGAAATTCCACGTGCCCAGTGGAACGGTACATTCCGGTTGCACAGACCCGACTCAAGCCACTGCGCGTCTGGTTATTGTTCTTGTAAGCAGGATACAAAAGAGCGGTACTGGGAACAACAATTTTGTCAAATGGAAAGGGACATTTCGGTCCGACCGACCGAAATGACCAGACCGGTCACTGTGGACCACCTTCAAAGCTGGTCCCGAATATTCCGGTCGGACCAAACCGAAATGATGTACTAACCGAAAATTCCGGAATTTTGGGTTGAGTGGAAAGCGCACTTTGATTGGAAGAAACGGAGGACACAACTGCAACGCTACAGATGTTTACCTAAGGTCTGTGGCATTTATAATTTTTTTCAGTCCAGGTATTCTAAAAAGTGCCCTTGAAATAAAATTAATGGTACTTTTCAAGAGCTTCACTAAAAGACTGTTTTATCACAGTTTTCAAGCCTCTTCCACGCTCACGTGGGATCTATTCAACCACCATGCGCTTTTTATGTAGAAAAAGGAAAATTACTGATCATTTGATAATAGCCTGGTCTGATAATAGCGAAGCAGGCGTATTTTGCTGTGGGATCGATTTGAACATTTGACTGACCGAGAGTTGGTGCGAATCAAGAAATGATTCCAAGGGAGAGGTTGACGCGTCAGAATAGTGGAGTGTGATTCCGAAGTAGGTTTTCTCTTTATAAGTCCAGGGTCCAGAGCCCAGAGTCCAGTCCAGGGTCACTTTGCGCGAGCAGCCTCCTCCTCAGGCGCTTCGTTTTTCACATGGCAGAGGCGAGCGCTAAACGCGAGTGACTGGTCATGAACCGCAAGGGACCATGGGAAGGGTACAGACGGAAGTTTTAGTCGGTCAGCACTTTTTAACATCTGTCGAAAGGCCCTTGGACACCTTATGAAGTTTACACAACGTAGTATTCCTTATCGTTTTGGATTAGCCGGTTAAGCACTGCGTTTTACAGATTAGGGTTAAGCACTACCTTTACTGATTAGGGTTAAGCACTGCCTTTACTGATTAGGGTTAAGCACTGTTTCGAAACTGGTTAGGTTCCTTTTTTGGGTTGGGGTTGATGCTATGTGGCTATGTGTACTTTAATCTACCTTGTGTAAACTTCATAAGGTGTCCAAGGGCCTTTCGACGGATGTTAACGAGTGCTGACCGGTTTAGTCTCGCCCGTTGTCTCCTTCCCGCCTTCCTTTGCGCGCATATTTTCATCAAAAGAGAGACGTCTGGGTACGAGGCAGTTGCGTGAGCGTGTTCATCATAAACATGGCGACTGGGGACGGACCTTTTGCAGGGTCAATTGACGTTGAAGAGAGAGGCCGAGGGTTCAGAAAACAGGTTCCAAAGGTAGTTGTTGCAGTAGCCGATTTCGTTGCTGGTGATGAAACTCAAATAAACTTCAGTGAAGGCGACGAACTTTCGATTCTTAGCGAGGAAACCCCAGATTGGTGGTGGGGTGAAATGAATGGACTGTGCGGTTATGTCCCTGCTACATATGTCGTCAACGAGACAGATTATGCCAAATACCATACACACAGCCATGAATGGCAAGATGAGGAGTATTTTGGAGATTATGGAAAATTAAAGCTTCACTTGGAAATGCTTGGGGATAAACCACGTACCCTTGCATACAGAAAAGCTATTAGTAGACATCGCGACGTTTTCATTGGAAAAACGGTGTTAGACGTCGGTTGTGGCACTGGAATCTTAAGCTTGTTTTGTGCAAGGGATGGTGACGCTAAAAAAGTTTATGCTGTAGATGGGAGTGCGGATATCGGAAACTTGACCTCTCAGATAGTTGCCGTAAATGATTTAAGTGATGTCATTTCTGTTGTTGTTGGGAAAATAGAGGAGGTAGAATTACCGGAAAAAGTTGACGTCATTTTGTCGGAATGGATGGGAACTTTCCTGGTTTTTGAATTTATGATTGATTCTGTCCTGTTTGCAAGGGATAAATGGTTAAAGCCAGAGGGAGTCATATGGCCGTCAAGTGCAAAATTGTTTATTGCACCTTGCTCCGCCAAAAAAACTTACGATGAAAACGTTACCGTTTGGAAAAGTCAATATGGATTTGATTTTTCACCTTTGATGGACAAAGCAAAGACCGAATTCCTTGATAGACCTTTGTATGACCATGAACTTGATCTCAATAATTGTCTATCAGAAAGTGCAGTTCTTCTAGACATTGATATGCAGACTTTTCCAAGGGAGAATCTTGAATTGATGTCAGGACAGTTCGAGTTCATCATAAGAAAGGGTGGTACCTTTCATGGGTTAGGCAGCTGGTTCATGGTTATCTTTGGAGGAGTACCAGTCCCAGATAACTCAGAGTACGAACTACTGTCGACTTCCCCACATCATGAAAGAACCCACTGGAAACAAAACTTGTTTCTTTTGGATGACCCAGTCTCTGTTAACGCTGGTAACTTCATCACTGGATTTGCTACACTGAAGAGAAATCCAAAGTACAGGAGACACCTGAATGTAACGTTCCACTTAAAAATTTTTCCTAGCAAATCTAATAGCAGCATACTTCACAACATTAAAAAAAGATTTTTGATTTGGAGATAACTCCTGACTTACATATTTTTCACAGGGATGAGAACCTTGCTGATAGTTTCAGGAATGCTTCCTTGTTTTAATCTGTTGTTTACCCTAGGAAATTACTGTGCCTTTAATATTAACTAGTTTAGTCATGGGCTATAGGAAACATGGGTTTCAACAAAATAAAGGTTAAATTTTTGTGTAATAACATCAAATCAGTCACATTGAAGTCGTCATTTGTTGTTTCTGGTCAATTCTACCAGTATATTTTTTGTTGAAAAGCCTCTTGGAAACACACTTTGATTTGATTCAGAAGTCAATCAGCATTGGTTGTCTTGATAACCAAACTTTCTCTTTGGGTCCTAATGTGCGGGCACATATGGGATGCCCAGGGGGCATAAGCACATTCCAATACATTCACATAATTTAAGTGGTATTTGGCATAAATACAATGAGTGTTATGAATAATAGTAATAAATTATTTGTAAGGTGCAAAATAGCGTTTAAATATGATCTAATGCGCACTAACAAAAAATAAATTATATAAACCTGAATGCAAAATTTCCTAAAAAGTCAATAAATTTAGTGTAAATCTCTCTATATATACAATTAAAATGGCAATTATAAGTTTTGATTAATAAATGTATTGTAACCTAGTAATTGAAATTATCTTAAAATATTAATTCATAAGCCATAATAATAATAGTAAATCTACAAATCATAGGCTTCTTTGAAAAGTAAAGTTTTTATTTTAGCTTTGAAAGGCTTCAAGCTTGTTTCCATCCTTAATGCACATGGAAGTGCATTGTTATACATCATTTCATGAGCCATTAGGGAGTGGTACTTATGCTAAATATCACATACAAATCATACTATTATTTGTTTATGGTACTACTTATAAAATAACTAAGATAGTATGCACGCTCTGATTGGCTGAGAGGCGTGTTTGCATGAGAGTATGTAAACATGGTTGTGACGACAGGATATTTTGCACTAATTTGAAAACGTTTTCGAGTTCAAATCTTGACAAGTTTACTTTATTTACCCATTCCTTCGTCGGCTGAAACTTGGAAAATTGTTACAAAGAAGGTGTGTCAATTTTAAGCAAGAAAACTCTGTATTTTGGAAAGCATCTTTTTGCAAAACAAGAACTGATTACACGTGCAAGACTTCGTGGACAAGACTTTGTGACTGGAAAGAATTTTTCTTTTAATCACTGCCATACAAAGAGTTTTGCATTTTTCCTTGTAAAAGTTGTTTTGTAAAAGCAATAGAAAACTTTTTTCCCATGTTTTCATAGCCTGATATAAGCACTTGAGGCATTGGGAGAATTCTTCACAGTTATGCAAACCCTCGACTTCATCTCGGGTTTGCGTAACTCTCTTGAATTCTCCCAACCCCTCTCGTGTTTAGGCTATGCAAACATGGAAAACATTTTCTATTGCTTAACTGGAAAAGGTTTGCAATTTTCACATGTAGGTATTTCAAATTAAGCTGAAATACCACTGCTCTAAGCCAATCAAATTGCAGAAATTTCTCATGTAGGAGTATAGACAGTGAAAGATCGTATTTCTAATACTAAGCGAGTATAACAGATTGTGCTCATGCCCCCTGGGCATCCCATAATACTCCTTAAATCAAATTAATTCAATATGGCTGTCGTATCGGTAAAAAGGCCTTGTGTCCAGTGTTAGGAGAATACACCATGCACCTAGCGCCAGTGCCTCAGGATTCAAAAAGAACATTCAGTTACCAGTCTTAACACATGTCGATCGACTTCTGAATCAAAAATATATGGACAGTTCAACACAAAAACAAAAATTTAACCTTTATTTAGTTGAAAACCATGGTTCCTATAGCCCATGGTTTAGGAAGAAACCCTTGTAAATGTACACACACAGTTTATCTGATGCGTGTACAGTCCTTTTAATTATATCCCATTTAAAATTGTTTGTAAGGTAGTTTACAAATGTGGTCATGAATTGTTTTTATTGACCTATACAGCCTAGTCAAAATGTTTTATAATAATAGGTAGGATAAACAGAGTAGTAGTGTGGTTTTTATTCAGTAATTACTAAGCCTACATGTTGAATAGATGAAAAGGTTAAAATTTTAAGAAAATATTGGCTGGTGGAAAAGCTTGAAATGTAAGGGCTTAAAAAATGGAAATCCTGAGGATGTGGGCTCTTTAAACAGAAACTCCGCCTACAGTAATCAGAGAACTTTGGACCATGTTTAAGGTGGCTGAACACAGTAACGCACATGACGGCATGTGTTTTAAGTTAGACAAACAAACATGGTGGCAAAAAATTATATGGTACACAGAGGACGATTTCTCAAAATCTACTTATTAAAGTTTTGTGATATCTGGCAGAATTTTTACTTTTATCGTATTTTTAAATAATGAGAACTTTAAAATGGAAGTTGAAGAGACAAATTTTGTGACACATTTAAGGATTACTATTATATTATTGATTATCTAAAAACCTGTCTGTTAAAATTTGGTTAAATAAGTTTCAAATGGTAATGAATAGTTATAGTAGGCTGTGTGCAAGATCATAGGAAAATCTAATGAAGGAATTTTATTTAAGCTGAGCAAAAGTGAAATTTTAAGGTTGTATTCAATCGTTTATGTTGCCATGGAAACTACGAAAATGTCCAATTTTACCTGTCAATCAAAATCTTTCATCAGTATATTTTTTACTTGCCAATTAAGTTTCAGCTTGTGAACTGCAACCTTTCTCTTGCCATGATTTGGCAAATGACATATACTCACAAACTACCAAAACTGTGTTCAGCCACCTTAAAAGGGCCTGAAAAAATAATATTGACAATCTGCTGAAGATCAGCCACAAGAAACTGTCCATATAAAGTGCAACAAAATCTATTTATTGTTCTCATTATTTGTTCTCATAATTTTTTAAAGTTTATAATTGCTGTAGTTCTTGCAGCCAGTACAGAACACTGCACGTTTTGCTGTGATGCAAATCAAAGATGATTGATGTTATGCAAGCAACACAAACTTCTCTAAAGTGTAAGCTGCAATTATTTCTGATGCCTCCATTGTAGTGGGCTCCATAATATTTCATTGACTTCATTGTGGATATGTGTGCCAAATGCATGTCTTGAAGAGAAGAACTTCTTCTTTGCAAGCTATTTCCTTGGAAATAGCTCGCATATAGTAGAGCAGACATGTGCTCGAATTGTTCACTTTCTGTTAAAAGCATGAAATTTGGCATGATGATAGTTTTCAAGGCCCTAAAAAAGATAGGATGTGGTGCCATCGCCAAAACGTCCGTTAAGTTCGAAAAATAAGAGTTTTAAAAACGGCAGCCATTTTGAACCGGAAGTGAATTAACATTTTCTTTAAAACGTCTGAATTTTAGCAACTTGGATAAGAAAATGTCAGCAAATACCTAAGGCGGCTGTTTGAAAAAGATTAGGATATGGTGCCATCGCCAAAAAGTCCGTTAAGTGCGAAAAATAAGAGTTTTAAAATTGCGGCCATTTTGAACTGGAAGTGAAATTAACATTTTCTTTAAAACGTCTGAATTTTAGCAACTTGGATAAGAAAATGTCAGCAAATACCTAAGGCGGCTGTTTAAAAAAGATTAGGATATGGTGCCATCGTCAAAAAGTCCGTTAAGTGCGAAAAATAAGAGTTTTAAAATTGCGGCCATATTGAACTGGAAGTGAAATTAACATTTTCTTTAAAACGTCTGAATTCTAGCAAGTTGAATACGAAAATGTCTGCAAATACCTAAGGCGGCTGTTTTTTCATACAAAGAGATATTATTTCACTGCAAATTGTCTAAAAGAAATTGAATAGAGATGATATAAGGGGCCGCCAGCTAGACCGGAAGTAGGAACTTTAAGGAATGAGCTTAAACTTCTGTTGTGCCTGCTAGTAATCTTTAATATTTTCTTTAAATCTAATCTATACACTCAATTTACCATCGTGTATAATCCATTACTCGGTGACCTAATGACTTGACACTTCACGCAGACGAGTGCTTGTAATCGAAAAAAAGAGTTTGGGATTGCCTTTCACGATTGTCACTCTTCTGGGCACTGCCCTTGTTACGAGCCTACTTGACTAGTTCCACCCTCAACTTTGTAATTTCTGACAGTGTTGTGCAGGAGAGTCGCTACTCTCCTCTTAGAGGAGACTAGGAACAATCTTGCAGACTAGGAACCGAGATGCTTGATACCAGTGCCTGCTGACTCCATATGTGGCCAGCATGATTTGCCGTGCCCTTGAAATGTTTAAGAAATGCAGGCCGGGTCAAAGAAACTACTTTTGGCTTCGTCAGTTGACGGCAAGGAACTACTTTTTCTATCGTATAGAAGAACGTGTAAGCGAAAACAACTCCGATTATTTCTGGAGGTGACTAGAAGTGTTCATCATGTCACATCCTGTGAATGCATGGAACGGAGGAAGTGCAAGTGCAGCCTTTTTAGTAACTACGTTAGCAATCTCGTAGGCTGCAAGGTAGCGTAGATGTACATCAGTACCAAGATATATGATAGGGAAGCTAACTTGGCTTCATGGTAGAGAAGCTTCATGGGTAGTTAGAACGGAGAGTGGACTAAACGAAAATGTCTTGGACACAAACAACATAGAGACTTAACTTATATTTTAATATATTATATCTTAAAAGAAGGGAATCTGATTTGTGATATAGCATAACAATAAATGCTTTCTAGCGAATTGACTTCAAACGATGCAGAGAAAAGACTGGGAAATCTGGCCCTAGACGACATGCGTTGCTCAATGTGCAAGGAATCTAAAAAGCACCTGCTTGTTTCGATCTTTACAAAAAAAACTAGCTTTTTCCAGTTTCTTAGTATAGCTCCTGATATACGTTTACCCCAGATCTTAGTCTTTAAGCTGTTCTCGGCGCTACATATTTGTCACATACTCTTTCCAAGAGAATACGTTTTACTTGCTCAGGGGATTAACGTAAGTGATGCATATTCGGAAAATGCTTTCTCCTTATTTTCTTGCATGTGAACGTCAGCATGATAATCAGTGCTGCTCCGCAGTCCATGATAATTAAATGACATTCTGGGGGTGGTTACATTGAAGATTCGAGAGAGGCGCAGATTCACTTGATAGTGAAATACGGGTGAATTAAACCGCCGTCCGGTTAGCTCCAGGTGGATAAGCACCGGTCTACTGAGCGGGAAGCCGCTGTTTCAAACCCTGGCCGGACCAATTCTCGATCAGGATGGCTTTAGATAACTGACGAGAAGTGCTTCCTTTTTAATGTCATCTGCAAACCTTTAGACTTTCTAGTCTTCTTTGGATTACAAAAAAACCGTAAGCCCCGTGTGTTCATATAAAATGCTGTGGGAAGTTAAATAACCCAGACACTGTTTGTAAGAGTAGGCTGAGTAGGGGACCCATTTACCTTCCAAACGGATTTCCCGGAAACGTTTTGAAAATGGTAAACTTTGAAATGAGCAGACGTTATCGTGAAAGCAATTTCAATCCAATATGTACATGCACAGAGTGTTATTTATACTCCTCAATAACACCTTTGCCGAGTAGGGCGCCAGTGTGATGAAGAACCTCCAATAGGTTGGAGGTGCATGATTTCCCATGGATAAATCCATGTTGACACGCCTTGAAGAACTCAGGCAATTTTTTAATAGTTTCAGATTTACATATAGAATGACAACTACATCAAGCGATCGATCATTCTGAGGTAGGCTTAAAACAGAATACAAGACTCCTTAAAAATAAGCCACCTATTATTACATCATAATTAGATATAGAGAATTAATTAAGTGATAAAATTATCTAAAAACTATTGTAAAAAATATTATTAAAAACAAATTACAAAAAACATGCGACATAAACACTTATCAATAAAATTATAATAACTGGACTAATGATTGAGTAAAAAAAAAACAGTATAAATTTAAAAAAAAATCTACATTAAACTTATCATAATAAAAGGCTAACAAATTCTTACGAAAGATTGACAACGAAGTAGACTCTCTTATACCAAGAGGTAATTCATTCCACAGGCGACAGATGCGAACGTCACAAAAAAGGATTCGTAAAGACGTCAGTCCTGCTGAAAGGGACATCAAGCGCTAAATGATCAACGTTTCTCAGCGGTTTAATACAAGAGCGAAACGATACATAATTGAAGATATTTAACTTATATATATTCTTAAAACACTTGAAAAAGAAAACTAAATCATTAATTTCTCTACGATACTGCAACGGTAATAAATTTAATTTACTAAGGCGCTCGTTCTCAGAATAATCCCTACCAAGAATGAATCTCGTAGCCCTGCGTTGGACCTGTTCCAAATTGTTGATATTACATTTGGTATTAGGTGACCATACCACGCTAGCATATTCAAGGCGCGACCGAACCCAAGCAATATAAAGCAATTTCTTTGTACTAATATCAGTTATGTCCCTGCATGTACGGTAAAGGAGATTAAGCACTCTTTGAGCTTTCGAAGAGATGAGATCAACGTGATTATTCCAGCTCAAATCGTGGCTAACCAAAACCCCCAGATCTTTCTCAACATCAACACGGCTTAACTTAGTTCCACTTAGGTAATAGTCCTTATCATTGATTGATCTTATACGAGCCACCCTTAAACTCCATTCCCCAGATACGAGACCACTGAAATAGCTTATTCAAGTCATCCTGCAATTTGTCACCGTCATCCTGCCCAAGAATTAAGCGAAAACACTTAGAGTCATCAGCAAAGAGGGGTAACGATGTTTCCTTTGAAATTACATAAGGCATGTCATTGATAAAAATCAAGAAAAGTAAGGGCCCCAAAATTGACCATTGCGGGACTCCAGATGTCACAGGGAGGAAATCAGACTACTCGTTATCTATCACAACCCTGTGTCTTCTACCAGATAAATATGATCTAAACCAAGCCAACAGGGATCCACCAATACCAAGACATTGTAGCTTAAATAGGAGTCTTTCGTGAGACACTCGATCGAAAGCCTTAGAAAAGTCTAAATAAGTAACATCAACTTGCTGTCTCCTTTCAAGAGCATTAGCGAATTGATGAACAACTTGGGATAGTTGAGACACAGTGGATTTTCCTGGTAAAAAACCATGCTGCCAGTGGGTATACAAGATAAGGGCAAATAATACTAAAGATCTCATTATATAAAATTTTAGATAGAACATCAAGAAGCGAAATGCCACGGTAGTTTGAAACCATCATCTTAGACTCACATTTATCAATAGGGACAAGATTTGCGTCTTTCCATTTCTCAGGAAGGGTCCAAGTTCTAAGGACAAATTGAATAATCTACATGACGAGGGTGAAATTTGGTTAGCACAAGCTTGCAAAAACTTAGAGGGAAGACCGAGAGACGCTATTTTGACATCAAGAGATTGAAGCTTTTTAAGAATGTTGCTAGGGCTAAGGCGTAATTCAGATAATCGATCTCTACAGCTGTTCAACACACACCGCTCCAGCACTTTGGACACTAGTGGCAATAAGGAGATGGTTCTCGGTGTACACAGCTTTGCCTTTCTTGAAAACCAGTACGATGTTAGCCTCTTTCCACTCCCGTGGAATTACATAACGAACTATGTTTTTTTTAATCTAGTAATTATATAGTAAAATATAAGGCAATATGAAAAAGAACCTCAATAGAAGTAAAGAACCTCGTTATAACGAACATATTTTGCCAGTCCCTTGGCCATACTGTACTTAATTTTATTTAGATATTTTTCAAAAATTGGGGGGCCCTAAACCCCCCAAGCCCCTCCCCCTGCACGGGCCCTGAAAATGACGTTAATCATTCTGTCCTTAAGCTTGATGAACACTCAATCTATCAGAAACAAAACAGCGTTCGATCTTATTGCAGTCACAGAGACCTGGTTAAAACCGAATGATGATTCCATAAGAGCTCAGCTAGCTATGCCCTTGAGGCTACCGGTATTTGGATAAGCCTCGCGAGAGATATCGGGGTGGTGGAACTGCACTCTTTTATAAGGATTTTTTGAAGGTCACCTCGTCTAACTGTGGACAGCTAGAGTTATTTGAATACTCAGAATGGATACTGTGCTCTTCCGCTTCGAATAATCTGAAGGTTATCATCATTTATAGACCACCGTACTCGGCTGACCACATGGTACCCGTGAATGTGTTTCTCGACGAATTCTCCAGCTAAATGAACTCTGTCATTCTTTCAAAGGAACATCTGCTGATCATTGCTGACTTTAATATTCATGTAGATGTCCCGAATGAACGCGACGCCTTGAAGTTCCTGGATATGATATTTAACAATAAGACCTGTAGCCTGCAAGGGCTACGGGTCAATAGCCCATCAGGCGAAGCTTGGCCTCATGGGCTATTGACCCGTGGCCCTTGAGGGCGAAGGGTCTAATTGTTTTAGTATCACCCAACTAGTCGGACAGAAAAGATAATAATAAAGTTAGCAAATGCAAGTTGAAGTAATATTACTAATAGTCCTCTAGTAGCGGAGCCAATTAAAATGCAGGATTTGCATTAGTATACTAGTTGGGTGATACTAAACTCATTTAGTCTTCACCAGCATGTTAATATGACCACCACGGTCATTAATTGGCGTAAGCACTATCATTCAAAAATTACCCACGGGTGGACCGGTACTTTTCTGATCATGCCTCCATTGTCTGTGATATCAGGATTAAAAGGCCTGTCAAAGTCAAAATGGACGCGTATTGGAAGCTGTTAACATGGCTGATCTTCGCAACAATCTGACCTGTGTACTAATGTTTACAGTGAAAGGCGTAGCCCTGATGATCTAGAAAAGCTGGTCGAAAAGTACGGAACAATACTATCCCGTCTCAGATTAATCATCATGCACCTATCAAGACTCAGAAGGGTAACGAACAGGCTGCAAGTATTGTAAAGACAAAAAGACCTGGCGAAGGACCAAATTAACATCGGACCTCCTAAATTTAAAGAAAAAGAGAAACTGTCACCCTTATTATACATAAAGCAGATGACGAGAGCTGTGATCTTGGGGAGTTGTTTAGAGGAACGAAAGTACTCCTCGCGTCGAAGGATAATTTATGTTTTCCTGACTACTGTGGTAATCGCGCTCTAGCTGTTGACACAGGCAGATTCTTTTGTCGGAAGATAAATAATATCCGGAATGAACTTGGAATCGTGAGAGCCACTATGAAAGAAGGGGACAAAGTTTAAGACGATCCTGTAGTAATGGAGAAACAGCGCATTTCTGAGTTTCGTCAGCTCTCTTGTGAAGGTGTCCGCAGCCTCGTCCAGAAGTTAGCTAAGAAGACCTGTACACTCGACCCAAAGCCAACATCTTTGGTCGTAGCCTGCCTTGAGGAACCTCTTCTAGTAAGAACGTGTATACTAAATTTTCTTTGGGATCAAGTTGTTGCTGAGTACCGGTTTTGTCCTCATTAAGCTTTAGCTGGTCCGCCGCCATACACGCCCTAATGTCTTCAATACACTCCTGCACAGCATCCACGGCTTCAGTCTGGTTGTCCTCAGAAACGTGCTTAAAAGATAGACAGAGCTGAGTATCGTCTGCGTAGGCGTACACATCCGGAAGGTGAGCCTTGTCTACTTCAAACAACTTGCATGCGTAAATTGTAAACAATAAGGGGCCAAGGCAAGAACCTTGGGGGACACTATGGGGTAGATCAAACTTCTTAGAGCAGTAGCCTTCAACACAGATTTGCTGAGGTATTCATCGAGGTATGATTTAAACCAGCTAAGTGCAGTCCCAGATATTCCAAAGCAAGATTCCAATCGCTTGAGCAACACCTGGTGGTTGACAGTGTCAAAGGCCGCACTTAGGTCGAGAAGTACCAGCAGTGTGACCCGCTGTTCATCCATGCTAAACAGAATGTCACTGTTCACCTTAAGCAGCGCGGTCTCTGTGCTGTAACCAGTGCGGTAGGCAGATTGAAAAAAATGGTTAAAGCTGGAGCTTCATCATGTACTCGTGACCCTAATTACATACCGTGCGCGCAGCAAGTTTTGATATAAACTGGAGGTTACTCAAAGGTCGTAGGTGAGAGAACGAAATGTCTTTCCCAGATTTTTAGAGACATGGATCGACAAGACCTTCTTTCCATAGAGAGGAAATTATTAATATTATTATTACGTTACGTTTTTTTAATGTGTCCATACAGTCGAACCCCCCGTAAGCGACCACCCAAAATGCAAGACTGAGTGGTCTCTTACGGGAGGTGGTCGTTTACAAGAATCGAACCACAGGGAGTCTCTTCCGAGAAGAGGTCCAGGCACATTTACTCATCTACTTTAAAAAGATCATTTATTGCATGCAATGTCTGAGTTAGGATATGTGTAGTTCCATGTTGTCACCAAAGTTGTTCGTATATTCTAAGTAACATAGTGCACAGCGAAAATAGAGATCAAAGACCGAGTTGAGTGGTCGCTTACAAGAGGATAAAAACAATGAAAAATCATTAACCGTCAGGCCCAAAAAGTGGTCGCGGTCGATTACAGGAGGTGATCGTTTACTAGAAGAGGTTCCAACTGTAAGGCTCTGACCGGGAAAATTTTGGTGTTTTGGATTGGCAGTCGCTTATGAGAGGTGGTCGCACACGGAGGTTCGACTGTATACAATTTAGTTTACATTAATGAAAGGAAAGTAGCCCTAGAATGGGAATTCAAACGTTTCCCTCTGCTGCTATCCCGCCATCCTTCACTTTTTAAGGACTGGAATAATGTTATTAGGCACGCAGGGAATACACGCACACACAAACACACAAAAACAAACAAACAAACAAAAGAGAAAACAAAACAGACATGCCTGAACTGATAACATTTGCTTTGCTTTATTTTTCAGTGAGTCCCTTTTTGATTTACTAAAAAATGCCTCAGTTATTGTCTGTTGGATATTACGATAACAGTGTTGGTTAATGGCTGTGCTACTGAGCAAAACGAACTTTTCTTTAAATTTGCTTCATCTTGAGCCTAGAACATGTTATAAAATGAGCAAGGCATGTAAACATCGAATGCATGTATAATACAGAGGCATCCGCCCAACGGGTCTAACTACGATAATATTGTCAATTTGGCTGGCAATTCATTGATGGCATTATATCCTAAAAGTACCCTTTTGGTGCCAAGGCAAATCAACTAAAAGAAAAAAAACACAAAAATCTATGCAACATGTGAAAGACAATAAAAGTTTAAAAAGAACTGAAAATGAAAAGCGAAAGTTCAACACTCCTCCACTCAAAGTGTGCTACGCTGATTGGACAAAAGCTTCAGGGGGTATACTTCCGTTGTTCTGAAATAAGTAGAATACAGAAAATAAGTATCATTTAACTTTGAGCATACATGAAAATATTACCTCGTGATGGGAGAGCGAGTGATAGGACGTTGGGACAGAAAAATATTGCCACTTACAGTGAAGTAAATTGTGCTGAGCTTTCAGAACAATGGGAGAGGACTGCGTAAATATGGACAAAATAATTCTCCTGTTTCCTGACAACGAGATACCGTTTGTGACATAACGGGTAACGAGAAAAAATGCTTAGTACCTTTAACGAAGTAAAAACAAGCGCTGCCTTCTCGTAATCCCAATTATTCTCAGAAAGACACCTGCAAATGAATGTATTACAAAAATATTATTAAAAAAGCATCACGAAAGGGGGAACCAGTCTTATGGCAAAGGAATAAAGAAAAACTTTTCCAAAGCAAACCCTCCTGGGAAGCCGACAACTTAATTTTTACCGACCGATTACTAGACCAGTCTTCGTACAACCCGACCTCTCACAAGGCTACTACTATTGCACGTATATTACAACCTTACAATATACGTGTTGCACACAAACCCATAACCACTTTACGACGCCTGCTTACTAATGTCAAGGACAAAGACAAACCGGAGGACAGACAGGGAGCAGTATACAAGATCAAATGCCGCGACTGCCAGGCTTCTTACATTGGTGAAACCGGCAGAAACCTTAGCACGCGACTGACCGAACACAAACGAGCAACGAGGAATGGTGACGTCAACAATCACATTGCTGAGCATCATTTACAGACGAAACATCAAATTGACTGGGACTCTGCGACATGTATAACGTATTCTACAGACTATCATCAACGTCTTACTTTGGAAAGCTGGTTCACTAACTTAGAACAAACGCCACTGAATCGTAGCCAACAGTTACCTGCGCCGTACAAACGACTTATTGACGGGATGAAGCGAAACTAACTACGAGAGATCGACTGGAGAACTGACAATTTGACTAACAATAGACGACTGCTTAACTGTGACAATAGACGGATCGAAACGCACCAATTACTGATTACGAGTCTTCATAGCCAATAACATCGCGGCTTAACTGACAGACGACCAATAACATCTTGACTTTATTGACCAATCAGATCAATAACCAGAGTATTTAATACCATCTACTGACGTGATACAACTCACTTTGACTCTGAAGATGACTACCGCACAGGTTGTCGAAACGTCAGTCACTGTCAACAACAACAGTCCTATTCAGGACTACGTTCACCCGGACGATCAAACTCAACCTACTTTTAAATTTTTAAGGTAACAGAAACCCCAAATCCCTGATCATCCTCGTTCCCAGGATGGAGAGAGGGGACGAGTAGAAGACCCTTAGAACGAGGTTGAACCCCTTATCGAAGGTAAATTCTGAATCGTACTGTGAAGTATCACGAGGAAAACCTTTGAGGTGGTGCCCTGTCGCCATTTACACACAAACGCTGTGGCGCCCATTCAAGCTGCTTCTTATGAATGAACTAATTACAATTCACACGAAAAAAAATCTAGAAATCTAGAAATCTAGGCAAGCTTGCGAAGCTCTGCAAGACACGTCCACATTGACTACGCCTGGGAGGCAACTGCTTGGCGGAATTACAGGAAACCAGTTTATAATATTAACAACTGCCTCAGGGTGGTAGCTGATAAGCACCTGAATAAAAGACGAAGACCCAGCACAGTGGAACCCCGATTTAACGAACCTCTATATAACGGAGTCCTCGGTATAACGAACGATTTTCTTCAAACCGGCCAAAATTACAATAAAATGTATGGAACAGAACCTCGATTTAACGAAATCCTCGCCGGTTTTAACGAACACAATCCAGAAACGCAAACGTAAAATATACCTCGATATGTCAACATGTGACCGACAGATAGCTAAAGATGAATGCGAAACAGATTAACGAGGATAAAATTTATGTATTCAGTAGTTTTAAAGAGTTTTCCTTGCCTGTTCTTGTGTTTCTATTTCTGCAGCTAAGTACAGCCCCGAACTGAGACAATAGCTTCCTATACAAATGTTTATTACAGAAATTGTTTATATCCGGAAATGCTGGGCACTGGAAATTAATCATTAACTATTACTTGATGTAAGGAACAAATGTTCCCAGTCCCTTGGCAGTTCGTTAAATCGAGGTTCCACTGTATAAAGCTAAAAAGGCCAAAGCATCAAGCTATGTGATCGACCGCCAAAAGGCGAACACGTAAGGCTGGTATGTAACTCAAGCTGTCTCTCGATGTCTCAGTCAACGGACAGCCTTTTACGGCTTTACGCTAAAACCTCTAAGAGAACTGACTAGATCTGATTTTTCACGTTCAACAGACTACTGAGAGTTTTTAAAATTATTTTCTGAACACTAAATATATATATAAAAAGATCAAGAAAAAAAAAAACATTCCAAAAGGCTGCTTACTTGTACGACCACTGTAGATTCATTGTGGACTGTTGCGAGAATCGCAGTAACATTTCTTGTTGCTGAAACCAAACACATAAGAATAAGTAGACTGACTAATTAAAACAAACTACTTTGTAAAGGGATGTCTGCTAAAACGACTTTTCTGCGTTGAAGGCAAAGACACCGTACTAAGCATGACTTCACCGATGTTAGGTCGCAGAATAAAGTGCATATTAAACATAGTTGATTACCTGGGGGCTGGTTACTGCAAGTCGACTTTCCTGCGGAGTTGAAACATTTTGCGAATCGGGGACTGCGGACTCACTTCCAGTACCCTTAAGATGGGATTAAAAAATACAGCTTAGTCATATGCTAACCATTTTAAAGGACAGGGATCCCTTTAATAGGAAGTACAAAAATGACAATGTGTTTAGTTCCTGACCGTTCTTTGACCAATCCTCAACCGATCCTGACGAAACATTGTCATCGTTTAATTTTTTGATAAGAAATAAAACGTACTTTCTCTTTAAAAGGAAACAAATAGTTGCAACGCATATAGTTCTCCTATAAGGTTTTTTCCTTCACCATAAAACAACGCGGCACAGCTCAAAAATTGGCGCACATCGAAAACAAGCTCCTATGTTACTGAAAAAAAAAGGCTTTGATTAACCCAAATGCAGGATCCTCGTTCCCAACGGATGCCAAGGGTCGACGAAAGCTTGTAATATGACCGTGCGTAAGGCCCCAACCCGTTTATTCTTTACATGATGCCGTCATTTGTTCGTTCTGCAGATTTAAGCTAAGGGGAAAAACCTTTAAACAGAGAGAAGGTAAAATTGAAAGTTAAACCTCAACTTGAGCTGATGATGCATTGCGAATGTGAAGCTCGTCATTAATGATACTCAGCCTGAAAAAAAGTAAAGGGATATTTCATTGATTTTACAAAACCAAGACAAAAAGCCACGCATAATGTATACAAAACACAGGTGTGACATGCCACACACAAGTAATTAACAATTATCCTCAGAAATCAACGTGAGTAGTGGCAGAATATTTACCGAGCAGCTTAAACAGTTTTTCACCAAGATTGAAGAGAGTGTTTTTAGTACACATGCGTACGAGATAAAGCGATCAACCTGTACCATAGGCTCATATCAAGGACTATTCCAACCTCGTTCCCAGGTTCTCTCTCCTACCCGTCGAGAGACCCTGGTTGGGTTTGGTCACGTGTCTCCCAGAATCTGGGAGATTACAAACAAACGATTTGGGGGAGGGGCGGATAAGTGTGAGATTTGTCTCTACAAAGCATAGACGTCGAGATCAGTGGGAACTGCGTATCCGAGCTTGTCTAAAGCGTCCTGTTTTTTTTATAGTCCACCCGTCCACCCTACTCTAGTAACCATCCTGTCACGACGAGTGTATTTTTTGCTGATTTTTCGAGTTTTTTGGAGAATATCATAATGTCATCTGTACCGTTACTGATAGCAGGTGATTTTAATATCCATGTAGACGTCCCGGGGAATGCAGACAGTGTTTGTTTAAAGGAGCTGCTTGAGACAATGGGCCTTCAACAACATGTTAACGTGCCAACACACGAATCAGGACACACCCTGGATTTGATCATTACTCGACAGTGCGACTCCTTATTAGCTGACATCCCTGTGACTGACTGTCTGTTTTTTGATCACTCTACTTTGATTTGTGATCTAACCCTGGACAGGCCACCGCTCCCGAAGGAAAAAATCTCTTTCAGGAAGACAAAGGTGGTTGACATTAACCTGTTATGCGATGAACTCTCTACAACTTCGCTTTGTTCAGACAGCCCTGATGCTCTGAATGATCTTGTTAAATGTTATAATTCTACATTATCTGCGGCTCTTGATCGTCATGCTCCACTTGTCACTAAGTTTATCACAGTGAGGCCTTTGGTACCTTGAATTAGTGAAGATATTAGGGAGTCAAGGAGGGAAAGACGGAGAGCTGAAAGAAAATGGCGTCGATCTCGAAGTGTCCATGATTTGCTTGAATTTAAAAAGAAGAGGAACTTTACAACCTACCTGATGAATGAAGCCCGTCGTAAGTTTTACTCAGACTTTATTGCTGAAAATAACTCTAACCAAAGGAACCTATTCTTGGCAACAAAGAGGTTGCTAAATCAAGGTCATGAAGTACCTTTTCCACCAACTAGTGACAAGCTGGTTTTAGCCAATGAAATGGGTGGCTTCTTTGTTGAAAAGATTGACGCCATCAATGTCAAACTGGACAAACTAGCCGATTGTTTGCATGATTCTCATTTTGACTATCTGAAAACGTTACCAACTAGAACACTGGACAGCTTTATCCCTTTAACTGAAAGTGCAGTTAGTAAGTTGATTGGCTGCTCTCCAAAGAAAAGTTTTATGTTTGATCCGATGTCAACATCTATGGTAATCAGCTGTGCTGATGTGCTATTACCAGTCATTACTAAAATGATCAACCGGTCTCTTAATTCTGGAGAATTTGCGGATGATTGGAAATGTGGGCTTATTAATCCTATCTTGAAGAAACCTGGATTGGATTTGCTGTACAAAAATTACAGACCAGTTAGTAACTTACAATACGTATCCAACTTGACTGAAAAAGTCGTTTTTAATCAAGTTTACGATCACATGGTTTCAAATGCTATTTTTCCTGCGCTTCAATCTTCTTACAGGCAATTCCACAGCACTGAAACTGCACTTATCAAGGTGATGAACGATATTTTGTTAAAGATGAACTCTCAACATGTCACTATGTTAATTTTATTGGATCTCAGTGCTGCTTTTGACACTGTTAATCATCGAATACTTTTAGAGAGGCTATCTGATGAGGTTGGCATACGTGGGACTGCTCTGAATTGGTTTAGATCGTACTTGTCTGATAGAAGTCAGCGCGTTTCTGTACATGGAGTTCTTTCTCGTCCTTTTAACTTGAACTGCGGGGTACCCCAAGGCTCATGTTTAGGGCCTTTGCTATTCATAATATACGCGTCCAAGCTGTTTAAGATCGTGGAACATTATCTTCCCGATGCTCACTGTTTCGCTGATGATACGCAGCTGTATCTGAGTTTTAAACCAATCGGCAACACTGCTCAAGCTGATGCTATACAAGCTATGGAAAAGTGCATTGACGCGGTGAGGAAATGGATGATTCAAGATCGGTTGATGATCAATGATGATAAAACGGAGTTTTTGTTAGTTGGCACACGACAACAGCTTGATAAGTTAGATTCGTGTTCCATAACTGTGGCCAATAATCGTATCAGTCCAAGGCCATGTGTTAGAAACCTTGGATCGTGGTTTGACAGCAACTTAAGCATGACTGATCATATAAACAAGGCTTGTAATGCGGCATTTTATCATTTACATAACTTGAGACGTATTGGGAAATACCTGTCGAGAGATTCTTTAATTACTTTGGTTCATGCTTTTATAACCAGCCGTCTTGACTATTGTAATGGTTTATTGTTTGGCTTACCAAAGGTGCAGATCGCTAAATTACAGCGTGTACAAAATGCAGCGGCAAGACTTATTCTTGGCATTGGAAAGTTTTTTCACATTACACCGGCACTTTATGAGCTGCACTGGCTGCCGGTTTCTTTGCGTATTGACTATAAGATTTTACTTTTGACTTTTAAATGTATTTATGGCCAAGCGCCAACTTATCTTAGCGATCTTATTAGTATAAAATCGAATTCATTATATAATCTTAGGTCTACTGGTAAGCTCTTATTGGACCATCCCAAGGGAAAGATGCTTACAACACTGGGAGCAAGATCATTCTCAGCCGCAGCTCCGAAACTCTGGAATGAGCTACCTGTGGAGCTTCGTCAAGCAACATCACTTGACAGTTTTAAATCTCGACTTAAAACCTACTTTTTTAAGAAGTATTTTTTATAGTTTGTAACTTAGTTTATTTTATTCTCATGGCTATGTATTTTCGTTTTCTTTTAAACATGTGATTGTAAAGCGCTATTGATCAGAAAATGTAAATACGCGCTATATAAATTGGTAAATTATTATTATTATTATTATTATTATAGTTTCCGGACTAGTCAAGACAAAACCTCGAACGCCGAATCCTTTGACAGCGAAAGCGTAACTTCCTGCAGAATATCTGGATGTTTATCGGATGTTGCAAAAGGAAATAACGGATTCACCACTTGTGCAGTCAAAAATATTTTAGGCGGCTGTATTCATACCGAAACGCAGTAGGCTTAAATTGCCATTTCTATGTTATGGAGGCCACCTTCAGAAAGCAAACGTATGTATTTTCAAAACTATGATTATGCAGTTCGAAGGGGGGCCGAAAAGATGTATCAAGCGTCGCCGTCCGCACCGACCTCGAAAATATTAAATCAAACAGAAGCAACTGGAAGAGAGAATACGCCGCCCAGACTCAGTTTGATTGTTCAAATGAAAAGAGGTAAACAGAATCATAGAAGAGTATATTTTTATCCAACGGCTCTGTGTTGTATTTTTGTCGTCGTTTAAAATCAACAGAATAGCCGTATAAGTTTCTTCGTTAAAAAATATGGCTTGCACGACTGCCAACCGTTTATTGTTCTTTGTTTAATTTTCTGGAGGGTTAGGTAGAGGATTCAAAAAAAATCACTGAGGTACATTTGTTTTTTAATAAGGCTTTCATTTGGACCATATACAAGAAATCCTTTCGCTTTGGAAGGTTATCACTGGGTTATGTTGTCTGTTTTGTCTCTGTTTATATTTCTATTTCCTGTTGTCTTCAGTGTCGCGTTTTGGTCATCCTTTGCTTATGCACGCACTATATTATAATTTTTTTTACCTCTATTTACCACTAAAAGCGATACGTTTTTTCTGTTGCCGCATCATCAAAAAAGGTTAGGGGTAGTAGGAGAAAGCTGACATTTCAGACTACAGCTTTCCGTTAAGTCATTAGAGCTAAAATATTATTTTGACCGTGAATGTAAAAATGAATCCTCTGCTATCAACGTAACTCCTTTGTTTTATCACCGCTACTGCTTTAGGTTTTGCATGTACTGATTCGGGCCGATTACCAGCCGCTGTCACCGACAAACATTGATTCTTTCAAAACAAGTTCAACGAACAGGGATTTTCCCTTCAATGCGGATATACACGGGCTTGTGTCTTACTCAGGATCGTAGATTTTAGTATCTAATTGTTGTCATCGGTTTAACTGCGATAACACGAGTTTTTTATTTCTCCGCTGGTAATTTGCTTGTTTATCTGGTGATAGCTCTGTTTAGGCAGAAATTTCCCGAATTTCAGTTATAGTTGGAGGCTTAGCAAATCTGTCTTGCCCTTTCGATCATTGCGTGAACGGTGAAAACAAACCAGACAAAAAGGACTCCTCCCTCGGAATTAATTTTGCTCTGGGACCACGTGACCAAACCCAACCAGGGTCTCTCGAAGGGTAGGAGAGAGAACCTGGGAACGAGGTTGGGACTATTCCTGGAAATTATTTCTGTACAAGTGGTGATTTTCAGAGGAAAAAGTATTTCACTTTACTCACGCTTTTCCACCTGCTGCTGGAACAGCAAGAAACACCCTTGTAAAAGACCTTAAACTCTTGGAATCTAAAAGCATTATAAATCGATTAATAAACGTTAGTAAATTAGGAAACTACGCAACCTAACTGTGTCAGGCAGCCGACGCTTGCCTTTCGATACACTGCTGGGATACGTGGGGTGCTTTCCATTATACCGGACCGACCGGTCAGAGACCACTCGGGCTAACCAAGGGAAAATGCAACGCGTCCGAACCGAAAGTCCGACCGAACTGATTGTTGGGTAATGTGTAACTTTCCCAAATATTTCGTCTTTGCAATTTTCCGTCGGACCGGACCGACCGGTCAAAGAGGATCACCTCTGGAGGTGGACCTCTTGGAACGGAAAACTTCCACCTGGCCGGAAATTTTGGCATAATGGAAAGCAGCCGTGGTTTCCCATAGCCCATGGATACATCTCAATTTAGTCAAGGCCACGAGATCAGGAATAAACCAAAGACAGTCCCTGTTTACTTGAGTGAAAGTCTAGGACTACAGCTATTTCGAGAAAGGTGGTCGGAAAAGTGCACGCGACAATTCCGAAAGGTACTGTGGGTGGTTCTGAGTTAACTGTTTTTCAAAGAAATTTGAAAGAATGGCACGAGAGGCTATGGGCGTATCTTTCCGAATGCTAAAGGAAAGCAACACGTTCGACTGCTACGGCGTCAGGAACAGTGTATTGATCATATCACTTATTGCCTTTCGGGATTGTCTCGTGCACATTTTTTTCCGATAACCTTTCTCGAAATAGCTGTATAGCAATTAATTCATCATAACCAGCCAGCCTAGACCAAATTTGGAACACGACTGCGAAATCCGATAAAATGATTTCAGAAGTAAAGGCTATCGCCAGGAAAAAACGGCAATTGAGCCCGGAGAACGACGTAGCATTAGCTCAGTTGCTTTCATCGGTAGAAAATGGCCTGAAATTTCATACGTTTTACCATGGAAAATAGAAAGGCTGGTCTTCTTATTATCCATGGTTTTGCGAAGAAGAAATAGCCGAACTTCTACCCAAAACCATTGCAAGAACTCGACAGATGACAACTTTTTATTTGAAGAATACCTGCTAGACTGAACATTCCTTACATTCTGACGCTACTTAAGAATAATTTGAGTCATTTATAGCGGAGCTCTGGCGGACGAAGCCCGCCTACGGAGCACCATGGGCAAGTAAATCTACCCATCCCAAAAAATTTGGTAATCACGTGACCGTACACCGCCCGCCGTCCGTCCGCACCACAGGATAACCAGTGTTCAATCCTCACACTTTCTACCTAGTTTGGGAGCACAGGAAGACTGATATTGCAACCATATATTGCACATCAATGTGATCAATGATCAATTGACAGCTGTCAAAACAGGGTATCCGCTGACCAGTATCACCGACCGTATCGCAGGCTCAGGTGTCGACCCATCGAGGTCGAGTAACTTTTTGAAGTTATCCGCTGACAAGTTACTAGTTTTCAAATGATCGCAGGCTCAAGTTTAATTTTTTTAATTCATATGAAATATGTTGTGTTGTTTGTGTGCCGCACAATTAAATTTTGATTTCAAACTGACCTCGGAAGCTAAAATTCAGCAAGTTTTTACAGGCAGGGAATACATGCCAGTTGCTTTTTGACTTTTCTCACCAAGGTCACGCGTTGGTCACGCTCTACGTCCAATTTTTATGCTGTGATTGGTCAAAATTTGACAGGTGAGTTCATGCGGAAAATTTATGCAGCATCTTGAAACCTGTTTACTTTGACAGCTGAAGCTGACAGAGTTTTGTGTCAACTTGTGTTGTTTTTAACTGTCTTTTTCCACTGAATGAACAAAATGAAATTCAGCTGCTATCAAGAGTCTTCTGTTATTCATGGCTAGTTTGTTTATTGGGTTTTTGGTTGAGAAATACGTCGCTTGTTCGGATGGCATCGTTTTCCTTTTTCACCTTGCTTGATGCGTGAGAGGGTTGAAAAGTCTGAAGCGAGTCTGGCCTTACTTGATAGTTTTCAGTGCATCTCGAATGGTAAGCCTGAGTAATTATTGTATTTGACATTTGTTCTTTATATCTAATTTAATGAAGTCGAGCGTAGTTTATGCGGCTATTTAGTTTATGCACGTTTTTAATTGTAAGATTTGAGACAATGATCTGACCGAGTATCAGGTTTGATTATAAGCTTATAAAACTTTTAAAAGCCTTTAGTTATTTTCTTACCGCGAATAAAAAGAAAACGTTTCAAAGAATATTTCGCTATAATTCTGGCTGTAACAGAAAGCTTTGAGCGATTTTCTTGCCTCGAGTTCATCTTTGAAAAAGCAAACACCGGGAACCCGGCTTACAAAATGAAAAACATAAACAAGGATTTTCTGAGACACTTTAATACTTGTCTTGAGTTCGTGAATGAAAATTGTTGTCTCGGTATATGTTTCACCGAATTATTGTCCTTTTATTGATTGTTGGTAGTCTCTTTTGCAATTTTTATCGCTGTGCCGTTTGTTTTCAGTCGCTCATGAACATCGCTTGCATGCAGGAGTAGTCAAAATGCCGCGCGTATCAAACGCTTTTGAAGATTACACATCGTTATAAAAACAGTAAATAAAAAATAAACATAATATATAGATTTAGCCAGGGCTAAAAGCGAAGCTCTTATTAACTCGAATTTAGGATTTAAATCAAACAATAAACTTGTATTCCACAATCCAGTTAACTTTAGAACACATTCATGTGACTAATTTGAGGGAAAGGTTAAGTGATTTTAGAGAACAGTAATTTGCAAACAGTCAAAGCTAAGAGTGAACTTAATCTTACATCGAGTTGATAGCCTTATATATGTACACCCAAAAATAGCAATCATCTTCGATCACATTTAAGATCGCGGACTCTTGATCACAGTAGATTAGGCCTGGAAAACAAATCAGGCGGAATTTTTTGCTTTCGACAAGTTTACTTTACAAAATCTTGCCAACAAGTCTGGGGACGTGTAAACCAACCTTTTATCAGGGGCACCCAACGAGGATATAGTTCAAAACCACTTAACATAGCATTGTTGAAGGTATTTTAGTATTTAAATGGTAGATATAGGCATATTTTTATCCCCTAAAAACTTTTCATTTGTTCAGATTTCCTAGCTGAAAGTCTAGTAATCCGAAAATTATAGGGATCAAAGCTTACCTTTTCGAAAATTTCAGCCAGAAAAAGGCTCCCGAAAGTTCTAGGTGGCCTTTTTTAGGGTAAAAATACGTTAAAAATGGGTAATTATACCAGTTTTTAGATGTTCGCAAATCCTAGGAGAGGCAGGCAAGCAAAAACTTTTACAACAACTGTTCCGAAAATTCTAGATCTCAAATCGTCTTCCGAACAGATATTTTCCGAAAATTGCCGTTGGGTGCCCCTGTTTTATACTTTTTATACATCACATCTGAGGTGAAACAGTACCATGAGGCGCTGTTTTTATCATACAGACCTCGGACAGAATGCAGTATTTCACAATTTTGCAATACAAATTGCACTCGCTCAATATTCAGGACGATCGAAGCACGTGTGGGCTTTTAGCGAAACCGTTAAAAAAATTTCCAAAATCACCTGTACGGCTAGCCAGTTCTCACTTTTGACAAGCGCCAAAGTCGACTGTTTAAATTATGATTAATAGAGTTATACGCTTCAACATAATAAAGAATTTATTATGTTTATTTTTTATTTAATGTTTTTATAACGATGTGTAATCTTCAAAAGCGTTTGATACGCGCGGCATTTTGACTACTCCTGCATGCAAGCGATGTTCACGAGCGACTGAAAACAAACGGCACAGCGATAAAAATTGCAAAAGAGACTACCAACAATCAAAAAAAGGACAATAATTCGGTGAAACATATACAAAGACAACAATTTTCATTCACGAACTCAAGACAAGTATTAAAGTGTCTCAGAAAATCATTGTTTATGTTTTTCATTTTGTAAGCCGGGTTCCCGGTGTTTGCTTTTTCAAAGATGAACTCGAGGCAAGAAAATGGCTCAAAGCTTTCTTTTACAACCAGAATGATAACGAAATTTTCTTTGGAACATTTTCCTTTTATTCGCGGTGAGAAAATGACTAAAAGCTTTTTAAAGTTTTATAAGCTTATAATCAAACCTGATACTCGGTCAGATCATTGTCTCAAATCTTACAATTAAAAACGTGCATAAACTAAATAGCCGTATAAACTACGCTCGACTTCATTAAATTAGATATAAAGAACAAACGTCAAATAAATAATTACTCAGGCTTACCATTCGAGATGCACTGAAAACTATCAAGTATTAAAGGCCAGACTCGCTTCAGACTTTTCAACCCTCTCACGCATCAAGCAAGGTGAAAAAGGAAAACGATGCCATCCGAAATCAGATTTCCGACTTTAACAAGCGACGTATTTCTCAACCAAAAACCCAATAAACAAACTAGCCATGAATAACAGAAGACTCTTGATAGCAGCTGAATTTCATTTTGTTCATTCAGTGGAAAAAGACAGTTAAAAACAACACAAGTTGACACAAAACTCTGTCAGCTTCAGCTGTCAAAGTAAACAGGTTTCAAGATGCTGCATAAATTTTCCGCATGAACTCACCTGTCAAATTTTGACCAATCACAGCATAAAAACTGGACGTAGAGCGTGACCAACGCGTGACCTTGGTGAGAAAAGTCAAAAAGCAACTGGCATGTATTCCCTGCCTGTAAAAACTTGCTGAATTTTAGCTTCCGAGGTCAGTTTGAAATCAAAATTTTAGTTGTCCGGCACATAAAAAACACAACATATTTCATATGAATTGAAAAAAAATTAAACTTGGGCCTGCGATCATTTGAAAACTAGTAACTTGTCAGCGGATAACTTCAAAAAGTTACTCGACCTCGATGGGTCGACACTTGAGCCCGCGATACGGTCGGTGATACTGGTCAGCGGATACCCTGTTTTGACAGCTGTCAATTGATCACAACATTGATGTGCAATATATGTTTGCAATATCAGTCTTCCTGTGCTCCCAAGCTAGGCAGAAAGTGGGAGGATTAACACTGGTTAGCCTGTGGTGCGGACGGACGGACGGGCGGGCGGGCGGTGTACGGTCACGTGATTACCAAATTTTCTGGGATGGGTAGATTTACTTACCCATGGTGCTCCGCAGGCGGGCTTCGCCCGCCAGAGCTCCGCTAATAAATTCTTTATTATGTTGAAGCGTATAACTCTATTAATCATAATTTAAACAGTCGACTTTGGCGCTTGTCAAAAGTGAGAACTGGCTAGCCGTATAGGTGATTTTGGAAATTTTTTTTAACGGTTTCGCTAAAAGCCCACACGTGCTTCGATCGTCCTGAATATTGAGCGAGTGCAATTTGTATTGCAAAATTGTGAAATACTGCATTCTGTCCGAGGTCTGTATGATAAAAACAGCGCCTCATGGTACTGTTTCACCTCAGATGTGATGTATTAAAAAGTATAAAAGGTTGGTTTACACGTCCCCAGACTTGTTGGCAAGATTTTGTAAAGTAAACTTGTCGAACGCAAAAAATTCCGCCTGATTTGTTTTCCAGGCCTAATCTATTGTGATCAAGAGTCCGCGCTCTTAAATGTGATCGAAGATGATTGCTATTTTTGGGTGTACATATATAAGGCTATCAACTCGATGTAAGATTAAGTTCACTCTTAGCTTTGACTGTTTGCAAATTACTGTTCTCTAAAATCACTTAACCTTTCCCTCAAATTAGTCACATGAATGTGTTCTAAAGTTAACTGAATTGTGGAATACAAGTTTACTGTTTGATTTAAATCATAAATTCGAGTTAATAGGAGCTTCGCTTTTAGCCCTGGCTAAATCTATATATTAACGTTTTTATTAAATAATCTATCACGGCTATTGAAAATTTAAGGTTTGAAATATATTTTCCTTTTAGTCGAATTCAAACATACAGAATTTTTTACTTCTTACGGAGACCGTTAGCTAAACACCAAACTTTAAGTTCCTAGTGCTCGATTTTCAGTAGCAGGTCTAGATCACACAAAATTCGGCTTTCATCAATTTCAAAGTTTTTTTTTTTTATTGCTGTCATAGTAATATCGATTTTACTAAAAATTACATTTTCACAAATTTCAATCCATAGCCGATTACTGGTGAAAATTTTATAGCGATTAGACAAGGAAAAAAACACTTTTAAGGCGATTGAAAAATATCGGTATGGCCTCTGAAAAACTGTATCGAAACACCTTAAAATCCTGAATTTGCCGAGAAACAGGCCGGCAATTACAGACGGCAACTACTGCATCCATCGATGTTAGTCTGCTTCGCAGACACTATAAAACAATGGTCCAAGTCTGAAATATCTTGACTGGACAATAAAAGGATTAGTGGATTAGGCTTTCATATGTTATGAAGAATTACCGAATGAGGCAGATGTCTAAGGGTGTTATCCGCCGAGACCACCTACATCTTAATGCCATACTTTCGCCAGTCCGTAAAATATTGAAATATTAACTTACTCTCCAGGAACAATCCTCTGACCGCAAATGATAGGCAAGAAGGCTAAAAGCAAGAAAATACGTAAAATTTTGTCGAAATCACGTCACAGAGAAAAGGGTTTTTAAATGTTTTAAGTCGTTTTACCAGAAAAAAGATTTAAGTAATAAGGTCTTACTTAACTTGGATTGTTTTAGATCGAAGTAAAACAAAAACCTGGAAGGCTAGCACTTTTTCACAGTGATAGGGTTAAGGAGTAGTAACCACTTACCAGTTACCCACTCGGACAGTTATGTTTCCCGCCAAATTCCATTATTTCTTTTTGTCAAAGACCAAAATATCTCAAAGAAATCTTAGCATCTTCTGAGGGCAGGAAAGGCTCTCCAATGGCCACTGATGTACCGGGTTTTTCCAATGAGGCGGTAGATGTAATCTGTAAAAATTTCCTTGTAATCTCTCGACAAGTATATTTTCTAGCACCCAAACTGGCTAACAGAATGTTTCACGCATTTCCATAACTGTCGTTTATATAGGTCCATTAAGTCCACTTAAAAAATGCAACCTGCAGGAGGTTGGTTCTACTACTACTAAATTAAAAAGTACACCAAGAAAGCACAAACAGTCCATGACAACTAACACGATGACTTGTGAAGTTACTGTACCCTCAAACAGAACACCGCATGCACGACAAGAATTTCATTCAAAGAAAAGTATCCGTTTTAGCTGAAAAATTGCAATGGGGTTGTGAGTTTCTTGTATAGTGGCTACTTAAATGTTCCAAAGCTTTAGGTTCGCTCAGACTTCTTTACAGCGATTTTAAAACGTTTCTAAAACTGCGTGTAAATGTTGACGCCAGTCACAATAAAGATGTATCTTATAAGGTTATACCTAACTAGACAAGTCACGAAATAACGTAGCAACAACTGGACTGATCCACGAGTTCACAACAGAGAAAATCATTATTCAGTCTGTATGTTTGACAACTTACCAAGGCTAGGCTAACATCAATTTTGAAACTTGACAAGTCATGTTTGGTGGTTGGCAGCTCATTTAAAAATGCAACCACGGACAGCCTTGAGTGCTTTAAGTACGAGTAACGTCGCTCTAGAAACAAACAAACATTTTTGTGTTATCAAAGAGTCGAAACTCCATATCACATGTAATGGAAATATATCGTTTGTTACAATCACTTACCTAATAATTATTCAACAGTTACTGTTTTAAAATCTCTCTGGCGAATTTAAGGACAATTGTCGGTGTTTTACTACCGTATTCAAATACTTGGAAGTATTTTGACTAATTGCCTGAAAAATCCTCTCTTTTTATGCCATAAAGGATTGATGTTACGAAACACAAATAATGCTGTAAATAATGCTGTAACGAAATATCGATAATTGCGTTTATATGTGGTGGGTCGCGTGTATATAATACACAGATCTGTTAATCAAAGCAATTTCAAATTCAACTTCTATGCTTTGCAGCCCCAACCAGCGAAAAACATGTTTTCTTCAAATTTTCAAACTTCAGCGTTTAATTCGAAGCGTTCGACAACAAATCAAGCCAAGGGTGGATACAAAGGAAGGGTTGGGCGGTCTATTAGACCTGTGGTTGTTTTTACTACTTGTTTGATAATGAAGTTTTTGCATCGACAGGTTCGGATATCGTGATTGAACTTCTTGTTAGTACCAGTCGAAATCTAAAACTCGCCAAAACGGCTTTGAAATGGCTCTAAAAGCGAACTGTCCGAAAAACACACTATACAAACAAACGATGAGTCATTCTTATTTCGAATTTTTTTTTCAACAAGCGGAATTTACAACGTATTTTGTTCGTTCTTAAACATTCTCTTACGAAATTTAAATTCCAACGAAATCCCATAGTCTTGGCCCCCTAGGTGGTAGTAGGTGGTTACACAGTGCATCCAATGCCAATGAAGCACCAGGGACTGGAGTTTAGCGAGATATAAAGTCACTAGCTAATAAACGTACTTAACTCACCTGGATCAATGACCCGCTTCATATTTCTGCTATTTTTCAAATATTCTCCCAGAGATGGCCCCCTAAAAGTTAAAAAAATAAAAAGTGAAAAATAAAAAAAAAACGAGATCTATTTTTTTTAGAAGAAGAAGAAGGATAAAAGAAGAATTCTTTATTTAAACACGGTAAAATTCATCAGGAGTATAAAAAACTGTAAAGAAACCTAACTACCCTAAACAATATGGAAAACTGTCTACATAAATGCCGTGTACACAGTACTTTAAAAACCAGAAATGTAGATGCGCCAATCGTTTAAATTGAGTTAAACATTTAGCCTCTCTCAAATCACAGGGCAGACTGTTCCAGAGAACTGCTCCGCTATCACTGAAGCTGTTCTTCATGAAGTTAGTTCGCGGGAACGGGACAATTACTTTGTTAACAGAGTCCCTTAGGGAGTAGCGCGTTTCATATCATTTAACAAATTTAGAGGATGAATATCCTGGCAAAAGATCATTTAAAGACTTGCAAACCATTAGAGCTTTTTACATTTGAAACTGAGTGCTCAAGTCTTTCCAATTTAGTTGTCTAAAATAAGAATAAGCGGTCGACATCAGCATCATATCTAGAACAGGTTAGAACACAAGCAGCACGGTTCTGAAGTTTCTGTAGCGTGTCAAACAAAGTTTTTCCACAATTACTCCAGACAATATTACAATAATCGAATTAAGATTAAATGAGAGCGTTGTATATACAATGGAGAGTAGGCGTTGGGACAAAATCTCTAATTCTTTTTATTGCTCCTATCCCGGAAGCGATCTTTTTTGATAATTTATCGATGTGCGTTTGCCATCGTAGATTTTCATCAATAAATATTCCAAGCGATTATACAGAGGTAACTTTTTCTATCGGAACATTATCAACCGAGAGCTCGGGTTGGCTCGACAAAGTACTCAATTTTTGTCTTGATCTAATTAGCATAAATTCAGTTTTACGTCGATAAATATTTAGTTCAGAGGCCTCACCTTGCTTAAACAACGGAGTAACCCTAGCACATTTCCAATCGTCAGGAAATATACCAGAGAACAAAGATATATTAAAGAGATCATTTAGGGAAACTGAAATCAGATCAGCACATTCACGTATTATTTTAGCAGAGATATTATCAACACCTGTTCTCTAACAGTTTCCAGAGCATAATACTTTATTAAAAGAGATTCTGAATTAGGTTAATGTTCTGGGGCCCGATTCTCGAAAGGTCCGGTAACTTTTCGGGTCCGAAGACAAATTTTGAAATTAAAACCAGTTGAATAGTACCGAAGTTCCTAGCTCACAAACCGGTCAATTTTGATTTGTAAACTGATAGTTTCAGATTGTCATTTTTAAAACTATTGAAGCTTTGATCTTGAATGTAAACCCGGCAAACATAAAACAGCTTTTCGGACCCGAAAAGTTATCGAGAAACAAGCCCCTGGGCAGCAGTTTCTCGGTTAATTTTCCCTGTTCTTTTTAAGGCATCCAATAATCAAATTGTAGACAAGAAGAATTAAACTGAAATTGTTTTTTAAGATTCCACACTAATCCTGGGTTATCTTAACCTAGCTTGAAACAACCCGAACCTGGTGAGTGTTAAGAAATCTTCAGACCAAGCTGGGTCAATCCTTTAAATCAATCCCCTCCACACGTATGTATAGTTAACTAGCAATTATTGGATGAAGTGAACTGATATGAGGAAATACTGCAGTTCGAGGAGTGTGTTATCGCACGAGGTTGATAACACTCTCCGAGATTGACGCTAATTGTATCAATATCGGTTAATATTCCAAATTTTGTCAACGCTAGCTGGATATGAAGGATTAGCCGGGGGAATTTAAACCAGTCAGAAATGAAAATTGGTGACTCTACGCCTGCGCTATTTCAAAGAGATGTGAGTGGGTTAAAAACAGCCGCAAAATGTCGAGAACAGAAGAAATGGCCAGAATACTGAAAAGTAAATTTGAGCTTGTCTAAGGCACGTTTGGATGTTGTTCATGGTAAGGTGTAATCTATGGTGGCCTAGAGCTGCCATAGGGATTTTATTATATTTTCAGCTTTTTTCTTTTATATGAAAGGTTTTAGTTATTTCATTTTTTATATTTTATTCTGTTTTTTATATTTATTTCATTTCATCTCATTCTCAAAACAATTTAAAATAAAAATGAAAGGAAATCAAACCCTTCTGTGTTAAATGAAATTAATCTCAAAGCGAAGTCAATTGAAAGTAAATGGAATTAAAACAAATTGAAAAAATTTTGACGGTGGCCTAAAAACTGCCATAGACCAAGATGCCTTGCGGGCGGCTTTACATAAAAGATGGCGCGGCAAGGATAAGGAACGATCCTTGGAAAGAGGACTTAAATTTGAGAGAGAAACTCAAAGATTATGTGACAGAAGGTCTTCGTCGCGAAGAGATTTTACATTTCATGCTAAGGGATTTCGATTGCTATGCTTGGAGCATAAGAACTTTAGATAGGCGTCTTCGATACTTCGATATAATATACACGGACACCGATGTGTACAAAAGATGGAGGACTGGGCCTTACAAGGAGCTCAGGACTACCCCACACTTTACTTCGTGATATAAAGATTTATTCAGGTCAAAGTATATGTTGTGGTTCAATTTTATCCTTAGTTTAAATTTCATTTCCCTTTGTTTTAAACTCATTATCATATATTACCATACCCCAAAACAAAGGAAATAAAAATTTAAATCAATGATGAAATTGAAGTACAAAATATACAAACGATGAGCGTTAAAAAAGGCAGGACACCCATTCCCCAAGGCTTTGGGGATGCATGTCCATCGACGTCCACAACATTTAAGATAAGCTCACCTCTGACCACTGCGATCCTTCGTCGTTACTCCTGTGTTCACACACAACGAGAATATTGCCTTTAAAAATAAATTTGTAAATTAGAAAAATGTGTTCTTGGAGTGGGTCGCTATTAAAGGATCAATAGATTTGGGCTGGTCGGGAGTTCAAAGACTTGGATCCCATCCACAGGTATCCATTTTTTATGTGAAAAGGACCATTAATTTATTTAAAAAAAATATATAATTCTTAGACTATAAGGCACTCATCTCCTTTCAAAAGTTGTATTAAATTTTGTTGACAGGTACGTCAGTACCAACCTGATCATGATATGCCTCCAGCAGACCTTGCCTGTCACCTGTGTCATAAATCTTAAAGTACCTGACAAAAAAGGCATTAGACGGAAGAAAGAAGACAAAAGTTTATAACCGATTAAAAATCTCTTGGGAAAATTATTTCGTAAATGAAACCTAAGCACATAAGCATCGACTAATTTGAAGAGCAAGAAGGGTTTAACTATGTGATATACAAGTTCTCAATAACAATGATGACTCAGTACCACTAAAAAGAGTGTAAGGTAGAGATTGATGGATTACACCATAGCCATCACATCACGGTCAGTATGGCAAAATGACTAAAAACCATTCACCAGCAATTCTTCCAATTAATTTCTTTTGCACCTCGATTTATAGAAAGGCCTTGCAATGACAGGCAAAGAGCTTTTGCGAAGTTTGGAACAACATAAACATACATATTTAAACAAAAAACAACCAGCTGTATCGACTGCATTTACTGGGGATAGTGACAGAAGCAAGACATGCACCACATAGTATCACGTAGTGAATCTCATAAAGTTGACGTTTGAAAAGTGATCCCTTCATTTTTGAAAGACATGGGCACTGAACAGGAAGCTGTGTTATTAGCTGCTGTAGTCCCTGTCGTGGGTTGAAACAGGTCAGCCGGAGTTTGGCATTAGATTATTATACCACCCCATCTCATGCTTGACCTGACCCAGCCAAAACAACTGTGCACCTTGCACCGAGAGTCACTTGTCTGATCAAACAGCAAATTATTACATTCTTCAACATAACTCTGCTTGTAGCTACTATCCATAGCAGATGAGATGATGAGATGAAATTAATGTCAATAGAATTGTCTGCTTTAGTATCAGCTACTATCACCATCGACTACAATAGCAGCACATAAAAATACTTTACAGTTCGTCTGGTTGTTGTTAAAATCGCAAGAGATAGATTTCACTCTATTTTACCTGTCATTACAAGGCGTTACATTCATGTTGTGTAATAGTAGAGTGATTAAGAGTGCAGTTCCGTCTTATTTTGCTAACTGGGGAACAGAGTTTCATTGAAATGTACCCACCTACGTGTTATGGAAAAAATACTTTAAAAAAACTTAATGAATACGTCAAAGTTGCCACCTTGCTGAAGAACGATTGTAGAAGCCCACTGGCGTATAGAAAGTAAAGAATATACATACTGCTCCAGAAATTTAAGAACCAACTCTTTAATTGGAGGATCACCAAGGAAACTATCCTAGAAGGAAAATGTATATTAGTATATACCATTTATGGACCACACAGTGGAAAGGGACTGGTACATGTAACAGGGTATAGCCAAATATAAGCAATAGGTTTTATTTGCCAAATTATATATACTTACAGCAAGAGAAAGGAAATGACCTGAGAGGTTGTCTTAATTAAGCCGTTGGGAATTATTAGAATTTTTAAGGTGCTCCCTTTGGTTATTAAAAGACCTCTTAAAAGCACTTTACTTCATGAAGAAAGTACAGAAAATCATTTAAATCTCATAAATTGCGCCTTATAGTCAGTGGATTATTCAAAACGAAAACGTCTAAGCCGTTCAGTGTTTGTCACCAACAACAACCTTTATTAAATCAATTTAGAGATAAATTTTACATTTAATGATTGCTAACGGTGAGGAAAAAATGAGGTTACGTAGAATGGATACTTAACAATTAATGAATAAGGCTGAGTATCTTATGAAGAATTCTGGAGATCGAGGAGGGTGTTATCCGTCGAGGCCGAAGGCCGAGGCGGATAACATCCTCCGATATCTTCAGAATTCTTCAAATGATACGAAAGCCGAATTCAATAATTATTTTATTATTCATTCAAAATAATTCCTAGTTTAAAAACATAGCTAAATATGCTTACCTTCATCGATGTTAAGTTCATCTTCGATAGTGCACGTTTAGGGTTGTTCAGCAACGCAAATATTCTCCAAATAGCAGATGTCGCCCTTTCGAGTTGTCTTCTCGCTGTTCTTGCCATGTTTTTAGCTACTATTTCGCCTAGTTCTTACTCTTGAAACGAGTGAAATGTCCGCCATTTTGGTTTTTACAACTAAAACAACTCAACCTCGTCTCCAGGTCTCCTCGGTTAACGATGCATTAACCTGCAAGGAAGCTTCACTTTTGACAACCTCGTTCCCAGGTTCTCTCTCCTACCCGTCGAGAGACCTTGGTTGGGTCTGGTCACGTGTCTCCCAGAATCTGGGAGATTACAAACAAACGACTTGGGGGAGAGGCGGATAAGTGTGAGATTTGTCTCTACAAAGAGTAGACGTCGAGATCAGTGGAAACTGCGTATCCGACCTTGTCTAAAGGGTCCTGTTTTTTATAGTTCCCGGACTAGTCAAGACAAAACCTCGAACGCCGAATCCTTTGACAGCGAAAGCGTAACTTCCTGCAGAATATCTGGATGTTTATCGGATGTTGCAAAGGAAATCACGGATTCACCACTTGTGCAGTCAAAAATATTTTAGGCGGTTGTATTCATTCCGAAACGCAGTAGGCTTAAATTGCCATTTCTATGTTATGGAGGCTACCTTTAAAAAGCAAACGTATGTATTTTCAAAACTATGATTATGCAGTTCGAAGGGGGGCCATTAGAGCTAAAATATTATTTTGACCGTGAATGTAAAATGAATCCTCTGCTCTCAACGTAACTGCTTTGTTTTGTCACCGCTAATGGTTTAGGTTTTGCATGTACTGACTCGGGCCGATTACCAGCCGCTGTCAACGACAAACATTGATTCTTTCCAATGCAAGTTCAACGAACAGGGATTTTCCCTTCAATGCGGATAAACACGCGCTTGTGTCTTACTCAGGATCGTAGATTTTAGTATCTAATTGTTGTCATCGGTTTAACTGCGATAACACGAGTTTTTTATTTCTTCGCTGGTAATTCGCTTGTTTATCTGGTGATAGCTCTGTTTAGGCAGAAATTTCCCGAATTTCAGTTATAGTTGGAGGCTTAGCAAATCTGTCTTGCCCTTTCGATCATTGCGTGAACGGTGAAAACGAACCAGACAGAAAAATTGAGAGACAAAGGACTCCTCCCTCGGAATTAATTTTGTTCTGGGACCACGTGACCAGACCCAACCAGGGTCTCTCTCTCTCTCGCTCCGTAGGGACGGGTAGGAGAGAACCCTGGGAACGAGGTTGCACTTTTGACGTCATCGGTTGATTAATTGCAAAATTCTTCCAAATTTGGTCATCAGTAGCTGCTTGTGGTGAATTACACGTCTGCTTTTAGTCACTAACAATCGGGAAAATATTTTGAATGAATAATAAATTATTATTAACGAATGTCTAGGAACTAAACTGATTAACAAAGGTTTTCGTGCTAGCTTCTAGCGATCAGATGATTATACTGTGGTGACAAGTATAATTGAAGCAAAGAAAAAAACAATGTTTAAATAAATACACACACAATACACTAAATGGAAATGATAAATTTTTGAATTGTGTATTTAATAGGTATTGTTTTAGTAAGCGTGGAGGGTCTGTCAAATATTGGAGAAGATCTTTCCAGAGGTCAACAGCGGTAAATTGAATCATTGCTTTTTTCCAAATATACCTCTTATTAGCCGAGTTTTCGGTCCGTACTATAAATTACGGACCGAGTTTTTTCTCATCTTCGCTTCGCACTTGGGCCATAAATCGATGGAAAAAAACGAGGATCCGTAATTGCTGCCAGTTCATTTTCGTCTTCAATTGTGATCTGCGTTGAAATTTTCAAACACAGACTAGAATTCTCTTCGTCGGTGAGGTTACGATTCAGTTTCTACATCAGCTTCGTTCTCATTAAAACAAAGCTAGGTTAAAATTTGGAAAGGCAAAGTCAACATCCCAGTCTGACTCGAAGTCGCTTCTATCTTTCTTTCGTTGGTCTTTGAAAAAACACTGCAAATGGTAAAGAAGCTCGTCAAGATGATCGGGTGCAGGTGTGTTTGTTATCACAATTGTCGAAGGAACTGCTCATTTTCTCTTAGGCAAAATATCTCGAGTCTCTGGCAGTCGATTTTTGTCTTCTTAACCGTGTACTACGATTTTTCAAACACTGACCAGAATCCTCTTTGACAAGATCAAGAGTTAGTTTCTTCATTGCCTTCGCTCACAAACAAACACAGTTTAAAATGTTGAAGGACAAAGTCAAAGTACAAGTCCTGAAGGATGACAGACGTCTTATAACGTTATTTAAACCTTTGTTCCGAAGTAAAGAGATTTAGAGCTTTGAAATGAGCATTTTCTTTGCAAATTTTGGTCCGTATAGGAAGTTAAATTGACCAATCGCATGGCGAAGTCAGACTCAGCCATATAATAATCGTTCTTATGCGCGGTTTATTGAAGTTTTCTTTGGGGCATATCGCCTTAATTTTCACATGTGAAATTACAAGATTGCCATGGCAACCTTCCGTAAGTCTCAGTGTCAAGATGGCGACGAAGTTTTAAATGTCATGAATGAAGATGCGGTGCCAGGGCATAAAAGGACGCTTTACAAAACCTGAACACACGAAAGAGCACATCAAGAAGGATTCTAACAGGTATTTTGTCGAAAAATTCTGAACTTAAGCCCAATTTAAGTTCTAAACGTTCGACACAGTGGAGTTCTCGATCGATACGATCCAGGATAAACATGTCAAAAATTCAAGAATGCTAACGTAATTCGTCATCCATGATATTAACAGGTAATCAAATGGTATACTCGTGAAATTATGGAATAATTTCACGCGCGTTTTGTCCAAATCCTGACAGTTATAAGGATTTGGACAAAACGCGCGTGACATTATTCCCTAATTTCACTCGTCACCATTTGATTACACATACTTATGCACTTGATCGACATACTGAAACTAATTTTGAAAGATGCTTGGCAACTCCTTTTTGTGTAGCTGTTGGGTAGATTTCAGTATATCGAGGAGGGAAGAGCTTTCGGTGTTTTTCCCGAAGAGTTGTGAGGTAAAATTTTACTCGGATTACTGTATTTTTATCTATTTTTTTTTACTTGGACTTGGTCGATTTGTGATCGATAGGCACTGCCCCGTACAGTACTGTGCAAAAGAAATGCACACGAAATTTGGTATTCTTCGTTCTTTGTTCTCGAAAATTCGTAGCGAAAATTCGGCGAAATTTCGCTACGAATTTTCGTCAAAGCGCTCGCGAATTTTCGTTGAGTCAAACGAAATTTCACCGTTATCTTGGCGAAATTTCGCATCCACTGAAGCGAAATTTCGTTTTGCCGAAATTTCGGGATAGCGAAATTTCGCCATAGCGAAAGTTCGCACCAGCATATGAAATAAGTGGATATATGAGGCCATATTATATTTGTTTCAGTTGGGATAACGACATGTAGTGCCTTTTTTGTAGAAAATGGCTATTGTTCGAGCGATTGCGAAACAGACGCTACGTGATATTTCCATCATCGATTGATACACAGAGGTATCAGACATGGTCTTACCGTTCAAGCTTCTTGGGGTTTGAAACTTGACAAAATATACTCTTGCTTTTAGGGCACTTTAAAACATATTCGAAGTAAGGAATCCAGAATATTAAATAACTGTCTTGCCGAAATCTTCTGGACTTGGTTTGAGTTAATGAGCTAAGCTAATCCATCTTAACACTGAAACGTTTGCTTCAGCTTATCATGATAATTTATGGTAGCCTCGACCATGAGAAAACGAGAAGGGCGAATGGCACAATCAGATACCTCATCAGCTGATGGGTATCACCGACCGCCGAACTGCCGAGGGAACAGCACAAATATACATGTAATGCTGTGTATCGAGACCTAACCAACAAAGGAGTGAAACGCGGCATTACTCACACCTATGGCATAGCAAATGGACACCACCGCACAATAAAAGAGCAGAAGTTAAGTAGTAAAAAATGTGGCGACCAGTAACAGAGACTATCATGTAGCACTAAAACGATACACATACCACAATTTTTTTTATTGATAATATCTTTTTTTACTGTAAGACCTGTTTACATTTTATACCCATTCTATCAAATTCTTAAGAAATAGTACCTTTGAGGGAGGAAGAACTTGCTCTGAAGGAAGATCAAATCCAATTGGGGCAGGAAGCTCACGGCCATCCTATGGAGTAAATTGTTCAGGTTTAGTTTGCTTTTTATCAACAACAGTGTAAAGAAGCTCACTTGGCCGGTGGCTGGCGTAAAGGTTTTTACTTACCTCCTTTCCTTACAAAGAAACCTTTTTAATTGATTTAGCCTTAATAACTTCTAAGGGTGCCCCACAATAATCACAAAGAACAAACTCTATATTGTATTTAAGCCAGTATAATAGTATGGTCTTAATATAGAAAGCATCGTGAGATGGAAGGCAGTTTTCTTCATTTTCATCGATGAAGAAACCTTAAGAAGAGCCCTTTTTTAAGACAAGTAACAGGTAGCACATAGTAACCACATGACTCATCAAAATGAACTTATAATAGTGACTCAATAACGTTAAATTATAGTATTTTTCTTCGTGGATTTGACACACTTGCATACACACATCTACATGTACTACTAAAATCAAAAGCAGTCTATTTAAAATCAAGGGCAGTCAGTTTAAAAGCAGGAAAGTCACCACTACTTACCAAAGAGGTAACTTTAGGAAATCTGCTTCTGACAGAGCTGCAAGAAGAAAGACAGAAAATAAAAAATTGATCCGCTATCAAACGGATAACAAAATATTTGATAGATTGAATAAGCAGTTAATTGGCATTAAACGTGAACAATCCAATAACCAGAAACGACTGAACTGGATACAAGATTAGACACTTTTTTCACCAATGAACTTCATCTTATGCTGTAGGAGCATCAATCGACGCCTTGAAAATTTAAGATTTAGGTTGTAACTTGCAAGGACATAATAGGAGGCCAATCCACATCTTTATAAAGAGTAGTTAGATGCTAAATTTTGAGAGTTGCCCAACAATCACCCAACCACTCACAAGACACAAGTAAGTAAACATACTTAATATAAGAGTTTCCTTTGCTTTGAAACACATCACACAAGGGATTACCATCAAGTTCCAGAGAAACAAGCTGGTTCAAAGATTTTATCTTGTCCAGTTCTTCGACAGCTCGGAGCTATCAAGATTAAAACCAAAATTGGGTCAGTTAATGAGTTAAAAAGATAATTTTTCAATAACCTGAAAAAAAATATTTGGGCTTTCTAATTGCAAAACAACACTTGAGAGTTCTGGACTAAATACCACTTACTACGCGAGGGTGAACTCATTACAGGGATATCTCAGACTGAGGCCTTGTTGTATCACTCGGTCAATACATCAAGGCCGAGGTCTGAGATCAAAGAATATGCCATAGGACAAATGACCAACTGTATTTTGTCAGTGATTAACAGAAGGGCATGTTCAGTTGAGTGATTGGCACGAAAACCGAACTGCCCTGAGAAAATTATCATATCCTTATCTTAATATTTCATTAGCCTATTATACATTAATTTTCCAGAATTTGATTAAAAATTGACTAATGAAAAAAAAAAGCCGAGGTCTGAGACTTTTCAAAGCTATTAATATAAAACAACGGACGGCATTGCGCCTGCTATCAATTAAAACCAATATCTGGTCAGCAGATAACTTAAAAAACATGTCAACTGAATGAGTTGTGCACTTGAACCCGCGATAAAGTCATGTGATACTGGTCAGCGGATACTTTGCTGACAGCTCTTAATTGACCATAACATGAATCTCCAACCCGGTCATTACAAGGAATCTTGCCCGCTCAGAGTCACTCTGAGCGCGTGTACTATTGTAGCCATATAATAATGGGGGAGTAATAACGTTTCTTGATTCTAAGTCAATATGATGTCCCGAGATTGACAGTGACGATCTCAATACTCCCGCCCCCCCAAACATTTTTCTACATTAAGAACATTCGAAAAATCATCCAAAAATTCTCCAAAAATTGTTGAGCCAAGGACTCCACACTTATTGAGTCATTTATAGATTGAAGGAAATCTTGGCTAGATACTTAAGAGGGATGGTCAGGAAATGTCGACCATCGAGTGGCAAGAGTCGAAAAATCGATTTCCTTCATTTTTTGTCCATAAATAGCTTTTAGGTAGATACGTAATCTGATCTAAGTTGTTCTCGCAAAAAGCCTTTTATTTTCCAGAAAAGTAAGAATATCAGTTTTCGTGGTCGAAGTCTCAAAATGGCCGTATTTTCAATCCGAAATTTGCTAACATCAACTCTCCTCGCGTTCGCAAATAAAGCCACAAGGAGAAATTTGGACACTTTCCACCAACAGAACAACTCTTCTTCTTTCACTAGAAGATACTTTCAAAGCAATATCAAGACTCATTGAACTAACATAATTCAAAAACGAAGAACAGTTTTTTACGGTGACAAAAACTTTAACTTAGTAGTTGTTTTCTGCGGCATTTTTCTTCATGTGGTATAGCTCCAAATTTTCCCGGTCCTCGTTTATTCACACATTTAGACATTCAACTAAAGCATACCTGAGAATTGGCTTGGGTTCCTTTAGGCAGCCTCCAAACGAAAGCATCGATGTCCGGTAAAAATAGTGAAGCGTGACCAAAATAACTTATTTAACGGCTCCAAGTTTCCTCGATCGTAAAGTAACAAGACGAAATATCTTTCTGTTCCGTCATCCTTAGCGAATTACCATTGTTAAAGTCCATATTTTTGGATAAAAAGTGAGTACCAGAAAAAGCGCGTACGTTTGACTTTTTCTTCTTCAAAATACTGTCGGGATCGAAAAGGTTTATAGAAAAGGTTCAGGAATTGCGTTGCGTTACTACCGTGATTCCGTGACTGTCATTTCAACGGCTCCGTCTCTTCACACGTATGTTATGTCACGTGTAGTCACGGAACAGATTGTCACGCAGAGTCGCCGTTTAGTAGAGTTCAGTGTTTCAAAATGGCTAAAACTGACCCAGTTTCACCTTTTTACCCCACTCTTTGATTGGAAAAAGAACCTACAAGAAGTACAATCAAAGAAAGACTATCGTCAACTCGTGGGTACGTTGTTTAGAAAACAATCAATTAGTTATCACCTCTGCTTTTCCCACAGTAAATTTTAGGAAATGATAGAAATTCAGATTATAAATATACTATCCTTGTTCTGGAAACACAATACTTTTCTTGCTGCACGAAGTGCCGAGTAAAAAAATGGACAATTTCCGTGTTTTATACTATAAGCCGATCTTGCGACCCCTCAGTCTCTTGGTTTGCGGTCTACAGAATAATTAATGTGTAACGAAACGACTAACGAAACTGTAACGCGATTTTTCAGAGGTTATCGATGGGTTTTGATGTCCAACGACAAACACATCTCCTCTGGACCCTGTGGCCATACTTAACCGATTGAAAAAACGACTCGAACCAATCGGATGAAATTTAAGGCTAATTGAAATCAGGTTACTGACAGTAAAAAACAATGTAAACACATTTCATGGCAATGAAAGAACATATGCGATACAAAGACTACAAAGTCGACACAACTCCTCTGCGAAATAGGACGCAAAACATAAGCTTATGTATTCTTATCTCGATTTCTGCTGTTATTTTAAAGCTAATGCTCAAAATCACATCCATTTCCCCCGGTGATCTTAAGGAGTCCTTATAAAGAAGAAGAAGAAGAAGAAGAAGAAGTGCCTTTATTTATTATACATTCATTCATACACATAACCTACTACATTACTACAAGGTATGAGATCAAGCCAGCGTCGAAGTTGAAGGTCGGAGTAGAAGAGCAAATGCTCATCTTCTCGTCAAGTTTAACGCCTGGACGAGTCCAAGGCTCTTGAAACGTACTAATCTGAAAGATTCCTGCGTGTCTTAAATTTGGTTAGACTTCTATCCTCTGACCGTGCTGTAGCGCACGAAGCACGCTCTCAGCGAGGAATTTGATGCCACCGAACTTCGCCGAGCGCGTGCTTCTTTGGAAACGATAGATCTTCGCGCTCTCGAGTTCGGACCCGATTAATTACGAAAACGTCTATTACGAGTGAGCGAGTGACTCATTTACATATCCCTGTCCCTGCAATAACTCGTGGTACGCTCGCGCGTACCCACGAGTTAAAAAACGAGCCTTTAGGCTGTAAATATCTACTTTTGTGCGTTTCAAAATTGGAAGTGTTTACACAATTACCGCCGGCCTACCATGAAAATTCTTGAACTTCGATGGTGTCTTACGAAGATTACATTCAATAACTCAAGCCAATTCCCAGGTATGTTTTAAATGAATGTCTAAATGTGTGATTTAAATAGCATTAAGAGACTTTGGAGTTATACCACATGTTAAATATTGCCGTCGAAAATGAGTAACGAACTTAACTTTTTGTTATCCTGAAAACCTATCCCTCATTTTTGAATTATTTCAGTACGATGAGCTTCGCTATTGCCCTGAAAGTATCTTTTAGTGGAAGAAAAAGAATTTTTCTGTTCATGGAAAGTGTCCAAATTTCTCCATGCGGCTTCGTTTGCGAACGTGAGTAAATTTAATGTTAGCGAATTTCAGGTTAAAAATTAGGGCAGTCTGAGACTCCGACATCGAAAATCGATCTTCTAATTTTTCTCACAAATAAAAAGCCTTCGGCAGTAACAATCTACTTTAGGTTTCTTATCTACCTAAAAGCTATCTATGAACAAAAAATGAAAGAAATTGATTTTTCAACTCTTGCCACGAAATTAAGATTTTGGTCGATTTTTCCTGACCGTCGCTCTTAAGAACACAACGCGGAAATAAACGAAAACCAATGCTTTTAACCAGACTCCCCACTTAAGGTGGCTCGACAGGGTTTTTCAGGGTCAATACTTCGCAAGTTTGAGCATAAAATACGTTGCCGTTAACAGAGATTTGGAAAATCACCACCACAGCTGTATTAGATAAAGATGAAAATTTGTTATGAAATCAGGGTTACAATGACATTAGAGTTGTCAAAGCAACGAAATTACGCCACTACCTATTTTACTTGCTGCCCGTCTAGTTTGTCGGCTCTTGGGCTCTTCTTCCAAAAATCGTTCTCGGGAGCTTTTTCCTCCGATAGCCGCCTCACCGTTCGTGAAGTTTAAGCGTTATCGAGATGTTTTGGGATGACGTTTTATTGTCAGAAATACGACAAAAAGTGGACAATCTTGATGTTCGGTCGTTATCTGTAGAAAACGAAGCGCTTTAGAAATGCAATTTCACCTCAAGTGTGTGTGAAAGATCATGGAATACCTTTGGCCGAATGCCAAAAAGAAGGATTTGATTAGTATGTTTTGAGGCGTTCTTGTTAACGGTTTTGTAAACATTTTGGTCTACTTAAACAAATAAACGAATAATTTTGAAACCGCCAGATAGATTTTAAAAAAATTGGGATTCTCGAATTAACAGACGTTTTATATGACCTTTGAGTTACTGATATCTTGTAAGGCAGTAAAATTAGGGCTACAATTCGCTAATTGTTTGTCGGAAATTTCGTGTTACAAGTAAGAGCCATTATTCAAGGGTATTGTCTCCAAGTTTCATTTCCATGTGAACAGCAGTACATGTACCTAACAATGAAATTGAAATATGCAGAAATGTTGGCTATTATGGTCCACGAAATATAAAACTTGGAGACACTGAGGCGGCTATTGAAGATGGCCATAAATCGGCTTAGAACAAACGCCATTGAATCGTAGTCAACAGTTACCGGCACCGTGCAAACCACTTATTGACGGAACAAAGCAAAACTAACCACGAGAGAACGACTGGACAAGTGATAATTTTGACAAACAAAAAACGACTCTTTAACTGTGACAATAGACGGATCGAAACGCACCAATGACATTACGAGTCTTCATAGGCAATAACATCACGGCTCAACTGACAGACCACTAATAACATCGCGAATTAATTGACCAATTAGATCACTGACCAGAGATTAATAGCATCAACTGAAGTGATACAACTCACTTTGACTCTGAAGATGACTACTGCACAGGTTGTGGAAACGTCAGTCACTGTCAACAACAGTCCTGTTCAGGACTACGTTCACCTAGACGGTCATACTCAACCTACTTATGAAATGACTAATGGTTCCAACCTTTCACAAAGATGAAAACCGCAACTGAAGTGAGGCTAAAGAAACAATTAGCAAATAGCATTTTCCCTTGCAAATCCTATTTTGAGCTTGGGTTACTTGTAGAATAATGAGGGAGACAATAATTTCTGTTCCAGCAGGGATGTTTGTAGTCATACCTGCTCAGTACTTTACCTGATTGTTGCAAATTTTTAGGTGCTTTAGGCTTGATGCTTGATTTCCAAGATCCTTGAAGCCATCCAAATTTCGTAGCCTATTACTGCTAATATCAAGTGACTGAACCTACAAAAGGAAAATAAGGAAATATGAAAGGGGTAGCAAGAGAGCACACTCTGACGTCCCTAAGGTAGCATTTGTCATGAACGCACCTCTGAGAGACTAGAGGCTTAGACAACAGCTACTGTAACACATGTTAATCATAGTCACGAACCCAGGGCCATCCTGTGCCAAGAATACACATGAAACTTACAAGAAGCAAACTTATCTTACCTCTGGGCAGTTCTCACCAATAAGTCTTACAATCGCTGATGCCAGTGGATACTTTGAAAGTATTCCTTGGATGTTGTTCAAATTTAGCACTAAAAAAGAAATTTTTGATCACTTAAATAAGATATGCAGCCTTATTAGATATCTTGTTTTTTTTTACCACATCCTAAGTACTGTCATTTTGAAACTCTCGACAAAGAGAAAGGTATTTTTAAACCAATTCCTGGACTGTTCAGTAAATGTTCTTGCTGAATGACTATGAAGCAACCTGCAAAGCAACTGGCGGCGAAACTCACGCTTGGTGGTGGATTTGATTGGGCAAACTATTTTTCTCATACATGAAAAAATCATAGTTTGCTTTTCTGATTGGATAAAGAATTTCAAGAATAATTGGCTGATTGGCAAGAACTTATCTTTGTATAAAAGTTAACAACATAACTATCTAGTGAGCATATCTCAGTATGTATATAATTACAAGTGTCAAAATCAAACATACAAAAATCCTTCTACTTAGCTCCCAGTTCCCAGTTCATTTCTTGTTATTTTGCTCTTGGGACGCTAATTTGGTGAATACAGTCGAAGCTCTCCTTCCGCTCACTCTCGTAAGCGACCTTTGTGAAATCCCGTTTGAACTGTGACTTAAACTTTGTAATGCAAAGCTCTCCTAAGCGACCGCGACCACTTTTGGGATAACCCAACTAGACTTTTCCTTCGTTTTTAAGCTCTCGTAAGCGACCAATCAGAGTCTTATTCATAGTAAATTAACACTTTAATGAAACTGCACACTGCGCTAATGGTCTAAAAATTGGGCGTAAAGTTTAGCCGTGTCTATATCAGATACACTTAACCATTTTAAAATTTCTTTAGTTTTTTCTTTATGAATTATTAATGAATTTCAGAAGCTCTCGATAGCGACCAACCTCTCTTGTTTTACTACACAGTCGCTCACGAGAGCTCATTACTACGGCGGAGCGCGAAGTAAACGATTCGCAACGCCCAGAAATGTTTCAAGTAATATATCAAGCATGCGAGGCAGTGTTTCATCACCAGATGAAACACCAAGAAGAGAGTTGAAAATACCCCGCTGCGCGTCGTATTTTTGACGAACTTCGAGGTGTTTTATCTGGTGATGAAACACTGTGTCGAATGCTCAGGCTTGATATTACTTTTCCAACAAAATAATTTTAGAAGGAGAAATTAAGGATGCAAAACTGAACAGTTTTTCATCTGATTTCCAACCACTCATTACACATCAATTTACTTTGTATTATTTAAGATTGGAGAAAGTTGCTTCCGAATGTTTCGAAGTAAGAGCCGAATTAGTTCGAGATATCTCGAGATTATTTCGAGTTCTTTGATTTATTCTTTCACCTTTTCGAGGAAGACATAATTATTATTTCTGGCTTGCCCAGGGTTTGGACCTGCTCACGTGTGACCTGTCAAATCAGATGAGACCTTAAATTGAGGGATTAGCCGATTGCGCCACTGCGACCCAAGGTAATTGAGATATGAAAAATAGCTATAAGTTATGCGATGGGCTCATATGACGGAGCCGAGACATGCGAACTCGTCGGCATCTACATGTTGTCCCTAATCACACCGAAATTTAAAGGCCAAGTTGGTCTATACCGTGACGATGGCCTGGCAGTATGCAAAACCACGCCTAAGCAAATCGAGAAAACAAAACAAGAAGTTAGTGAAATTTTCAAGTCCAATGGCCTCAAAATCACCATCGAAGCAAACAAGAAAACCATAAACTTCCTAGACGTAACCCTTGACCTTACAAGCGGATCTTTCAAACCCTTCATGAAACCCAACAACAAAATCCTCTATGTCCACCGACAAAGCAACCACCCACCCGCACTTCTAAAGAACATCCCAGAAAATATCAATAAACGACTAATAAGCATCTCATCTACCCAGAAAGTTTTTGACGAAGCCATCCCACCGTACCAGAATGCACTTGACGAGAGCGGCTACAAGCACAAGCTCACGTACAATCCACAACCAAGGCGCAACAGAAATCGCCAAAGGAAAATCGTATGGTACAACCCACCATGGAATGCTAACGAGAAAACTAACCTGGGAAGGAAGTTCCTAAACATCATTGACAGATGCTTCCCAAACGAACACCCTCTCCACAAGATCTTCAACAAACACACACTGAAGCTTAGCTACTCCTGCATGCCTAACATGAAAAGTATGATCTCGTCACACAACAAAGCAGTACTATCAGATTACCACCAGTCGCAAACAGAAACAACAACAAAAAATGCAACTGTAGAAAGAAAGATCAATGCCCGCTCGACGAAAAATGCCTCATACAAAATGGAGTTTACCAAGCCACAGTCACAACACAAACATCATCAGAATCATACGTAGGTCTCGCCACTAATTTCAAAGACCGCTACAGAAATCACACAGCATCTTTTCGACACGAAAGCAGAAGAAACGAGACTGAACTGTCCAAACACATTTGGAAAGTCCAGGACACCGACAAACCTTTTAGTATCAAGTGGAGAATTATTAAACAGTGTCGACCTTACAGTAACATTAACAACAAATGCAATTTATGTCTTTTTGAAAAATTTGTAATCATTTGTAAGAAGAATTTATGCAGTCTAAATAAGCGAAATGAACTAGCAAGCTCGTGCCCACACAGAAACAGATTCCCGCTCAAGAACTTTGTAATTAAGTAACGCAATTTTAAATCCCATTGTTTTTATATCGCATAGCAACCTTAAGTTAGGCTTTTATTGCCAGTTTACGTATTTTAACGGTCATTCGTTGATATTGCCTGATGAGTGTGGCCACCATTTGATCACACGAAACAGCGTTGTCGCAATTAAACGATGAATTGAAATCTTTCTACTTTTGATCATTATAAGTTATGCAATACGTACGGATAAGATTGGTCACGCAAGTTGTGACTTTTCGGATTTCTGGTATTTGAAGTAGTGACACCGAAACGAGTTCGAGATATCTGAAGATCAAAAATTGAATGTGCAGTGAGAAGAGATCATGGGCAGAGCATTGAAATGCACCAATCAGAGATAAACAATTTAAAGCGAACGTTTCCTAAAAGGTCATCTGAATTTGTTGCTTCTTTGATTTAATTTTGTGATTGGTTTATTTTGTGGGGCGAAATGGATGAACCAATTAGGGACGAGTTAGATGTTTTTGATCCGAGTGAATTGCAAAGTTGGGATGAAATGGGCAACTATTGAAAAAGACGAAGGTGTCAATATTTTGTTGAAATACGTATGTTGTGTTATATGGCGAATTCACATCCAAATACACACACTGTTCGCGCTGGGCTATCACTGTAGATTCTATTTTAAGACTGTAATCTCCGTAACAAAACCAAAACTATTTCAAGAAATCTCGACAAGTCTCGAGTCAAGTTCCATAAACGAGAGTTCCAGTTCAACCTCGTCACATCACATCAAACACGTCATAATTGTCAGGATGTACATAATATAACACAACTCGAAATGTCACTAACAATCACCAAAAAATGAAACAAGGCGTTTCGGAATGGGCTACTGCAAAAACACAAGAACGGACTGAAAGGAATCAAACAAACCTCCCCTTTTACTCCCCCTTATCCCTGCTTCGGTGCACACACCTACTTTCTCTCTACATTCTATCATTGCTCATAATTGACACATTACTCCCACCATATATAATTTCTTACTATTCCTCAGCATTCACAATTGGTACCGCAACCACGACGCCGAAGTGTACGCTCTCAAGGAGTCTAGTTGTCGTAAGTCCCAGCTCTGATTACGACCACTTTTTCAAATTTTCGAGGTGGTCGCTTAGGAGAGCTTCGACTGTGCAACATATAACTACAAAACATGATCCTTGTCAAGTTACATTAATATTGTTCCAAACACACCTTCATCATGATACAAATCAGATAGATTAAGTATCTTGGATGTGGCATCGTATCGCTTACCGAGGCATTGCTGTTTTAAAAAAAGAACAACCGGCTACACTTCATATGTACAGAATATTTAACAGACATAAAAAATTAGACATAGATTATTTATCAAAATCACATTGCAGCCATTACAGCTGAACACAAGGAGCTTACGTTATTTTACAATAAATATATTCATCCGAAATTAATATACCTAAGAGATACTTATCTAATCTATCAAATATGAAATGCAACGTAAAGAGTAGTCTAAACTAAAATAGTCAATAAAATACTTTCTGCAATAAAAAAATTAATAAAAAAATTATTTGTTAATAATACAAACTAGATAAGATTAGAGCTAGATGGAAAAAATTAGCTAATAAAATTACTTGACATGCCAAAAATAAAAGAGTTCTTTGTTCTATTGGTGTTGACGCATGGGACGTTGAAAAAACGCTGGCTCCTTAGACGGTGTTTGGACTCGTGCCTGGATGGAAGCACGCTACGTAACTTATGACAAGAGTTTGACGCAATACAATTAAACGTTGTATCGCATAGCTGATTATGGTGATCCTCAATTGGACTTATGCCCAACAACTCAATTTCGTAAGGACAGTTGGTGTCTGGCAGTCTAATTTATGAAATTATGAATATATGAAAATCATATATGTGAACTGCGGAGTGAAGAATTATTTGAAGGAAGATCATCGCAGTTATATACGCAACTTATGCAGTTGCGAAAAGAAAGCCTGAAAAAAAATTCAGGCTTTTACGGGATTCGAACCCTTGACCTCTGCGATACCGGTGCAGCGCTCTACCAATTAAGCTAACAAGCCAACTGGGAGCAGGTCGTTGAATTGGTTCGTCATAAACCCGTGAATGGATGATGATGAAATTATGAATATATGAAAATCATATATGTGAACTGCGGTATCGCAGAGGTCAAGGGTTCGAATCCCGTACAAGCCTGAATTTTTTTTCAGGCTTTCTATTCGCAACTACATACGTTGCGTTTATAACTGCGATGATCTTCCTTCAAATAAGTCTAATTTATATTGCCTTTTTTTCTAATCGCAGTGTTTCGTTCCTTAGGTACTGCGGAAGGGCGTGCTAAAAAACTGGCGTCGCGTAATCATACAACGACTGAAGTTTAAAACAGCATCAAGTCTTAGGGCGGCACTCTCGCCCGCTTCAATTGCGGATAATGAAGATAATGAAGCTCGTCGAATACCGAATAACTAAGAAATGTTACGATTTTCATCATTGTTGTAGATGGTTGCAAAATCATTATTCACGAGGTTGCACGTGCAATTCTACTTAATGAAACAGTCTTTAACTCTGACGACTTGAATCTAAAAGTGCTATAAGTTATTGCTTCTTAAAAAAAAAGAGCCTTAAGGCACTAAATTAAAGAGGTTTTCATATGTCCAAGTTACTATTATTACTGTGAAAAGCAAGTCTGCATGAGATGTACAGTCACACAGTTTACACGTGAACGTGTTGGACTTCGCCCCTTTCGTGGATCGTACGTGAGGGAATTGAGTTATCACACAGTAATCCAGTAACCAGAATTATCATTCGATGCAAATGTTTCTTCCTTTTCATTGGCCGAGGCCCACCACCTGACCCACCACGTGACCTGCAAATAACTGCCTACAAATAATGGTGTGCTCATGCGCAATGACGTTCAACTGCTTTTGGCTTCACTGGCGAAAAATGTCTACGCATGCTCTGCAAAAAATGGCACGTGATCGATTTCGGGCAATGTCATTGGCTCCGAGGCAAAAATGCCCGCGAAATGTTGTTCAGATGAAAGAAGCGATGGCAGCTTTTTTTGGCAGTGACAACGTTGCAATTTCTTGCCACTGTAAGAGATCAAAAATTATTTTGGTCGAAGTTTTGACGGAGATGTGTTCTCTAGAGAATATAGCGTCCTGGAACTGGCGAAAAATCGCAGTGGCATGGTCTGATACAGTTTTGTTGACGTTGAGATCGCTGGTTTGCATGTGGAAGACAGGCCGAAAAGGTGGGTAATTTTTATTCTCTTTGTTTACTGCATGTTCCGTGCCACTCGGTACAAAAAGAAATTATAAAGTAGTGGAAGAAAAATTATTGGGCTTTGTTTTGGTATATAAATAAGCTTGTACCGAGTGGCACGGAAGCGACAGTTTTGTTAAATGTGTATCCCGTTTTTGTGTCAAAATTCGACTTTAACATTCGACAACATTCGCCTGTTAATCGAAGAGCGTATTATATTACAACGCTACCCAAAATGTTTTTGTTGTTTAGTTCGAGTTTCCTACCACGGATTCAACAACAAAAAAAAAAGAGGGACAGACATTTTTGGACTTTGCTTTGTTAATATGACTTAGCTTGTACTTTGTTGCTCGAAAAACTATATTTAGATGCTAAATCTCCGTGTGTTTACACTGTTTATGGCAGAAAAATAAGCTTACGCTTGGTTTAACTTAATCTCGTGTCACTCGGTACAAAAGAAATATTCTTAGCCATTGTCTTGCTCTGTAAATTGTCTTGTGGCTAGTGGATCGAAAGCGGCCGGGTTGCGGGAGTTTTCTAAAGTACGTAGTTCGTAACGTGATTTTGTCGATCGGTGCACATTTCATTGTTGTTGCACATTATTACAGCTTTGTATGTTACAGAAATATGAGTTTGTTTTATCCGAACTGTCGAATGAGAAAATGAGAGAGCGTTTTCATTAAAATGCTTAGACCGTCTTGGACTTACAGTTCGATTGGTCCAGCAACATTTTGATTTGTACAAAAATTCTGTTTGCAATGTGCACAACTGCTTGCAATTTTATAATTGAAGGATCGAAGTTTAGATTATTTTGCTCATAAATTTGGCTTGGGATTATACACACAACGAGTTACTTGTTACTTTCCTCGTTAGGAACCGTACTTACGGACATGATTTCCCCCGTGTACAATTTTTTAGTACTAAATTTTTACACACAAGGAGTTTCAGTGGGGGGTGCTTCTTTGCTTGAAAATTGGATCCTGGAAGGAGATAAACAGGGTAATTTTCCAGTGAATGCTTTTGTTTTCTGTCCATCGTTTTTGGCTTAATTTTTGGAGCAAAGTTATGAATGAATGATAGAGTTAACATGCTATTAAGTATTCAAAAGTTCTTTCCAAGAAACAAAATAATATTCCCAAATTAAACTTACAGGAGTTTAAAGTTTGGAGTAAACCTTGTGTCTAAATGAAATTTTAGTTGGATCTTGTTGATGACTGCAGTTGTGTAGGATATGCAGTTTCCAATTTCGATCTTCTGTCAGAATTATGTGAGAACACTCAAATACAGATCTCATTCAAACATTATAGGTTCATTGTCAATTATCGTTTGTTTCTATTCCTATAAACTTAGCATCAGGACTACATTTTGCATGGATTTAATGTGATATATATTTGAAGGGGCTGTTGTTTCACAGTGAAGTAGTTTTCACTTTCCATTTTTTTGATATGAAGTTTAGTTTCTTCTTAGTTGTTGCCTAAGGCAGTGTTGAGGTATCTAACATATTAACATACTTTATTGTTCATTTCTCTTCAGAAAAGATTGACTGATTCTGAATTAAACTAAGTGCAACCTCACAAACAAGATTCTTGACGAACAAATATGTACTCATGCAAGGAAAGCATATGTCCCTGACAGTGTCAATAAAATTTATTGATGAAAACATCTGGGTCTTTACTCCTTTCTAGCACTTTTGACTACGCATCACTTTTCTAACCTATATACTAAAAAGATATAATCAGAACTTTTTCCAACATATTTGCAATCAAAGGTCTCTTCTTTTATGTATATTGATATTAAAACTGCACCCGTCCACAATGAGAAGAACATGAATGCAGATACTAAAGTTTATTTAGCTCATGTTCATGCTTTTTTTTCATAAATTAGAAAGTCTTGCTGGAGAAAACATAATTTTGCTTTATCTTTTCGGTAAAAAAAAATTAAATAAATAACTTCCAGTGTCTAAGCAATTTCAAAGGACCCATAGTGTCTTATTTCGCCGCTGCATTGAGCTGTGAACAAAGGCCGTTCTTTTTAGCGACCCGGCTTCTTTCACAACAAATCCAAAGCCGGCCAAACCACGAGCATCGCAGGGAACGAATCCCATAGGAATAGGTGAAAAAGGATAATAAAGTCTAGGCTATTCTAAAAATATCCGATGTGCATTTGCAACTCATATTAAGCCGCAATTAACCTTCTTTCCACTGGAATAAACAAAGTGTGGAGGTATTGCCGCCATTTTGAATTTGGCAATGTCACGTGGTCGCGCGTAGACCAATCAGACATTTTTCGCCGGTGAAGTTTTTGGCTGCAAATACTATTCTGCTCATGCGTAAGTGAAACCACGCTTGCTCCTTGCTCGTTTATTGAGCTATTTTGAAAAAAATAGCTCGTATGTCAGTGGTGTGAGCGTATGTATCTTTGTATCTTTGTATGTTGGGATGTTTGTTGCAAGAGCCAATAAGGTTGAAGGTACTATCAGTTGATGCTTGGCATCTATTTAGACATGGCATTGGTAAAGGTCGAACAGGGGTATTTTGAGACCGCCATCTTGATTCTTCACAATTTTTTCGTCTTATATTACGGCTACAGGTGTTTGAAAACGTTACATAAAATATCTTCACGATTCAAACCCTGTAAACAGTGATGCAGCTGTTTAAGGGTTCATATTTAGTGTGGATGCTGCTTCAAGACTCATTCGGCTATCGCGAACTGTACAACGCATGTATTTATAAGTTGTGTTTCACCTGCCTCCAGTGCAGGTAGAGTATAAAAGATGATATATTTTCAAAGCTCTTCCAATGAAACAATAATTGATATTTAGATATGAACTTTAATTCGAAAGTATGTGGCGTATAAATTGTGGTTTTAGATGTTTGAAAGGCAGCTTATTTTTTGGAATTTGTATCGAGTATTGTTAATCCTGTAAACAAGCTTTATTCTCTCGCTTTCGTTATGACAATTAAGACATGAATAAGTGAACAACATGATACATCTTTCCTGCTTACTAAGTATTACAGTTATTGAAACGAATTTTATTTAGTTAAGTCGAAACGGTAGCGGTCAGGGAATTAAATTTGGAAGAAGCTAGTTGACAAAATAATTGCATATTGTTTTATAGAGTGGAATAACATGATTTATTATATATGGCTGAGTCTGTTTTCGCCACGCGATTGGTCAATTTGCGGTCCGTAACCTGCTACACGGACCAAAATGTCAAAGAAAAAGCTTATTTCCGAGCTCTAAATCTCTTTACCTCGGAAAAAAAAAGGTTAAAATTAAGTTACAAGACGTCTATCAACCTTGAGGACTTAAATTTTGACTTTGTCCTTGAACATTGTAAACTGTGTTTATTTGTGAACGAAGGCGATGAAGAAACTATTTCGCAATCTTATCGAAGAGGATTCTAGTCAGTGTTTGAAAATTTTATCGTAGCACACAGTTAACAAGACGAAAATCGCTTCATTATTTTAAGATATCATGAAGAAACCTTGAAACCTTCGAGTCTTCCCTCTAAGCAACAATTGGTGAGTTGATATTCATAGTACTTTAACAATTTGTTTATTTTCCACCAAATGTCTGAAGGAAAGACAAACAAAAGTGAATCGGTAGTATGAGGGCCGAATCAGTTTCATTAATGTACAGCAATACCAAATTTCGCACACAACATAGCCTTAATTTAGGATTAAAACAGTAGATTGCCGATCACTGAAGCATTCAGAATAGCTCATGCACGTATAAAGTGCCTATGTTGTGATCTCTGTCATTACTCCTGGAAGGCAGCGCCCGCTAACCGCTTTCCGAAGATATTGTTTGTTAAAAAACAAACTCAGGGATCGAATGATAAAACAATTATTGAACTCGGTTATCGCAAAATATCGTGATTTGTCAATGTCTCGCAGATCAATTATTTGCCGAAGCCTTCCACTTCGGCAAATAATTGATCTGCTCGCCACTGACAAATCACGATATTTTGCTCAACCTCGTTCAATAATTGCTAATTATAAAAATAACTAATGCAAACAATTTCCACGTGAAGATGTTAGACTTTGTCCCTTTTACAATTCGTACGTAAAAGAACGCAAATTGTCCACTAGAATTGCTCAAACGATTTTAAGAAATCACCTCGGCTTTACAAAATCTGCAATTAAATTATGCTTCATGCAACGTTAAGGTTCATACAATAACATTTATTTACTTCCAGGAAAATTATCAAACTGCCGAAATATATTTCTACTCATATCATGTTATTCCACTCAAGATCATCGCAGTTATATACACAACTTATGCAACTTGTGCGAATCCCCTACAAGCCTGAATGCTTTTTTCAGGCTTCCTTTTCGCAACTGCATAAATTACGTATATAACGGCGATGATCTTCCTCCAAATAATTCTTCACTTCGCAGTTCACATATATGATTTTCATATATTCATAATTTCATCATCATCTTTCACGGGTTTATAACGAACCAATTCAACGACCTGTTCCCAGTTGGCTTGTTAGCTTATTTGGTAGAGCGCTGCACCGGTATCGCAGAGGTCAAGGGTTCGAATCCCGTACAAGCCTGAATTTTTTTCAGGCTTTCTTTTCGTAACTGCATAAGTTGCGTATATAACTGCGATGATCTTCCTCCAAATAATTCTTCACTCCGCAGTTCACATATATGATTTTCATATATTCATAATTCCAGAATAAAGTTTGTTTACAGGATTAACTTACTCGGTACAGCTTCCAAAAAAATAAGCTGCCTTTTAAACTTCTAAAACCACAATTTATAGGCCGCATACTTCCAAATTTAAGTCCATATCTTAACATCAATTACTTTCGTTAACAACCACGGTGGTACAAATAGTCCGACTCAGTAAATCGACACTATCGCCTGATGAAGACCTGCAGTGTGCGGTCGAAACGTCGCGGTCAATATCAAATGTTGGGTTCACATTAGACCACTAAGTCTGACTTAGTGATCTCTTAGTCGACTTAGTGAAAATGACAGGTGTGAACCGCTAAGTCACAGGAGCGCGATTTCTGTCTTAGTGTCGGCAAACTCAAACGAGCTAAGCAGTTCTTAAGTCTGTTTCAAACATGACTTAAAGCTGACTTAAGAAACCTGATAGCAAAAAAAATTCAAAATCGTGGGTTTTATCAGATAGAGATTCCCGCGTTAGGCGCCAAAAGCAAAGAAATCACGACACAGTTTCTTCTCACGAACAAAATCAACTGAAGATGCATCGCCGAGAGGACGAAAAATTAGAAGGCAATTACGCTACCGACTTTTCACCTTATGCGACATAAGTTGCGTGGCTTGATCACTTTTTTATTGGCCTACGTAAGTGTCATTTTCTTTTCTTATGATATTCCTCGCCGATTTCCCAACAGATCTGAAGCACGGGAACATAAGATTTTGTAAGGTTATTTGGCTGATCAACCTTTGTAAATTTAATAAACAGACAACAGTCGCAATTACAGCGATTTTACGGCTTCTCGGTCTCATTTTGATCTCGCCTTCTTCGCTAAAATGGATCGTGACTACCTCACCACATTTATGATGTTAGTTACCTTATCTGTTATTTTTATCGTTAAGGATGACAGCTTTGCACGGAAAGAATTTGCCTTCTAGATATGTCTGAACGCTTAAGCGGACTTAGGGTGACTTGGCTTGACTTGGGCTAAGACAGACTTAGTGCCTAGTGTGAACCCAACAAAAGTTTCAATCGTGAGATAAACGATAAAACTAAACCCTTTATATCAATTATTGTTTCATTGGAAGAACTTTGAAAAACATATGATCTTTATTACTCTACCTTGAAGCAGGTCAAACAAAACTCATAAATTACGAAATACGTGCGGTGTATCCGGCGTTTGCGGTCTTTGCGGTAGCCGAATTAGGTCAGAAATGTTTTGAAGCAGCACCCACACTTAAATATGATCCCTTAAACAGCTGCATCACTGTACTCAGTGTTTGAATTATGAAGATATTTAAATGTCATGCTTCTAAACACCTTTAGCCCTAATAAAAGAAGAAAAAATTGTGAAGAGTCAAGATGGCGGCCTCAAAGTGTCCTTGTTTGCCCTTTAGATGCCAAAATCTCATTGGTTCCTAAACATTAACTCATGTAACCTTATTGGCCCCTGCAACACACATCTGAACAGACAAAGCCACAACGCCACAAATATACATACGCTCAGACCACTGGCATAGGAGCTAATAGCTCAATGAAACTGTAAAATCTAAGCATGCAAAGCAGACAACAACAAATATTGTCAATTAACTTCTCATACGTCTACAATCAAAAACGGCCGGAAATAACAACATTCGAAAAAGTGACCTCACCTTCAAAACCTCCATGGTATTATCATCCAAATTAGAACTGCTTCCAACATTGCCAGTATAACTATCAGCAAAACTACCAAACACATTTGAAGGGTTGTGGGGTGGGGGACTTGGCCTCACAGTTAATATGAGCTGCAAATGAATTTTAACACAAGCAGAAATATGGAGAAATGTTGAGTACAGATCAACCACAAGGATAGGTTTTTTAAACCATACAATAATAAAAATATATTGCACTTCATGATAACTATCAAAAACACTCTGCTAGACCTAATGTCCTAAACTCAATCAAATAAAACAACTAAACATAGAGACTTTGAGAGAGATAGAATGAAAGCGCATTATTGTGCTTCTAGCAACTGTTAGAGATCTGTCGAAAAGGGGGAAAAGGGGGGGGGGGGGCGAGAAAAGGACTCTAGGTTCTAATTTCTTGAATACTGAACCTCTTGTACAATGTTATTAAGGTCCCTCCTGATTAAAGTATACATGTACCTTTGAGCCATCTCTCACAGTGATTTTGTGACTAACTTTCTTCATGGCTTCTACAACTTTGCTCCCTTCAACAAAAAAGGCTGCACTCTCTCCTTTGAAATAATGAAACTGAAGCGAAAAAAACAGACATCAGTGCAGCAATTGAGGGTACAAAAAAGAAGGAAGTGAATTAATAGTAAATAATTATCATTCATGAATTAGCTGTGGAACAAACAAGTAAGGAATGTGGCATAACAGAGAGCAGTAAAAGAGTTTTTCATTCTACAATCAGCAAGAGCTTTATTTAGAAATAAATCAGACACTACAACAAATGCTATTTTATGTACACGTTTCAGTAATTTGCTTGGCTCCAATAGCATTAGTGCTATAAATACTATCAAGGGTAATTACTGGATATTTATTAGTCTCGCTTGCGTAAGCAGCGAGACTCATAACCTGCAAGCCGTTTTATTACTTTGTATTTAGTACACACATGGGAATCATGGTCCCAGGTGTTCCTAGCGGAGACCGTGGAAACTGGGAATAAGAATCGTTGCGTGACCGAAGCACGCATGTTTTGCGAAGAAAGCCTAGGAAAGATTAATATGATTTAGAGCTGAACAATCTTAATTAGCAAAACTTCGATGGTGAGGCTAGCTGGTCTTTCATTGTATGGAAATGTAACATCATTAACCTCTGGAAAAATTATCAAACTGCCGAAATATAATATTATTTTATATTTCTACTGATCCCACGTTATTCCAACTAACATCTTCCAAGTTTATTCGCTAAGGTTATTGTTTCTACCAAACGTAGTACGTACTTTATTAAAGTCACTAAAATACAGTATGTTTTAATTATTTTTAATTACTCTTAAGCAGCAAGCGTGTATGATGTGGTTGCACTTTTTTCTGCCGTAACGTAAAAGGTCTGTTGAAGTTTATACGCGAGAGAATAAAGCTTGTTTACAGGATTAATTTACTTGGTACAGCTTTTAAAAACAATCAGCTGTCTCCAAAACTTCGAATGACACCGACTACTTACGAGTAAGACAATACCTAAATATCAATTATTAACGTTTCATTTGTATATATTTTTTTTATACTCCACCTTGAAGCAGGTGAAACATAACTCATAAGTTACGAAAAAAGTACGTTGTACCGTTCGCGATAGCCGAATTACGTCAAGGATGCCTCGAAGCAGCACCCACACTAACATAATTTTTTAACCCTTAAAAAGGTTCATCACTGTACTACCCTGATACAACTGCATCCCTGCACTCAGTGTTTAAATCATTAAGATATTTTAATGTTAGACTGCTCACAGTCCCCTATTTTTCCGTACGATTGTCGAGATCGAGCGCTTTGCGCTACGGGCTGCCATCTTGCATGAGTGTCAACACGCCCCCCCGGTACATTTGAAAATCAAGATGGCCACCATTAGCGGTAAGACACACTATATCTCGATGATCTCGCGGAAAAATGGAGGACTGTGAACAGTCTATTTTAATGTTATACTTCTAAACATCTTCAGCCGAAATAAAAGAAAAAACAAAAGGGGAAAAACCAAGATGGCGGTCTCGCCCTTGCCAAAATCTCAACCTTATTGGCCCATCACCCTGCAACTTTACCAACACACATACAAACACACACAAATACAAAGATTAATACACCCAGACCACTGACATAAGAGCTATTTTTTGCAAAATAGCTCAATAAAGCTGAGTGACTCTGGGAACAAAAATGTCAATTTAATGCCATTTTTGTTGTTTTCCCGCAAGTAGTCGAAACATCATGGCCCTCTGGAGGAAACTTTCCCTTTTAGTTGATACCAGAAACTCTGTGACTATTTTTTCTCTTGTTAGCTCGAACCTGTTTGAAAATGAAGTCAAATGTTTTTGCCCTCAAAAGTCTTTATGAACCTTGCTTCAGCTGTACGTTGCCCAGACAACTTTCCACCATCCTGAATTTCTTTACCCAAACGACAACTACGAGATCGAGCACATTCACCTCCAAATGACCCCTAACTGACTGCAACACCATAGCAGTAAACGAACTCGAACAAGAAGCATTTTCCTTCCTTTTAATTTCAATGCTAACAAACACGTATAGGTGGTATAAAAGCAAAATATACAAATTTTGGTACACTTTCTCTTAAAAATTTCTTTAATTTTCATTTCTCTGAAAAAACATGAATTCAATGTGAATTAAGTTCGTCTGTATTAATTTTGATGTATAAACTAGGCATAAACTTGACCACTTGTTTAAAAGGGCACTGCAAAAACTATGATATTAGTGCATGGTTTAAAAAATTTTAAGCTCTAAATGTCATGAGAATAGGCAGGATTTAGAGGGTAAAATAGCCTTTGATGGAATTCATCGCATCTGACAAACACATGGCTGACATCACTCATATGTAATATTCACAGATCGTTTACCTAGACGATTTGCATATAGTTATTTCATAGCTGATGATTTAAATGGCATCCACGCCTACTGTATTGTAAAACGTAACACCCGTCAAAAGAGTTTTGTCCCCTATTGTTTTAAAAGGCTTTAGAAATGATTGACAACTTGGAATCTTTCTACTGAACAAATGTTTGGTGTATTTTAGGGGCCGGCGATTTCACTTTTCGCTGATGACGTATACTGCTGAAGATAAAATCTTACACCGTTATATGTCGGGGGAAAAATTTCTAACCCCAAAGGTGTGGGAAAAAATTCTTATCCCAACTAAATCACCCATACCCCGCCACAAACGACAAATGATTCACCCCTTGGGGGTTGGCGAAGAAACGGATTTGACACATTAGTAAATGACATTCACCACCAAAATGGCTGGCGCGCGTTCATTAAGACCAAAGTTTTGCATTTCAAGATTGAAAATAAGCCGATAAAAGATACAAATGGAAAGGGAAAGCTCAAAAGAATGCTCAGTTTCCTTTCTGTGGACAAACGAAAAGTTTTTCGTTATGAAATTGTCCTTCGAGGGATTCAACCTTGTTTTCTTCACAGCGGTGCGCTTGGCTTGTTTTGAACCAAGGCAGCGAGGTTTTTAAAGAAACTTCAAATTTTTGTATTTATTAAGGTTTCGTGGACGTTTTCTACATTTTGACATTGGCGTGAAAGAAAAACCACAAAATGTGCCCCGATTTGAAATTGAATTTATGTTGAATTTAGCCATGTGCTCAGCCGATTTGACTTGCGAGAACAATTCCGCGATCCAGTTAGTGTTATACGCAGATTGGTTTTAAGGATCAACTTATGGGTTTTGAAAATTTTCAAGAAATTAAGTTATTTATCTGCCATTGTTCATTCATAACATTAGCTCAAACAAGATCGTGAGACTAGAGATCGCAAGATTTTTAGAAACAGTTTAGATGGGCTACTCCCCTTTCTTGAATTAAAACTGAAGTGTTGCTATTCATTTTTGAGCTATTTTGAAAAAATAGCTTATATGTCAGTGGTGTAAGCGTATGCATCTTTGTATCTTTGTATGTTGCGATGTTTGTTGCAAAAGCCAATAAGGTTGAAGGTACTATGAGTTGATGCTTAGGAACCAATGAGATCTTGGCATCTATTTAAACATGGCATTGGTAAAGGTCGAACAAGGGAGACCGCCATCTTCATTCTTCACAATTTCTTCGTGTTTTATTACGGCTACAGGTGTTTGGAAGCGTCACATAAAATATCTTCATGATTCAAATGCTCTGAACAGTGATGCAGCTGTTTAAGGGTTCATATTTAGTGTGGATGCTGCTTCAAGACTCATTCAGCTATCGCGAACTGTACAACGCACGTATGGAGCGTTTTCACTCACGTGGCAAGCAGCTATGCTAATTCATTGGAACAAAAGAAAGCATTTACATGAGAAAAGAGTTCAACTCCCAGAGGATTTTGTTGGTACACCAACATGGCCGCCGTTTCATTGTTTTGGAACACCAATATGGCCGCCGTGACGTTCATGTGAAAACGCTCTATTTATAAGTTGTGTTTCACCTGCTTCAAGTGCAGGTAGAGTATAAAAGATCATATATTTCAAGAGCCATAATAGGTCCTATTGTGGCTCTTGATATTTTCAAAGCTCTTCCAATGAAACAATAATTGATATTTAGATATGAACTTTAATTCGAAAGTATGTGGCGTATAAATTGTGGTTTTAGATGTTTGAAAGGCAGCTTATTTTTTGGAATTTGTATCGAGTATTGTTAATCCTGTAAACAAGCTTTATTCTCTCGCTTTCGTTCCGACAATTAAGACATGAATAAGTGAGCAACATGATACATCCTTCCTACTTACTAAGTATTATAGTTATTGAAACGTATTTTATTTAGTAAAGATGTGTAACTTAAGTCGAAACGGTAGCTAGTTGACAAAATAATTGCATATTGTTTTATAGAGTGGAATAACATGATATGCGTACAAAGATATTTCGACAGTTTGATAATTTTCTTGGAAGTAAATAAATGTTAGGCTATATCAAATGTCTGAAGGAAAGACAAACAAAAGTGAATCGGTAGTATGAGGACCGAATCAGTTATGCGCAGCAGTTCTCGTTTTCATTAATGTGCAGCAATACCAAATTTCGCACAAAACATAGCCATAATTTAGGATTAAAACAGTAGATTGCCAATCACTGAAGCATTCAAAATAGCTCATGCACGTATAACGTGCCTATGTTCTTATTCATTTTCAAGAATTTTGTAGTGTGCTGCTGTAGTGGTGCGGTGCTGTAATAGTGTTCACTGTTCCAAAGTAATCAATGCTTTCAAGCGACAGAATTCGTGGACCGACACGTTTCGGAAAAGCTCTAAACTTAATCTTCCCTAGGCTTTCTTCGCAAAACAAGCGTGGCTGCGGTCACGCAACGATTCTCAAAAGACCCGCTGCTACTGAAAAGACCTATAATGTCACAATTTTTTCATTTCAGGTTTGTTTGCGGGATATTTTTTTCAATCATTTAATGTCTCCCTCTAAAGGTGAACTGATACCGAAGGCTCCTAAAGTTCAGTTAATAGGGATGTGAAATTTCATTTTTCTGGCTTAGACTTCATGTTTAAATTTGATTGCTTTTATCATAATTATAAAAACGGAGGCTTCGCTTTTAGCCCTGGCTAATTCTATGTATTATTAACAGACTACTTACATCAACTGCCTGAAATGCCTCTTCACAAGCACTCTGAAGTTTCCTCATCAACCAATCTTTGTCATGCTGTTTTCCATTCAGAATCTATATTTAAAAGAATGTTCTAAAATAAAACATTAACATAATAATTATAACAACAATTCAATACCTTATATAGCGCTATTTACAAATGCTGATCAATAGCGCTTTACAATATATACAGTACCACAAATGAAGAGCAAAACAGTATGTTTTTTCGTCTTTCACCCACGTTTCGACCCACTTTACCAGCCTTCATCAGGGTGAATGGCCATTACAAGCATCACACACCATTGATAACAACAACACACAAAATTAAAAATTTTCGCGCGCTATATGGAAAGCTAAATGCGCGCGCACTTTTTACTGGCTGCGAGAAAAAGAAGCCACTTTCATTTAAGCTTTGACGCTGAATGCAGTTCAACCTATAGGCCACGGGCCTTCTTTATCCCGGAGCACCGACTCCCCTCTGGACACTCTGTCAATCACTTTTATGGCGACATCCTCAGGACCACGATGTCTTGGGCCAGAAACATCTCTAGACACAAGATCGTCCTTATCTCTACGATCAACAGAGAGCCTTGAGTGAGCTCTAAAACGAGACTTATGGTACTTTACAAGACATCAAGTATACAACATCACTACTATTACAGTCTAGTTCTCAATTATCAGCATAACTTTTTCCAGTTCTGTAAGAGGTACACCTTTCACCCGGTCCCTGGTACTTACAGACCTGGCATCGTCTTCTTTCACATACTACTGTCCCCTTCGAGCCCCACTCTCTATTGTTGCACGCTTAGCGTGTACTAGGCAGTCACCCAGACTCTTGGGTCTTCAAAATGCCACAAAGGTTACTTCTTTGATGGCTTTCCTGCGCGTGTCTGAGCAAAGTAAGAGCCGTTGAAGTTCTTGTAGAATGCCACCAAAGTTAGGAAGGCTTGAATGGTATGTTACTACCATTGGTATTCTGTTGGTAGTACTCCTAGGGCGTCGTGTCAATGCTTCCTTTCTGCTTGGTTTTCAATCTCGCTATCCTAATTTGCTTCAACACAAATGTTTTCAATACCCCCTGGCTACAAGAAAACTGCATAAATCAGCAGCCCTGTGCTCAAACCAGTCCAATGTAGAACATATTCTTCAAAGTCTCAAGGCCTGGGCACATGGAATGCTATCCTTGCACATCTGGGGATGACATGAAGTGAGTTACAAATACTGGTGTCTAACCGTCGGTTTTATGTATAAGTCAGGCTTTATTCTTCCTTTGTTTTTTATTACCTGAACATCCAGGTAATAAATCCTCTCTCTAGATCAGTCCCTCGTGAACCTAATCGCGTCATGGCCTTCATTGATATAATTCAAAAACTCCAAGCTCGCTCCCTGTCTACACCACGAAAATGTCATCAATGTATCGTAACCAAATGTAAAGTTTGTTAATGGATAGATTGAAAATAAAGTTGTTATCCCAGACGCAGGTAATCTTAAAAAGCGTGATATGTTAAAAAAATATATAGGTTTAGAGTTAACCCAGCCACCATTCCAACGACGCAGTTTGTCACCGAATATATGCCACCGATTGAAGTCTCTGACTTACTGGGATGTCTCGTAATGGAAACCATTGTACAAAACAATAGTTTAAGGCCTTCAAGAGATGGTGGTTTTTCAACCAAGTGGTGTCAGGATTTGTGACAAAGATAAAACAATTTCGGGCAAGTCCACTGTAATCACTTAAATTGTATCACTCACAGCAAGAGGGAATAAGCTCAGAGAGCTAATCCCTCATATAGGCCTAATACCCATGGTAATCCCTCTAAAGATATCTTTAGATCTTCTCCGAGATCCATTGTTCCAAAGGGGGTTGATTTATAGCCAATCACATGTCCTTAATTTTGCCAACGTTGACAGCTGGGCAAAGCCCCACGCAATGCTTCGCGTCTCTCGCGAATCAAACTGTTGGCGGAAGACGTTCGTTAAGTTAATAACTTTAATACTTTCCACTTTATTACTTTCCAACTCACGCCAGTGGACACGTTTGGATCTTAATAGTACTAGAAATCAGTGTAGATTTACAGAAGAGGTTACGGTTGTGGACCTTCTAATTTCTGATCCTTGTGCTTTTTTTTTAGTTTTTTATTGCATAACAACTTCAACTCGCAACTTCAATAAAACTATTGGCTATAGGAAGCTGCCTTCCATTGATCATGAGGAATTAAAGATAATATTGGAAGTTCTCTCTTATTTGATGAAGCATGTTCTGATCTTGACTCGTTGTTTGATTCATATCATTCTGTTTTGAAATCAACCCTTGATGCCTGTGCTCCTAAAAAGACACATCTAGTGCCCACCGCGACAGTTGAAATACAAAATTAGGTCTTCATGCTGGTATGTTAACAGCAGCAGATTAAGGCGAAAGAGGCGGTCATGACAATAAATATCCTCCTACCAGTGCACGTTCAAGATGAACTTTGTTGCCGAACATTGAAGACTCTCAATTTTAGTCATAGTACATATCGTACTGTGAGCCCGTACCTCACTAGCAAAGCCAATATATGATCTTACCAATGTGAGATATAGTAACTTTCTATGTTTGGTAGTGAATGACTTATAAAACTATTGCGCCGCAAACATGTCAGCATCCTATTTGTCTTAGCTAAAATAGTGCTAATGCGAGAGTCCCATAAGAGGTTTAAAGGTTTAAAAAAGGTTTAGAGGCTTGTTTATAGCGGAAAGTGCACTTAGCTCATACAGCTAGTTAACAGGCACTCCACTCAAATATTTGGAAACAAATAATTCAAATACAACATAACAGGATTAAAAACCCCAACTGGCAGGAGGCAACCAGTTGGCTATTTACAAGCGTGGCCGAGGATTTGAACTCGGGACGACCGAGCAAAAATCCAGCAAGTGGCCAGAGCGGGACTCGAACCCGGGACCGCCAGATTGGGAGTCCAACGCGCTGACCACTCGGCCACGCTGCCTCCTGCCTCCGAGGTCTTTTACTTGAGTGACGCGTTTAAGTGAGTTGGAATTGGAAGTGTTAACGCTAGACGCCAATCGCTCCAGCACTACAGACTGTACAGGTCCCCTTGGAGAGAAAAACAGTCTTGTACACTTTCAATGACTCTAGAACATTTATAGTCATCTGCGAAGAACGAAATACGATTCTGTATCGCCAGGGAAGTCATTCACATAAACTAGAAACAGCAGAGGACCGAGGATGCTGCCCTGATGGACTCCTGATGGAACTGTAGAACAGCTTCACGTGAATCGTGGAGCAAGCCCCGCTGAACGCGTCCACTTAGATAGCTCTCGAACCACTGTAGAAGTTTACAACTGACTCCTTACCGGGAGAGTTTCAGATCAAGAGAATCGTCGTTGCGGTGTGAAAATTGCCTCAATATTTATTTCATATTTAAATAGTATTTTGCAACGAGTCGACTCGGTAAGTTAACATGTGAGCTCACTGGTTCGATTACGAATTATGAACCCGTTGGTGAACCCGTTGGTTCGGCGGCAAATTAAACGCAGCCTAAAAATCACATTCTGTGTACTACTCACAGCTTAATTCAACTTCGAAACGAAGCAACATAACAACCCTATTATCCAGCCAAACTCACACACGCCGGCTTCCTTTTCTATCGATTTATACTTTGACTTTTTCTACGCAGTAGTTTTTGTCTGTTGCAGCCAATAAAAATCGCACAATTTTTCGGGACGGGCACGGGATAGGAATGTTTAGGTGGCTCGATACAGTTTTCCAGGATCTATACCTCCCAAGTTTGAGCATAAACTAGGTCGCCATACACAAGGATTTGGAAAAATTGCCTCCACAGTTGTATTAGATAAAAATTGTTATGATTAGGGTTACAACGACATCAGAGTTGTCATAGCAACGAAGTACCGCCATTACCTATTTTACTTGCAGAAGTATATCTCGGCACTGGGAACCGTTATACCAAAATCGTTCACGGGAGCTTTTCCTCCAATAACGGCCTCGATTTTTGTGAAGTTTAAGCGAAATCTGTAAGTTTAGAGCGTTATCGAGATATTTTGGATGAAGTTTTTATGGTTAGAAACACAGTAAAAGTGGACAATCTTGATGTTCGGCTGTTATCTGTAGAAAACAAAGCGCTTTGGCATGCAATTTCACCTCATAGTAGTTCAGTCAATCTTTTTCAAAAAAAGTTTGTGAAAGATCATGGAGATAGCTCCAGCCGATTGCTAGAAAGAAGGGTTTGATTAGTATGTATCGAAGTGCTCTTGTTAGCGGTTTTGTAAAAATTTTGGTCTTCTTTAACAAATTAGTGAATAATTTTTAAACCGATCGATAGATTTTTTTAAGAATTTAATATTCTTGAGATTATCCTTCCTTTTATATGACCTTTTAGTTTCAAGATTATTGATATATGGTAAGGCAGTAAAATAAGGGTTACAATTCGTTAATTTTTTATCGGAAGTTTCGTCAATAAAAGTAAAAGCCCCTCGTTATTCAAGGCATTGCCTCCAAGTTTCATTTTCACGTGAACAGCAGTAACTAAAAATGCAATTGAAATATGCAAAACTGCTAGCCATTGTTGTGCACGAAAATATGGAAGTTGGAGACAATACCCTGAATAATGAGAGAGGTTCTCACTTATAAACACAAAATTTCTGACAAAATATTAGCGAATTGTATCCCTTATTTGACTCCCTTACGATATATCAATAATCTCGAAACTAAAAGGTCATTTAAAAGGAAGGTTAATCTCAAATCTATCGAGCGGTTTAAAAATTATTCACTTATTTTTAAAGTAGACCAAAATGTTTACAAACCGCTAACAAGAGCGCCTCGATACATACTAATCAAATCCTTCTTTCTAGCAATCGGCTGGAGCTATCTCCATGATCTTTCAAAGACGTTTTTAAAAAGATTGAAACTACTATGAGGTGAAATTGCACGTCAAGAGCGCTTCATTTTCTACAGAAAACAATCGAACAACAAGATTGTCCATTTTTACCGTATTTGTAACCATAAAACGTTATCCCAAAATACCTCGATAACGCTCTAGCAGATTTCGCTTAAACGTCACGAACATCGAGGTCGCTATTGGAGGAAAAAGCTCCCATCAACGATTTTGGAAGAACAGTTCCCAGTGCCGAGAAATACTGCCGCAAGCTATGCCAGTCCGATGTCACTGCATCCTTGCTCATAACAAATTTTCACCTTTACCTGATACAATTGTGGTGGCAATTTTTCCAAATCTTTGTTTATGTGCGACGTAGGTTATGCTCAAACTTGGGAGGTATTGACCCTGAAAAACTATATCGAGGCACCTTAAAAAACAAGAAAATTTGTGACTCCCATGAAAAAGATCGACCGAATTTATGACGCTGGCTGACTACGTCATACAGCTAATAAGACTTGTGCTCTGTGCTTTAGAGAGTAATGAAAAATGTTACGACTTAATTTTTCTTCACAGAAAAAATCTAAATACATGTAATTATTACTTAACGGAATTGTGGAAAACTATCTCTGAAAAGAACTATATCTATCGTCTATAGAACTGAAACATTTGCTGTTTCTGGAGTAAGGCCTGATTTGGCTGCTCAGATAAAAAATGCCAAGTTTCCATGCTTTTGGTTCTTTAATTAAGGCTTACATTAACTAATACGCACACAGGATTGTCATCAAGGGCTTGTGCCTGATTTCAACAAAACATAACCAATTAATAAACAAGATAAAGCATTAAGTAGAAATTTTCTGTAACGATAAGCCTTGAGCAGGCTCACTTGTGTGAGTTTGGGGGACATTTTGGCAATGGAGCTGCCCGCGCAAGCAAAGCTGTCCCATTGCCCTCTGTTAGGCACGATAGATGGAATTTTTTGCCTCATATGACCGGTATCGCTCTGTAGCTGGTCAAAGAATGTTGTTGCTGGGCACCCCTTTGAGCATCTGCCGTGTTTTAGTTCTCAAAGAAGAAGTGGGAAACAATTTCATTCTTGCTTCTCCGACAGAGGCCACTTAACTGCAGGTGGTGCGTCTGGAGACTTGTTAAAAATGGAGGCAGGTCCCCACAGAGCTCTATGTTAGATAAATGACCGTTCCAGCTTATGTTGAGGACAGTACATAGGAGTCCTGTGTAGCAACCATCAAGTTGTTTTTCTGATGCAATGGTCAATGTCCAACTCTTTGACCTGTGAAGAACCTCAAATGACGGACATACGGACATATAGTCAAATTCTTCAGTAAGGGCTTCAGTGTCTAATACTGGAAATACAGCAAATTCTTCATTATGGGTCTCAGCATCTGAAACTGAAAATGTAGCATTGAGCTCTTCCGTTTGTGTCTCCTTGTCCACCATAATTTCATCACTGTCAACATTCATACACATGTTGGGCTCTTCAGTAACAGGGGCTTCAAGCTGTGCATGTAAGATCTTCGACCATTCCAATAAAGTACTTGGTAAAGCCTCTGTAAAGTTTATTTGAGATAACTGTTCGCCGCCTTGGTCCAAGAGCATTTGTTTTCTGATAAACTCTAGCTCTTGTTGTTCAATATCACATTTCCGTCCGGCCTTTGCTCCCACAGTTCTTTTCAATGCCGCCTCGATGTGTTCCGCCTTGTGCACTTTTTTCCCTAAATTCAACGTCAGTACCCTATGGACGTTAAATTTGTCCTAGTTCGGTAAAGGCTTTCCAGGGATAAAGTGGTGTTCACGAACTCGCTAACTTTCCAATACTTTCTTTGCATCCATGTGATCTCCACTTATTATCGATATTCAGGGATTGACTTATTAGGCGTAACCACTGACAATACTTTAGGCTTTAACCGTCACATCTCAAAAATATGCGAAAAGGTTAACAACCAATTCAGACTTCTATAAGGCGATTGTGCTACCGCACTTTCATTATTGTTCACTTATATGCGGCACTTCTGTGGCACGAGAAATCATGATAAACTAGAACTTTTGAATAAACGCATTTGAGATTAATATTTAATTATGTAAATTCGAGTTATAAGGAGTTGCTAAAGAAGGCTAAGACAAACTGCACAAATAATCACAAACTGCTTATTGTAGTGTTTAAAAGCTTATTTGTCTCTGCGTATCCTCAATATCTTAAGAAACTGTTCTCTCTTCGCAGTTCCAAATAGTTTTTAAGAGGGAATAATCTAAGCTTACTTGAACCTAGGACAACCACTTACGGACTCGAGTCCATCAAGTACGAAGCTGCAAAGCTCTGGAACTCACTTAAGGTTGATTACCACTAACGAGTTTTTGGCTAAGCACATCAAGGCACGTAAATTTTAATCACTTAAATAACATAGAGACAACATATAAAGTGCTGAGCTAAAACGTGAAGTTGAGCGAGGTTCTACTTTTACGTTTACGTGCGACCTTTCATACATTGCCTCTATTGTATTTGCGAACGTAAATTTTACCCAGGTAAGCACGTAAAAATTACGTAACAGTGACAATCAACCCTTAAAGACGACATGACACAAATAATATCGATCGATGACTTTAAAAATTCCTTAAGAAATTTGAATTTTCATTAGCATTACTTTTATAATTCTTACAAACTTTAATCATTTTCAATAAGTTTTATTTTTTATTTTGCGCGGAAATATTAGCTCAATAGAGCTACTCTGTAAATTCAAGTTAAAATAAAGTTTATGTATGTATGTATCCACGTATTTATCTATGTACATTTGTTTCAAACTCATTATCATACACGACATTACCATAACTAACACCAAAGGAAGATTTTAAGCAGTTCATTATTGAACTGCAACATATGATCTATTAGCTGTCTGAGGTGAGGGATGTTGAGAGGCTACTACTTTTGGCAGCTCCTAGATAGAGTTTAGGCTCCCGTGGCTGGTAAATCTGCACCTTCCAGTCATCAGCCACTATGTCAACGGAACCAAGCACTCATTGTACTGACTAATCAGTAGTAAAATTAGGAGGGGATAGAAAAGGGAGTGAAAGAGATCCGAAGGCTGAACAAAGCCCAGTGCCACTATTAAATGCTGTACCAAGCAGATAGAGCCGAAGCTGATGCAAGTAAGGCAGACTGTGCCTGCACCACCCAACTGCCTGCTAACTGCCAATACAAAACGGTGCTCTTTGATTTTAACTGCATTAAATTTATTTACATGTAACTGCATTTACACCATGCAATGGATAATTAACACACTATGAAAAATACAAACTGAAATACATAAAATAACCAAAAACAGTTAAGCACAACTTACCACAACTTTGTGCCAACCTTGATTGCTATTGGATCTACTCGCTGAAGTGGTCCCTAATCTAGATTTCACATCACCTCTGTTATCACTGCCTCTTTTATCTCCTCGGCGAGATGGAGGTCTTCCTCTGTAAGGGTTACTAGATCAAATAGTTGCAACCAAATTAATAACATCATATTATGTCTCGTGAAACGTCAGAAACACTCATTTCTGTAAAGAAAATAGGTCATTCCACATTCAGAAAGGACTCAAGAGCCATTTTTATCATCTTTCAGCTAGCAAGCCTCGTAGGCCTTTGGTCTATAAACCTTGTGGTGATAATTACATTAGGTTATCAAGAAAAAAGAGTTGTGAACTGATGAACAGTGAAACCTTTGTAATGACTCTGAACCTGCCCTTTACCTATGCGAAATTTCTTCTATTCTTTTATTTTGGGAAATAATTGCAGGCCCAGTCTTTTCACAAACAAAGATTAATATTGAAGCCCTGATGATACATAATTGGAGACCCGTTTTGGAAAAAAAACAAGTTCGCTCTTATCTAGCGAAACGTTTCTGGTCAGGAACTACCTAATCATATAAGCATGCACATAGTGGTCTTTTAGCCCAAGGATGACTTGATTAGTTAAAAATGTTTCGTATTTTTTGACTGTTTAGCATTGCAAAACAGTCTTCTCAGGGAGCATGGAACAAAATTGAGTGTCTAACTATCAATTACCGTTACCGTTGGAATTTTTGGTCCCTTAGTGATGAGCTATTGCTATAAGCAGCAGTTATTGTTGAGATACAATTAAAAGCTGCTTAAAGTCATTTTGATTTTTTGGAGAAAAAAAAGTGTCAGCTATTAACTTTACAAAATGATGAAAAATTTAGACCCCCCCCCCCCCCACCCCTAAAAAAAAAAATCAAGGATGAGAAAATGGCATTTTGGCTTTCGCACGGCTTTATCCTTGATTTCGAGGAGATGGAGGTTTGCTGTTCCATTTCATTCCTTCCAAGATTGTAGCCTCATTTACATGTAGAGACTGTTTAAAAGTGACCGGTTGGAAAATAATCCATAACTCAAAACCTATGGCAGAAAATGACTCTACAAACTACCTAGCAGGACATAAATGAGTTTTATTTGCCAATTATTTTAGTTAGTAATATTTTTATTCGAGCCTTCTTAGTCTTATAGCCTTTTTACGCTTTTAAGCTGTTAGCCCTTTACATTTCTGTGGTAGTTAAGTCTTTTTTAAAGCTTGATTGTAATAATATTAGTATTGGTAATTTCAATATTGTTCTTAGTGATGACCCCCCTGAAAACCACTTAAGAGTTGTCAGGCGGAGATGCAACCTGCCCTGAACAAGCTGTCTACCTGGTCATCCCGAAGTATCTTGGCGCTCAACCCTAAGAACATTAACGAAATGCTTCTTTCAACTCCCCAGATGTCACAAACTCATGGACTAGACGGACACTCCATAAATCTCTGCGCAAGTTGAAAGAGTCTCGAGCGAGTTTAAACGTTCTGCTTACTCGGGACGAAAGTGCACGAAAACCTCAACTGGAAATCAAAGAAAAACTCCAAGATCTCAAGTTGGTACGGAACTTTGTCCGTACTGACAAAGTTGAAATACCTAGCCCCGTATAATGTCAGAAAACACTTGGCACAGTGTCTTATTTTGCCGGAGATCGATTATAATGACATTGTCAGTAATCCTATACCAGATTATCTTGTTAAGTAAGTGACTTCAGCGAGAACAGTTAGCAGCTGCTAGTTTTGTTTTAGGGCGCCATGCAACCAAGCGTGAAGCAAGCCTTGGTCCGTTATCATCCCAGCTCTGCCACTCCTATTTACTTACGTGTGTTCGCCTTTGCGAAAGGCTTGGCCTCCACCTTTATATTGACAAGTTAGAGGGACCTGCGACTAGCTTAAATATCCTCGGGATTGAACTTGTTTCCCATAGACTTCAGGCTCGCCTGCCCGCTGAGAAGAGAGACCGGATTGTTGCGCTGCTTGAAAAGTGGTCCACCAAGCGCTTTTGTATGAGGCGGGAGTTGGAATCCTTGATTGGTCACCTCCATCACGCCTGCAAGGTTGCCCCACAAGAGAGGACATTTCTTCGTCGGATGATTGACTTGCTTTGTGCCTTCCGCCTGGACGATCACCCCATCACGCTAAACCAAGAATTCCGTCGGGACCTTACCTGGTGGCGGGAACTTTTCAAACCTAGGATGGCCTTAGTTTCCTTTGCATGACCATGTGGGTGCCCGTCCCGGACTTCCAAGTCTCCTCAGATGCTGCAGACTCACTGGGCTATGGGGCTATTTTTACCACCCCGTGGTTTTGCGGCGCTTGGTCAAATGAGCAAAGGCCGTTATCGATCGCGTACAAGGAGCTCTTTCCCAACGTTGTAGCCGCCCCCTTACGGAGTTCTCAGTGGGTCTCTCGGCAGGTCGAGTTCCTGTGAGTAGTTATATTTCATTAGAATTAAGCCCCTGCCTTCCCTTGCCTTCCTTTTATTATTATGCATATGCCTCGAGTCTATGACGTCACCCATTGTTGGCCGACAACTTGACCCACGCATCCATTAAAGTATACTTGTCAGCGGTACGTTCCCTTCACATTGACCATGGCTTGTTGGATCCTGAGCATTTGCGCAGGGGAAAAAAGCGGATTCAAGGTCCAGTGTCACCCTGGATCATCTGCGGGCGATTCAACGTGGACTGGACTTCTCCAGGAGAGATCATGTGATGCTGTGGGCGGCATGCTGTTTGGGTTTCTTCTGTTTCTTACGAGCTGGAGAGTTCACGGCGAATTCTGCATCTCGACCTAGTATCCATATGACCGGTGACTTGCAAGCTGACTCGCTGGTGAACCCTACATGTTTAAAGTTCATATTAAGTACTCGAAGACTGATCCGTTTCGCGTGGGCTGTGATAACTTTACCTTCGTTTGTCTGAGCATGGCTTAAAGAAATATATTACAGTAATTTATTCCACTTCATTTCTCTGTTCATTACAGCCAATAAATATTCCGGTGGCATAACTATAATTTTCAGGCGACATAACTCGTATGCGATGGCGGCCCGCTTTGCGATTCCAGTCAAAAGCCGGATGAATTGGTTTACACGCTCTCGCGTTAATTCCAGGCTAGACGACCATTAAGTGGTAATTTTCGAATGGCTACGGTTACGATCAAATTCCAAAACAGTCACAAATGGTATATTTGATCCACCTCGACCAGTTATCAATGCTGATTAAATCCACTGAAAACCCAAGCCATTTTTATCATCTGGCCCGTGTGCACCCAACCTCCACTTGCGACGCGGGCGTTAAATACTATTAAATCACATTTAATGTAGTTAACGACTAGGAGCTATGGTCTCTAGTGTTTTGGTGGTCTTTGGTGGCGTGTTGGCCATCTGTAGCGCTGTTGAGTGACTACGTTGGCGTGTGTAGCGTTTACCATTGTTCGTGAGCATGGGGGTAGAGATTCCTGTCCAGCGGTATATCGCTTTGGCGCATGCGCAGGTCATGTTTCTACGTTGCATTTGCGTTGTACTCGAAGCCTTGTTAGCGTGACGTGGCGTGGCGTTCTAGTAGCGTAGCGTTTCTCTTGGTGCTTGAAAAATCATAGCCCAGACAAACAAACTGGTTCTAGATTTTAGTAGTATTCATAGTTTTTGTTATTACACCACGTATGATGGTAATTTTTGACGGTTGTTCCAGTTTCGAACATTTTGCATGCAACTTGGGTAAAAACAGCTAGAATAACGAGGGCGCGAGGCAAAAACAAGCAGAGTGCACCCATCTCTTTATTGCAGTTTTTGAATGTCCTATATATGGCTGTAAACTGTGCAAAGTTTGAAAAAAATCGGTATCGCCTAACTCTATCCTTTTCAAGGGAATTCCCTTACTTGCAAGTTATGTTGTAAATGTTTTCAATAAAATGACATAAGCTAATTGATCTTTGTTTAATGAAGCACACATGAAGAGGTACAGCCTTTTGTGTCAAAACAAAGAAAGTGTAAGTAATGTTTAAAACATGAACAGCAGTGATTAATCACTGGCACAAGAATTTTAAAAAATGTCCGCGGAGTATTTCATCTCCATAGGATTGCTAAATAATGCATTATATTTTTTCCTTTTAAAACGTGTTGATTGAAAAAGGTCTAAAAACAAAAGCAGCAAAATAACAAATGTTGGGCAGAAATATTTATGCAAAATAATGAATTATGCAACTAGAGTAAACAGTTTAAACGTCTACTCGCCTCCGCAATACAGCTATCAAAATGAAAGAAATTTCAGAGTCAACCAGGTGCACAAGAAGAAAAAGTAGAGTGTCGCTAAATCTTACGGAATTGCAAACTAGCAAGAATTACATGTAAATTTTGTTGCTTGTCACTCACTTCACCCACACCTTCTTGAAATGGTAACATGGCCCGTGGTTTGGTGGTTTTTTGGTTAGAAAACTTCGTATTTCGTTTTAGAAAAAGTTCTGACTAGTCAATGACCTCTTTGTTTGGGATGAAAAGGTTTTTTGAACTTTTTCTGGAAGATACGTTTTGTCAAATTTTTGAATTTCAAATGTATTTGCAAATTAGGAGGACCATCCATAAAACTTCATGTTAACTAGGTATTCCATTGTTTCAGTCACTCAAACCCATATCCCATGAGGCTGAATTCAAAGCCCTCTCCTGACTTTTCAGTTTGCAGAGTTTTATCAGGTATAAAGGTCCTTCAGTGTGATAAAATCTGCAAAGTGAATTGGACAATACGCCTATTGAATATTAATGACTTTTGTTCTGATACCAAAACGTTGTGTGTACTGATGTGAGCATTGATTTTTTTAAGGAGTACGGAGTTAATATTTTTTTAATGTTACAAATTCAAGTCATTAAAAAGAAAACAACTTATTTTTGTGTAGAAATATTGAATAGCAAACGACAACTAAAGTGAAACCTTGATCGTATGGTACAATTTGCAGTTTGCCATTTGCTTCAAATATAATTTTAAATCTCTCTAATACCAAGAATTAAACATTCTAAAAGGTGCTGGGTTTTGCACGTATCAGTACATGTAACTCAATGACAAGTACAGGTCAGGAGGCATACCGGCCAAAGCAAAACCACAGCGATCTTACTTAGGAATAGCCTGAATTTCATCCGATTGCTTCGGGTCGTTTTCTCCTCTGAGCAACGTCTGAATCAACCGCCATTAATACCATCCAGTGACGTCACTACCCGAAAACCCGGTAGTGATTTTGATGGTTGATTGTCTAAACATTCGAATAATTATGTATAATTATGAGAATTTTTGGCGGGATTGTCGCTTGATATTCAGTGGATCGCATCACTGCAACCAGTTGCAAAAGCACTTGAGACACTGTACCGTATTTTGGCTTAAATGGCCTGTCCACGATCTTGTGCTTGTGCCCCCCTCCTCCACTCCTTATCAAAGTTGCTAGCAGTACAAGATCATGCTCAAAACTTGGAGGAACAACTTTGAATGGCAGGGAGGAGGGAGGTCAGTATTTTATCTCAAAGACCTGTGACTAGCAGCAATTTGAAGCAAGAAAGGTTGTGTTTTGGTGAGAGTGTCTCAACATTTTTGCTACTGGTTGTCTGAGTCCTTCATACCTCTATAGCCATGGTGCCCGATTATTACTCAAGGTGAAACGTGGCGCACTTCTTGCACCTAAGGAGGTGGTTATAACAAATAGTATTTCATTTCCCTAGATTTCCGTGTTTAAAATGGTGAGAGAAAAACTTACTTTTACAGCGGTGTAAAAAATAAGACAGGCGGTATACCGATTACATAACGCCACTGCATATCAAATGCCATTGCGTTACAAATACAGGGGTGAAAATAGAGGTTTGGCAGCTTTATTCGCAACTATAATATCTCTAAATATCAAGAAAAGGAAAATTATGCTGTGATTATGCATTCACACTTCTCAGGGTTTAAGGTAGCTGAACACAGTTTTGGCAGTTTGTGAGTGTATGTCATTTGCCAAATTATAGCAAGAGAAGGGTCGCAGCTCACAAGCTGAAACTTGGCATATGAAAAATATACTGATGAAAGATTTTGATTGACAGGTAAAATTTGACATTTTCGTAGTTTCCATGGCAACATGAACGATTGAATACAACCTTAAAATTTCACTTTTGCTCAGTTTACAGAAAATTCACTCATTAGATTTTCCTATAAACTTGAACATAGCTTACTATAACTAATCATAACCATTTGAAACTTATTTGACCAAATTTTAACAGAGGGGTTTTTAGATAATCAATAATATAATTGTACTGTAATTATTAAATGTGTCACAAAAATCGTCTGTTTAACTTCCATTTTATAGTTCTCATTATCTAAAATACGATAAAAGTAAAAATTCCTCCAAATATAACAAAATTTTAATGAGTAGATTTTGAGAAATCGTCTTCTTTTTACCATTGCTTTTTCGCCGCCATGTTTCTTTGTCTGAGTTAAAACACTCCCCGTAACGCGAGTTACCGCTGACCGCCCGCAAAACTGTGTTCAGCCACCTTAATCACAACGCCGGAACTTTAAGCCATGTCACGGTAGATAATAGCACATGCGTTACAACAAAATTGAGGCAAAATTTAAAAGTCACTACATTCTTAAGCGCTTTTTTACGCAGTTTTGCTATCAATGACAATGATGTGTAAGCTGGGAAAAGCAACAGAAAGTGCCACTCTATTTATTTATCTCGCTATAGTCTTCGCTTTGGGAAGTTGAGACGTGGAAATCGCTTTTTGAAGTAAAAAACTTAAATGAGACTGTGGTATACTTGCGTGGAGTTCCTTACATTTATCGTAAACAGCAAAATTGCGCTTGTCTTCGAAACTGAAATGCTAAATTGAACTACGAATGAAGAATCATTGCGGAGAGTCGGTAGGTTTTTCATTTAGAGCAGCTTAGTGGTTTCGGCAGTGATTTTGTTTATGCGAAGTTTTCTGAGATCAATGTTATATTTCGTCCTTCTAGCTATTTTCACCATCAAGTGTAATAATTCTGTTAGCTTTTCTTTCTTGTTTCCTTGTTTTCTTTTTTCTTCGTTAAGGACCAAATAGCTTCTTTTCGATTAAAGCAAATCGTTGTGTTTTGAACTAAGTGATTGCGACCGACTTTGATTGTGGAATTACAACCGGTTCAGAGTACTGCACGTAGTTGAAAGTTTGAACGTTAAATATGAATTACGATCGAAAAAAGTAAAGCAATTCTGTATCAGGTAGACATTGCCAAACGATATTTATTGTTTTGCCACTTAAAAATCGTGTTTTATTTCTGCATGAATTAAAGCAAAGGAGCAGTGATGTCACTAGACGGCATTAATGGCCGATCGATTCAGACGTTACTGAGGGAGTAATAACGAATCGGATGAAATTCAAGCTAAAAAATTGGCACTGGATAGTTAAAGAATTAAAATCATTTAATGCTTACAATCTTGAATCAGATCTGTGACCACCCCTTCCAACATTATCCATATCAATGTCATCATCGTCATCAACTAGGTGAGATCTAGGGTGTGGATGGTTGCTCTTTTCTTGATAATAACTGTTGCCACGACCTCTTCCTCTACCTCCACGAAAAGACCTTCCTCTTCTTGGTCTCTCAGAGCCTTCAACGGAAAAAGGTACATTTGTACAGCTACTTTTAATAGCTAAAAGCAAAGAAGATACTACGTGTATGACTTATAAGTTCTTAAAATATGCAAATTTATAAAGTGCACAAATAATTCAGTGAACAAATAATTGAGGGAAAATTCATGAAGCACGCCTGAGGATATAACAAACTGCTAAGGGACTGTTTAACAGGGTCTTGTTCCATACAATTTTTGAAAAGGTTTTGTGGTTGAGCAAAACCTCGCTCGTCCGAAGGGCGACTTTTGAAGTTATCTTAATCGTCTGTACGAGATTGTAGTCGTCTGGGACGACCGGACGGCTACGAATATGGATCCCTGCAAACAATCTCGTACCCAGATCTCTTGTTGACGAAGTCAAAGTCGGATCTGGTCAAATCCGATTTGTACACGTCATTGCCTGTCAGGAATGTGACAGGCAATGAAAAAGCGCATGCTCGAAACAAATCCTCAAATTTCGACGTGCTAAACAAAGAATTTGATAGAGCCGTGAAGCCTTTGTCTAACAAATAACAAAACGTGGTTATACGCACATCTTAAGTAGGAATCAACTAATTTGTTGTTGTTGTTCTTTGTTACATCAAATTTAAAATGACAGTTCAAATTTAATCCTCATAGCGTGTGCTAACACCTAAAAGTAGTACGCGTCAACTTCTACGTGATATATTTTTTACCCTTTTCAAAAGAGTTTATTGGTACCAAGAGAGAGTTTAAAAAAGTTAAAGATAAGATAATCAAAGAAAGACTACCGTCAACTCGTGGGAGCGGTGTTTAGAAAATAATCAAGTGGTTATCAACTCTTGTTTCAGTTGTTTTCCCACAGTGAATTGACTAAATTGGAGCAAATGATAGAAATTCAGATTGTTTATCCATATTATATATCATATTTATATATATAATGTAATATACTTTTCTTGCTGTTTATTGCACTTTATTAAATAACAGTTATTTAGGTATATATTTATAGAAAAACAACAAACCAAATGAGCGAACAAAACAAAAACGAAAAAGGGATGTAGCAGGACTCCAACCCAGCACCTTCGACTCGACGCGACTTTACCTAACCTCAACACCACTAAGGCTGATTACATAACATGGCTTTTCCGTGGAACCTCCACCAGCAAATGCCGTTTAAAGATGATCGAGCCGCGTTAATCGAGCTATTGACAGTAAAAAAAACATACAAACGCATTTCATGCAATGAATGAATGAAAGAACATGGCGTACTCTTTACAAAACCAATACACCTCGTCTGCGCCGAAGTAGGATGCAAAACATATGTTTCCTTATTTCGACTTAAGCTGTTATTTTGAAGATGATGGTCAAATTCCCATCCATTTTCGGCTCAGGTTCTTAAGAATAGCATGGCATGACATTTTCTCACTTTCAGATCATTTTCCAGCACGCTGAAATCTGTCTATCCCCGTGATCTCGCGGAGTCGAAGAGCAAATGCTCATCTTCTCGTCAAGTTTGAAGTCTGGACGAGTCAAAGGCACTTGAAAATCTAATTCCCAAGTTAGCCATCGGACTGCTACGTGTCTTAAATTTGGATAGACCTCTAACCGTGCTTTAGAAAATTTGCCACAAACAAAACCCTGAGTCTGAACAGCGATCCCCTATCCCTTTCGACGCCTACTACGCAAGCTAGAGAAGCGAACGACCAAACTTCGGCGAGCGCGTGCTTCTTCGGAAACGATAGATCATCGCACTCTCGAGTTCGGACCTGATGTGCGTCTACTACGAGTGGGCGAGTGACTCATTTGTATATCTCTGTCCCTGCAATAACACGTGGTCCGCTCACGCGTACCCACAAGTTAAAAATGGTTTTACAAGTTGTATTGAGGCAGAAAACTATTTTTTCAGTAAAAAATAATTGCACACACCATAGTGCGCGCAGGAGACAACACTCACGACATTCCCTCACAATCTAGTCAATCAAAAAAATTGAATTTTCGTACTTGATCGATACTTGACCAGATCTCCTGACCTGATAAGAGATCTGGGTACGAGATCAAAACACAAACATGATGAAATGAACTATTATTTTCTTTTAAAATCCGTTTATAAAACTAAACCATACTTAAAGTTCTTGTGGCCTTTATGCTTTCAGGGCTTTTGTAAGATAACAGTAAAGGCTGGTTTTCACCAGCAAAGGAGTCAGAGTCATAATCAGAAGCATAAAACTTTACGCTCTAGTGAAAAAAGCATTCTGGATCTTATGATTCCGCTTACAACTCCGTCGTTTACGATCAAGTGAAAACTGGGTAATCGGAGTTGCAAGCACAAAGCATGGGAACGTGTAGTGATTGGTTTATCCTTCCGCTTCTGCTTCCGACTCCAACAATCTGGATTTCACTAGATCATAAACGGAACATAAGCGACGGAGTTGTAAGTGGAGTCGTAAGAAAATTTGTATTTTATTTATTTTCTTCATTCATTTTACTTCACAAACCATTTATATTATATTACAGATTTGAAGATATTATTCTTAAGATTTAAATGTCAGATTACAAGAATAAATGGAGAAGGGCAAGATATAGTGAAACTAATTTAACATGTCCTTTGATAATTACAGTTTCATTTAGGATAAAAGAGAGAAAAAGAGAAGTATATAAACTATAAAATATATGAGAGAGGAAAAAGGAAAGTACATACAAAAAATGTATAACATTCGAGGGTCGGTGTGGTGATGATTAATACCGAGGAAGATAATAGTAATACAGTGCTCTTTTAAACAATAATATTAGTTGTCTTTTCACTTATAGATAAAGCAATATCATTCCAATAATAACATCCTCCTGTATAACTGTTGGACAGAATTTTCTTATAGTTATTTTAAACCTACTGGGATTTAGGTGCTGCAAGGATGCACTTCTGGTGTCATAATTATGTTGCTTAGACACCAAGGCCAGTGTGAAATTAGATGGCTTTTTATCAACAATGTGATCGTAAAACAGTCGGCAGGTATTTAGCTTAACAATGTCAGGAAACTTAATTAAGCCAAGGTTTACATAATGAGGAGTAATATGATACGAAGTGGAAAGTTATTAATAACTCTAACAACTTTGTTTAGTAGCTTTACCAACTGTGATAATGGCGATTCCTAATTATTACCCCACAGAATGCAACCATAGTTGAAATAGGGGTAAACAAGTACATAATAGATACTTATCAAAGATTGGGTTGTTACATGTCGTTTTAGTTTCACAACGATATTTACACATTTGCTAATTTTACTATTGACATGGTCAAAATGGTCATGCCAAGACAAAAAGCAATCAATAACTAATCCTAGGTATTTTAAGCTGTAAGAATGCTCAAGATACTGGTTGGCAATTTTAGAGGAGGGTGCAAGTTAGAATTGACTTTTTGTCTTGGCCTGAAAACCAAGTATTTTGTTTTACTTAAATTCAGAGTTAATGTATTTGAACAAAGCCTTTTGCTGGCCATTCAGAATTTATTTGTTGCAGCAGAAAATCTATATGTAAATCCTTACCAGTCACAGTTAGCGAAGTATCATTGGCAAATAGTCTTATGGAAAAGTAGTTAGTTGCAATAACAATATCAATACATTTACATAAACTAGAAAAAGAACAAGACCTAAGATCGACCCTTGGGGTACTCCTGAGTTTACTTCCATGAAATCAGATTCAATGCCATTAACAAAAACTTTTTGCTTTCTTTTCATGAAGTAAGACCTAAGCAACTGATTTTCAATGACTCGCATGCCATATACGCCAAGTTTTGATAGTAGAATAGAGCTGTTGACTCTATCAAATGCTCCACTTAGGTCTAGAAAGATTGAAATCGCATAACTTTTTTCATCGAGGGCTTTCGTTATCTCATCTATAAGGTTTGCCAAACAGTCAACCGTGGCCATGCCAGATCTAAAGCCATATAGATGTGGTACAAAAATATCTCCAAGGGTGAGATAAAATGATAATTGGTTAAGAATGCATCTCTCAAAAATTTTACTTAACGCTGAAAGAACTGACATGGGGCGATAGTTATAGGCAAATCTCTGTTTACATTTTCTGCCTCATTAACTTATGCTCATCATTATCTGATAAAGCTAATACAATAAGACCCCTGAACATTGAAAGAGCATAACAATTTCAGTTATCTCTGAAAATTTGAGCCCAATATACTGAATGGTTTTGGAGAAATTCTCTTTCAAAAACTCGAAATTTTATAAAGAATGCATTCTTCATTAACTTTTTTGCCACCCAGCAATTTTGCCTTTTCAGATGGCTGATATTTCCTTAAATATTGCTTTTAATAAGCTGAAAATTGCACAAATTGTTTAAGTTAATCAGCTCTTTCAACTTTGAATTTAGTTCCTATATACAGCCACAGGTTCTTTGAGTTACATTGTATATTAATGAGGAAAAATGAAAACAATGACGTCAGCAAAGATTCACCTATTGCATGAGGAACAAGAGCCTTGTTTAAAGATTGGTATAACTTTGACAATTTTCAAGTTATCTGGAAATATGCCATATTTAAGTGACAAATATTATTTATCATAATGATACGTGTCAGCAGTTGAAATATTTCAAGTGCAGCAGAGGATAATAATAGTGGGTGTACCTTATCATAGCCGAATGATTTCTTAGTGTTGATACTTTCTAATAGTAGATAAACCTTGACTTCGTTTACTTTAGCAAAGCAAAAGGTTGATTTTTTCCGCTTCATATAGGTTGAGAAGTGGCGATCCACTTTAGGCAATTTAGATGCAAGTTCAGTTGTATACAATTTTTTGTTAAGACATCTTTTGATTTGATAATGCCAGCATCTCAAAGCAATGAAAATCTTCAGCGAGGCTACCAATTCAAATTCTTCATTTTCAAAAATTTTATAATATACGCATGTTTTACCTTTGCTTTTAGCGGATCCTGACCCCGGGCCCAGGGATCTTAACAGCTGTAATCTAATACTACTGTTGAAAGTAATTTGCATACTGAGTCACAAAACGTTCGCATGTATTGTAGGGTGCTTTATCCTTAAGATTGGCACTTCTGCTGTGTCCAGCAGAATTTTGAGACAAAAGGTATGTTGATAGATTTTAGAAAGAGAAGGTTTACTATGTGTTGAATTAACATAAGTGAACTTCTTTAGAAAGCATGCATGTTGGTTATGAGTCTCAAACAGAGTTTAATACAGTTAAGCAATAGAAAACATTTTCCGTGTTTGCATAGCCTGATATAAACACGAGAGGGGTTGGGAGAATTTGAGATAGTTATGCAAACCCGAGACGAAGTCAAAGGTTTGCATAACTGTTGAGAATTCTCCCAACCCCTCGCGTCTTTATATCAGGCTATGCAAACACCAGAAAAAAGTTTTCTATTGCTTTTATAAAAATTTAATAACTTTCCTGAGAAAAAATGCAAAACTCTTGTTATGGCACTGATTAAAAGAGAAATTCTTACCAGGCCCAAAGTCTTGTACACAAAAGGCTTGCACACGTAATCAGTTCTTGTTTTCAATTGCAAAAAAGTGCTTTCCAAAATACCGATTTTTCTTGCTTAAAATGTCAGCTTAAGCGAAAAAAAGTTGACACAGCTTGTTTGTAAAGTTTCACCCGACGAAGGAATGGGTAAATAAAGTAAACTTGTCGAGTTTTGATCACTAAAACTTTTTCAAATTTATGCTTGCGTGATTAGCGCGTGAAAAGCAAAACATCTCACGTCACAGCCATGTTTACATACTCTCATGCAAACACTCCTCTCAGCCAATCAGAGTGCGTGTACTATCTTAGCTATTTTATAAAAATGAATGGCAAACTTTAACAGATGGCAACGGGAAACATTTAAAGAATAGGGTAAGTACTTTAACATTTAGAACTTTGTGCGTCAATATTACCAAGACTTTCTAGGACAGACATTTCATGACCTTTGCCAGGTCAACTGATGATGGTCACGCATATGTTGAAGATGGCGTTACTTCATGTTGTCTGTAAAACAATTTTCAAATAATTTCTGAGAAGCTCAAATTGATTTCCCCAAAATAATTTTTACATAACATAAAAGTTTGATACCTGTATTGTATTTCCCTTCAATCTGAAAAAATTCTGATCAAAGGCACATGATGAAAATCGTCGCTGTTTTCAACGACCTTTGTAGGTAAACATCGGGTAGCCGTACGCTTTAGCTTTTTTAAATTATAATTACTCAGACTGTTGTAATGCTAAAAATATTACATATTTTGGTGAACAAAGAGTTATACTTAAAATTTTAGCAATAAGTTTTTTCCTAGTGTGGTTGTATTAGAATACAAGTCCAGCAAATCATGATGAATTTCAACCCTGTTTTTGGCTTGCGAAATCGATAGTGGGGCTTGAAACGGTTTTCTTTGTTTTTCTCAGAAAAGAACAGATCTTTCGAAGAAAAAACTACATAGCATTTGTACACTTACTAAAGTCTACCAGTAAGCAAAAGAAGAGCAATTTTCATTTTTTTAGCCTTGCCATGAATCGGCGATTTTGGTCAATTATTTTTTGCATGGATTCACTCTTATATTGTTACATGTATTATAACAAAAGGTATTTTGTCCCTCAACTTTGAGGAGACATATTTGCACAAAACCTCATTTCTACCAAAATTTGCTTTTCTAAGTATTACACTTTTTTACCACATGTACATGTACAGTAGTTGCCACCATGCCAAAATTTTTTCAATACAAGGTTGAAAAATCATATGTACAGACATGAAATTAGTCCAGTGTTAGATTTGCTAGTACATATAGGTATGTATACTCCAAATGCCAAAATTAAATGAAATTCAGGACCCCAGTTACAAACCTCAGTGCCAAGACATTAACCCTTCTTGATGATGAAATTTTCTGGCACTGTGCACATTTTGTGTTGCTGTAAATACTATATGAAACAATTTGCAGGTATTTTTGGAAGTATGGAATGTGTGTTAAATTACCAACCATGCTAAATATCAAGCCACCATTTGTCACCAAGTAACTACTCTCTGAAGATGCTGAGTGCTGCAATAAAGTGTTGTGAGTGCCAATACTTCATTACTTCGGTGAAGCACAAAGTAAAGGATTCGCGACACTCAGGAATGTATCAAAGTTACAATTTTTTGACAAGATTGGACATGCAAAGTCTGTAGGTTTTCGGTTTTATTCGGCTATTTGACGAAGTGAAAGCCGAATTAGTTCAGATATCTCGAGATCACTTCGATTTCTTTCATTTATTCTTTAACTTTTTCGAGGAAGAAAGAATTATTATTTTGGCTTCCCCAGGGTTTGAACCGACTCACCTGTGTGACCCGTCTGGTCAGAGGAGACTCTAAGTTGAGGGATTAGCCAATTGCGCTACTGCGACCCAAGGTAGTTGGCATATGAAAAATAGTTATGAAATGATGCACTAGTTTCAGGACAAGATTGGGCGTGCAAGTTCGTGACTTTTCGGCTTGTTTCGGCTATTTCACAAAATGAGACCGGACTACTGTTTTATGATGAATTTAAAGTTACAAGATGCTGCACAAAGACATTTTGTCTTTGTTGAGTGTTTGTACGCAGTAAAATTGCTTTCATGCGTTACGTGATTTTCTTGAACGTTCTCTACGTTTTTGGATTATCATAAATAATTAATTAGGGCATGTTTACATTTCAGCACAAGTCAGCAGATTTGTATCAGTTACTGAAATCATAAAATATGTCGAAAAGCTACTACTATTCGCCTGTTTAGTATCTTCTAGAACCTTATATCAAACGGTATACAAGTTCCAAGCGATTTCTTTTGATGAACTAAGTTTTTTCCCAAGAGCTGGACTGCTGTGTTTAGTCAAGTGTGACGAAGGTTGATTGTCCATTTCTGTGTTACAAGTTGGTGGAAGCCACAAGATATCTGAAGTTTAAGTGAGAGTTTATTATTATTGGCAGGGGCTGTTTAGTTTTACTTAAGTTCAAGTTAAGCTTGTGTTGGCGGATGCTGTGTTTTAAAGCTCTGTAAAGGATATGTTCCTCTGGTATTAAACTTCCTTGTGTTAATCCGACATCCCTGCGGGCTGATAGTCAGTGAATAATTATCCTCAAAACATTCGAACTCGTAACATTGAGTTTCAACCAATTCCATGCTCAACGTAATTGACTCCTTACCCATGCCTTACATATCTTTAATCAGTACATGAGACTGCTGTGCCGTTTTTGAAGCCTGATGTGACTAAGAAAAATAGAGAATTCTTTTTTCACTGTTTGTTTTGTTAGACTTGTTATTCACCGCCAGTAACCTCATATTTGACTTATGTCTAAACGTTTAGACCCAAGTCAAATTTAGAAGGATTTGTATGGAGTCATCAGAGCATAACTGGGCTACTATCGCAAAGACAATTTGTCCCGAAATGCTAGTTTTTGGCAAGTAGGCCTCTTGGATATGGCTCTTTTAAGAGTATCCTGACAAATCCCAAAATTTCACAAATTAACACCTTACTCTTACCATATTTCATTTCTTACTATTCCTCCGCATTTACACTTAATCAGTTCCACAACCACGACGCCGAAGTATACGCTCCGTAGCGTCTTGTTGAAATTAGGATGCAAGCTCTGTGGTCCCCAGGGGTGGGGAAATAGACATATTTGAAAACCTGAAAATGTCAAATTTCCCTTGGGTTGCCCATCCCTCCTATCCTGAGGCAAACCATTCATAGGTGCATAAGACAACAGTGCAAGGACAAAGGGCCTAGACAGTCCCCATTTTTCCTCAGAGAGTGTACAGCGACCGAAAAGTGAGCATGCGGGAAAATCACCACATGCAAGAAAGACGAGATGCGACGGGGAGAGAGAAAAATGAGGGACTACAGACAAAAACCCAAGCTTTTGAACTTATGCGTTGCTGTCACAACACAGAACTCTGATTGGCTTTTCCATGGAAATCTGTCAACATCTATCAAAAATGCGCCATCCGCTATCAACACTCGACATAATCACAATTTCCAGACTAAATAGAGCAAAACAAATAACTAGAGTTAAGCTCTTGTAGAAGCAACTAGTAGAAAGCCAAACCGGCAACTGGTGAGGTTCACATGGTTAAAATCCATTGCCTCTCGTTGTCTACCAAACCCCCTTTTTACACTATCAAGCTCTTCACACAAAACAGCCGCGAAGAAAATTGATATCTGGGTTATCTTTTACTTGCAATAAATATCCCCCACAATCTACTGATGACAAGAACAATGACAGCTCAATGAGAGTAGGAATCCCATTGGATGCGCTTAATTGGTTTCAAAAGCTATACACGCTTTTAATTAGTCTGGGCACCATCTTGAATTTTCAATGAATGATGTCATTCGCGGAAAGATCATACATGTGGCCAAAAATAATGGCTACCAAAGATGAAAGCTCTGTTGACGTTGATTTTGCAGTATGTTCATGTAAAAAGAAATGTTTTTACTTTATATCAAGAGGAATATTTTCTTTATGTCTTTATGGGTATGTTATCGTAACTTTGAAGCTTTCGTGCAAAGACATTCCTGGATCGATGATAGTTTGAGAGCTGATTTAAATGCCAAACAAAAAATGCAAATTAAAGTTTTGGCTTAATCGTCGACCGTGGCTTACGTCAACAGACTCGAGCTGAAATTCTTCCCAGGTAATCTTTTTTGTAGACCAATGGTTTTGATACTCTTTCATTTTTTTATGTGGGCTTTTTTAACAAAAGCTGAAAGCGATTACCGCTCGTGGGATACTTAGAATATCTTTTAGGTATTAATTAAGGCTAATTGAAAGGATTTTTCATGTTGCTATACTGATCCTTTCAAAAAGTATGATAATGCTATCTCGATAAAAAGTTTATGCTTTTCATCATCAGTTTTTCACGTTATTATGTATAGGTTTTAGGGTAAGAAAGAAATAGGACCTTGCACAGAGTAATTTTTCACTCTGGGGAGGCGTAGCTCAGTAATCCAGAAAGCCGCTATCAGCTCGACTCCTGGTTAGAGATGTAGTCACTAAAGAGAGCTGGAGCAGGGATGCATCAATTCTTCCAAAGCACTTCACTTACATTCACATTGTGAACAAGCAACGAAAAAATCCGGAGGAGAAGCAAAAAGCTATCTGAAAGCTATGTGAAAAACACCCTAGAAAAGGGATACAAATTTTTATTTGAAAATGGCTGTCACGACAATTATTGTAGGCTTATATGGACAATAAATTCATGAAGAGGGGAGTGCTTTAAACACTGAGGAAGAATGCAAGGCCTCACAATGTTAACAGTTGTAATAACTGCTCTTGTACAACAGGAGGAAATGGTTACCATAATCACATGTTTTTATATTGTGTTTGAATTCACTGAATTCCCAAGGACTGGAATGTGCACAACTCCCAACAGTAGCAGTCAAACCAAGGACCTTGGGTACGAACCCTAATTCATGTAATGTATATAAGGTATATAATGTCATCAATCCTTTCTACAGGGAGAAATGCTCAGGGAGCAATGAGGGCTTTAAGGTGTCCCTTGTAGACTACTTGTGTGCAGCCAGGCAACATACTGTCCAAAATAAAGAGAGGGCAAATCAGTTCTTTCATTCACTTAAGACAATTAACTGTCCTGCAATAGTTTCAACTAACAAACTGGACACAAGGTTCTGAGTGTAGTGAGTTAAACATCTCTCTCTAATGGAGGCAAACGTCAGTGTTATAACCACTATTCCAATTTGCCAAGACCTAGAGCTGTTGATGGCTCCTTTCCTGAATTCCCAACTGACACTGACATATCAGTTTGAGTGGGATTGCAAATGCCCCTTTGTTCAGGAAGGACCAATTTTTAAGTGGTTTAAAAATTCCTAATCCATTCTTAATTGAGAATCAAAAGGTCTGAGCAAAAATACATTGTGGTTTCAAAGTAAAAGGTTCAAGTTAACTAGCTGTAATTTGCACTTGCAGCGAATGGAAACTCAACACCTCTCATTGCAAACAAGGTTTGTTCAAAATACTCTCGTGTCACAGAATCATGTTTGTAATAGTACTGAATGGCAAATTGGCATTAAGTAGCAACTAAATATGCTGAGTACATGAAAAATATTGGTTTGCATGTATATTCATATAATTTCATTTCAAGCACAATGCCATGGTTGGCTGCTTTACCAAACCGAAGGATGATAGATAATAAATATTAAGTTATGGTTTATTAGAAATCAAATGCCCTTTTACATTATGAAACTTGACACCTGAGAAGGCATGTTCTGATCCAATGTTTTATTGTCACATAGTCAATGGTAAGCCTGAGCTCAAAAGGGACCACCTCTTTTAGGGTCATTTGGGTTGGGCAGGATTAAAGTGGTGCTGTCTTCAATATTCTTTTTAAAAAAAGACTGGTTACATTTCACTTAATATTAGCAATTTTTTTACCTTCTACCTTCAGTGCTCAATTTCAGATTCTAGTTCAGACATTTTAGCGTCAGATTCGCGTAATCTGTGTCTCTCAGCATCATTTCAACACACACCTCACTCACGTGGTGTTTACCATTTTTGGTTTCCCTCGAATCAGATTCCTGTTCAACTTCATCTTATTTTGGATGTTAGGGATAAGGTATGGCTTGTGTACAGAGCATTTAAAAGCTGACCGAGGGGAGGCTACACGTTTTCAAAAGCTACCAACCACTATTAAAAGACAATACAATACAATACTTCCGAACTCATCATCCCTAAATTGAAAAGAACAGACGATTGTATGTTTCTGCACCTAGCAAAAAAGCAATATTTAAGACATGAATATAGTGGTACGAATTACAAAAAGACTAAGTTACACATCTTTAATGTCGAGTACTCCTCCCTTTTAATTCACTGCAGCCATGCTTGCCTTTAATACATGCTGATCGCTTGGTATCTTATGTGACATGTCTTAGTGTTGCGTTTGTTATCGAATATATCCCCGTATGCCTTGAAAAGACGAAACCACACAACTACGATTATTTTAGCCTGGGAAAAGGATTCGCTGGTAGTTGTTAATGTTTATACAGGAAAAGAATGGAATAAAGCGATTCATAATGGTTTTGACTTTGCCTCTTGTCCTGGCATGGTACTGTCACACGAGTCAAAACTCAAAGATGGCGGCTTAAGTCTTTCCGCGAATGACGTCATAAATTAAAAATTCAAGATGGCGCCCAGACTTATTAAAAGCGTGTATACGAACTTCACTCTCCAGAATCAATCGACCGTTAAGGGTCAAAAGCCTGGGCTTTGTCTGTAGCCCTCATTTTTCTCTCTCCCCGCCGCGTCTCGCCTTTCTCGCGTGGGGTGATTTTCACGCGCGATCGCGTTTCTTGTCAGAGATCGTGAAAGGAGAGAAATGCCATTCCCATAATCAATAACAAAGGGACTACTAAGGGCCACACTCGAGGACCAAGGCCCGTCGAGCACGGTCGCCTTTTTTCGAGTTACATTCAATATTATAATACTTAAGGTTGGAACTTGCAACTTCACGATTACCGAGAGGAACATTAAAGCTATCTTTAGGAGGTATTTCAGCTCGTTACGATTTGATTCAGGCAAGATATTCACGATAATACTTTTCAGTAGCGGACCGAGGACCACATACTATATGCAAATTCATTCGAGATCGATTGTACAGTGTAAGAAACCATCACGCATGCTTTGTAAAATGATTACCTTTTCCTCCGAAATTCCGTGTTCCATCGAGAGATGTCGTTATTTCAAGTGTAGCATCTTCCACAGCCTTGGCAAACAGATTCCTTGACATTATCCAATTATCCAAGTGCAGAATGGTGAACTTCTAAGAGTAACCTGGCCTACAATAGTTGTCGCAGTGGGGAGGTCAGTTCTTCATGTAAGACTCCATAATATGTCCCAAATATATTAACAATGGACCATTTTACCGATACGGCGGTCAAATTTAGCCAGGGCTAAAAGCGAAGCTCCTATTAACTCAAATTTATAATTTAAATAAAACATTAAACTTGTTTTCCACAAATCAGTTAACTTTAGAGCACATTCATGTGACATTTTGAGAGAAAGGCTAAGTGATTTTAGAGAAAAATAATTTGCAAACAGTCCAAGCTAATATATAAGAGTGAACTTAATCTTACATCTAGTTGATAGCCTTATATGTACACCCAAAAACTAGCATAGCCATAATGGCTCTTGATCACAGTAGATAAGGCCTGGAAAAACAAAATTCTTGGAAAACAAATGAAGCCGAAGTTTTTGCGTTCGACAAGTTTACTTTACAAAATCTTGCCAACAAGTCTGGGGACGTGTAAACCAACCTTTTATACTTTTTATACATCACATCTGAGGTGAAACAGTACCATGAAGCGCTGTTTTTCTCATACAGACCTCGGACAGAATGCAGTATTTCACAATTTTGCAATACAAATTGCACTCATTCAGTATTCAGGACGATCGAAGCACGCGTGGGCTTTTAGCGAAACTGTTAAAAAAAAATTTCCAAAATCACCTATACGGCTAGCCGGTTCTCACTTTTGACAACCGCCAAAGTGGACTGTTTAAATTAACATTAATAGAGTTATACGCTTCAACATAATAAAGAATTTATTATGTTTATTTTTTATCATATGGTTTTTATAAAGATGTGTAATCTTCGAAAGCGTTTGATACGCGTGGCATTTTGACTACTCCTGCAAGCGATGTTCATGAGCGGCTGAAAACAAATGGCACAGCGATTAAAATTGCAAAGAGACTACTAACAATCAATAATAAAAAGAAAATAATTCGGTGAAACATATACAGAGACAACAATTTTCATTCACGAAGGCAAGTATTTCAGAAAAGTGTCTCTGAAAATCCTTGTTTATGTTTTAAGCCGGCTTCCCGGTGTTTGCTTTTTTCAAAGATGAACTCGAGGCACGAAAATCACTCAAAGCTTTCTTTTACAGCCAGAATCATAACTAAATATTCTTTAGAACGTTTCTTTCTATTTGCGGTGAGAAAATGTTTGAAGGCTTTTTAAAGTTCTATGAGCTTACAATCAAACTTGATACTCGGTCAGATCATTGTCTCAAATCTTACAAACGTGCATAAACTAAATAGCCCCATAAACTACGCTGGACTTCATTAAATTAGATATAGAAAACAAAAATCAAATAAAATAATTGCTCAGGCTTACCATGGGACTACCATTCGAGATGCACTGAAAACTATCATCAAGTAAGGCCAGAATCGCTTCAGACTTTTCAACCCTCTTACGCATCAAGCGAGGTAAAAACGAAAACGATGCCATCCGAAATCGGATTTCCGACTTTGACAAGCGAAGTATTTCTCAACCAAAAACCCAATGAACAAACTAGCCATGAATAACAGAAGACTCTTGATAGCAGCTGAATTTCATTTTGTACATTCAGTGGAAAAGACAGCTAAAAACATCAAAAGTGGACATAAAACTCTGTCAGCCTCAGCTGTCAAAGTAAACAAGTTTCAAGATGCTGCATAAATTTCTGCATGAACTCACCTGTCAAGTTTTGACCAATCAGAGCATAAAAATTGGACGTAGAGTGTGACCAACGCGTGACCTTGGTGAGAAAGTCAAAAGCAACTGGCATGTCTTCCCGGTCTGTAAAAACTGGCTGAATTTTAGCTTCCGCACAATTTTAATTGTGCGGCATATAAAACACAGCATATTTCATATGAATTAAAGCAAATTAAACTTGAGCCTGTGATCATTTGAAAACCAGTAACTTGTCAGCGGATAACTTCCAAAAAGTACTCGGCCTTGATGGGTTGACACCTGAGCCCGCGATACGGTCAAGTGATACTGGTCAGCGGATACCTTGTTTGACAGCTGTCAAAGTGATCACAACATTGGATGTGCAATAGGCCCTTTGCAGGTAGCCATTCACGTGGTACAAAACCGCCGTACTGGTGAGCAAAAGTCGCACTGGGACAAGACAAACAAAGGGAATTACCATTTAAAATTATGTATGCCTTTTGTTTGTCTTGTCCCAGTGCGACTTTTGCTCACCAGTACGGCGGTTTTGTACCACGTGAATGGCTACCTGCAAAGGGCCTATTAGCTTCCTCCTGGGTTCCCAAAGTAGTTAGAAAGTGTGAAAGTAAACATTGGTTTTCCTGTGGTGCGGACGGACGGGCAGCGGGCGGGCGGGCGGACGGTGTACGGTCACGTGATTACCAAATTTTCTTGGATGGGTAGATTTCTAAGCTATGGGGCTCCGCCCACGCGCGCGTTTGGAGCTCCGCTATTATTATTACTAGGAGTAATCGGAGCTGTTACGCCACAAGATGTAATACTAACACAAAATGTAATAACATTGACGCAAAATGTAAAAAAATTTTCAACGCAAAATGTAATAATTTCCGAATAACGACGTGCATGCTATTTCAAAATCGGTATTGCGGCTCAGTAATCATTAGCTGATCCAGATCTTCATTTGAATTATTATTATCATTATTATTATTATTATTATAATCATAACTCTAACAAAATTGTCAAATCTGATTGGCTATCAACTGCCCTGATTTCAGCCTTAATTGGACAGTTTAATAGGACAGTACGCGTCATGCCTAAGTAATTGGACAGTACCCGCCATCACGCGCGCGCTTAAATGGCTTTTTTTTCACTGCTGGCAAAACAAAATTTCGAATTTCTTGTCTTTTGATTTAAAAAATAGCCTATTAATTATATCACAAATTTTTTTAAAGTTATGATTAATTGGTAACAGAACTTCGTGTCGTCCAATTCGGTCTGTACAGGGGGGGCCCCTGGGTCTGTAATCATACTCGTGATTAAACAAATCGGACTCCCGCTACGCGGTCGTCCGATTTTGTTAATCACTCGTATGATTACAGACCGAATTGGACTCCACTCAGTCCTGTTACCATTACTTATCAATATTGATTATTGATATTAATAATAACAATAATATTTATTTTCTTCTTATTATTATTATTATTAATGAAATAACGGTTGAAACGTCGTGTTACTTCCGTGCTGAGCTAGTCTCCCTCGCAGCCGTGTTTTGTCTCGTCACGTGACACTCATCCCCAACAAAGGAGGAGGAGCGTTGCGTGACGAGACAAAAATGGCTAGCAACTGAGAGACTTAGTTGTTGAATTTAATTCAGTCGAATAAAATAGCTGTTGTCGAAAACAAGTAATATTAAAAGCATTATTCAAATGCAATTAAAATATAAGATATTTGTCACACTTTTTTCATGAGAACCAGGGCCCGGTTGTTCAAAGAGCGGATAAGTCCTATCCAGCGGATAAATCACTATCCAGTGGATAAAATTTATCCACTCGCGCCATCTCGGTTGTTCGAAAGATGGATAGCGTTATCCACTCGCTATCCAGCGGATAAATTTATCCATGGTAAGGTAGGTAGTATAAATTTTTATCCACCGGATAAACGACACAAACATGGTCGGTCGACAGTTGCATCTTTACAGTGCAACTTCAACTTGTCGCTAAACCGTCTAAACCAACTTCCCAGAAAAAGGAGAACTTTCCGCCGGCAGCTTGACCCGTTAACGTCGTACACCGGGTTAAGATGTCGATATCGTTTTGGGCGAGATGCAATCAACTACATCGTTGGACTTGTTGCAGACGACATTATGCCTGAAACGAACAGGAACCACGCCGTTTCAGCGGGGATGCAAGTGTTGATTACCCTTAGATACTAGGCGTCGGGTTCGTTTCTTCAAGTAGGACCAAGTAATCGGAGACACATTTTTAGGCTTCGACAAATCAACAGTCAGCCGAGTTGTACGTCGTGTCACACAGGCCTTATCTGCAAAAGGTTGGCGATTTCGTCAAATTTCCGTCAACGAGAGCTGAAAGAGACGAAATAAAGCAAGGTCTTTTTCGTGTTGGTGGATTTCCGTGTGCCATTGGCTGTATCGATGGTACTCACGTGAGAATAACAGCCCCTCACGAAAATGAGCCAGACTTCGTGAACCGTAAAGGTTATCACTCGATCAATGTGCAGGCAATCTGCAACCATCGAGGTAAGCAAACACGTCCATTACTTAATTTAGGATTCAGTTTAAACCAAGGGTTTCTGTCATGCGAGCAATTGGCTCGATTACTTTTATACTCAGCAATAAAATCCATCGGATAGTTACACGCAAGGCTATCCGCGCTTTGTGCAACAACTTTTTATTCACTGGATAACTATCCAGTGGATAACAGTTTTATCCACTGGATAGGCCTATCCGCTGGATAAAGTTATCCGCTCTTTGAACAACCGGGGCCAGACAACTTTGGCTGTGGCTTACTTTTTCTAGTTTCTCACTAAATAGAGGCTGAATTGTTCTTAATGCTGTTTATAGGTCGAAGGTTCTTTTATGTTGAAGTTTCCAAGCTTTGCAAAGTCAAATCAGTTTGCCTTGTAAGGCAGTTGTCGTTTGCCTAGAACAGATAGCGCAAAAAAGTTTTTAGTTAGCCCAGTAACGCATTTTTGATTGGAGTAGAGCCAAGCACGGAATTGCGATTGGCTTAAGAGTTGACGGCACCCAATCGTGAACTGGGAGATCCATAAAAAGTGCACAATTTCGCTCTTTTTAGGGCCGATCATTTTTTACCACTTGAGGGAGAGGGGATATGGGTGATTAAGGGTTTGGGTTAGAATTTTTGCATCATTATGGGAAACTGTCCACATAATCCTTCCCTAAGCCAAAATTAACACTTATTTCTCACTTAGGGCAAAATGTCGGCTTAGGGGAGGGCAGGGTAGGGTAGGTGGGCAGTTTCTCAGAAACGTATAATCCGATCCTTTTTAGCCAAACCTCTTAATATAGAATTTTTTTCCCCTTCATACAATGGTGTAAGATTTTGTTATTACATTACACATTACACATCACACGCCATGAAAGATATGTTTCTTTCCATTGTAGGAATTTGTTACAAACATTAACCACAAGGGACTGCAATGGACCGCAAACGAATATGCCGAAGAACGCAGGATCTGTAAAGACCTGATCAGCAAAAATAAAAATGTAGACATAAAATTCTGCAAGCAGAATACTGCAATGCTGACCGTACTACGTGAATTTTAACTCTGCAAGACATCAACAAAACACCGAAAGAACTCAAAACAGAGCGGGATTGTAGCCATAGACAGCTGTTTCGCCCTTTTTGGGGCTTGTCAGTATGGCGCAACAAACAGAGAAAACTCTGATGTAAAATTTCCGCGCACTCTGATTTTAAGCCCTGACTCAGAACTCTCAACACCCACAGAATCACGCCATATCACGTGCCTTCTGGGGGGCAAGAGTCCAAGTGTCAAGTTGATGTCTCGCAGAGAAAAAATAAAAAAATTGGCCAAAACCAACCTAAGAACATGGACAGAACCATGCAAGAATTACAGCATATCGGATCTATAAAAGATCTACGGTCCAAAAATACATAAAGTACAAACATTAACCACAAGGGACTGCAATGGACCGCAAACGAATATGCCGAAGAACGCAGGATCTGTAAAGACCTGATCAGCAATTGTTACGCCAGATATTTCCCTGCAAGAATTTTTTTCCTCGAAATCAGTATGCCGGATTTTTTATTTTTTTCTGAAATCACCCATAATGCTTTTCGCTATAAGGGTTGCGTACAGCGAAACCTCTATTTAAACTGTGTATCATTATAAGATGGTTTTGAAAAGATATCGTATGGTTCGGTGTCAAGTGCTTGTAATCGGAAGAGACATTGGCCAGACTGCGTCGGGCGTGTAAATAGAACATTTTGTTTTACTGGCGCGATTAGGGATGGACCATTAGAAAAGTATGCGGGGGAGTTTTCGAGCCGCAGAAATTTTTTTTCGTTATCAAATTCCTTGTATGAATTTTTTTAGCCCATAGCATGAATATCTTTTTGGGTTAATTGGCGTGCATGAATTTTAATTTTCATTTAATTTTCCCTTGCGCGAATATTTTTTTTGTACTCCCCCCCCCCCCCCCCCCCACCATAAGGTTTCTCATAGGCTGATTAGTGCTTAACCCGGTATTCTTTTTCTTTCTTCAAAAACATTTCTTTGGATAATTTTCTCTGTTATTTTTAAGAGCATCCCATCACCAACTTGTTGACAAAATGAATTAAATTGAATTTAGTGTTTCAAAAACTTTCACATCTGAATTCAGACTTCGCACTAACCCTGTCAAAGCCTTCAATGGAATGTGTCTGCGGCTCACGTCAATAACTTTTCCAGCAATTTGGTCGAGCGTGTTGATTTCAGTGACTCGAGAGTGGCGCTACTATATACTGTTGGCTAGTTTATAAGTTTTTCCTAATAAATAACATAGAGTTAAAGTGTTCGTTTGTCCAGTGCCAAAAATATCACAAGTCATGCGCCGCCGAGCTTCACATATCGGTAGATTTACTTTGTGCAATGAGTCACGAATTAGGGATAGGTTTTCAGTGTAAGGCCTCGTGTAAGGACCCTTACAACCTTACAACCTGACAGTCACACATAAAAGGAGCCTGGGCCCAAGTATTCGGAGAGAGCTCAGAAAAGAAACGTGTCAAAAATAGGGTAGGCTACCATGGTGAGTTTAGTAGTTATAGGAGGATGCTTTATTCCTGAATTTTCAAGTACTTTTTTAAGTCATTTTCCCGATTATTCTTGTCATTTTACCCAAAATTAAATGACAGAAAATAAACACGGAATTTTTTGTACTCTATTCTACCTAAAAAAAATTAATAAAACCCAAATATTTCCGTCATTTTTTGTACTTATTGAAAGGTGGGAAATTTGACAAAGTTAATGCTCGCATCCCCCTGCGGGGGAAGCTCGCGGAAAATGACTTAAAAAATTACTTGAAAATTCAGGAATAAATCATCCTCCTATAACTACTCTCTCTCAATGGGGGAGAGTTAAAGTTTTGTAAATAATTAATTAAATTGTATTCTTAAGAAATCATAAAATCCATGGTAAGTCATACGATGATTAAATTTTTCTATTAAAAGTTCATGCTTACAACTTATTTCGATTGCTTTTTTAAAAAGTATATCATTATTATAAATATCTGGATCCATCAGTGCAACTTGAAGTTTTTTATTTGTTTGTTTTTTGATGAGATCTCTTTTTTGCTTTTCCTCTTCTGATAGAGGTTTTTCCCCTCTATCATGATCATCAAGATTAATTGTTTTTACTTTATTAAAAAGTAAAATTTTTTTATCACGCCGATTTTTAACCAAGTAATAACAAGTTTTTCCAAAATATTCATATTCAAATACACCAAGTTTATTATCAGGAAGAATATCAGAATAGCGATCAAAAGCAATTCCATATCTATTATAGTCATCCAAAATTTCGAAGTAATAATCAGTAAAGTCTTCATAACCATCATAATCTGGGTTGGCATCATTTTTTTTTATTCTGTAGCTGGGGGAGTAATTTAAAAGAAATCTCAGGAGAATTTTGTAAGGATGATCAAGATCTAATTTTTTTATTAACTTTGGATCAAATGGTTCAAGCTCCATCCATGGTTCAACCACAAAGTCATCGAGTTCTTTACTTTCAAGGATCATTTTTATTAAAAAGAATAGATTAAAAGTATTTTATTATGACAATGCATTCAAGAGTACCCTAACAATTTCAAGCGCAAGAGGTAAACACAAAAACTATTTTTAGTTTTGCTGGTTGTTAGGGCACTCTGGAATGTAATCTATTGTTAACCATGAGAAATAAGCAGATGTTTGAATTTATTTTTGATTGGGGATTTCCCTTCAAAAATAATCTAAACAATTACTAAAATGGAATATCAAAGCCCTGAGGATAGAGATTTTATAGTTGATGATGGATATAAACATGACGAAGATCCTGATTATGTTCCTGAGAAAGAGGAATCATCCGATGATGATAAATATGTAGTGAAAGGAAAAGATTTTGTGAAATTAAGCAAAAAGGCTTAAAAGCTTGGCGCTGAATCTCTTGATTATTCAAAGCGGAAGAATAACAAATACGTAGTCAAGCTTTCAAGTGGAAAGAATTTGCATTTTGGTTCGTCTCAATATCCAGACTTTTTAATACACAAAGACGAAGAGCGAAAGAAGAAATATCTATCTCGAGCAAAGAAGATTAAAAATAAAAAAGGTGAGTTAACTTATGAAAATCCAGAATCGGCTAATTATTGGAGTGTTAACCTGCTTTGGCCGGAGAAATAGAATATTTGAGTTTTTAGGTAGAAAAAATAAAATTGATTTTAAGGTTTAAAGGTTTTAGAAGAAAAATAAAATGGAAAGTAACCAATATCAAGTTAATAATATAATATTTCCTTCAAAACAAGTATTTTTAACTATAAGGAGTATTAACAGATTTTTAGAATTACTTTATTCACCAGAAGCTTATTTTGGAGGGTTATCAAAAAATTATTCTTCATTTAGAGAAGATAATGAACAATTTGAAAATATACTTGTTATAGTCGAAAAACTGCTTGATAGAATTAAAGAAAGAGTTGTTATTATAGAAATAGATAATGGAAATTATTGTAAAGAGTTTATTGGAATAATGGATTTTATGGATGAAGCATTATCGTATAAATATGAATTAAAATATGTTAAATTAAAACCAACTCCAGAATATATCAAAAAAAGATTTATTTCTATTTCAGATAAGATTACGGAATTGGAAATTGATGGAAGATGGATTATTGATGGGAATATTCAACCAGAAGAGGATATTGATATTGATTATTAAGTCTTAAAACAATTTTTTGTTTTAAGACTTTTTTATCTCTTAGCCAGAAAAATGAAAATTTAAAGAATTAAATAATTATAAATATAGATGACTTCAGATCTAAGTAACCTTTCTATTGCTGAATTAGAAAAGATAAAAAAAGATAATAAGCAAAAACTCAAGGATGAGTATAAACAAAAGTTGATTGATGATATAAAGAAAATACAAGAATTAAGAGGCAAAATCAAATCCAAACCCAAACCAAAATCCAAACCAAAAACATTTGAAGAGTATTTCCAAGATTGTATCAAGAATAAAACAATTCCACCCGATACTCCATCTTATCTGCGTAAAGCACTTGAAAGAGCTCTCAAGAATATGATCAAGGAATAGAAAAAGAGAAATCATCTCTGGATGGATTTGCAAATAAATTTATAGTAAAGGGTAAATCTGATATTACACCATTTGAGTTCTTTAAATCTAAATCCGCGTATTTAAAAGAATTTCTCAGAAATCATCGAAATATTAAAGTTAGATTTGTATTAGTTTGTTTGATGGAGCAGATGAAAATTCAAGATAAAGCATATTTTAATTCTAAAACATATATTAATCTTGAAACAACTGTTGTAAAAAAAATACTTATTGAAGTTCTTCGCACCATTTTTGAAAAAATTAGTATCTATCAGATGAATGGAAGTGGATGGTCCTTTAAAGAAATAGTTCATCTTGAGATTCACACTGTTGATTATCATCCAATGAGAGGTTCATCTTACATTCGACTTCCAGATTGGATTACCAAAAAGAAAGGGATTTTAAATATTAAAAATAAAGATGAAAAATGTTTTCTTTGGTGTGTATTAAGATACCTTTATCCAAAGGGTAAAAATGCAGAACTATTAACAGACTTGAAACAAAAAGAAAATAGCTTGAATACAAAAGGAATAAAATTTCCAATCAAAGTAAAAGACATTTCAAAATTCGAAAAACTTAATCCAGATCTCCCAGGAATAAATGTGTTTTCAGTTAATGATAATAAAAAGTTTTATCCTCTCCGAATGGCACAGAGAAATCCACAAGAAACAATAGACTTGTTTTTGTATGAGGAAGATGGGAAATACCATTATACTCTTATCAGAAATTTTTCAAGATTATTCAGATCGCAAATAACATCAAGAACAAATGGAAAAATATATATTTGCAAAAGGTGTTTTACTCATTTCTCGAAAGAAGAATTATTCCAAAAACATGCTGAATATTGTAAATCCAATGAAACAGTTGCTGTTAAAATGCCAACACGAAACTCAAAATTAAGTTTTAAAAACTATCATAAACAGCTTCCAATACCTTTTGTAGTTTATGCTGATTTTGAATGTTTTACCAAACCGATAAATAATTGCAGTCCAAATCCAGAGGATTCATATACCTACGATTACCAGAAACATGAACCATCAGGATTTTGTCTTTACGTCAAAGGAATAATTCCTAGAATTATCACCCCCATAACTTACACCAAACAAAAAGATACTGATAACATTGCAGAAATATTTGTTTCTAAACTTGCTATAATAACTAATGATATATATAACATTTTTTATCGTTATCCAAAACCTCTTAAATTAACAAAACAAGAACCAGCATCTTTTGAAAAAGCCAAAACTTGTCATATTTGCTCAAAAGAATTAAAATCTGATAAAGTTCGAGATCATTGTCATTTCACTGGTCAATATCGTGGGGCTGCTCATAACAGATGTAATCTTCAATGTCGAAAACCATTGATACTCCCAGTTATATTTCACAATCTTCAAGGCTATGATGCGCATTTGTTTATAAAACAACTTTCTGGTTTAAAAGGTGAGTTAAACTGTATTCCATCAACTGAGGAAAAGTATATCTCATTTTCCAAAAAGATAAAAGTTGATGAGTACAAATCCAAGCGCACTGGAGAGATGGTAACTTTGAATTTTGAAATAAGATTTATAGATTCATTTAAGTTTCTCCAAACTAGTCTTGCCAATCTTGTTGGAAACTTGCAACCAGATGATTTTTACAACACAAAAAAAATATTCAAAGAGAATGTTGGCCTCCTCACTAGAAAGGGTGTTTATCCCTATGATTATGTTTCCTCAATAGAAAAACTATCTGAAACTCAACTTCTACCCAAGGATCAATTCTATTCAAAATTGAATGATGAAGACATAACAGATGAAGATTACCAACATGCACTCAATGTTTGGAATACTTTCAAATGCAAGACAATCAAAGATTATCACGATCTTTATTTGAAGTCTGATGTCCTTCTGCTGGCAGATGTATTTGAAAACTTCAGAAAAACTTGTTTAAAACATTACAATTTGGATCCAGCTCATTACTATACATCTCCTGGTTTGGCTTGGGATGCTTGTCTCAAGGAAACGGGACAAGAATTAGAATTGCTGCATGATTATGACATGTTAATGATGTTTGAGAGGGGAATCCGGGGTGGAATGACACATATATCAAAGAGATATTCAGAAGCCAACAACAAATACATGAAAGAATTTAATCCAGATAAACCTTCAAAGTTCATTCAATATCTCGATGCCAATAATCTTTATGGATGGGCAATGTCACAATCACTTCCAACACATGGATTTAAATGGATGAAAAACCTTACAAAAGAGACACTAATGGATATTCTTGAGAAAGCAAATGATAGTATGGCAAATCCAATCAATAAAAAAGGCTACATATTTGAAGTAGATTTGGAATATCCAAAAGAATTGTGGAAATCACATAATGATTATCCTCTTGCTCCAGAGAAGTTGAAAGTTAATGACGTTGAGAAACTTATCAGTCATTTTAAACCACATAAAAAATATGTTATACATTACCGGAATTTAAGACAATGTCTTGAGATGGGATTAAGAATAACTGCAGTTCACCGAGGATGGAGCCCTACATCAAAAAGAATACTGAACTCAGAAAAACAGCAGCCAACAGTTTTGAAAAAGACTTTTTTAAATTGATGAATAATTCAGTATTTGGGAAAACCATTGAAAACATAAGAAAAAGACAAAATATAATACTTTTTGATAATCGAGCAAAAGCTGTAAAATTGTCAAGTCGCCCAAACTTCAACAGAGCAACAATATTTGATCGAAATCTTATCGCAATTCACATGAAGAAAACTGAGGTGTATTTTAACAAACCGGTGTATGTTGGTCAAGCAATACTGGATCTGTCAAAAACGCTGATGTTCAATTTTCATTATAATTACATACAAAAGAAATACACACATAAAAACGCCAAGTTGTTATTTACTGATACCGATTCACTTATCTATGAAATTTCCACGGATGATTTTTATAAAGACATATCAAAAGACATCTCCTCCAAGTTTGATACTTCAGATTATCCACCAGACCACAAATCTGGAATACTGACAGGAGTGAATAAAAAAGTGATGGGAATGTTCAAGGATGAAGTAGCTGGAAAACAGATTACTCACTTTGTTGGTCTTCGCCCTAAGCTTTATAGTTTTAAAGTTGAAGATAGTTCTACAACCAAGAAATGTAAAGGAATAAAGAAGAATGTTGTAAAGAAGGGGTTGGATTTTGAGGACTATGTTGAATGTTTATTTTCTGGTGAAAAACAAATGAGATCGATGAAAATCATAAGAAGTGAAAATCATGATATTTATTCAAAGGAAGTAAATAAGGTAGCTCTGAGTAATGAAGATGATAAGCGAATATTGAGCAAGGACAAAGTAAATACAAAAGCAATTAGATAAAAAGTTTAAAGATTTTAAATTTAATAATTATAAATCATGAATAATAGAGAAATTATTAAATTTCAAAATATTAAATTCTATTCTCATCCAAGTTATTATCAATATTCTGTAAGTAAAGATGGCCAAATATTAGGAAAGAAACGTAAAAAAATATTAAAATTAATAACAAAAGGTAATGGTTATCTATAGTTTAGTTTACATATAAATAATGTTTCAAAAACTTACTTAGTTTCACGGTTTGTTTATGAGTGTTTTAAAGGTAATATTCCAGATGATAAAGAAGTTGATCATATTGATAATAATAAATATAATAATCATATTGATAATCTTCAACTATTAACACATAAAGAAAATATAAGAAAATCACTTTGTAAAAAAGTCAAATCTTTTAATATTGAAACAAGAGAAGAAAAGAAATTTAGAAGTGTAAATGAAGCAGCAAAATCTCATTATATTTCACCATCTTCAGTTTGTTTGAATTGTAGGAAAAGAACTAAAATTGTTAAATCAAATAAAGGTGGGATGATTTATGTATTTAATTATATGGATTAAAATAAATAAATGTCTTATTCAGAAGAACAAATAAAAAGATACATGGAAATACTTCATAAATACACTAAACCGCCAGAGAAGGAATCGAGCAGAATAGCCAAATGCTGTAATTGCAAAAGAGATGATTGTTTTACTATTGTTTCAGGCTATAAACTTTGTGAAAACTGTGGCTGCCAAAATGGACATGTTTTGGGTTATTATGACAAAAAAGATTATGATCGATTACATTTTCGAAGGAATAGTATTTATCAGAGAAAGTATCATTATGAAAAAAGGGTTGATCAAGTTTCCAAAAGATTAAAACTGAACGAAGATGAAAAGTGTGAGTTGTACAATAAACTAATGAAAATAGATAACAAAGCTATGGAAATATTAAACAAACAATTTTGCCGAAAGAGAATAATAAGTATTTTTTATTTGATGAAAAAAATACTGGAAGAAATGGGAAATGAAAAGTATAAATTAGTTTATCTAGATATTTCTGATCAAACTTTGACGCATTATGAAAAGTGGTGGCATAGTTATAAATCACTCAATGACTCCTCTGTGGAAAAACCAGTAAATAATTCCAGTTAGATAACTAAGTACTTCAGATGCTTTAAATGGTGAGTTGATCGCATAAACACAACCTCGACCAAGTTTGTAGTGTTTCCAAAATTCTCGAAAAGCAAGACTGAATATTAAATGATTAGCCAGTGTTGGAGAGATTGATCTGCAATTATGTCTAAAGTCTGATAGTTTATAAATAATTTGGTCCAAGTTTAGTCTTTGTGAGAAATACTTTGCGTAGAGAAACTGATAAACAAGACAAGCTTTAATAAAGTTATCATGGTAAAACTGTGTTTTATATGAAGAAAAGTAAAAATTTACATAAGCTATAATTGACTTTATCATTTCTATATTTATGTTTATATAGAAATGAAGAAAAAGATAACTACTATAAAAGATTCTTATTTTATAAAAAAAATATTTATTTATTTATTTATTTCTTGTAGTTAACTTTTTCATAATTACTCTAAATTCATATTCTTATTTATTTTATCTTTAATAAATTTTACAATATCTAAATCATTTGGATTAAAATATTTAAATGTGTATTTGTAATTGTTTAATTTTGATGTTGCTGTTTTTCTCTTTCCATCGGCGATTAGTTTAATAGAGCCACTATTAATCTGAAGAGTTTTAGATGTAGTATATATTGAATCAAATTTTCTAGTTACACCAGTTATGATATTGATGGCTAATATTTTTCTTTCTAGATTATCTGGATTAGAGGATTTATTAATAATTTGTTTTAGATTATCTGGTTTATTGTTGAGTTTGTCTCCATCAATGTGAATTATTTTAAAGTATTTATTTGTTTCTTCATTGTTATATGCCTCCCAGATAAATTCATGTGTTAGCAAGCTAATTGGGTTTTTCCCTTTTGGTCTGATTGAGAACTTATTATAGCCATTTTTGGTTACTGTGCCTTTTAGTTCTCTTCCTGTTTTTGAGTTATAAATCCCGCCATCATCAGTTGTGAAGAATGTTTTATATGATGGGTGGTAATACTTTGCCATAGTATGAAAAATATAACTACAATATTAAAATAATCATTTTTATTTTTTAATTTTAAAAGAAAAATAATATTGTAGTTATATTTTTCACTCTGGAGTGCGTCCCCATTTCTTATTATATTTCTTTGAAAATCTATCTGCCAAAGGAGACTGATCAATTATCATTTCATCTATTAGTTTCATTCGATCAATAAACTCTTGCTTGTTAAACTCATGTCCTCGAAGAGCAGAACGTAATTCAACCAATACTTTCTCATATGTTGTAAATGCAATTTGAGACATTTCAATCTTTTTCTTATAATTCTTCATTTTTGAAATACTACTCACAATCACTCCAGCGCCATTGATAACACCCAGGATTATTGGATTCAATGTTATTCCTCCAGCAATAGTTCCTATCACAACTAATCCTCCTCCAGACAGAGTAAGTGTTTCATCGAGAAATTTATATCGGATGTAAGATTTCTTAAAACACCAATATTTCTTGTGATAATGTTTATAGAAATCTTTGAGAGTTTTGACTTCTGATTCTGACAGAGAGTTATCAATATGATTAAATTCAAAAATATCCTTCATTTATTCTTTACTCTACATAACTTCCATTTATCTTTTCTTGTAGCATAACTTTGTGAAATTGATCAGAGTCGAAATCATAAAAATTTGGAGAAAACATAATTTTACTCAAAACTCCATCTTCAGTTGTAAAGTCAAAATACTGATTAGTGGTGTAATTAGAGTGAGGTAAAGTTAATGTTGAAATGTGGTTACTTATGTTAACTTTTGTAACAATTGTATCAACACTCTGAGTCAGCCATAAAACAATTTTTTTCCCTTCAAAACTACTTGGTAAACTAAAAAAAGCACTCTTATTATTTAAAAATAAAGTCAAATAACCAGCAGCTTTAGTAAATGATAAACTTAATAAACCTTGATCATTTTGTGAATCATTTTTAGCCAAAGCAAAATCTCTATTTGACCAATGATAAAAAACCATACATAAAGTAAAATTTGTAAAGCTTTTAGAGGGTGTAAATGTAATAGTGTAATTAGTAATATTTAATCCTTCTTTTCTTATATCACTAAGGTGTTTATTAGGAATTGTAATATTTGGATGTAAAGAATTTATAACAACACCAGATGATGTCTTATTTAATCCATAAATATCTGCATCAGTAAAATCATAAAATTCTTCAAAATATTGTCTATAAACATAGTTTGTGGTAAAAGGAAATAAATCTCTTACCATTGCAACTGTTGCAGCACTGGAGTTATTGTTTTTGTCGAGAGCAATGTTAAATATTCTTTTGTTATTTGCGTTAATGTCAACATTGTACTTTACTTCTGTTGGTTTGATTTCAAATGCTGTATGAAAATCATAAACTTTATCTGGGTCAATATTGCTAACTTTACTCATAATACCATAAGCAATAATGTAAACTCCAGTAAACTGAATTGGATACACAGACAAATCATTTCCATTCTGTGGAATATTAACCAAAATGTGAAGAAAGAATTTATTTCCAGTTGTCAACTTCTTAAAATTAATTATGACTCTATGGTAATACATAAATTGTGTTTGACCTTTTGAATCGGTGAATTGATGTTGAAGTTTTTTTACACTGACATTTCCAAGATCGAGGCCTTGTGATGTATTGTTGTCAACACTTATTTGAGTTTTATGCCACAATTGATAATCAGTATTAAGTATTTCTAAACAAAGAGTATAATCAGCACCTCCTTTTAACCTGTAAAAATTAAGCCCCATTTTGAAATTATAACCACCATGAAAATTCTTAAATATATTCGTATAAAGAACTTTGAGATTGTGGTTGTGAAAATTTCCTCTTCTTGTTGATAAGTCTGCTATCTTTCTTGGGTAAAAACTATTTCTATTATCTATTTCATCTGTCCATTGAGATGGACTTGACATCAAATAACTAACCTCATCTTTGTAATGACTTGGTTGAACTTGAGATTGGTGCAAATGGTCATCAACATACTTTTTGTTTGCTGCATCATTATCTGAAGCTGGATCTTCAAGATTAATTATTTTATTCCCATTAATATTAAGATTTCCAGTCATTGGTTTACTCCCATCTTTTTTAAAGAAAGAACTGAAATCTTGGTTAGAAATGCTATCATCCACATACTTTTTGGGTACAGCATCTGTATCATTTGTTGTAATTAAGTTAATTATTCTTTTATTGTTCATGTTCAAATTATTTGTCATTGAATTTGAACCATCAACTTTGAGATAAGCAATATCACCATAAGCCAATGGAAGGGGTTGGTTTCCCGCAGTTGGAGCTGGAATATTAAGTATTCGTTTGTTATTCATGTTCAAATTTCCAGTCATTGATCTTGTTCCATCTAGTTTCATAAAGACACTGCCATCGACTTTTTGATCGTCCACATATTTTTTATTTGCAGCATCATCATTATCTGTTGGTGTTTTAAGTTTTGTAATACTGAATTGACTTTTCATATCAATGTTTGAATCTATTGTTAATGATGATGTTTTTCCACCACCAGAATTATCATCAACATACTTTTTGGTTGCCGCATCTTTGTCTGATGTTGGATTACCAACATTTGTTAGTTTTTTCCCTACCATATCGTAATTTCCATCTGAAGTGAGATTAAAACCAACACCTGGAGCTCCTTGAAGTCCCTTGACAAATGGATGTTGATTAGAAGAATGTTCGTTAAATATTCCCATCTTAATTATTGTTTATATAATCCAGTAAAGTTTTTTGAAATGCGCTTTTTTGGTTTATCAATATAAATAAATGAAAATGGTTTTTTGGTTACCGCTTTATACATAACTTTATCAACTCCCAATTCAGATGATATTCTGTTAGCTTCCCTGGATGATGGAAATTCGTATAAACAGTAGTGAGAACAATTCAGTCGGATATCTTTTGGAGTTTTGTAAAATGATTGACTCAGATAAATCACTGAGCAATTCTTATGTCGACCTTGAATGAAATAATCTATTATTTGTCTCTGGTTTTTATCACACACATAATCATCAAATATCACAAGTTTTTGATTGTCTTCATATTCCATTTTTGTAACTGGGGTTATTTCATCATTACTCACATTAAGTATTTCATAACCGAGTTTATGTCACATCTCTCTCATTTTTTGCATCAATCTCTTGTACTTATCCTGCTCCAAATTTCGAGCATAAAGATAAATCTCATCATAATACAACAACGGTTTCATTAACATATGATAAAGCAAATTAGTTTTACCACTTCCACTATTTCCGCAAATTAACATTCGAAATGTATCCGATGGCATGAAAGGAAACAGCTGTTTGAATTTTTTATCGCTGTTATCATTGCAATCATAATTTGGTATCTCCATTTATATAATTATTATATAAATGGATATTGAAGAATTAAAAAAATTTGCTAAAAATAAGATTGAAGCCGAAGATCTTACCAAACAGGTGAGACAACAAATAAAAGAAACTACTTGGGCAAAACAGAATATGAGAGAAGGATTTAGTGAGACATTCAAACCTCTTATTTCTCAGTTTGAAAAACCAGAGGATCCAGGAAGAAAAAATATTTTCACTCAAAACCAAGAAATGTTGCGAAATCAGTTGGCTCTTACAGAAGGTCTAAAAGCTAATCTAAAAGCCATTACTCAAGGTTTTAGTCAGTTTGAGAGATTAGCTGATATGAAAGAGTTGCCAGGAGTAGAAGCTATTGAAGATGAAGAAGATAAAGCTCAATATGTAATACCAAAAGAAGATAAACCTCCAATAGAAAAAAAGGATAAAGATCCAATAGCAAAATTTAATGTTGAAGAATTCAATCGGAATCTAAATAATAAAGAATCGCAAGATATACTAGAAAGTAATGGTTACGGCAATCTTCCTTCTTATTATTTTGATAAAAATGTTTCTGAAATTTCTTCATTAATCAATTCTGTTAATTCAGATTTAGAAAATTTAGGCAGAGATATTCATAATACCGCATTATTTGATTATCATGACGGCTATACTTTAGCTAGACCAAAAAATGAAAATCCTCATAAAAAAACATTAAATAATATAAAAATTTTCAACACATTAAGCATATATTCAACAAATTTAAACCTTCTTTTTAAGTATAAACAAAAAAGTGGTTCTGGAATGTTTTACTTTAGCAACCCACAAGAACTACTTCATAGATTTGAATTACTTGGTGGATCACTTGCTGCAGGAAACAATGGTGTATTACCAGAATACATTAAAATAGCCCATCGACTCCGAGATCTCGGGATTATTACTAATAACCAACTTAATACACTTGTGAGAAAAATTATCTAAATATAATATAAATGAATGAAAGCGCTATTCATATTTCATCTGTCAAAAGAGAAAAAATAGGAACTAACAAATCCCATGATTTCTTGGTTAAATTTAATCCTCCTTTGAAACTTGACCCGCAATTCAAGCATTTTCTCGCATTGGACAGACTGTCAATGACTTACTCTTGGTACAACATCAGAAGTAGTTATGGAAACAATAAAATCAAATACACACATGATGGGTCAACTTGGAATACCATCACCTTTTCAGATGGAATGTATTCCTACTCAGATATAAACGATTACATTCATCAGTATATGGAACAAAAGTCTCATCACACAACAGACTCCAAAGGAGTAAAGAATTACTCAATAAATCTGTCTTTCATTCTCTCTACCTATCGAGTGTTGCTTTCACTTGAGGGTGATTATCAAGTTGATCTGAGAGGAACAGATTTTGGAGACCTCATCGGATTTGAAAAGAAACTGGTGACTAAAACGGAGTATGGAACACGAATCCCAAATATTACAAAATCGATTGATTCATTAAACATAAACACAAGTGCTATAAAAGACTCTGTTGTAAATGGGGTTAATACAAACACAATCGCCGTTATTCCAACTGATAATCTTACAAGGAGTTATCCATTCACTTTTGAACCAAGGAGAACACTTTATTGTCCTGTAAGTTCTAATACTATTTCTGAAATGAGAATAACAGTAAATGATTCACTTGGCCATCCTATTGATCTCAATGGTATTGATTGGTTTATGACTTTGCTTCTTCGACATACTGATAATAATGTAAATATATAAATAAAATGATGCGGCAATCAGAGTTTAAAAAAATATATGATCCTGTTACAGGAAAATATACACGAAAACACATATATGGAGAAGGAATAATGGATTCAGTAAAATCTTTTTTGGGTAAAAAACCAACTAAAAAAAAAGTAACATTTGCTCCACCTCCTCCCAAACCAACCCCCACTGCAACTAAAAAGGCTGGTGATAAAATAGTAAAAATGCTTTCTGGTAAAAATCCTCCATCACTTAATACAAATAAGCAGCAAGAAATCAATAATAAAGTACTTCAAATTTTATCGAGATCTGGAAAGAAAAAATAATATAATTAATAAAATAAAATGAAGTCTTTTAGAAACCCAAAATATCTTGAACGATATGAAGATGTTGTTTTTGATCTTGAACAAGCCCTGGATGTAGGACCAGCAAATAACGCTCACCAAAACAAAACAGGTCTTAGATTTATAGCTGATAACACAGGTGAGGCTACTCCATTTGATTGGTATAACGCAAGACTTTCAGTAGATTTTAAAGTTAATCAACTGGCAGGTGGAGCTGATATTGATGCAGATGGAGATAATATGGGAATTGTAAATGGTTCTAGTTCTCTCATTGAAAAGTTAACTATCCTGGCAAATGGACGAGATGTTTATAGTTGTAATTACGCAAATCATGTTGTCAATATTAAGAATTTGCTAGAGTATAATCCCTCCTATGTTGATAGTGTAGCAACAAATGAATTTTATCATCTTGATACAACACGTCATCCTGAAAGAAGTAAATTCACAAAAAGGCAAGTAACTCACAGGCGGAATGAAGCTAATACCGGTGATGATGCAGGATTAATGTTAGATAATGTTGTAGATAATTACAACAAAGGCTTTGCCTTAAGAAAAGCTATACTGGGCAACTCAGCAACAGTGAGATGTGAAATTCCTCTGAACAGATATTCATTTTTTGAATCTCTTGAGGACAAGCTGCTTCCAAATACAAAAATTGAGTTAAATATTGAAATAGAATCAGATAACAATCTCATCTGGAGATCAAACGCAGCAGGAAACGCTGCTTGCAGAGTTATTTTAACAAGACTCCAACTATTTGTTCCAAGGTTAACATTCAACTCAGAAGGGCAAAAACTTTATATTGATAATTATCTTAAACCTTACAAATGGACTTATTTAAATGAAATAGTTGAAAGATCAAATAATGGCCAACAACAAACAGGTCAATTCAGGATTACAAATGGTATTTCTAAACCACGCCATGTTTTTGTTTGGGCAATTAACACAGTCAATATTGATAGGCAATTATCAAATCCATTTTTATACGATACTTTTAATTTACCAAACAATGCTAATATTTCACGTTGTTATCTCGAGGTTGGAAATGGAAATGAATACCCCGATATTCACTTTAAACCAGCTACAGATCCATCAAGAGTTTTCAGAGAAGTAATGGGTTATGTTTATGCTAATAACGATTTTCAAGGAGGCACTCTTCTCAATAGATCAAATTTTGAGTCACTTTTCCCATTTGTTTACTTTGACCTCACAAAACAAAAAATGGACTTGAAAGATGGAGTTACAAAACTAGCTTTTCATCATGAACTAAGCGCTAATCCAAACGCTGATTATAATATTTACGCTCTTGTACTACATGAGAGAGAAGCAGAAATAGAACAGCAAAGTGGAAAACTACTTCTTCGCGCGTAAAAAAAATTTAATATAATATATTATATAAAATGACAACTTATAATGAATATGGGGTAACGCTTTCAGATGGACAAAAATCAAAACTTTTTAACGCAATTAAAAATAAATCACCTTTGACACTTCGATTAAAACATTCTCATCTTCAAGGGTCTGATGAGTTAATGCTGACCCAAAGACAGATTGCAAAAATACAAAAATCATTGGCAAATGGAACAGGATCAGATATAAAAATAAGTAAAACACAGATTACACGTTCAGTAAAACATGGTGGAAACTTATTCACTAGTTTAATAAGTCTTGGTACAAAACTTCTTCCTCTTGCAAGCAAGGCAGTTTCCAAAGTTGCTCCTGCTATTGCTACTGGAGCTGCTACCGCATTGGGAGAAATAGGATTAAAAAAACTGTTTGGAAAGGGGATTACTATTCCAAAACAGTTTTTCCCATTTTTACCTCCTCTTGCTGAAGAGTTCACCAAAGCACAAATAGACCAGATTAACAAAGTTTTTAAAACAGGAGGTCGACTTGTTATTAAACCAACTAAAACCCAAATAGAAGGAGGATTTCTGGGAACACTTGCATCAATCGGAATTCCAATGGCAATTAGTCTGCTTCCAAAGCTGTTTGGATCTGGTATACAGGTAGATAGGGGAACATCTAGTAATACAAGAAATGTTTATGTTCCTCCTCCCTCACATGGAGAAGGTTACTATCCTCCTCCCTTTTATGGAACTTGAGAAAACCCAATAGGAATGGGGGTAAAAAAAAAGTCCAAAGGCAAGGGATTGCTACTGGGAAAAAACAGCCCATTCAACTCAATTCCCATAATAGGAGACATTTTGTAATCAAACCATTATCCAACTTTGACCTCATGGAATGGGTAAAGAAACTTGGTATTAAACATCTCAGAGGGATTTACAGTCGAGACCGCCTTCCACAAAAGATTAAAAAAGAATGTGGAATAATCAATCTTGATGATATTCAAGGACCTGGCACACACTGGGTTTGTTATAGAAACTTGGATTCAGTCGTCGAGTACTTTGATCCATTTGGTCTGATAATGCCGAATGAGGCTTTGAAGTATTTTAAAACTTCTGGAAAACAAATAGTTTATTCAATGGATGAAATACAAAATCGCAACACTGTTTTCTGTGGTTATTGGTGTCTTTACTATTTGTTAGAAAGACAAAATGGAAAAAATATTTTAGATGTAATACATAATCCTCATTTTGATAATGACAATAGCGATTTTATAAAAGAATATTTTGGAAGGAAATAGAAAAAGATAACTACAAGAATTATAATTAAAATATAAATAATAAATATAATTTTATATTTATTATTGTATTAATCTTTTTCACACACAACATAAAATTTATTCTGAATCCACTGGTGCATCCTTCAGCTTTTTAACCTTCTCAACTTTTTGTTCCAATTCTTTAACAGTATCAACTATGGAATCAAATTTTGAGTAAATATCAATAAGTCTAAAAAGTTTCTTCTTTCTATCAGAACTCTTTATTTTCAACCAAGAATAATCTCCTCTTCTTATTTTTTCCCACATATCACATTCTCCACCCATTAATACTCTAGAAAGATCATCATTTTTATTTCTAAGAATCTCAAACTCAGCAATTATTTTTGTCCTTACTTCTTTCTCAAAATCTTTGAGTGTTTTAACATCCATATTTTTCTCTATCTCAGAAAAGAATTTAGCTTCCATTTATTATAAGTTTATACTAAACTCCCCCTTATAACTTGTCTAAGATTATCTGATTTATGAGATAACACCACGATCAACTCAATTACTTTTATAAACCGATTATCATTCTCTAATCTTGCAATATTGACAAATTCATAACTCTCATTTAACAAATTATATATCTTGCTAAGTTCACTTTTTACAAGATTGGCCCTTGATGACATTTTATCTAAACATTATATTAAATATGAAAGAAACATATTGTATTAAAGATAAAAGAGTAACTCCTTGCACTGAGCCAAGTGGTTACCAAACCGATAAAAGAGGAAGGAAGCAATTCTTTTGTAGATGTGCGGTTTGTGGAAATAAAAAAGTAAGATATGTAAAAATGGGAACAACCACCCAAACTGGAGCTGGGGTGGGAGGGAAAAGAAAAACTAAAAAGAAGAAGTCAAAAAACTAGTTAGCCCGTCTAAGAAGACGGGCAAACAAACTGGAGGTGATGTCTTTGACACTGTTGTCGGCACAGCTGCTGATGCATTTGTTGAACATGCTCTTCCTTGGATGGGGCGCAAAGCAGTTGAAATGGGGCGGTATGGAGCAAGTGAATTAATGAGAAATAAAAAACTACAGAAGAAAGCTGTAAATTATGGGATTAATAAAATGACTCCTTTTATTCAGGCCAGTGTTGGTTCAGCAATGGACCAACTTTCAACCAAAGTTAGACCAAAAAAAAAATACAAAACTAACAGAAAAGATCTGGATGGGGCTGGAATTGATCCAATGACTGTTGTAAAAAAAGCACCAGAAATTGCAATGTCCACTACGCAAGAATTGATTCCATCTTTGAAACCAGTTTACTTCCGATATAAATCTGGTGATATTATGAAATCAGCTTTTGGATCGGATCATGGCCTGACTTCTGGTAAATTCTGGAGAAGACCAACAGCAGCAGAAGAAGCCAAGATGGGAATAATAAAAAAGGGAAGCAATCCTGAGTTATTTTTTAAATTTGAAAAACCTTCAAGAAGAGAGTATAAGACAAGATTTTTTAAAAACAACCCAGAAGCTCTGGAGCAGATGAATAACATTATTTCATCCAATCCAGATACATGGCCACAATTATTAAGAGCACAGTATGGAATTATCGTTGATGAACACTTTTGGGAAAATAATCCTCTCCTTGGTTTTGGAGGAGGAGTTGATATTCATAAAGCCATTTTAAAAGTCGCTCCACGTAAAGGATTTACACTTCCTGGTCATAAGTATACTGGCCCCGGTAATCCACTGGAATCTCAATTAAAATATGATCCTCAAACTGGTGATATACTAGAAATTTATGAACAACCAACTGGACGAACAGATGCTGTAAGTATGCAACACGATGTTGATTACTCTGTCTGTGGTAACAAACCAACAAGCGAACAAATGCTAAAATGTAAAAATGAAGCTGACAGAAAAATGATAAAAGCATTAGACGCAATTCCTTGGAAACAGAGGCAATGGGGGCATACTTTGGCAAGAACAATGATTAATACAAAACAAAAACTTGGACTTGGGCTTCAAAAAAACGCGCGCCGGCGTTGAGTAATGATTGGTCTCAACAACTGGCCGATGAACTTCACAAACCAATCACAAGAAACTTTCAAAAGAGACCAGTTATCTCAAACGGGATTGATGAGATCTGGGCTGCTGATTTGGTTGAAATGCAAAAGTTCAGCAAATGGAACAAGGGGATTAAATATTTGCTGATGGTTATTGATGTGTTTAGCAAGTATGGATGGATAAGAGTATTGAAAGATAAAAAAACTGAAACTGTCAGTAAAGCATTTGATGATATATTTAAAAGTAAACGTAAACCAAAGATGTTATGGTCTGATAAAGGTTCTGAATTTATCAGTAAACATTTCAAAGATTTTCTGAAAAGCAAAAGTATTAAACTATATCACACTGAGAATGAAGAGAAATCAAGTGTTGTTGAGAGATGGAATAAAACAATGAAAAACAAAATGTGGAAGATGTTTACTGTGAATAACAACACTGTTTACTTTAATAAGATAGAACAGCTAGTTAATGATTACAATAATACAAGACATTCAAGTGTTAAAATGTCACCCGTTGAAGCTAGTAAAAAGAAGAATGAAAAAAAAGTTTGGTCCAATTTGTATAGCGATTTGATTTACTTGAAACCAGGTAAACCAAAGTTTAAGATTGGAGACCATGTTAGAATTTCAAAGTATAAGAGAAAGATATTTGATAAAGGTTACACACCAAACTGGACAGAGGAGATATTTGTGATTGATAAAATTAAGCCAACAAAACCTGTTACTTATTCTATTGTTGATCTGATGGGAGAATCAATAACAGGCTCTTTTTACGAACAAGAATTACAGAAAGCAAAACAGCAAACTTTTAGAATAGAAAAAGTTATCAGGAGAGATAACAAGAAAAAAAAAGCATTAGTAAAATGGAGTGGATATCCTGATAAGTTTAACTCATGGATTAGTTTCAAGGATTTAGTTAATTTTTAACACAAAAATTGTATTAAAAATCTCATTAAACAGTTTCTTCCTCCTCCTTATCAGAAATAACTATCTCTTCAATATTGACATCAACAGTCTCATTATCACTCTCACTCTCACTCTCACTCTCTTCTTCATTTGTCAATAAAGATTCTCTTGGTTTCAATGGTTTAACATAACACTCATGAACTTTTATTTGTAAAGATGTGACAGTCTTACTCAAAAATATTCCTTCAACTATCAATGCCATTTTGACATTGCAATACTGATCAATATATTTAAGTGGATTCAAAGCTTTTTTCGCCTTGCCATTGAATAGAGAAAGTATTTTCTTTGTCTTCTCAGAGTAAATAAGTTTTGCATAAAGAACTGGTGCAGATGACTCATCTTTTCGTGTTTTCTTTTTCCCTTTTTTATCAGTATATTCAACCTGTTTGTAATAAAAAGGTGAAGACAGGGATGATGCTTGGTCAGGCCCATATTCACTTTCAAGATGTTTGCAACACATTTCCCTGATATTATTTAGGATGTCAAAAAATGCTTTTTCACTTGTATTTGGTTCACTATCTTTGCTCCAGAGACAAACCGGAATACTATAACCAGTTAACTTTCCTGTTTCTTGGTTCTTCTTTTCACTTACTTCAAAAGAGAAAAGAAGTGGAGTTTCAATTACCAAAGCTCCTTTCTTTCCATTTGGATATTTGACTTCAATTGGTATTCGTTTGTATTTGATTTTGCTATCCTTTACTTTGAATTCTTTGGCTTCATTGAAAATAATATTTTCTGGTAAGAGACGATCGTAACTTGACAACTGCATTTTTATTATATAATAAAAATTATTACTTTAAATCATTTTTATCAAAACAAAAAATTTTTTCATTTTTGCAATCAACATAACCATAAGCACAAACTTCATTATCAAGGAAATTATCCAATTTAGGAATAATATAATTTTTATTTATTGTGTCAAATACAATAAATTTTCTATAATATTTTTCTGTATTTCGACTACTAATTTCATAAATAACATCCAATGTTTCTATAAATGGATATCTTTCAGACATTAAAAAATCTTTAAAAGAATCAAATATTTCATAATTTAAATAATAAACTTTGTAACTAAAATTACCATCTTTATCTCTAAAAAAATTTTTCATATATTCTTCTTCAGGATATTCTTCTAAATATTTAACATCTTTAACATCAAGATAACCATTATTACAAAATTTATTTAAATATTCTTCATCACCCATTTCATAATGTTCTTCTTCTCTATAATTTTCTTTTTGTACAAAATGGGTTAAATATTGATCTTCATACATGATATTTAACATTATTATAAAATCTTTTTTATCAAGAGAAAAAAGAGGAACTTTTGCTACTAAATTTTCTCTTGAATAATATTTATTTAAATTAAGACTTTCATAATATTCTTTGTTTTTCATAATTTAATAAAAACGGTATTTCCCTTATTCTTTCATAATTAATCATTTCTCTTTCTGATAATTCTTCTTTTAGTGATTTAAATTTTTTATACAACTTAGATGAATCAATATATAATAAATCTTTATTAGATAATTTTTTATGTTGATGATTTAATTGTGTTAAATTTTTTAAGTTAAAATAAATTTTTTTTCTATAAACATAAAGAATTAAAAAAAAATCTTTATTATCCTTTTCTTGGTATCTTTCAAAAAAATTATTTAATAAAAAGTAATCTTTACCTTTATAACTAAATTTAAATTTATTTTCAAAAAAATAATCAGGTAAAAAAATCATTTTAGGTAAAAAAACTAATTTATTTGAAAAAAATAAGTTTTCTTCTTCTTCATCATCATCATCTTCATCATCATTAGTTTTTTCACTAATAAAAAAAGTTAGTCCGTATCTTTTGAATTGATTTTTATAAATATAATAATGTCTTATAAGTTTATCATAATTTTCTTTATTAAATACTTCAATTTCAAAATTATTAATTCTTTCTATTTTTAAAAAATCTTTAAAAATTCTTTGAAATGGATTAACAACTTGTAATTGCCCTTTTAAAACAATTGGATCAATTTCATAACAATTAAAAAAATAGATTTCAGAATCTGCCATTTTATTATATTTAATTTTAAAACTTTTAAATCAAAACTTTCACTCTCCTTAGAGAGTAGTTATAGGAGGATGATTTTTTCCTGAATTTTCAAGTAATTTTTTAAGTCATTTTCCGCGAGCTTCCCCCGCAGGGGGATGCGAGCATTAACTTTGTCAAATTTCCCACCTTTCAATAAGTACAAAAAATGACGGAAATATTTGGGTTTTATTAATTTTTTTTAGGTAGAATAGAGTACAAAAAATTCCGTGTTCATTTTCTGTCATTTAATTTTGGGTGAAATGACAAGAATAATCGGGAAAATGACTTAAAAAAGTACTTGAAAATTCAGGAATAAAGCATCCTCCTATAACTACTGAGTTTTGACTATAGAGTGTCACAAATGCGTACAATATAACCATGTCAAGATTCCCATATTTCTTTATCGCCGACGTTTGAACGCAATTGTGCATTTAAGCGAAGCTTGAAAATAATGTTTTTAGCAAATGGTTATTTTAAGCGTAAAATCGATTTACTTTCACCATGGAATTGTTCAAGGTTATTTGCTTACTTCACCATAAATAAAGAAATGAAAGGAGATGTACAATATTGTTACTTTTTTGCCGAAGTTTTTCTTCAACATCCTGTATCTAAAGCACGTAATAAATAATTATGTTATAAGCAAACCATTCAGTTCAGGATTAAAAACCCGGTGATTTGCAGAAAGTGAAACTAGGACACCGATTAACATGGTCATCAGACACTTTTTGTGAGCTGGGAGATACGCTTTCAAAGTTAACCTAACGCGCTTTTCAGGTTCTTTTCTTATGCCACTTAACATTGTATTAGTGATGGCCTAACCGAAAAGGACAATAAATTCTGATAGGCGTTGCGCAGCAAAGCAAAAATGAGTAGACGGTGGTTTTCTGTTTCCGTCTGTCATTAGAAACGTAAACTTTGCGGGCCGCTATTCTGTTGCTTGTACTTGAGAGATATACCCACGAGTTCACGATTTATTCCACGGTTTTTTTTGACAATAAATAGTTGTATAGGTTGATGACGAAGTTAGCCGCTTACAGGGTAAGACTCCTTAGTGTAAACAGTGTAAACCTGTATCATGGAAACCAAGAAACTTATATGTGGACAATGTCACTGGCAACTGGACAGTTTTCTACCGACACATTTCACCACACACATTCGAATGGTCATAGCCACGGCCCTTTATCGGTGAATTCCCTTAGCCTATTAAAATGGTTGCTCAGTCCAGTAGGCGGTAACCATGAGTTGGCCAGTGGCCCCGAATAAGAACCTCTTCCTGCGATAATGTCATTGTTGTAAGCCACCATTCCTTAAAAGGTTTTAAGTTGCATTTTGTGCACATGAAAGTTGTGGGTTACTGTTTAATTCCTTAATTGCTGATGCTGCTTAATGGCAACTAAACAAACTTGGTTTTGGGAAGCCAAGTCCCAGCGAGATCTCTTGAATTATTCAAAAGGTCTTAGACACCTTATAGCGGACAATTTTCACGTTTACGCCTCTGCCCAAAGTGCTCTGCTGCCAATGCCATCATGGCCAAGAATAATGAACAACAGTGATCTTTTTTATTACGTATTTCACCACAACAAGCATTCTTTAGAATTACTCCTCTAGGTTTCATTGATTACCTGGTTCAACTGTTTACTTGAAATACTTTTCCATGTTGAACTGTCTTTGTACCTTTTTCCGTCCACGCCAGCTGGCAATAAGTCTTTGGTAAACCGTTTCTCGAATTTTCATTACTAACACGAACATGCAATGATTGCTTAACCAAAACCTTTTTCCGATTTACCCGTGAACGTGTGCAATTTCTTATGGTAAGTAAGTTAAAAGGAGCATAAGCCTTTGTGACTCTACATAAAAACTGGACTTCAAGGTAACTGATGAGTTCATTGCAGTAGCAGTATTGGGCACAAATGTAATGATAAGACAAGTTTAGTTAAGTTTGGTCCGTAAATGCAATAATGTCCCCAGTGTAATGGTCACAATAATATCACAAGGGTGCCTAGGGTAAATTTTCAATTCACACAATTATCTTATATAGAGGGAAGCCTATGCTTTGCCAGTTTGGCGATAACTTATGATCTATTTAATCATCTCATGGGTTGCAAAAAACTTCCATTGCCACTAGAGAATATCCTTGTTACGCTTTTGTCTTATGTCATTTGATGGTAGTGCCCTGCGTGGGCAATAAAAATATTAAACAACAGGTTATTTTGAAAACGGAACTGACGGTGGTCAAGAATGATCATTTTGAATGTATACTTCACCATGACTAGAATCAGTTCCTTTTCTGAGTTTGTTTTTACCCTCTAGCTCTTACGTATACTGACCTTGAAGACAATTTTCCCTAAATTAATTCCGCAGAGAGTTGACTGACATAATGGAATCGAATTTTTTGCGCCCTGAGCTGTCTTTTACGTATTTTAGTCTATACGACTGCTTTTTAACTGAGTAGTAACCCTTTTTTTTTTCGTTTGATTCCCAGTGACAAGCACGTATTTAGCATGGGACAGGTATTTTAACGAAAAGCCCATTGCAGAAGGTTTTCGCCGCAATATTGTGACTTAAGCACTATGTGCATACGAGAAAAAAACTTCCGGCTCATTTTTTACTCTACAGTACATGGGTTCGACCTTAGCTTAACATACGTAGTGTATAGGAAGTTCATCGTCCGACAACAAATGATTTGCAAAGCTGAGCACTGTTACCAGAATAAATTTCCTAATCACAGATCATTACTTTAAGAGATTTGTCTAAAGCTTCGGTAGAAATAAATAGATGACAGGAGGTCTGTGGAACAGAAACTTGACGGTGGTGAGGAAAGGACACTTTTAAGACACATCTCGCCATGCTTGCTCTTTTCTGCCATTCTGTCGCTTTAAGGTCTCTAGGTGTACACTCAGAAGTTTGGCTTGTAAGTGGCTGTCATAAACATTTAGTCGTAAATGGTTCATTTATTACCTTCTCTGCGTGGAGTCTACGTTCAAATTCGTAAGCTCTTGGCATTCCCTATGAGGCTATGATTTCTGAAACTTGTCGATATACTACCAAATGAATTCCTTAACATCAGCTTCATTTTATTTTTTCATTTTACTTTTTTTTTCTAACTTTCTTGAATTCACGTAATGGCAGTGTTCATTTTTTCCTGATTAAAAAATCAATAACAAATGATATGTACATGAAGACTAATGTTGATGGAACACTTTTACTTGATCAATGTATTGCATCGCACGCATTCATTACTTGTTGACAAACAAAAACTCTTGGCTGTCTAATTTTTTAATTGATTCTCAAGCAACCTGCATATTGACACATCGGTCCTTCTGTTCATTCCCGCCTGCTGTAAACTCTTAATGTTCAGATCGTGGTTCCGTAAGCATGCGTTAGCGTTCCCGACTTATTTATCTCCCGCAATATTGACTGTGTTTCTAAGCCATCCGGCATCCTTTATTTTAAGGCTCGATTTATTTTATTGACATGAAAGTTGTTGATTGCAACGTAAAACCCATGATTGTTGATGCTACTCCCAAAAAACATTACCAATTATGATTCAAGAGAACTGCAAATATAGGGGAAAGCCTAATGTATCTGAAGCACTATGTGGATACAAGAACATCACTTCGCCCATAGTTCACTCTACACGGGTAGTGTATAGGGAATTCATCATCTGACATCACACGAGATTTTGATAGCCACTGTTACCAGAATAAATTTCCAAATCACAGATCATTACCTTAAGAGATTTATCGAAAGCCCCGATAGGGATGAAAGGATAACAAGAGGTCTGTGGGTCAGAAACTCGACGGTGGTGAGGGAAAGAGGCTTTTAAGACACATCTCACCATGCTTGCTCTTTTCTGCGATTCTGTTACTCTCAAGGTGTGTAAGTGTACACTTAGGAGTCTTGATTTGAAGCGTCTGTTATGGGAATGTAATTGTTAATGGGTCATTCACTAGTTCGTCCTTGTGTGGAATGTACATCCAAAATTGTGAGCTCTTGGCATTCCCTATCACGTTATGTTTTCTGAAACGTGTCCACATACTACCAGAGGAATCTTTTAATAAAAACTTCATTGTTTTTAAATTTTTTGTTAAAACGGAGGGTGTCTCAATTTTGTTAAATTCACGGAATGGCATTGTTCGTTTATTCCTGATTACATAATGAATAACAAGTGATATTTACATGGAGACTAATCCTGATGCGATACTTTTACATGATCAAAGTATTGCACGCATGCATTGTTACAAAAACTCGGAAATTCAATCCCGCTTCGCTAAAATCTTGGCTGTCTAATTTCTTATCATTGATTCTCAAGCAGCCTGTATAGTGACACACAGGTCGTATTGTTCATTCCTGCCTACTTTAAACTCTCAATGTTCAGATCGTGGTTCCGTTAGCCTTCTCGCCCTATTAATTTCCTGCAATACTGAGTGTTTTTCTTAGCCATTCGGTATACTTGAATTTAACGTTCGATTTATTTTGTTGACATGAAAGTTCATTGTTGTTAGCTACGACAAACCATTGTTTGTTGATGCTACCCCATGAAAACAATGCAGATTGGGATGAGAGAACTGCGCATAGAGGGAAGCCTATGCTTTGCCAGTTTGGCGATAACTTATGATCTATTGAATCATCTCATGGGTTGCAAACAACTTCCATTGCCACGAGAGAATATCCAAGTTACCCTTTTGCCTTATGTCATTTGATGGTAGTGCCCTTCGTGGCTAAAAAAAAGTAAACAACAGGTTATTCTGCAAACGGAACTGACGGTGGTCAAGAATGATCATTTTTAATGCACACTTCACCATGACTAGAATCCGTTTTTTTTCTGAGTTTTATTGACTCTCTCGCCCTTATGTTTGTGACCTTGAAGACATTTTTCTCTCAATTAACGCAACAGAAAGTCGACTGACATGGTGAAGTCGACTTTTTGCGCTCAGAGCTGTCTCTTCGTATTTTAGTCTATACGACTGCTTTTTAACTGAGAAGTAACCTCTTTTGGGTCGTTTGATTACTAGTGACAGGCACATTTTTAGCATGGGATAGTTAGTTTAACGAAAAGTCTATTGTAGATGGTTTTCACCTCAATAATGTGACTTAAGCACTATGTGCATATGAGAAAATAAACTCTCGGCTCATTTTTTACTCTACGCGGGTTCCACTTTAGCTATACATACTTAGTGTATTGGGACTTCCGGCATCGTCATAAAACACAAGAGATCTGGATAGTTGAACTCTGTTAACAGAATAAATTTTCAAATCAAAGATCATTCCCTTAAGAGATTTATCGAAAGCCCCGATAGGGATGAAAGGATAACAAGAGGTCTGTGGGCCAGAAACTCGACGGTGGTGAGAGAAAGACGCTTTTAAGACACATCTCACCATGCTTGCTCTTTTCTGCGATTCTGTTACTCTCAAGGTGTGTAAGCGGCCGTTATGGATATTTAGTTGTTAATGGTTCATTCATTACTTCGTGTTTGTGGAATCTACGCTCAAATCCGTGAGCTCTTGGCATTCCCTATGAGGCTATGATTTCTGAAACGTGTCGACATATACAGTACCAGATGAATTCCTTAATATAAGCTTCATTTCATTTTTCCATTTTTTAACACGGGTAGAGTGTTTGAAATCTGTTCAGCCTTTTTGCAATTTGTTCCTGATTACAAAATGAATAACTAGTGATATGTACCGTGAAGAAGACTTATAATGATGAAACACTTTTACATGATCAACGTATTGCATTGCATGCATTCATTTCGTGACAAGGCACTTTCATCCGTCTTCACTAAAATCATTGACTGTCTAATTTGTTGTTATTGATTCTCAAGCACCCTGCATACTGACACATCGGTCCTTTTGTTCATTCCCGCCTGCTGTAAACTCTTAATGTTTAGATCGTGGTTCCATAAGCATCCGTTAGCGTTCCCGACTTATTAATTTCCTGCAATACTGAGTGTTTCCCTAAGGCATCCGGCATCCTTTAATTTACTGCATATATAGGGGAAAGCCTATGCTTTGCCATTTCGGCGATTCCTTATGATATCTTGAATCATCTCACGGGTCGCAAACAACTTTCATTGCCACGAGAGAATATCCATGTTACCCTTTTGCCTTATGTCATTTGATGGTAATGCCCTGCGTGGCTAAAAAGAATAAACAACAGGTTATTTGCAAACGGAACTGACGGTGGTCAAGAATGATCATTTTTAATGCACACTTCACTATGACTAGAATCCGTTTTTTTTCTGAGTTTTATAGACTCTCTCGCCCTTATGTTTTGTGACCTTGAAGACATTTTTCTCTCAATTAACGCAACAGAAAGTCGACTGACATGGTAAAGTCGGCTTTTTGCGCTCAGAGCTGTCTCTTCGTATTTTAGTCTATACGACTACTTTTTAACTGAGTAGTAACCATTTTTGTCGTTTGATTACTAGTGACAAGCACGTTTTTAGCATGGGATAGTTTAACGAAAAGTCTATTGTAGAAGGTTTTCACCGCAATAATTGTGACTTAATTAATAAGCACTATGTGCATGCGAGAAAAAACTTCTCGGGCTCATTTTTAACTCTACATGGGTTCGACCTTACCTAGCCTGAAATTCATCCGATTGCTTCGAATCGTTTTCTCATGCAGTTGATAGTTAGAACGTTAAACATGAATTACGATCGAAAAAAAATAAGGCAATTCTGTATCATGTAGACTAGCTGATATAAAGAAACTTACCATGCATTGCGGAACTTGAAATAAGGTAACATCCCACTAGCTGAGTTACCACCATCAAGTTGCCGTTGTTGCCAACAACGGTAAAAGGTACGCATAGGCATTCTGAAGGTGATAAATAATAATAATATTGAATTTTTATGTAAAATTCTGCTATTGGAAAAAAGAATTAAATCACGAATGGAACACATTATTGCACGTGTGAAAACTTTATATAAGAATAATTATTATAACGTCAACATTATTTTTTGCATAATTGTTACATTCCAACTCAAGAATAAATGTAAAAAAAATTAAGGTAACATAGAAGTGTACATGTGCTGAGTATATTTGAAGTTAATGTTCTATCTGGAGCTGATCGGAGTAGAAGAGCATGTGGATAGAATACCGTGGAACTTTAATTATTATGATGTATTTTTTGGAGGGCTTGAAATATGTTTGAAACTTAGGTATTTAACTACTCTGATTTTTCTTACTAATCTTGTAAAATATAATCTACTGTGCAGTGAAATAATTATCTCTTCAGAATACTTTTTTTCAACAAGAAGTACAAGTCAATTCCGTAAAATAGTATTGGCTTAATTAATTACCCATTATGACTATTGTCATTATAATTTACTACCATGAATATTATTACATTCAAGTATCATCATTGTCATTTTTATTATGTATAAAATTAATAACTGAAAGGAACTTAGCATCTGACCTTCCCTGAAGGAAGTTTGTAAGATAATCCCTCAAGACATCGTGACCAATTAAAAAGGAATCCATGTTCAAAATTCCACTCTCGAGACCATCAAAAGGAACTTGGTGTTCACATGCTGATGAGCATGCACTGTAAACTGAACATTTATAGAGAAAACAGTCATGACAAATAAAATGTCAACTCCGTACTATGATCAAAGAGCTGCTTATGTAAATGTATAAAGGTGTTAACATAACATCAGTTCGACATGGTAAAACAAAAGACAAAAATAGATTAATTTTTGCCACATGTCTATTCAGACATTGTAGATCATAGAAGATTTTGATAATTTATGTGGCAAGCCATATAAACCATGATGAGGATGACATACACTGTAACGGTCAGTATTACAGAGGGTCGTGAGTTAGAATCTCATCAGTGGGAGTCTGAATTTTCAGATCATTTTTAATACAAACACATATATATTAATGACTATTAATCCATAAAGTAAAATCACTCAACTCTGATGACCATAAGTTTAATACAAACTTGTTTCGTAGATGTTACCACCCACTCCTCAGTTAAACTTACAATGTTGGTCCCTTGTTTGGCTACGTTATATGTATGACTTCGTAAGACGCACAAAACTATATCTAACTGTTAAAATTGTGCGCGCGCCTAAAGAACATTTGCGCGCGCTACTTGTTTCGAAAGAACTTATTTAGGCTATATCTTAAAATATTAATGACTTTTCATTATCGCCATAGTTGCTGCATGTGAAAGGTGCATTATCTTGTCGAAAGCATGATTGTCCTGCACTCATGTGAGAAATTAAAACAAACTACTGGTGAATGATTATAACAAGGACAGCAGTCTTTTTTATATCCCGGCAGGGGCGTAGCCAGGATTATTTCAGAGGTACGCACAATTCTCCAAATAACTTTGCTCCTAAAAAAACAAAATTCCTTGATTAAAGATTTGGTTACCTTGTAAGCCCAAGCGTTTTTTTTTCTGCATAGGAAATGAATACTTCTAGTGTCGCGTGTTTGGATCCATCATACAATAAGGCTACACAATTTTCGAAAAGATTTAAAAGGAATTTGGATAATTTTGTTAGTGCGTTCGTTTTGTCGTTTTTAAGCAGATGCAGCACATGAATTCGATTATGGGTCAAGTCTCTATAGATTTTGAATCTGAAATCTAAAGTGAACCCCATGCAATGTTTTGTAGCGTAAACAATTTGTCCAACAAATTCGGATACTTTTCTGCATTTGAGCATACGAGCTTGCAGTAAAATCAAAATGGAACTGTCACTTTCAAGAATATAGGGTGCCTTAGCAAAGACAACGGCGAGAGCAATGAAAACGTCTCCTAAGCTATCAAATTGAATGCTCGTTTTCTGTTTTAACTCTTTCGCTTTTATTTCAACCTCTTAAAGTGGCAAATATAGGTGAACTTCCTTACCAAGTCTTGGGGACCGCACCCAAGTTCGGACTCAGAGAAGAAATTGTAAAGAAAATCGCGCTACACGTGCAAAATGTCATTTTTTATTTACTTATTGGGCTCGTTTCGTTTGACTTTCTTGCTGCCGTTGCTGTCGTTGCTCCCAGGATTTATCGATGTGCATAAGCGATTAGGAATCTGACCACGTTTTTGGTAAAAACGCCTACCATCTTTTCACTAGATATATATGTAATTCAAGATTTCGTCCATTAGTGAATTACTTCGTTTCTCTAGAAACGGGCATTTGGGTAGAGAGGAAAAAAGGTCCTTTGTTTAAGAAAGAATATATATTTCAAAGAAACAAGCAGAGTTGAATGAATTGAGGATTTTTGCTTCCTTTTCAGAATTAACTTTTTATTATTTATTTATTTTATATCTTTTTTGTTCATGACTTTTTCAGGTACGCACTTGCGTACTGTGCGTACAGGTAGCTATACGCCCCTGCCTGGGTTAACAAATTTTTTTAAGAGGGGCAGAATTATATATACATCAAAATAGTGACAAAACAGAAAAAGCCAAGTCCATGGTTAATCTTTGGTAAGTGGAAAGATTTGAAAACATCAAGTAACAGAAATACCTTTGACGACTCTTCTTTCATATTGAGTATAGAGGGTGACATCTTTCCATGTTGGAGAACTGACCAGAGGAAAAGCCACTTCTACACAAAGAGGGCAGACATCATTTTCATCTGCTGCAGAGACAGTGTCCTGACCATGGAGCAACCCTTTAACTGCACCTAGTTTGTTGAAGGGGATTTTTGGTATGATAGACAATGGGAGGCCGACCGTGTGGCAGAATTTTGATTACTGGCACAAGCTGCACAGTATTCATAAAAATCGCCCACAAAATCTGGACATGTCGCGTTTTCAACAGAGTCAAGGACACGATTGGTATTCCATCGTGGGGGTGTGGATTTTTTCTGGAATAACCAAATACTTGGATTTAACTACAAGGTATACAATTGCAGCCTGCTTCCTTTGCCATGTCATAAGAAAACAAAGAATACAAGTTAACTAGATTAACAAAATTCAGGGGCACCCAAAGACCAAATGTTTCCAAAATATGCCAGAAGTGTCTCAAATGGTTTGTTAATTTGGAGTTGCCCTAAAAACTTTTTATCTGTTCGGAATGTGTTAGGGGAACTTTGGTTGTCACAAAAGTCTTAGGTGGCTTTTTTGTGTCATCCAAAACTGTTAGCTACCCTTATGGCGGTCTGGTGGAAAGTTTCAGTACATGAAGTAGCCTTGTTTTCATTAGAAAATTATAGGGGACGTTTTGTCTTTGTACGGAAAATTTTAGGAGACCTTTTTTTAACTATAATCGTAATATATTGGTGTTAAAATGTGAATAACACAACCTCTGAAAATCGTAGTTGAGCTATTTGAAAACTTTTGAATATATTTGACGTATGGAATTTTTAGCTTTTCTCAAGTTTTCGAAATTTCTAGGCAACATTTGCTACTTCAAACAGTTATTTTACAGAAAAATGTCGCCCCTTTGTCTCCTAGCCCTTAATTAACTTATAACATGTATGCTAAGGAAATTGGGAATGAAAACCTAGGTTTAATACCACTTTTTAAACAAAAAAATAACTCCTATACCATTATCCTTCTTAAACAGAGGAATATACCCTCACAGCTACCTCAGTTCAGTGTACGTAACTGCGAGGGTGTGTTAAATCAGTATTCCGCAAAAAATAGTATAGGAAGTAAAACACTACTTGGGGTATATTACATATCAACATACTAAAGTCTATATATTTCATAACTGAAGTTGGATAGAACAATACACCCCCGGCTAAAGCAGGTTTACAGGTTCACATCCCACTAAAGCCTACTTGTACTGCAATGTTTGTAACTATGAGACATTATCAACACCTGACCCACCTTCATGTAACATGTTGATGTGAGGTCCTGATGCTGCCACTCTATCACTATATCCTTTGTTACAGGAACACTGATAGAGCCAATGGACAGCTTCACCACCATGTTCATCTTGAAAGCAACAAGCTCTTCTTTCAAGGGACATGTACTTCTTATTCTGTAATTTTTGGAACATGCAAACAATTTTATAAAAGATGTTGTTACACTACATGTAGCTCTGTACAACAGTGTGCTCAATATTTGATTCGATTGTACCCATGCATGTGCCCAACCTTGAGAAAGTGGCATGACATGAGCACAAACTAAAGAGAATCTACATGTAAAAGGCAAAATAAGTGGCTATATAAATAAAAAAAATCGATTAATGAGTGCTGCATTCTATTAAGGACTCTGCAGTAGCAAAAAACAATGAGAGAGAAGTGCTGGCTGCCTATGCAAGTCTTTTCTTAAGATTCACCACGCGTTTGAACAAGTTTCCAGTCTTGTAGCGTTTCAATTTGAACTTCTGAGTTTTCACAGTGTGTGACACCAAAATAGGAATGCCGTCTCGAAGAAAAACGTCTCTCCCCTTGATTTTTAGCAGTACAATTCAAGTATTGTTATGTTTATGTGCACGTATGCTACTTTCCCAGTACTCCATATGTTTTTGTTGATTTCCGGCGGCCGTATTGGTGCACCAAAACAGTACACCAATATGACATCTCCATGCAAAGCTCTACAAAGGTGCACGAAACGTTTCGACAAATAACTCAAAAACTGTGGGCCACAAAGACCTGAGACTTGGACAAATTGTTTATAACATTTCATTTTCTTGGCTTCTTCCATTGGACGGTTTCCAATTTAAAATTTTGTTGCATGACAGCTGTGAAAAAAATCTATAAAGAGTTTATAAAAATACAAGGATACAATAAAGACTTACCCACAGAGATCTTGTCCGCAAGTTAAAGTCCCTCAAAAAGAACGTTGTTGCAGCGGTGTCTAAAATGACAACTGCATTTCTGGTGAGTTGTACCTCCAGCAAATACAAAGATACAACGTCACCTTGCAGTATTCTAGAAACCTAGAAACGTTGAAATTAAAAATGGGTTATAAATATCGTGAAACATCACTTTGCAATCATCTATGCCACTCTAAAGGCTGGTTTTCAATATGATTGTTACGATTGCTGAGATCGTTGCGATCAATGAAAAAAAGTTCAGCGATCGTGGAAATCGTAGCGATCATATATTATGAAAACCAGGCTTGAGATAGAACTGAAGTCTATCTCAGCGACCATTGTGGGTGCAATCGCTGTGATCGCTGCAATCGCTGGAGAGTGGTTTCCATATGATCACTGAACTTTTTTTTCAGCGATCGTAGCGATCGTATGGAAACCAGCCCTCAATTACGAGTTTATATCCTATGATTTGTCTTAAATTTTCTCATAAATTAGGAAACGTTTTTTTCTTAAATTGGGAGATTTGGAGCAATCTCGAATTTAGAGTGATATTTTCTTGGCATGGTGCAAATCATATCATGAGGTCGAGATGATTACAAAATGTTCTTACATCGTACATAGCATCTTATTTAAAACCTTGCGAAGGAAGACTTCAATAAGCTCATTGTACTACGAAAACCAAAAACACTAGCTGAAAAAAATGCAACAAATAGGTTTCTGTTCAGATCATTCCATGATTGTCATATCATGGAACGAGCGGACCGTAAATCATGCTAGCTAGTATTACATGGTCGGCAAACACAAACTTCTCATCAAATCTATAGTCTCTATAGAATACTGCCAGAAACCCATAAGGGGTTGAATCAACCCCTTATGAGTTTCTGATACTGCTTACAGTATCTTCAGCAGAACTAGGACAAGCCAAGTCTCCTCCTTCGTCTTGTGAAGTCGCACGATTTTCCAGCCGTTTTTTGGAGGGAGAAACAATCTCTTTGCACTGGCTAAAATCGCGCTTCTCCGTCCGTTTCGGCATATCGCTAAATACAGTGAAACCTGCACCCGATACCCAGTACTATCTGAGTGAATCGGGCGAAACCTGTATTGAGCTGTGATGTTACTTTTGGCCAGCGGCATGGTGAAAATGCAGACATTTTTGACACTCTATAGTCAAAACTCACCATGGGGAAGGACCCTAAAAATGACCTGTTTCTTAGCTCGAGAGCTTGGTGGCTAACGTGCTTAAGTCAACCGGTTTTTTCTTTTCGATGTTTCCATAAGTCGTTTCGATTCGTAAACAAGAAAAACATATCATATCACATTACTTGCGTTGATTATTATTCCTCTTTCCATATGGAACCCAGTGGCTATTCATACGGGACCCGTACACCGACTTGTATTTGCTATTCATACGGGAGTCTTCTGAGTATGCGCAATGCAGCTATTACTCACAAAAATATAGGTGGAAGGTGTTGACAGGCCAAACACGACTCATAAGCTAGTGATAATGTGATACGTGACCTTATAGTTTTGCTCTAACGAGGATATCTCCCAGCGATTTTGCTCTTTTATATGAAATGATGGGAGGCTTGTTGTATATTTCTCTCTATAGTGGTTGATCTTAAATTAAGTGCCATTTGCTCATTAAAATGTTTTTTAAGGTTCGGCAAAGCAGGGTGATACGTGGTAACGAATGGCAGAATTTTCTTTCGCACTTCATAGGCCTTCATAATCTTTTGTAAACCCGACTTCCGTTTGGTAAATTTAACCTCAGAGGTGATTTTTTCTATGAGATTGTTGTGAGGGTAACCTCTAGCGCGAAGGCGTTTTTTGAAGTTGTAGATGTTCTCATACAAGGATTTAGCAGAGGAGTTAGTTCTCAGAAGTCTAAGGGCTTCATGGGAGCTGCAGAAGACTCCTGTATGAATAGCAAATACAAGTCGGTGTACGGGTCCCGTACCACTGGGTTGGCTTATGGTATTCGACGAAACGAAACGAAACGAAACGAGTATTGTAACTTGTGAAAATGAAAATCACAGGTGTCCCAATAAAGAACTAGAATACAAAGTGGAAAAGCTCAAGTACAAAACGTCTTAGGTCATGCAGCCGAGGACTAGGATCAAATCCGATCTTCTATTTGGTAAATAAACCATCCCGGATCAGTGCACACGAAGTTTTACAGTTTTCTTAAAATATCTGGGAAGAGTAGGCGTTGTCAGCAGTAGCTTACGAGTCTTCTTTCCCTCCTTGATTTCCTTGTTCTGGTAGGGCACTATTTCAGAACAAGGCCAGTTATGTCAGGCTCCTGGTTATGTAAAGAATTTGAGAGCATTTTTTCATCATTTACCAACTAAACCCCCGGCGTTGGTATTTAGCGAAGCAAGAAGACTATCGTGACCAAAATTACTTATATTTACCCCGTTTGACACAGCAATGTTCGCTTTACCGGACAGACCATACTTCAGAACAAGGCCGTTTATGATAAGAATTTGAGATCATTGTTTAGTCAATTACCAACTGAGCGCCCTTTAATATTTTGGGGAAAAAAAAGAAGAAGAAGAAGAAGAAGAAATGTTTAGGAGCTGAGTATTTTCCCCGTTTGATGTAGCAATGTCTGCTTTATCTGACAGGGCATAATTTACGAAAAAAAATTGGGATCTTCGTCAATTACTGAGCCTCAGGCGTTCTTATTTAGCGAAACAAAACTGCTATCGTGTCCAAAGTGTTAGGAGCTGCAGAAGAACAATTACCACTTTTTTCTGAGGTCAAAGATTGTTTCGTTTCGTCGAATACCAATTGTTTCGTTTCGTTTCGTTTCGTCGAATACCATAAGCCCACTGGGTCCCATATAAAGCCAACCCGCTTTGAACGATGAGTGAACACAATATTTTTTTGGTAGATTTATATAAGTGGCCGACCACAAAATTACTCTGGCAAGTTCATGCATATCTCGTAATTTTCAAACATTTAGAATTTTTTTTAGTAAAATTCCAAAATGTTTAGTCAATACCAAACTTTAAACAGTTCAGTCCTTGTTTTTTACGCGTTTTTCTGCAGGTGGCGACCACCCTGCGATTTTTGAGCGATTCCATTTACTACACTATCTATTTCATAAGCTAGGTTTTATGTATCCCATTATTATTGTTTTTTAAATTCTGTGTTGTTTGTCATTTTCATTTTATTTTATTTTTTTAATTAAGGAAGACATGCTGTCTTTTAGCATTTGGGGCTATTTTATTTTAACCAAACCTGTAGGCGGAAGAAACAACAACATATTAGAGGTATTTCAAATATCGATCTCCAGAACCCAATTGAGACAGCTGGAGGCAAATAGGTAGGAGCTGAAGCATTGAACACAGAGCAATTAACACAACGCGATTTCTCAGAATAATAAGCAAGATACAGAGACTGATGTGAAAACCTCTGGCAACGAAGTAGTCGCGGGTCCAGTCAGTTACAGCTAATGAAGAGTTCGAGGCGGAACTGAAGACAAACAAAGCTCCAGGTATTGATAATCTATTAAATGAAGTTCCAAAAATCGGAAAGAACATTCATTAAAAGACACTAAATTAATCTATTCAATCTCATCTTCAATACTGACAAAAACCATATTCGCTGGAGTTTTGGCCTCATTGTACAAAAAAGATGATCAATCTAATATAGAAAATTATCGGGATACTTCATAATAACAGGTTGTACTCCTACATGATCGAAAAAAATTTTTAAAAGCAAAACAAGGCGACTTCTGAAAAATGCATGGCACAGTTGATTGCATATTTTAGTTTAACAACGTTAATGATTGATTTTTATAATCGAACGATAAATCGGCAGTCAAAATTGACAATTCTTTTCTTGCCACTCCGGAGTAAAGCAAGTTTGCATGTTATATCACCCACTCTCTTTAACTTTTATCTAAGTGATCTACCCAAACTGCTGAATTCTACAGCGAGTTCAGAGGACATAACTCTAGGCCTCCTCGATTACTAGGGTGTCAGACTAGTCTCTTGGCTTTTACTTTAACCAGTGCGTCGATTAGTTTCTCGGCCTTCACTTCGACCAGTGTGTTGCTTAGTGTCTAGGCCTCTACCTCGGCTGGCGTGTCACCCAGAGCATCGACTATTGCCCCCGTCATTCAAGTCAGCAACTGTTCGCTTATTGTCTCAGGCTCCTCCTCTACTGGCCAGTCAGCAAAATTCTTTGAATAGTGCCTTGGCCTTAACTTCGGCCAGTGTGTGTGTCTCTGCATCCACTTCTTCTAGCCTATCAGCCATAGCATCGACTAAAAAAGGGTGTCGCTTAGTTTCTTGGCTTCTACCTCTGCAAGCGTGTCTGTTAGAGCATTCAATAGTGCTTCGGCCTTCACCGTGGCCTGTGTGTTTCTTAGTGTCTCGGCCTTAGGCTTTACTTCATATCGGCCAGCGTGTTACTAGCGCGTCAACAAGAGGATCGACAGATGCGTTAAACTTCAAATCAGCCAGTGTGTCGCTTAGCGTCTCGGCCTCCACATCTCCAGGCGTCTTAGCCACAGCATCGAATAGTGCCTCAGTCTTTCCTTTCACCAGTGTGTCCATTAGTATCTCGGCTTTCACCTCTGCTAGAGTATCACCCAGAACATCGACTAATGCATCGGCTTTTACATCGACCATTCTTCGCTTAGTGACTCGGACTCTACGAATCCACGCCGGTGACCCGCTTAGTGTCTACCACTGCACCTTCGCTAGCAAGTCAGCCAGAGCATCGACTAAAGCCTCGGCGTCCACATCGGTCAGTTTTCACTAAGTGTCTTCGGACTCCACGTCTGCTTGCGTGTCAGCAACAGCATCGACTAGTGCCTCATCCTTTACCTTTACTGGTGTGTCGATTAGTGTCTTAACCTCCACCTCTGCTATCGTGTCAGCCAGAGCATAGCAGTCTCTCCTCCTTTTTTGACAAGGGAGTCGCTTAGTGTCTCGGCCTCCACTTCTGCTAGCGTGTCAGCCAGTGCATCGACTAGTGCCTAGGTATTCTCATCGGCCAGTGTCTCGACGACTCTTTCGCCCTTCTTCTTTTGGTAGCATGTCACCAAGCGCCTGGACAAGTGTCTAGGCTTTCATATCGCACAGTGTCGTCTCCTTTGTCTCCGCCCCCTCCTCTGATACCCTGTCAGCCAGAACATCCGTTGTGTTGTACTTGGTCCAGAATAATTCAAAGATGAATTGATTACATCATTTATCGCCTCATTTTGCTGGTCATTAGCTGTCGAAATGCTCTGCTGAGCGTTATCTCCCGGAAGGGCTTGGTGATTTGTTGAAATGCATTGAGACTCCTCGCTAGCTTGAGGTGTTCCCTACTGCATATTTGATATTCCTTTGTTGTGATCCACGGGGATATTGGACGAGTGGTCTTTACCTTCGCTTAAATCTACGTAACTAGCGCTAGATTTCTCTTTGTTCTCTATAAACATCTTAGCATCTACTTCTAGCCTCAGAAATGTTTCTTGACATTCATTCATCCATTTTTCCTCATTCTCGTAAACTGCATCGTCTTCAATCAGTTTCGTATAATCTTCGTGTTTTTCTATTAAAACGTCATATGCTCCCTGGAACTTATCTATGGCCTCTCTTACCTCGACGGCAGGCCGGTTGTGCTCTACATCATGTACCACGGCTTTTCCTGCTCTTGTAAATGCCGATTTTGCTGTACGACGGTCAATCTTCGCTTGCTTTAACGCCGCTTCCATTTTAACATTTCCTTGCCACGTGCCCGGCGATCAGCGCAGTTTATCCAACAAGAAGTCGAATATAATGTTTCTCTTGGAACTGGTTAGCTCAAATGACCACCACAAACCGCATAATATCAAGCCAAGCTTTAATAATTATTCGATCTACAGAAATACAGTTATAATTCGCAATCATAACAAACACAAATCGAGTAGCTAAATTCAGAAAACTTCAATGTAAACGTACTTCTGTGGCGGGTCGTTATAACAGTCGCACTTTACAGGTTCTTTAAGCATTCTTCAGGTAAAAGGATTTATAAACAGACTGTAAACTTCTTTCTCACTTCGATTCTACTGAGAAATTGGTTTGAAATACAATAACCTAATGCTTTTAAATCAATGTATAGAATCAATGTCAATCAACGTTCTTAAGCATGATCCCTTTAAATTTTAACTAAATCGATATTTGTAATCACGATTTTATTTCCGATTCCGTTAACGAAACATCCTCCGCCCCTATAAGGGCGTAGTCCCTATCACCTAATTGACTTTAATCGTATCCCTCTGCTGGGTAGATGACTGCAATCTTTGTCACAGGACGGCTGTAAACACCCTTGGCCGTTTTTCCCTTTACGTTACGAACTTTCCGGTCAGATCCTGGAAATACGTCTACAATCCTGCCCATAGTCCATGAGCCTCGAACAGCATTCTCATCGGCCACTGTCACGACATCGTCAATTCTGACGTTTCGACGTTCTATTTGCCATTGTTTCCTGGGTACCAGGGACGGGAAACGTCTCTGCTCTAACGCTTCCAGAACGAGTGGACTTTTTTTTAAACAAATTCAACTCTGTGGTGAGGATTTCGTGATTCCTTGAATGGCCCTTGCGCAACTTCAGGTGATGCTCGCCCGAGAAGCATGTGGTTAGGGGATATGTAGCCACCATCATCCGGATCATTTGGTACTCTGCCGATCGGTCGTTGGTTAACGAGATTCGCCACCTCCAGAAATACAGTGTATAACTTGAATGGATTCAGAAGCTGGCTTCCAATGGCCTTCCTTAGGGCATTCTTGCATGTTTTAACCAGCGCTTCTGCACAGCAATTTTGATGGGGAGCAGCCGGTGTCGTAAACTTCCAGTGCATGCCTTTCTCTGCACAAAACTCCTGAATCTCCAGTTGATTCAATCCATTCACCATTTGACGGAGCTCTTTCTCAGCACCGACGAATTGTGTACCATTATCTGTCATCATCAGCGACGGTTGACCTCGTATGACACAGAATCTGCGAAGAACCTGCAGGAACTCCATCGTTGAACAGTCAAATGCCATTTCCAAATGTACTGCCCTTGTATTCAAACAAGTGAACAAGACGCCGTAATGCTTAGCTGTCTTATTTCTTCCGATCTTGACGGTGTACGGTCCAAAGTAATCGCACGTTGTGTGGTAAAATAATGGGGTCCATGGCGCTAGACGGAGTGCTGGTAAGTCTGCCACTAACTGAGTTTCAGTCTTGTGAGTGATTTCCTTACAGAACCCACACTTAAACTTAACTGACTTGCTCAACTTCGTCGCCTTGTGGATCCAGTACTTTGCCCTAATCTTTGCTGTTGTTGCGGCGACTCCACTGTGTCCGTGTTGATGTGCGTGTCTCGTTATCAACGTTGAGATCCAATGATCACGCGGAAGAAGTGCAGGGTGCCTAGTATCGTAAGACATGATTGCTTGGTCAACTCGGCTTCCAACTCTTACCACACCCTGTTCATCAGTGAAGGGGCTCAGATCCTTGAATTCTCCTTTCTTCATTCGGCTGTGCAAGGGTTCTGGGCTTCCTTTATCCAGAATCTCTCTGCTTCTGCAAGCTCTTCGGGAGTTAGCGGTCCTTCTCTTTGGTGCTGACCGAATTTCCTTAGTCGTATTTTCTCTGCTAGTCTTCTTATTCGTGCAGTCACGTATTAATTTCCTCCAACTCGAGAACGTTGATGGATCGATGAGTGATTTAGCTTTCTGTGCTGGGACTGCAGTCAACGCGTGAATCTGGCGTCTCTCCATGTCTTCCTCTGGGGGTGGTGGAGTCTGCTGAATCGGCCACTGGTCCTCTGGGAGGCGTAAGAATTGGGGTCCATTCATCCATCTGCCTTGAAGCTCCTTAACATGGATCCCTCGCGACAGGTTGTCAGCAACATTATCTTCGTTTGGGATGTGATTCCACTGGTTTGCGTCTGTAGTACTTTGTATCTCACCCACTCTGGAGGACACGAACGGTTTGAAGCTACGGGACGAGTTTCTGATCCAGGCCAAGGTGATAGTGCTATCTGTGAAGAACTTGACATCTGTAAACTGTAACCTGGATTCTTCCTGTATGGTTTTGTCTAAGCGACTTGCAAGAACGGCTGCTTGTAGCTCCAAGCGAGGAATGGTAAGCTGTTTTATTGTTGCTACTCTGCTTTTTGCTGCGACAAACTTAACTGCATGGGTTTTGTCATCCTTTTTCTGACGGACATAGGCGCAGGCTCCGAATACCTCTTGTGATGCGTCAGAGAAAACGCATAATATTGGTGGTTCCACTGCATTAGCTACTGTTAAACATCTTTCGAAGGAAACGCTGTCCAGCTCCTTCATTTCTTGAAAAAGTGAAACCCAGTTTTCTTGAACTGCAGGTGGTACTTCGTCGTCCCAGTCTAACCCTTTTTGCCACAGTTTTTGTAGGCCTATTTTTGCTCTCACTATAAAAGCGGCTGCAGATCCAATAGGATCGTAGATCCGAGCTACTTGACTTAAGATCTTTCTCTTCGTCATCTTCATGGGCACTTGACTTAAGCTGTTTTCTAACTTAAGGAGGTCTGCTGCAACTCTGAAATGGAACTGGTCTGTTTTAAAATTCCACACAGTTCCCAAGACCTTTTCTTCGTCTCCTTTGTACAGATTTATCTTTTTCTCTTCGGTACTGTTGACTTTCTCTTTAAATTGCAAATCCACTCTTTAACGCTGAACCCTCCTGTCTTCAAGACCTTGTCTATGTTATCTGTTAATTCCCTAGCTTCTTGTTTTGTGTCTACTGACTCGCAGATGTCGTCCATGTATGTGCTTTTTTCTAGAACTTCACCTGCTTTGGGGTATTCTGCCTTGTTTTCGTTGGCTGTTTTTCTCAGGGCTATTTGTGCCATGTCGGGTGCAGGCTTGTCCCCGAAGGTAAGAACTGTCTTGATATATACGTCAGGATCTCTACCGATTTCCATATCTCTCTACAGGAAACGGTGGAGGGTGTGTCCCTGGTATGAAGAAGATGAATTAAAGACAATGCGGACAGGTGTGCTTCTTTTTTCTGGTCTCAAAACGGCGTGATGGAGAATGTAATGGACAGGTCCTTGATATGAATCAATTTCGTCTTCTTTTGATAGCTTTCTGGCAAACCCCATGCTTTCCATCTCTTCCATTTGCTTGCAATAGGCTTCGGCTTGGTCAGAATCCCTTTTCAGACGCCTTTCCGTCGACACTAGGCGCTTTACTGCCAACTCTCTATTATCTGGTAACAGGCTTGGGACAACATGTGACTGTTCTCCATGTCACCGGGCAGTCCAACTTCCTTTAGAGTGTTGTAACATCTTTTGACTAAATGTGCGAGGTCACAAGACCGCGCGTGTTCTCCATCTTGTAATGCTTTAAATTGGACTATATCCTGGGTGACAGTGTCAGATACAAATCGTGGGTTGCCATAAATAGCATCCAAATATTCCCAGGCGGCATGGTAATCGCTTCCAAGTCCTTTAATGAGCTCCAGCGGTTTATCACGCAAACATGTTCTAAGAAGTGTAATTGCGTCTCTTTTTGAATACTTGGCTTCGATCGTGTGTTTGAAGTCCGAGCGAAAAATCGCATAATCACGCACATTTCCAGCAAATACAGGAAGCTTTCACAATTGGTTTTTCGAGCTTGAAAGTACAAGCACCAGCGTGTGTTGTACTTGTACTTGGTCCAGAATAATTCAAAGATGAATTGATTACATCATTTATCGCCTCATTATGCTGGTCATTAGCTGTCGAAATGCTCTGCTGGGCGTTATCTTCCGGAAGGGCCACAGGCGGCCCAAGCTCATTGTGTGAGTTTAAAATGGCCTTGAATATAAAGGATTTGTATGGGAATTCAGGTAAAAGATTCAAATCGATAAATACTCGCTAGAATGTTTAATAAAATACAGCTTACCGTATTTACTTTGCTTGTTTTTGTTCGCTGTGTGATTATTTTCCCGATCCATTGCGATTTAAGCGATTTCCTTTAACCCCGAGTTTCAACTGTAAGAGAAAGGACAAGGCTTCACAGTCCAGTTCGGGATGCCCCATGCGAGAGGCGAAAAATCCTCAGCTTGAAATGGCCAAGCAGCCACAAATCAAACGCCGAATCTAAGCCAATATGTCCTTGTTTCATTTCATCTCATTAGCTGAGCAATCCGGCCACTGCAACCGACGCCAAGCGGCAGTTTGTTTTCCAAAATCCAAGACAAAACGACGCCGAAGGGCTCCTCTACAAACTCAGCCTCACCTGGGTACCACACCGTCGATAAATACTCGCTACAATGTTCAATAAAATACAGCTTACCGTATTTACTTTGCTTGCTTTTGTTTGCTGTGTGGTTATTTTCCCGATCTATTGCGATTTAAGCGATTTTTCGAATAAAAAATTGTCAAGCTAGCACACTGCCTGTGTGCTAGCTTGAGGTGTTCCGACTGCATATTTGACATTCCTCTGTTGTGATCCACGGGGATATTGGACGAGTGGTCTTTACCTTCGCTTAAATCTACGTAACTAGCGCTAGATTTCTCTTTGTTCTCTATAAACATCTTAGCATCTACTTCTAGCCTCAGAAATGTTTCTTGACATTCATTCATCCATTTTTCCTCATTCTCGTAAACTGCATCGTCTTCAATCAGTTTCGTATAATCTTCGTGTTTTTCTATTAAAACGTCATATGCTCCCTGGAACTTATCTATGGCCTCTCTTACCTCGACGGCAGGCCGGTTGTGCTCTACATCATGTACCACGGCTTTTCCTGCTCTTGTAAATGCCGATTTTGCTGTACGACGGTCAATCTTCGCTTGCTTTAACGCCGCTTCCATTTTAACGTTTCCTTGCCACGTGCCCGGCGATCAGCGCAGTTTATCCAACAAGAAATCGAATATAATGTTTCTCTTGGAACTGGTTAGCTCAAATGACCACCACAAACCGCATAATATCAAGCCAAGCTTTAATAATTATTCGATCTACAGAAATACAGTTATAATTCGCAATCATAACAAACACAAATCGAGTAGCTAAATTCAGAAAACTTCAATGTAAACTTACTTCTGTGGCGGGTCGTTATAACAGTCGCACTTTACAGGTTCTTTAGCATTCTTCAGGTAAAAGGATTTATAAACAGACTATAAACTCTTTCTCACTTCGATTCTACTGAAAAACTGGTTTGAAATACAATAACCTAATGCTTTTAAATCAATGTATAGAATCAATGTCAATCAACATTCTTCAACATAATCCCTTTAAACTATAACTAAATCGATATTTGTAATCACGATTTTATTTCCGATTCCGTTAACGAAACATCCTCCGCCCAGATAAGGGCGTAGTCCCTATCACCTAATTGTTAACGAAACAAAGAGCATACGAAACATTCTACATAAATGAACGTCTTATCCGTACACCAACTACTAGAACAAGAGCTAAGGCTAATTTTTTAAGAAAACTCATTCCAGTTTAAAGGAAAAAATTAAACTACCTTTAAACGCATGGTACAGGATCGATACAGGACTACAAATTGTTTTTTGGGGGGGTCGTAAAAGGGTAAGGTAAAGACTTCATCGTGAGAGTTTCCAATTGTCGCTCTAATGGTAAGCACCATAAGTATAGATGAAAACAGTGATTGAACGGTGTCTAACAGTATTTTGCAAATTGGTTATCTTTTGGGTCGTAATGGACTTAAGTGAGAATTTCACTGTAAGGGCTGCAAAGTGTTGCTCTTATTATAAGCAAAGTAAGGCATGCTGAATACGACGATATGGAAGCGTCGGACAGCGTTATATAAATTGTCCATCTGTTGGGAAGTAATGGGGTTAAATGAACGTTCACCGTAAGTGCTGCAAAATGACGCTGTGATGCTAAGGACCATAAGAGTAGCTGAAAACAACGATTTAGTGGCGTGTGACAGTATTTTGCAAATTTGCCATCTTTTGATTCGTAATAGGGTTAAGTAAGAATTTCTTTGTATAAGCTCCAAAATGACCCCATAAAAATAAGGACAATAAGAGTAGCTGAAAACGATCTGGGCGCGTCTGAAAACATTTTCCAAATTGGCCATGTTTTGGGTCTTAATGAAGCTAAGGGAGTATTTAAGTGCAGGAGCTCTTGAATGTCTCTGTGATGATAACCACCATCAGACGAACTTAAAACGATGATTCAGAGGCGTGCGACAGTATTTCTCAATTTTGCCATCTTTCGATTGGTAATGAAAATTTCAACGTAAGAGTTCAAAGATGTCGCTCTGACGATAAGCACAGTAACAGTAGCTAAAAGCTATGATTTAGACGCATTTGTATTTTGTATTTGTATTTATTTATTTGCCACACGATTACAATAATTACAAAAATACCAGAAGAAATGTAGGAAGAAATGGCGAGGAGGCCTAAAGGAAACTATAGAGCTTATGTTACATTAGGCCTCCTCAATTACAATTTTTCGAAGATGGCACAAAAATTACGGCGACGGATACTTATAGGTTATTTCACGGTTGGTGAGCGCGTACGATTTTTATTCACAAGTTGTGTAAAACAAACGAACGAGCGCAGCGAGTGAGTTTGTTTTACACAACGAGTGAATAAAAATCGTACAAGCGAACTAACCGTGAAATAACTTATTTATTATATACATATCGAGATTCATAAGCGAACAGAACTCAAAGATAAACATATCTTTATTTTCTTTCAAAGGAAAACAACGCGCGGTCATTAAACCGCCTCACATTTCGAGTTGCACTGAAATGGCTTCCTAACGGCTTGTAAAATACTTTGCATCCAAATTATCAAGCAAAAATGCTGTTAAAAGGCAGAACTAGTTAGAATAAAATAAGGCATCCTGAAAATATGCCAAAATAGATCAACGGAAGTTCAAAATTTCAAATACATAAGTGAAAATCCGAGACTTCATTTTTGGTTGCTTATCAGAACCCACATGCTTGAATTTACAAACACTTGCCTTTCCATTTTAGATCCCTTTGCTTTGACTGAAGCGCTTTCCGAGTTTGCTCGAACTGGACGTCTTTCATAAGGCAAAGTCCACAGTTTTTTTCTTCAAATAGCGTTCAAAGCTAGCGAAGAATGCCCTTAAGGAATTTGGCTCGTATTCCTCATTGTCTTCTTTTTTGCGAACCGTTATAAGGAACTCGTTGAGAAACTTGTTCAGCTCTTGAGAAGTCAATTGGTCCATATCGTGTTTGGTCTTTTTCTTAGTATTTTCATTTTCCTGTCCGTCTATGAACTCTTCTACTGATGAGTCTAGGCTCTGAAAACGGTTAGTCTGATTTGAAGCCATCTTTCTGAAGAAAAATGCGCCTGAGCTCTTAGAAATGTGCTATTTGTCAGTCAAGAGGAGCGGCGAGCGAGCGAGCGACACAGTTTTGTTGACTGGTGAAAATAATGATATAGCAAATCAGAGCATCGATACGTCGTTTTTCGCTAGTGAAAAAAATAGTATGACCAATCAGCTGGCTTCTCTAGCGCGAAGAGACTATTTTTATCTCGATGCTTTTTGGCGCGTAAATCTCGGTATGTATATAATAATAATTATTATTACAAATAAACGCCTTATAAGTGCTCTTTTAAAGGAAAAGGTGAGGAAGCGTTGATGATATTGGTGTTTAAGGTGTTGTAAAATTTAGATCCTTGATAAAAAAAACGGAAAATTGTTTGATTCGAGTACGACAAAAAGGCAGACGAAATTTACACGAGTTTCTTGTATTATACGAATGAATTTGACTTTGTAAGGTAAATTACAATGAAATTTTAAAGGTAGAGTATGGTTTTGATAGGAGTACATGAATAACCCTAGTTGAAATTTTAAGATACCAAGATTTTGAAAGAGTGCCGATCAGCATGTGCATCGAAAGTGGTTTTAGCTATAGTTCTGATCACTCGTTTCTGTAAAATCTCAAGACGAATAAAATTAGTTCTGTAGGTAGAAGCCCAAACTAAGTTGCAGTAAAAAAAGTATGGATAGACTAGAGAAAAATATAGTGTTCGTAAGGATTTCGTAGATAAATAGAAACTGGATTTACGAATAATTCCTGTACATTTAGAAACTTTATTGGCGACATGTGAGATTTCAGATTTCCAATTTAAATTTTCATCCATAATTACTCCCAAGAAAACTGTTTCTTTTACTTGATCAATTTTTTGGCTATTAATTAAAAGTTGAATAGTTTGATTTGTACGTTTTTGGCATGGTTTAAATACAATGAATTTGGTTTTTTTCAAGTTTAATGAAAGCCTGTTAGCTCTAAACCATAATGACAACTTGTTTAGCTCAGCGTTCAGTACATTAGTCAGGCAGTCTTTATCCTTGTGAGACACAAAAACGTTTGTATCATCGGCAAATAATATCAGTTGTAATATTGTTGACGTGTTGATTATATCGTTGATGTAGAGCAGAAAAAAGGCCCTAGTATTGAAGCTTGGGGAACGCCACACATGATATTAGCACAAGACGAAACATAACCATTGTATTCTACAAATTGAAGTCTGTTGGAAAAATAGCTCTTAATCCATTTCAGAGCCAAGCCACGTATACCATAGTGTTCAAGTTTATCAAATAAGATGGAATGATTGACTGTATCGAAAGCTTTCGAGAGATCCAAAAAAACACCAACCGCTAATTCACCACGATTAATAGCAGATGAAATTTTTTTACGCAAATCAATCAAGGCAAGCGTCGTAGAGTGGTTTTTCCTGAAGCCGAACTGGTTATCACAGAGAATATGTAAATGAGTTAAATAATCATACAAGCGATTATAGATGATTCTCTCTAGAAATTTTGAAAAGCTTGGTAGAACCGAGACAGGCCTATAGTTGGTAAATAGTGACCGGTAATCAGCTTTAAACAGTGGTACCACGCGAGCTATTTTCATTTGATCTGGTACAACTCCATGAGCGATCGATAAATTCATAATGTGAGCCAGAGGTCCCGAAATGATTTGAATGGATTCCTTAATTATAGACATTGGAATATTATCGCATCCAGCCGCTTTCCCGGAAGCAAAGGATTGAGCAATGGTAATAATTTCATCCTCTGTTGTTGGGCTAAAAAAGATTGATTCTCGAAATGATCCAGATAGAAAATCTTTATGTGAGCAAGGAGGAGGCTGTATCTTCTTTGCGAGGTTGGGACCAATACTAGAGAAGTAGCTGCAAAACCTATTTGCTACTTCCACTGGATCAGAAATGTCCTGACCGTCTGACTTAAATATTGTATTTAATTGAGGCCTTGACTTTTTTCTATTGAAGACTTCGTTTAAAATTTTCCAGGTCGCATGTGTATTTGATTTAGCATCTTCCAATTTCTTTTCATAATACCGACGCTTACCCAAATGCAAGGCGTGATTCAATTTGTTCTTGTATCTTTTGTAGAGTGAAGAATTGTCGACTGTTGGAACTTGAAGATATTTTTTGTAAAGTTTATTCTTTGTTTTAATGCATTTAAGAAGAGCTTTCGTTAACCACGGTTTTTTAAAGCGCCTTTGCTTTCTAGTCGCCTTCTTGAGAGGGAAGCGATCCTTATAAATCTTTGTATACATTTCATGAAAGCGTTTTGTACGCAATGTCTGGCTCATCGCAAGTTTTAATCGAAGACCAATCAACAACTTCTAGTTTTTCAATAAAAGTAGGAATATTATTCGGATTCTTATCTCTAATAAAGAAGGGGTCTTAACGACATCGATTTACCGACTTGTTAACGTTATCTGAATGAACTGAGAAGACGGGTAGATGATCTGAAATGTCAGTAAATAATAAGCCGCTTCTCGAACGTTCAAAAAAGTTGTTCGCAAAAATATTATCTATTAACGTAGCAGTATGTGAAGTAATTCTTGAGGGACGCGTAATCAAAGGAAAAAACATATTAGAGTACATTCCATCTAGGAATTGGCCTGTGAGGTGACGATTTTGGTAGTTAATTAAATTAATATTAAAGTCCCCCATTAGGAAGCATATTTTATTTTCTCTAGAGATATTACCTAACAACTCAAGTCGAGTCTGTGATTTGGCGGTCTGTAAACAATACCAACAATTATATTTTTTTCTCGAGGTCTTATTAATTCAATGAACAGCGATTCTACAATATCAACATTATGGAGGGACAAATCTTCTCGAAGCTTGAAGTCTAGATCGTTTGAAATATAGACTACGAGTAGTCTCCCATTTTTCATCAGGGATATTGGGGCTAGCGAAACGCGAGCGCGCGTGAAAATCACCCCACGCGAGAAAAGGCGACACGCGGCGGGGAGTGATATCCAAATATCGAAGAATGGATTGCACCTTAAACTAAACCTACAAAAACTATGGAGAATTGCGATGTGACTCAGTCATGACTGCTCATGAATTTTAACTGCCGCTTGTTTTTCTGGAGATAATGTGAGTCTTTGGACTGGAGCGCGTAGTTCCTCCCTTGGTGATAACTTTTGAATAAGCTTAACAGCCTTGCGACTGTTCTGTTATTCCCACTTTGTGATCAGGCAAGACCATGGTTTCGGTTGTCCACGCGAACCTCATCAGTTGTCAGGTTGGCTTTCTTCTTAGTTGCTTTTACAAGAGCAACTCTAGTTATTTGTTCTGTAATTGTGATTATGTCGAGTGTTGATAGCGGCTGGCGCGTTTTTGACAAATGTTGACAGATTTCCATGGAAGAGCCAATCAGAGTTTTGCGTTGTGAGAGGATAGTAAAGCTTGGGCTTTCTCTGTAGTCCCTCATTTTTCTCTCTCTCCACCGCGTGTCGCCTTTTCTCGCGTGGGGTGATTTCCACGCGCGGTCACGTCTCGCTCGCTCTACTATCCCTGAGGAAAAATGGGGGACTACTCGTAGTCTAGTTAAGAATCAAAAAGCAAATCCTTTTGAAAGCTAAAGCCATCATAGAACAATACCATCAAACTACCAGTAAAATGGCGTCAGCTGTTGAAAGATTAAACCTTCCAGATTCTATAATATCAGAAAACGAATAACTTTTAACGTAATGATTCGATTTAGCGCCCGGGGCCCTTATTACCGGGGCCTAGCCGAAGGCTGGCACCGGTCTTAAAATGCAGACGGTTTCTGTCTCTTTTTCAACGTTACATTGTTAGGGATATATCGCTGGCTCGTTACTTTGGCTCGCTCATTGAAGTCTTATCCGCCATTTTGAAAAGCACGAGGCATGGATGACAGTCAAGAGAAAGATTGTAGCTTTTTGTTCCCCAACCTTTACGATGCACTAGTTTATGAGCGAAAATTTAAGAGAATATTTGGAGAGACAAATTTACGAGCGATCACTTAAGAGTGAACCTTCCATCGTTAAACTTATCGAGAATAAGAGCGACTTATCAAAGCTATCTACATTGAGTGAACCTTCCATCGTGAAATTTATCGAGAATCAAAGCGAATACTTATCAAAGCAAACTTTATATCATCTTATAAATAAGGTGAGAAAACTTTATCATGCACGGTATAAATGTAATAACAAACGCGATCCAAAGATAATTAACTTAAATAAAATGGCTATACCCAAGAAAGCTTATTTGTTGTCTTTCTTTAGCAGGCATGCATTATCACAGGATAATGAAACTAAAATGTAAAGCCCATCGATATTTATCATTGTTTTCTTGCAATTGTGTGAGTCATATGACCAATTATGTGAATTTCAAACTAAGTAAAGATGTTGAGAAGAATCCAGGACCTACTCAATACAACACTGATCATCATGAAGTAATAATTGGACCTTTTATGCAAAATCACAGCTCAACAATGCAATTGACCTCTCCTATTTCCTCTGAGAATTTGATGCAGTCAATATTAGGTGAACTTGGTTTACAATCAACAGCTGTAGTGATGGTGCCTCTTAGTACCTGACTGATCATTTCTAAGGAGTCAATGGTTTCTTTGGACGGTGCTCCTAAAGAGGGGGGAGGTACACAATAGGGAGGAGGGATAAATGGCCCGAAAAAGTAGGGAGGAGGGAGAAATTGGAGAGAAAATGTTGGGAGGAGGGAGAAAATAAAATGTTGGGAGTAGGGAGATCTGGAGAGATATCGATGAGAAGGCAATTTTTTTTGTGGGGGCACGGGGAATTTGGCGTACACTGCGATCCCCTTCGGTCTCCTGGGACTCCTGGGTTTCCTGGGATGAGACTCCCTTTATCTTGGTTGCGCTTAACCGAGAAAGCATGGAATCAAACTTTGACACACCTCAGGTTACCCGTCTTGCCAAACATCTTTTATAAAATAACTAAGATAGTACGCGAGCTCGGATTGGCCTAGATGTGTGTTTGCATATGGTTGTGACGTCAACTTGTTTGGCTTTCCGCGCGCTAATCACGCAAGCACGAATTTGAAAAAGGTTTTGAGTTAAAATACTCGACAAGTTTACTTTATTTACCCATTTCCTCGTCAGCTGAAACTTGGAAAATCTTTGGAAACATGCTGTGTCAATTTTTTTTCGCTTGAGCTGACATTTTAAGCGAGAAAAACCCGTATTTTGGAAAGCATCTTTTTTGCAAAACAAAGACTGATTACGCGTACAAGTTTCGTCTACAAGACTTCGCGACTGGTAAGAATTTCTCTTTTAATGAATGTTCTAAACAAGAGCGTTTTGCTTTTTTTCTCGGGAAAGTTATTTTATAAAAGCAATAGAAAACTTTTTCCCGGTGTTTGCATATCCTGATATAAACACTCGAGGGGTTGGGAGAATTCTCGACAGTTATGCAAACCCGAGACGAAGCAGTGAAGCAACAAGATCGAATGAGATCGCAGCACAGGTGGCCCAAGCGTAATATCACAGGTAGCCCTGTGCGTAATATGAGAGTTTGTATGGGAGAAATAGAGTTTGAAACTTAGACGAAATAAATGAAGTAAAAGCGATAAAAGTTATCAATAAAGTGTAAATATTGTTACCTGGAGTCATTGTCTTTGTTTGTACGAAGTTTCAGCGCGATTTGAGTACTTTTACATCATCTAACCTGACAGCGTAATAATAAGAGACAAGGTAGCACAGAATCGCTCGATCGACCTTCAGAGCTGCTCAGAATCAGCTCCAAATTTCACGCAAAAAAACAAACACACTTACATTTTACGCCGCCGAATCCACAAAGTGGTACCTTAAGATCACCTTCCGACAATCCGTTCCCGTAAACCTGGCGTTTGGATCGCACAACTCGATCGGAAAGATCAACTACAGTTCAAAAATCGGCGCCATTTATCCGTGACTGGGAAAAACGTTACACTTTCAACCGTTTTCTCGCTCGGCGGTGACTGGGCGCTAGCGTCAAATAATAACTCACCGGGAGAGGGTGACATTTGTAGATTGTAGATTGTAGATTAGATTGCTTACTTTTAGCGCCTAGCGAATATCTTTTGAAGTTAGATAAAAAAAATTTTGGCCTGTCCACGACAAAACACTATTTGGCCGTATGCTCTTGATTGATCAAAACAACCGGCGAATATAATACAAACTACCTTCGAGTCTCTCATCAAGTCGCTCTATAATATAGTTTTTGTTTACACGCGAATGGTAAGTAACAATTACAGGCTTAATTACTTACCTGGCCATGACAACAAACTTTCACAAATCCCGCGGATGGTATCCTCCAGCGCTTCGTTCATTAGCCGAGTGAAAGCAAAGAAGCGGACCTTGCTGGGAGGTGGGTGCGTAGAGATTTGTCGTAACGAAGAAATGTCACCCTCTCCCGGTGAGTTATTATTTGACGCTAGGTTGTAGGTTGTAGCTCTGAAATCTCAATTTTCCGATCCAAAATGAAACCTGCCATGTTGATTTTCTGATTCTCTTGCAAACTTTCACCGCTGAAAGGTTGTTTTACCGAGCTATTTAGCTCGAAACGTGACACAGTTTCACCTGTTTTGAGCTTCGGATTGTTAGCATTGAATTCAAAAATGGCCACATACCAGCAGTTTCTAAAGCACATTTACTGGAATTTTATGGAGTCCGGCATCTCAAGGATTGAAATATGGCTCAATTTGTGAGTCAGTGCCAGTAATGAATTAGGTAAGCCGTACTTTTGACAAAATCTGCTTGAGATGGATCCGTTACGCTAAATCTGAAAATATCGTATTAGCTCGCATACGCGTTGATACAAACGGTCATAACTTTTAAAATACTGAAATCGTACAAGGGGTTTTGCATATTATTAATAACAGATGGCCTATTTTTGCGTCTATTTAGTCTAGAGCTTTCAACTATGTCCCAAAAATGAGAAATAAGCTTTTAAAACAGGGTCATTTTTGGCCTTTCGCTCCAAGGCAATTAGTTGGGGTCATACTTTGCTTGATTTCGTCTTTCTAGCTAAAGTTAGCGGATAACTATTACTTTCAGGAAAAACTAGAGATGTTTACCTATAAATAGGTATAAAATTCATAGATGTAGATGGTGCAAATCAAACATTTTACAGCGCCGCAAAAAACGCAAAATTTTTAGTTTTCAAGACGGACAAAATGGACAAAATACTCGGTGCCCCCCAGCGCGGCCAGAAAATTATTGAGAATCAAAGCAAACCTATTTTAGTTATAGTCTCGATAAAGCCTTTCACTCGCCAGAGTTTCAGGCAAAATTAATTTTCACGCGAAATTGAGTGGGCGGTTTTTACTGAGACAGCCTCTTAAACTGCTAGGTTCTTACACGCGGGTTTTTACTGCATATTGAAAGGGTGGCAGATCTATAAATCGTGAAAAAAAACTAGGCGCCTACGAACCTGGGCAATATCGGCCATCAGAAGGAAAGATAAGATTTTTTTTAACCTTTTTTTTTAAAAAGTGATAATACATTGTTTGATCCTTCGACTCTCAATTGCAACTCAATTGTTAACAAATTCACTGTTTGCATGAAATCAGTTTTCATTTTTGGATGAACAGAAGAACAGATGTATCTTCCGATATAAATCGATGGAATCGGTAAAATCTAGATAAATCAGATACATGTAAACGAAACCAGTGTGTCATCGATTTCTACTGGTTGATCGATACAGTCGGTATCAATCAAATCAGATTTACTGATTTTTATCTAATGACTACTCCGAGATCTAGTGCATGCTATCCAAATGACGTGATAAACATCGGAAATGGCACGACATAGAAAAAAGAATATCGCTCTATTAAAGAGGGGGGTCTTCGTTTTGTACATTTAGGGAGGGGTGCTGTAAAAAACGAAGGCCCTTGTCAAATTTATTGACAATTGAATATCTTGTTGTCTCTTACACACCTCTAGTGTCTAGAAGCCGTTTCAAGCCGTTTTCTAGTGATTTTGAGGCGGGGGGTCCTTTTTTTCTACATTTGGGGGAGGATGGGATTGTAGAAAATCGAATACTCTGGTCAAGTTCATTGATAAGTGAAGTTCCTGTTGTTTCTTACACATCTCAGGTCGAGATAGCCGTTTCTAGGTATTTATAAGTGATTTCGAGGGGTCTTCGTTTTTTGGGTGTTGGGCTTTATAGGTCTTCGATTTCTACCCACACGAGTCATGAGTGCTGACATGTCAATGATATTTTTAGGACCATTTATAGGAGGAAAAATAGGACGCGTCCTAAATAAGACGCAAACTGTAACATTCATAGCAGCCATTAATGTCTCAACTAAGACGAAACCAGCTCTTATAAATGGTTCGAGCCTAATTAATTATTTATTGTCATTGCTAACGCTGTAATTGAAAAGCTTCTACTTACACCAGCAGATGTAGCTCATTTGTCGAGGAGGTATGCACTTTGCTTATCTTCGCACAGCTACAAAGAGTCCTTTTCTTCGGCGCTGGACCAAAGTTAACATTTCTCTTGCATTCTGTCGGAATGCTAATATTGATTTCTCGTAGATGGAAGTCCAGGGAAAGGTAAACACGTTGTAATCTGTTATAAACAATATTTTCTCTGCTAGTCCGCGGCGGGGCACGCGAAAATTTTCCTGCCAAAAATTAACGCTTGCGTACGATGCGTTCGCGTCTTAAATAAGACGGGGAGGTCTTTTACACGACGTTTTTCTCGTCTTAGCTGGGACACGTCTTATCTAAGAATAGGTGCTCATGGCTGTTTTTTTGTAGATAAGACGCGTCTTAGCTAGGACGCGCCTTAATTCAGACGGAAGTTTGCGTCTTATTTTTCCTCATGGTCTTTTTTATCAGCTAAGCAGGGAAGAGCAATTTCCTACCTCCAAGCAGCCATGTTCTAGAATTCTACGCAGTACCATGCTTTTAAAAAGGCTCCAACTACAATGCAATATTCCTTTACTGGTAACGTATCAGAATTTATCCCGCAGGAAGCAGGTAAAAACCGTCCCTCCTGTTCACTGAGGGAGCTTTCTCATAAACTAACCGGAGTATAGACACAGACAGCAACATTTAGCAATATATTTCCTGTAAACTCAACTTGCAACTAAAAATATCAACTTATATAAACACATGCCAAGCAAAATTCCTTTGTGAGACCGATTTGATGGTACCATGAAGCTACAGCAAGGTTAAGGTACATTCTTGTGCCCAACACTCTTGAAAGCATCTTCCTTTCGCGGCTAAGCAAATCTGGTTACAGACCTGGACAGACGGATGGCACTTAAGGTGGCACCCCCAACCAAAGCATGTCTGTGTGCAAGTGTCTGCATCACATTCGATCAAACCGCAATCTTCTCCGTTGCAAACTTGCACGCACTTTCTTGCATTGCATGAGACAGTGTAGCACTTCTTACCAGAGCACTTCTGATTACAAATATCTGACCCAGTGCAGTTCAGAAAACAAAACCCATTCGTGCAAGTCTGATTAGAAATTTGTACTGGGTTGGAGGGCCTGTTCGCCAACGCACAACCAGTTTTTGATCTGCATGTTTGGACGCAAGTGTCATCCGTAATCTTGTCGCAAGTTGCTTTTGTCGTTATACCTGGAGGCTGATACACTGAATGTCTGCATTTCCCGCCAAAGCATCTGGGGTTACAATTTTCACCTTCACACGATGTTACACAACCACCTCCAACACAGGTCTGGTAACAGAGTTTTGAGTACGAAGATAAGCAGCCCATCTTGCAATTGCCTCCTCTACAAATCTGGGTGCAGATCCTTGAATAACATTCCATGTGACAGCCTCCAGCAACACATTCTTGGATACAAACGTCTGACGTGCAGGTGATGAGCTGACATTTTCTTCCGACACAAACTTGGCTGCACTTTTCCTTTGCACTGCAGCTCATGTTACAACTTCCTCCGTAGCATCCCTGACTCTGCATGGAATAGTTCTTAACGGTTTCCAGCGCACAGTCTCCCTTGATACAGTTTTGATAGCATATGTTCTCTTTGTGAGCTACGGCTCGATTGCAGGTTGATTCCACAACCAAAGCAGTTACATTTTCAGGTTTAGCACTGTAAATGCAGTTGCTTTTCCGACATATGCGAGAACATTCTTTTCCATCACAGAACATTGTACATCTTCCCGATTCGCATATCTGCTGACAATATTGCACTCCTGCAGGACAATGCATCTTACAGTTTCCTCGACTGCATTTTTGTATACAGCGCTTGGCATTCTCGGGACACTTCATCTCACATCTACTGACATCACACGTCTGCCTGCATTCTTCGGAAGTACAAATCATATTACAGCGCCCACGTATACAATACTGATCGCAGGTCTTTGCATTGCAGTTTAAAGACTCGCAGAGGCTTGCAAAACATTGCTGCTTGCACGTTTCTGGCGAAGAGCAGATGAGACTGCAATTTCCCGCATTGCAGATCTGCTGGCACTGTTTGAATATCCTGCCAGTTACAGAGCACATCATACTTTGCCTTCTTGTGATTGAATACTGATAACACGTCCTGTTCTGTCGCAAGAAGCATTGTCGTTCGTCAAAATCGGCCACAATCTGGGTCACAATGGTGATAAGAAAAACGGCAAGGAGCTGTGCTCTCAGTGACTTCATTATATACAATTGCCTGAAAATTAAAAAAAAAGAATGCTTTTCTACACGTGTTCTAAATGTACAATCCAGCACTAACACGACTCCAATAATAGTTACATCATAATTCATATTCACGACCGCTAGATTTGTACCCAAAAGAATGTGAGACTAAGAAAAGCTTCAGGAAATTCATTTGAGCCTGTAAAGGTAGTTTGGAACGTAAAAATCCTTTATTGCATCTCGTATTTTATCCAGTTTCTTTTTCTACGTACCATCTATGAACAATTATTCTTTAACGGAAATTTGAAAGTCTAGGCGGCAACTTTTTGTGGAGGGAAACAAGAGCTCTACAGTCAAACCTCGATATAACGAAGTCCTCTGCTCTTTGCCTCAGTAATACCTTAAATCGCGGGCTCCACCCTCTGTGTAAGGTTTAACGTACGCTTATTTCAACACACTGAAGGTGTGGTCGAACGGTTGTTTATTTAAATCTACCTGAATAGAAAAAAATGGTTGTTTAAATGAAGAGTAAAATAATGTTTCTTACTCCCTACTTATTGAGTTGAGATCTGGGGACAGCGTAAGATTTTCGATTCATTGTAGGGAATTCGCAAATGTTCAATCACCTGCTCATTAGTTGCCTTACTTCTGCAAACCAACAGTATGTGCAGCTGATTTTTGTTGTCATTTACTCAATTGAGCGTTCTCAATGTCCTCTGCATCCTCGGAGACCCATTTTTTTCTTGTTGTTTTATTGTTGTTTTATTATCCTTTTGACATACAAGTTAAATATATACATAAAATTAAAAAACAAAGTTTAGGCATTTAATTAAGTAATTAATGAAATGCTGATATTGGCAAGACTATTTTAATAAGCACTTACAATGTCTTTAGAAGATATAAAATAATCATTAAATAGCATAAAATAGATAATGCTGAACGTGCAAGTGCAAAAACGAAAAAGAAAAAGTGAGAAAAATAATGCAAGAATATGCAATTTAACAAAAAGAGAAAGAAGCGAAAAACTACACACAAGCATTAAGAGAACTAAAGTGTGCTCATACCAAGAAAAACAACTTTAGTGTAGAGTGAACACAGCAATACTAGAGGTATTCTGAATTTCAGAGCTAAGGGAATTAAATATTTAGGCCCTTGAAAACGAAGTAAAAGTTTCCTTACATTTGTCCTGCATTAGGGCAAACGGAAGGAGGAAGGACCCAGGGGCAGATAGAGGGGAATAGGAAAAGTCCAAACGGGCAGAAAAAATGGCGCGAAGGAAAGTAAAGAACGGGAAGGAGAGCCCCTTGGGAAAATGTTTTACCAGACCATTTCTAAACGGTCGCAGTATAGGTCAGCAGAACTTGGAGTCGTTTCGTTTGTTCTTACATGCAAAGTACATAAAGTTCAACTATTCGCCATGTTTATCTGGGGGTCAGTATCAGAACAAAATGCAAGGGAAAACGTTCGGCATATTTGCGATTACCTCACCGGTAAATACGATGGACCTTTCGAAGGTAACATAACAGAAGCCTACCTGAAACTTTGTGAAAATATTCACAGATTCTCCGATGTGTTTGTGGCTAAAAATATTTCATAGAGCACATGAGTGAAACTTGAGTTAGAGATGCTATTCGTTGCATTATAAAAGTAGTAGTAAAAGTAGTAAGTAAAAGTAGTAAAAGAGCTGAACCTCGAGAAAATACACGTTATCGGAAATATTGTTCGTGTAAAAGAACCACTCAGATTGATCCTCCCGTGTTTTACCTTTTCAATGAGTCGCTTCGCATTGGTCAATTTCCATCTGCCTGGAAAATAGCCACGGTAGCACCACTGTTCAAAGGAGGCTCACGTACAGATTATGATAATAATCGGCCTATTTGGGTATTGCCCTGTATTTCGAAGATCATGTCAGAGTCTTTTGTTAACATCGACTTACGAAATTTTGCACACGAGGTCGGTCTCATAGAACAGCATCAATTCGCCTACTCCAAGTTTTCTTCAACGACAGTGACATTGCTCAAAGTAGTAGACTTTTCGACGTTTTCTATCCACGATGGTCTAAAGTTTGTTTGCGTTTTTCCAGACTTGAGAAAAGCGTTTGATGTCATCAAGCATGATATACTGCTTGCCAAACTTGAATCCTATGGTATTAAAGGGAACGCTCTTCAGCGGTTTAATAGCTACCTATTGGGCAGATCTGAATTTGCTGTACGTAGAGACTCCATTGTTGAGCTTCGATTTCATCCCTTTGGAGTCCCTCAGGGGTCATTCCTAGGTCCAACATTGTTTGATATCCATATAAACAACATATCTATTAAAATAGCATGTCACAATTTTGATGTTGCGTTATTTGCAGACGATACTGAGATTCATTTTAGTTCCAACGACGTTGGCGAGGCCGAGTACAAAATTAACAAGGATCTCAATCCTCCTCATAATCAGTGGTTGTCTAATAATGGTCTTAATTTGTAACACGAAAAAGGAACAGTCACAAATCTTATGTCGCCTCCAGAGTCTACCCAAAATTTAAGATACTGAATAGGCTTTTTTGAAGATTTACAACGCGAAAAGCTTTTTTCTTGGGTGCCGCATATTTATTCGACGAAGACACGGTTCAAGATTTTTCGCTATAGTGAGAAAAGTGGTCCCATTTGCTTTTATTGTAATGGATGGATGAAAATTGATCGCTCTTTAGACCGGAAGCCTAAGAAAGGGTACCCCTTTCGCGCGGAGCCTCCCCATATAGGTCATAATGTGGAGTTTCCCCCGGGATCAAAAGCGCCATAAGTGACCTCCGGAATGAACACACTTATCTAGTAGACGTAATAAGTAAATACTGCAAACCTTTGACTGACGAATCTACACATAAACTAGTCTACTGAGAACTTTATTGACGCCATTAAGACAATACAGATACCGGACGACCACATCATGGACCTACTCAACCTCTGTTTGGCTTTAACGTATTTTCAGTACAACGGGAAACACTACAAACAGTTACACGGTACAGCTATGGGCTCTCCAGTTTCTGTTGTTGTAGCAGAAATTGTCATGCAGAACATCGAGGAAAAAGCCCTAGCTACCTACACGCGAACTATACCTCTCTGGTTACGTTACGTTGACGACACACAAAGAAGGAATCAACGATTTTCACGAACACCTTAACAGACGGAACACGGACATACAGTTCACCAAGGAGATCGAAGAAAATGGTAAGATACCTTTTCTAGACTGCTTGGTCACTCGCGACAACAACAAACTACAAACGACTATTTACAGAAAACCGACACATACTGACCGATTACTAGACCAGTCTTCGTACAACCCGACCTCTCACAAGGCTACTACTATCCGGACTTTGACGAGGCGAGCGCAACTAGTTTGCGACTCACCTGACAGCCTACAAGACGAGACTGATTATCTTAGCAACGTTTTTAGTAAGAACAATTACAACACGGACTTTGTTAGACGGAACACCCATAGTAACACTGACACTCAGACGAACGTCAACTCGGGCCCTGTTACGACAGCGACTTTACCGTACATCAGAGGCACCTCTGAAACTATTGCATGTATATTACAACCTTACAATATACGTGTTGCACACAAACCCATAACCACTTTACGACGTCTGCTTACTAATGTAAAGGACAAAGACAAACCGGAGGACAGACAGGGAGCAGTATACACGATCAAATGCTGCGACTGCCAGGCTTCTTACATTGGTGAAACCGGCAGAAACCTTAGCACGCGACTGACCGAACACAAACGAGCGACGAGGAATGGTGACGTCAACAATCACATTGCTGAGCATCATTTACAGACGAAACATCAAATTGACTGCGACTCTGCGACATGTATAACGTATTCTACAGACTACTATCGACGTCTTACTTTAGAAAGCTGGTTTACTAACTTAGAACAAACGCCACTGAATCGTAGCCAACAGTTACCAGCGCCGTACAAACGACTTATTGACGATATCAAGCAAAACTAACTACGAGAGAACAACTGGAGAACTGACAATTTGACTAACAATAGACGACTGTTTAACTGTGACAATAGACGGATCGAAACGCACCAATTACTGATTACGGAGTCTTCATAGCCAATAACATCACGGCTTAACTGACAGACGACCAATAACATCGTGACGTAATTGACCAATCAGATCAACAACCAGAGTATAATACCAGCAACTGACGTAATACAACTCACTTTGACTCTGAAGATGACTACCGCACAGGTTGTCGAAACGTCAGTCACTGTCAACAACAACAGTCCTATTCAGGACCACGTTCAACAGGACGATCAAACTCAACCTACTTTTGAAATGACGCCTGGGTTCAAACCTTTCACAAGAAGAATACCGCAAACAATTCTGATTGTACTACGGGAGAACTAACTTTGCAAGACATCAACACGACACCGAAAGAACTCAAGACAGAGTCGAGTTACCAGGCATTAAGACCCATCCAACTCTTGGCGATCGTGCATTCCTGTCAGCTGCACCTTATCTCTAGAATGCATTACCTTCGGCAATTCGCAACATGAAGACATTGGACACTTTTAAGATTGCTGTTAAAACTCATTTTTTCAACTTAGCTTTTAAATAGATTTAATTGTTGGCTTATTTTTTCTTTTTTTAGTTTTTAAAACTTTTTATTTAGTTTTTAATAGTTTCTCATGCTTTAGTCACCTTTAACATAAATTTAATATAACAATATTGTAAAGCGCAACCGAATATATTCATATAGAGGTTTGCGCTATATAAATGTAAATTATTACTATAATTATTAGACGATACAACCGCTGTGTTAGCTGACACAAGCTCGGCCGAAAGATTATTTGAACTTCTTAACACATTCGAAATTCTCTCTGGACTCAAGATTAACTGTTTGACTTTTCTTATCCCTAAAACTGAAGGTATGCGGATTGGATCTAAGAGACATTATAAAGAAAAACCATTCGGTATTAAATGGCCATACGAGCCAGTAAAAACTCTAGGCGTACATTTTACTTACGACCAAACTTGCTTAAAGAAAAGAACTTTATTGAACGACTGGATTCAATTAAAAGGCCTGTCGATATACGGTAAGGTGACAATAATCAAACTTTTCTTATCCCTAAGTACATTTGCGTTTGTTCGATCCTTCCAACTCCCAAGGAACTGCTAAAAGAATTGAATAAACTACTGTTTAAATTTCTCTGGAAAGGTGTAGATTAGGTAACAAGAGCTTCAGTTATAAACGAATACGAAGAGGGAGGGCTACGAATGGTAGATCTCGAGTGCATGGTTAAATGATTGAGATTAGCTTGGTTAAAACGTATCTTCAGTGGGACTAATGGAACTTGGAAAAGCTACCTACAACATATACTGAGCTCCAACTGCAACTACAATATCTCGGATTACACAATTCCTTCTCAATTTTACCGAGAATTTTTGTTATGGTGGTCGCAATTTCGTGAAACGTTTGCCACTGAAGAAGATTGGAAAACCATAATAATTATGGACTAACAAAGAAATAAAAGCAGAAAACAAGCCGGTTTGTTAATGCGAGAGTCACTTGCATTCAAGATCTTTTATTTAGTCTGAACAGTACGGATTCTTATAAATAACCGTCTAAAAAAAATATTCGAAACAAATATTTTAGAATGGGCTGGCTTATGTAGGTCCATTCCATTATTGCTAACAAGTTATGATTTACGTGGGTGGTAAGTGAGAACATTTTTGCTGCTACGAAAGGGAAATCAAAGGATTATTACAACCTACGCATCAAAGAAAAAGCTAAACCCAAGGGGGCGGGGGGGAGGAGAGACGAGGTCTGGGACCGAGAAAGGATGTTCGCACAACTTGCAAAGCGATCACCCTGAGTGATGGTCAGCGGATAATTGCAATATTTTTCCCACAGTAAATATTTTTAGACTTTTTAGAAGCAAGAAGCGAACCGGCAGAAAAAAAAATCAGAAATGCTTAAAAAATTGAAAAAAATAATCTCATGCATCTTTGTTTTTCTTGTATATCGTATTTTCTTTCGGTACTGAAATTGCGGGGGAAACTAAAACGCAACCGCGTTAGATCTTAACCAACAACAACGCGCTGGATAGATTTATAGGTTACATCGTTTTTGCCGGGCAAGGATAACTTGATGCTGGTAAAAATACTGGAGAAAGTGTCAAAATTATCGGAAGCAAGTATATTCAGAGAGCTATATAAATATGAGCTTACAGCTTTACATATCATAACTGAATAAACATTCACACTTCATAACATTTCACTTCGTTTATTACGATCAGTCAACACCTTAAATCCAAAGTTAAAATTCAAAACGATCCTAATAAACAAATCACAACTACTACTGAAAGCTCTGTACCTTGAAGCGACATTAACTTTCCTAAGGTTTGCTGCAAAACACTGCTCGATAGCTCAACTCTTCGGCGGTTTTAATCAGTACGGAGCTATATGTTACATATTCCAAACTGTGCAGAGGGAAATTGTTTAACAGAAAAAGAAAACCACGCACTATGTCTGAAGAGCGACATTAAATCAATGAATTTGCGAATTACCAAAACATAATAGTGAGAAACAGTCCCGCCTTCGACCGTCATGTTTTTGTTTCTTCTCAAGACCGTTGATCTATGGATTTTGACGTAATGCGCATGATCAGTACACAAATGCGCTGGCAAGGCCCTTGCTGATCGCTTTGCAAGTTGTGAGAACATTGTTTGGATTTCATTTAAGGGAATGTAAGGGAAGTAGCTTCCCCCCCCCCCCCCTGACTAAACCACCCAATACTAGTAAAAAAAACAATTTCCTCATTCTAACTGCATTTCGTTGTTTGAATGGATAGTAGTATTGATTGTAAAAATATAAAGCAAAAGTTTAGTCGAGTCCGAAATCGAGTGAAACGCTTTTAGGGAGACTGCCTCTTAATGACTGGAATAGTGGTTCCGACATTCAGCACACATCTCTGAAAGCAGCTTTTGTGCTCCTCGCTGTAGGGCTCCAAAAGCCAAGCCCGAACTCTAAGGCAAAAGATCATCAAGTCAAGGTGAAATTAATAAGTTATTACGCGGAGGCAGAATTATTCAAGGTAGTATCGGAAAACTCAAGGCGTCGGAGCCGCCCGATAGATCTAAGGTTTTTGCTAAGCTGGAAAGCCAAATCAACTCAGCGCTGCGTTTCCTGAGTGAAACAACTAGTGGTGGTGTGCTGGCTTTAACAGATGAGGATATGTCGCAGTTACAACAGAAACATCCCAATCCACAATCAGCCAAATCAGGTTCACTGCTCTTCCGGCCAATTGATGACCAGTATCCGGAATCCGGTGAGATGACCAGGCAAGCTGCTTTGAGAACAAAAGGAGCAGGGGGCTCGTCTGGGGTTGGGCGCGAATGGATTCAGAAGAATCCTTGCTGGCAAGTCCTTTGTAGAGCACCCGGTAGTTAACCGTATGATTCCACTGAACAAAGGCGACCAATAGGAGTCGGGGAAGTTTTAAGGAGAATTTCTGGAAAGTGTGTGATGAGTGTTGCTAAGAAGGATGTTGTCGAGGCTGCAATACACGCTATGCATACTATATTTGAATCAGATGACTCTGATGCCATACTGCTCATCGACGCCTCTAATACATTCAACGCACTCAACAGGACAGCCGCACCGCACAACATCCGGATTCTGTGCCCTATAATAGCAATTTACGCTGTTAATACCTACAGACAGCCAGCTCGGCTATTTATCATTGGCGGGAAAGAGATCGTGTCAGCAGAAGAAACAACACAGGGCGATCCGCTTGCTATGGGCCTATATGCCTTAAGCATCCAGCGTTTAATTACGAGTTTACAAGCAGCGTCCAGTATGAGGCAATGTTTTACACGATGATGCTAGTGGAGCTGGCTCCATTACGAAAATAAGGACGTGGTGGGATGCTATTAGCACCCTTGGTCCAGATTTTGGCTATTTTCCGAACGACAGGATCATCGCAAAACCAGCTAAGGAAAAAAGTGTCAGGGAAACTTTCAAGGACTCGTTCATTAATGAAACAGTACAAGAGCACCTTGGGGTGGCAGTAGGACCAAGGGAGTATTTAGAGGAACGTGTCAGCGAAAAGGTGACCAATTGGATCAATGACATAGCTAAGTTAGCTGAATTTGCTCTATCTCAACCACAAGCGTGCTTCGCAGCCTATACCTTTGGCTTGAAACATCGGTGGATGTACTTTTTAAGAACTTTGCCGAACATTCAAGATCTGTTAGAGCCATTAGAGGATGCAATATCTCATATGCTCATTCCTAAGGTTACTGAGCACAAGTGTAATAAGCTGGATAGGAATATTCTATTCTGGGAAACCCGTCCCTTGAAGCAAGGCGCGAATATGATTCTACTGAAGAAATTTATCCCAGTCACATCAGTTACCTGAAGACTCCCTCACAGAGCGTATTAAGGAAATGGCACCAAGAAAGACTCAGCGAGCATTAGATCTGGCGCAGAAAAGGGATCATAAGCATGGCTTACAGTGCTTCCCCTCCAGGATTTGGACTTTAACCTTAGTAAGCCTGGGTAAGAGGGAGTTCCGTGATGCTGTTAAACTATGTTACGACTGGCCAGTGGAAGATATCCCCTCCACATGTGCTTGAGGGGAATCATTTACGGTTGATCACTCTATGAGTTGCAAACTAGGAAGTTTTATTACTCAACGCCACAACGAGTTAAGACAATCTCGAAGCTGAATTTCTGAGTATGGTGTGTAGCGATGTCGAGATCGAGCCAGTCCTTCAAGACATCTCCGGTTTCTGGGAGCGACATCGATCAGCATTCTTCGATGTGAATGTCTGTCACCCTAATTCTGTATCGTATAGGGACCTAGAGCCCCAACAATATTATCGTATCCGTGACAACGAGAAGAGCGTCCCTATTCAAGGAGAGTTCTGGACATCGAGCATGGGACATTTACACCTTTGGTCTTCACCGCAACTGGAGGAATTGGAAAGGAGTGCTTGATGTATCATAACCGTTTAGCACAGCTGATTGCCATCAAAAAGGGGAGCGGTATGCCAAAACCATCTCATGGATCAGAACCAGAACCTCATTCGCACTCTTGAGATCTGGGTTGGTTTGTCTTAAAGGCTCTAGGACAAGAAGAGTGCCATGTGACATTAAAAATGTTGATATTGACGTCAAAGTTGTTGAAGGAGCCATTCAATACGACCATTGATGTGTTTCCTTTCTTAAAAGGCAAATATTCGTTAATAAGGCATTGAGAACGCTATTTAATTTCCCCTTTTTTAGAGATTTTCTTAGTAAAAATGCAATTGACCTTGAAAACAGTTTTTTTAAATCGAAATGGACTGTTTTAATTGAAATGAAATGTGTTTAATTCGAATATATTTTTTTAATTAAATCAATTTTTCTAATCAAAACTAAGTGTTTTTCTAAAAGAAAGGAATTGTAGATAGTGTTTTGACGGTATTTTTTTTAAGTGAATTGATTGTAAATAGGAAAAGCATTGTTATCAATAAAATATGTTAGATTATTAAAACAAAATTATTATTATTATTATCTGAATCATTCGTTACATTAACAATACAATAACCTTTATTTAACGTGGTCAATGTTCTTAGCTAATTAGCTACTTTACAGACATGCAACGCAAACTTTACCGAGAGGTACCACGTTAAGGAAAAACGATCCAGAAGGGGATATTTTCAAACGGTTTTACCGACAAAATGTTTTTATTTTTTATTTATTTTTTATTATTATTATTCAAGACATTTATTACTGTAATTACAAAGAACTAATTAAGAAGAAACTAATAACAATGTTCTAAACAACCGCAATAACAGAAATACTTACAATTATCTACATTTCACAATTATATACATTACAGCCACAAACAGCCGCGCAATTGCTGAAAGAGGCTTATTTTACATAGAGGATATTACACGGTGGCGCGAAGATATGAATTTTATTTTCGAGTGGCAAAACAATATTTTACGAACGAGCGCAGCGAGTGAGTAAAATATTGTTTTTGCCACGAGAAAATAAAATTCATATCTTCAAGCCGCCGTGTAATGTTCTTTTTATTATATAGACCAAAAGACATCGATAAAATAATAGAGGGAAATGACCGAAATTACGTCATCGATAAACTCACTAGTGAGATTATGGAAAATAAACCACTCGGGTCCCGGATGTAGTTTTTATGAATTTTACGAGTGGTATATTTTCCAGTAAAACACTCGTGTCTATATAATAAAAAGAATTAATTAATACTTAATTATGTACTTAATTATGTAGATAAAAGGAAGATTAACACTTAATGTTTACAGTACACGCTGAAATAAAGCAAAAACGCAAACACACATAAAAGATTACAATGTTAATTACATACTCACGAAATTAATTAAGGGGTGTTGTGTACGGCGCTAAGCATTGTGGGTACTCATTAAATATTCATCTTGCAAACATGGCTCCTTAGTGTATAACGTACACAACATGGTGTCAGAAGTTTAATCGGAAAATTCTCGCGTGAAAGAAAGCCATCGAGCAAAGAAAACCTTGTATCAAGATCGATAAGAGCCTAACGGATATTCAGAACCGAAATGGAAGGCGTAACAACGGCAAATACACCCAAAATGGATTGGTCCAGTGGCGACTTGCCGGGAGCGTGGCGATCGTTTAAACAGCACTGCGAATTCACCTTTGGCGGCCCTCTCAAAGGCAAGACCGAAGAACAACGGTGCAATTACTTGATGATTTGGGTTGGAGATAAGGGCCGTGACATCTATAATACCTGGACTCTCGACGACGAAGCAAAGAAGAAACTACAAACGTATTACGACAAGTTTGAAGCCTACGTAAAGCCAAAATCGAATCATGTCTTCGCACGATACAAATTTCATAACAAAGTACAGCAAGAAGGCGAACCGTTCGACCAGTTCCTCACCGACTTGCAGCTGCTAGTTAAAGATTGCGGATATCAGGATCCAGATGAGATGGTTAGGGACAGAGTAGTAATTGGATGTCGCTCACAGAAGTCAAGAGAAAAGCTGATTCAAGAAGGTTCTGGACTAACCCTCGAACAAGCCGTTGATATCGCTAGAACACAAGAAATATCCAGTGCTCAACTACAGACGATGGCTGGCGAAGATCCCAAAGTTCAAGCTGTAGAAACCAGCTATACGAAGTGGGAAGATCGTTCTAAACGCTCACGTCGAGATAAGGAAAGAAAGTCAACAGAATGTACGAGATGTGGATCGACTCATGGAAAGAGCAGTGTATGCCCAGCACTAGGACGAAAATGTGGCAAGTGTAACAAGCCAAACCATTTCGCAAAAGTTTGCCAAACCAAGTTACCAAAGAACATGCACTTTGTACAGGAAAGTAGCAGTGACGAAGAATTATATGTGGGATGTCTCGACACAGTGAACGCAGTTGACATGAGCGAGTGGTATGAGGAAATCATGATCCATGACAAAGTAGTCAAATTTCAGTTAGACACAGGAGCACGTTGCAATGTGATGTCCCTAACAACCTTCCACAAGCTAGGAATTAAAGCAGAATTTACAAAGTCAGCTGCGCAACTGAAGTCCTACTCTGGTCATGTGATCGATGTCAGAGGAGTCACAACAATGCCATGCCAATATAAAGACAAACTGTACCAAGTAAAGTTTTACATTGTTCACCGCAAAGTGCCAGCAGTACTTAGTGCAGCCACCTGCAAAGAGATGGAACTAGTCAGTCGGATACATACAGTTACATCCACATCTAAGGACCAACAGGCAGATACCACCAGCCCAGTAAGTTCAGTAACTCACACCGAAACAAAGGCCAACCAAACAACCACCAGTGAACCGCACCAGGCAGATACTCCCGACATACTGCAAGAGTATTCTGATTTATTCCAAGGACTTGGTTGTCTTCCTGGAGAACATACAATCAAGATTGACCCAGCGGTCCCACCTGTTGTCCATCCTCCTAGGAAAGTCCCTGTGGCACTCAAAGGCAAGATAAAAGACGAGTTAGATCGCATGGAAGAAGCTGGAGTGATTGTCCGCCAAACTGAGCCGACTGAGTGGGTCAGCAGCATGGTCACGGTTATAAAACCCTCCAAAATTCGTATCTGCATTGATCCAAGGGATCTAAACCAGGCCATTAAACGTGAACACTATCCAATGAAAACTATTGAAGAAGTTGTGGCAGAAATTCCTGGAGCAAAGGTGTTCTCAACCTTAGATGCCAGGTCAGGATTTTGGCAAATCAAGTTAGATGAAGCCAGCTCCAAGCTCTGCACCTTCAATTCTCCATTTGGCAGATATCGATTTACTAGACTCCCGTTCGGGATAAAAGCAGCCCCTGAAGTGTTTCAGAAGTCCATGTCCAACCTGTTTGAAGATATTGAAGGAGCCAAACCCATAGTAGATGACATACTAGTCTGGGGACGAGATGTTAAAGAACATGATGCACGACTCCGACAAGTCCTAGACAGATCTCGTGAGGCAAACCTCAAACTCAACCCTGAGAAATGCCACATCAGAAAAGAAGCTGTACCCTACATAGGTCACGTACTCACAAAGGATGGGCTCATAGCAGATCCAGAAAAAATCCGTGCGGTACAGGAAATGCGACAACCACAGAATGCAAAGGAACTGAGAACATTTCTAGGATTCATGCAGTAGTTAGCCAAATTCATGCCAAATATGGCTGATGTGAGCTCCCCACTCAGACAGCTATTAGAAAAAGAGGTTGAGTGGCACTGGGAAAAGGAGCAGGAGGAAAGCTTTCAGAAGCTCAAGTTGATGGCTTCTAGTACACCTGTACTTGGTTATTATGACCCTGATAAACCAGTCACACTGTCAGTGGATGCCAGTTCCAAGGGACTCGGTGCTGTGGTTCTGCAGGAAGACAAGCCAATCGCTTATGCATCCAGAGCACTAACATCCACCCAGAAAAAATATGCGCAAATAGAAAAAGAAACCCTGGCTATTGTTTACGGCGCGCAGAAATTCCACCAATATCTCTATGGCAAGCAAGTTATGGTCCAGTCAGACCACAAGCCTCTCGAAGTCATTCTGAACAAACCATTACACCAAGCACCACTTCGCCTACAAAAGATGATGTTGTCCCTACAACGATATGATCTAAAAGTCAAGTCCAAGCCAGGAGCAGAAATGAACTTAGCTGATGCCTTAAGCAGAGCATTCCTCCCTGAAACAAAGGAAACACTAGTGCCAGATCTAGAGGTCAATGAAGTGAATTTGACAGCACACTTACCTATTTCACCTGAAAGGTACCTGGAATTGCAGAAAGCTACAGCTAATGATTCCGTCATGCAAGTGCTTCAAGATGTAGTGCTGGAAGGGTGGCCAGACAAGAGGGCAGATGTTCCACTAGAGATCAGACAGTACTGGACGTTCAGAGAAGAGATCTCTTGTATTGATGGCCTACTATTCAACGGACAAAAGCTCATTGTTCCACATGCACTAAGAGCTCAGATGCTGGAGAAGATACACGAGTCACACCAAGGGATAGTCAAGAGCAAACAACGTGCTCGAGATTTACTGTTTTGGCCAGGAATGATGACCCAAATAGAAGAACAGGTAGCCAAGTGTTTCAAGTGTAGCCAGTACCTGACTGCACATGCCAAAGAGCCAATGATCATCACTGAAACACCAGAGAGACCCTGGTCAAAGATAGCAGCAGACCTCTTTGAGTACCAAGGAAATAGTTATCTATTGTGCGTAGACTACTATTCCAAGTGGATCGAAGTCGACAAACTGGATGACCTCACCAGCAGGAACACCATAAGTTACCTCAAGAGCCAGTTCTCAAGACATGGAATACCAGACCAATTGATAACTGACAATGGTTCACAGTTTACAAGTTCAGAATTCAATGCATTTACTAAGTGTTATGGGTTTGAACACACCACATCTAGCCCGCATTATCCTCAAGCAAACGGCGAGGTGGAAAGAGCAGTCCAGACAGTGAAAACTCTGCTCAAGAAAGGTGCAGACCCATATCAAGCTCTTCTGAACTATCGAAACACACCACTAGAGAGAATTAATTTATCTCCAGCACAACTTTTGATGGGACGGAGACTTAAGACAACACTACCAACCACTGCAGCCCTACTCAGACCACAGGGTGCCAGAGAAATAAAACACATGCTGGAGAAAATGAAAGAGAAGGAAAAACAGCAATACGACAGGCACTGTGGCAGAGAGTTGCCATCACTACACACGGGTGATGTTATCAGAATGCAACATGGCAAACAATGGAAAGCAGCAACAGTCCTGTACAAACACAGCTCACCCAGGTCTTATGTTGTACAGGCACCTGATGGCACCAAGTATCGCAGAAATAGGAGGCACTTACATGTCACGAGGGCTCCAGCCACTATCGCATCAGAAGACACAGCAGCGTTAGATAAGCGACTGGCTGTCCAGCCGATGGATAGTACCAGCTCTCTAGTAACTAACACCAGTGCAAACAATAACAAGGTATCTCAAACCAGAACAATGGAAGAATCGAGGAATGACCTAGCTGCACCTTTAGAACCACCTGTAATGACCCAATCGGAGGCAGAGGTAGTCAAGACCCGATCAGGACGAACTGTGAAAACCCCTAGTCATCTCTGTGACTTCAAACTGTAGATACTCTATTGTGGTATTTGCTCAAGTTAAGGACTGTTTCATTGTTGATATATTGTTCAAACTGTGGATCTTCTATTTTGTTATTTGCTCAAATTAAGGACTGTTTTAAGTTTGAACAGTGGACATGTTCTCGTGTCAGAAACTTTATTGTTGATATTTTGTTTAAGAACTTGTTATGTTCACACCAGTATTATCAACTTCTCGACTGTTAATAAGAAAAGGAGAGATGTTGTGTACGGCGCTAAGCATTGTGGGTACTCATTAAATATTCATCTTGCAAACATGGCTCCTTAGTGTATAACGTACACAACAAGGGGGAGAAATGTCTTTAGGCCATTTTTTATAAAAGGTTTCTAATTTGTTATTCTTAGTGGAAATATATTTTTCAACTTGGCATTTAGCTCTTACTTTAAATTTGAAACGTTTGATGTTTGGAAGTACTTGTTTCTTTCTGCAATCCCATAAATACAATTTACCAATTAATATCAGATAATTTAACAAGAGGCAATTTGACCTCGTTATTCCAATTATAACCTCTCGTAAACACAACTCGTGAAATTCCTTTGTTATTGTTAAATAATACTGTTCAACATTTTTCCACAACATATTTGAGCGCTGACAGTAAAATAAAAAGTGACATAATGTTTCCTATTCAGTTCTGCAAAAAGTACATTTGTCATGCTGGAGATATCCAATTTTAAACAGTTTTGCATTAGTGTAAAGTATTGAATTTAAAACTTTATATTGAAAGGATTTGACATAAGGCTCCTGTGCTGTCAGGTGGGGAAGGTTGCAAGCAATTCTTAAGTCTTCTTCCGATAAGCCAAAATCATGTTTTAAATTCTTTGCATTACTAGGTAATTGTGCTTTATTTAATAAAAAATGTTGTTGCAGTGGTTTGTTATGAGTTGTACACTGTAGTGTTTGTTGTTCATTACCGCTAGCTCAGTTCAAATCCACTGAAATGTGTATTATTGTTATTATTATTATTATTATTATTATTTATTAGTATTTTATTTTTTAATCTTTGATCCTTTTTTACATCTGTATATTCTCCAAAAAAAGAGTCTACAAAACTGTACTGACACTTTTAAAAGACTGCTCAGCAATATACCTGACTGCTTTAATTAAGTTGTCTAACAGTACGTACATGCCTCTCCACCCAGAAAACAGTGTGAAAATATTTTTATGAAATAAAATCATTGACTGACAAGAGGTTTGTTGAAGATGCAATGCATGGGAATGGAATGCAGAGAAGCTGATGGATATTAGGTATTATCTGAATTAACTCGGCCCAAGGTATATCAGCAATCCCGGCAGACCTACATTTACATGATATGGGGGTCACTGATGAGCTTATGTCAATTGTCACCGTCTTCCATTGAACTCCAGCTGTGATGCACAAATATGATAGAAATTACCAGGTTTGTTTTCACCCTGGTGTTTTTCAGTGAGTGACAAAGGCATACTGTTATTTGTTTTTCTCAGTCCTGAAATCTGTAAAACTCACGACCTCCCCGTTACTTGTGTAGCTACACTACTAACTAGACCCATAAGAGACTTGTGGAAACTAGGTCATTAAACTACACTGAACTCTACAATCTTGGACAAAACTCTTCATAAAATTGCTTACTTGGAGAAAGCATTATTCTAAACATTGTAGCGATTATTACTTTGTATAATAATAGTACTAGTGATAAGGATAAATACGTATTTTTTCGTGAAAACAATGCGCATAATCTAAGTGCATTTAAAGATGAGTTAGGTAAGATAAACTGGGCTGAAATGCCTGGTTTAAATGATCCATCTTGCGCTTATGAACTCTTTGTCGGAAAGTATACTACAATTTACGATAAATGTTTTCCACTCAGAAAAATGAAAACGAAACGGTTCAATCTTCGTAAGCCTTGGTTTACTAAAGGTCTTGCTAAATCCATAAGGAAGAAAAATAAGTTATATCAGTCTTTCCTTAATAACCCTAACTCTTCCAATGAAAATGCATATAAGTCGTACAAAAACAAACTTACTCATTCTCTTCGAGTTGCTAAGCGTTTATATTATGAAAAACAAATTGAAAAACTAAAATCAAATGTCAAGGCCACTTGGAAAGTTCTAAATGAAATCCTTAATAGAAATAAAGGAAAGCGTGGTTTGCCATCTATATTTAGGGCAGACTCTCGAGAAATTCTCAATCCAAAGGAAATAGCTAATTTCTTTTGCAAATATTTTACTTGTATCAGAAAAGTCGCATAATTCTTTTTTACCCCCAAAACTAGTCAATTCAATATTTCTAGATGCTGTAAATGAGCAAGAAATTATTGAAATATGTAGTACTTGTCGTTCAGATACTGCTGTAGGTTATGACAACATTTCTATGAACTTAAGGACGGTGCCCACTATTGTTACTGCGCACATTTTCTGCGCATGCCAAGGTAGTCGCGCGCGACGCGAAAGAAATGCGCAACACGCAGGACACGGGGAGTGTTTTTATCTCCTGTAAGTCTGGGAGGTTCTACTTATTTCTTGTGGAAAAAATGCGTCGTTTTTCAACAGACGAAAAATAATTTCCATTTATCTTGTCAGTTCTTTGAAAACCGAAAAAGTATGCGTATGTTGCTATTCAGTCTGCCGTATGATCGATCTGACCGAACAGTTTATAGTCAAACAAAAGTCAATCCTAAAACATCAAAAGTTATTGCTTCAAGATGTTACACTTGAAGCTTGGGTATTAAAAAATCCCTTAATAGGCAAGGATCAGTAAATCAGATGGAAAATAGCTCCAAGTCCTGCACTTAATCGAGAAACTGCAAGCTTACCTTTCACGCGCGTCCTTCGCGTTTCATCGGCTAATCGGCTATAACACTTTCCCGAATATTTCTTTAATTTTGTAAGATTTTATGTAATCATTCCCCAGAAAATAGATTTAAAGCGTTCGAGTACATACAGATGTCCCTTTTATTGAGAGTCCGAGGCTTTTTTTGTTGAACGAACAACAAAAAAACTGTCACAAGATTGCTTGGATTGCTGCGGGAGATCGCAGCTTCACAAACAGTTGCGAACCGCAAAGGAAATGCTTTCATCGTGGAAAAAAATCATAAAAATTTGTTATTCTTTTTACTGTTATCATTCTTATTTAAGCATTTTGGCATTACTAAGCATTGAAATAATTGACTCATTGGGCAGCTTGTCGTGTAAATAGTATCAATTTTCTTAAGGTTCAATTTCACGCTACACATAATCTGGACATTTACACATACCTGCCATTTGGCTTTTTACAAACTAAAGATGAAAGATAAAATAAAGTATTTCCATTCTAAGACTTTCTTAGGTTTAACAGACATTGTTAAGTCTAAAATCAACATTTAGGAACGAAAAATAGTGAATGATCATGACACAGAGTGCTACAGTAAGAAAAATCAAAACGAAATATATAAAATGATACTTATAGCCCAGTTTATTTATGAGGGTACATAAACGCATTCGGTACAACTACTTTCGCAGTATTCAGCTTTTTTAAAAGAGAGCTCATGTATGGAACTTGAGTCTATGCAAATCATTTATGTCATATGACACTTGTGGCAAAGCCCGAAAGAGATAGCGCATTAAAAAGCGCAGATATAAGCTCATTGAATGTACGCAAGTTTAATAACATATTCGATCGAGGTATCCAGTAGAATGATAAAAAACGATAGAATGTTTACAATCCATATTACATCTACAGTTCAAAAAATCTTGAGGACATGTACAGGTAAGCAAACGATTATAGGAGTACCTGTCGACTATTTTCCACTACAGTACAGTAGTTTGTTTACAGCACCAGCCTTGGATCTTAAGCTCGCCATACTACTCTATGTGCGCTGGAAGTAATGTTTAATACCTTGGAGATTGCTCTTATCCAAACATTTTTGTTCAATTTTTGAGACGGAGAAGCTCCAGTTGAATGAAATAGTATACTTTGTTTTCCTTAGAGTCCATGAAATGTACTGCTTCACTTTCTGTTTTTGCTCTCCTCCGTGGATTGTTGTTCTCTGACTGTTAGCCATTGTGGATATCCCAGAGTTCTCCGCGTGGAGTGAAGCAATAGTGAAACTGACCGGGGAGGGGAAGGGAAAAATTGTAAATAACCCCCAAAGCGATTAAGTTAAGGTCGAAACCAACCAATTTAACTTCTAAAAACGCGCGGCAACCTCTACTTTTTATCTCACCAAATGAAAGTAATAAGCCTACTCAGCAAACGATCAATTTTTGGTTTGGGGAAAATGTCGTTTACACTATTTTTAAGGAAAACGCGTGGAGAGGGGCACTTGCTGATAACTTCCCAGTTGTGCTGATATTTAAAAAAAAAGACGTATAAAGAGCGGTTGTTATGTTATCGTTTGTTGCTTATTTTGAAACCTTGTTACAATTATCATTGCATTTGTGCCAGTTCACGTGTACACTCTAAAATTTTGGGAAAAATAACTTGTTATCATTTTTCTAAAAAATGCCTATTCAGCGTTTTTCTCCATATTGAAGCGCAGTTATCTCTGAAAACTGCGTGGCTACCCCCAGTTTTCTTTTTGGATTTCAATAGCCCCTGATATGATATACTTGTCTCACATAGTCATTACCTGGGAAAAATAACTTCCCATTAGTGGGCACCGTCGTTAATTAAAGATTCTATTGATATAATTATTTCACATCTTACATGCATAATTAACTTATCTATCACCTCTGGCATTGTACCAAAACAAATAAAAATTGCTCGAGTTATTCCTTTATTTAAATCTGGTGAGCAGGATATATTTACGAACTACCGACCAGTGTCTGTTTTAAAAGCATTCTCTAAAATCCTAGAGAGAATAATGTACAATCGTCTTTTAAGGTTTCTTAATAATCATAACATTCTCTCTGACAATCAGTATGGTTTTCGCAAGCATCACTCCACTGCTTACGCTCTTGCTTGTTTATATGACAAAATCTCTTCCGCTATTGAAAATAAGGAATGCACAGTTGGTATTTTTATAGACTTGTCTAAAGCCTTTGACACCGTTGATCATAACATTTTAATTTCAAAATTAGAGCATTATGGTTGACACTGCACTTGGATGGTTCAAAAGCTATCTAAGCAATAGACAACAATATGTGGAATTTAATGGTATCAGTTCAGAGTCTTGCGAAATAAAGAGCGGGGTGCCTCAGGGCTCTATACTAGGCCCCCTGCTCTTTCTACTCTATATAAATGATCTGTGTAACGTGTCAAAGGTCGTGGACTTTATTCTTTTTGCTGATGACACAAACATATTTTCTCCCACAAAGATTTTAACTTGCTTCCTGAAATCTTGAATTCTGAAATGCTTAAATTAACCCAATGGTGTCGAGTAAACAAACTGTCCATTAACTTTAAAAAATCAAATTTTATGGTCTTTAGACCACGCCAAAGGAGCCAAACACTTGATATATCTATTCAAATTGACAACAATGTTATTGAACGTGTGAAAGAAACAGTATTTTTAGGTGTTATCCTCGATGAGCATTTGTCATGGAAGCCTCACATTCTTAACGTTTCTAGAAAAATATCAAAATCGATAGGTATTATTTATAAGTCTAGTTTTTGCCTTCAGAAAACTTCCTTGCGCTCCTTGTATTATAGTCTAGTTTACCCTTACTTAACCTATTGTGTTTCAGTGTGGGGATCGACATATCAGTCTAATTTAAATAGGATTATTATTTTGCAAAAGAAGATAATCAGAATAATATCTAAAGTTTCTTTCGATGCTCATACCGGTGTTCTTTTTAAAGAGCAGGAGATTTTAAAATTCTCGGACATCTATTTATACCAAATAGGTAAATTTATGTATCTTTTTAAAAGAGGCTTACTTCCAAATTATTTTCGTGATATGTTTACTCTTGCAAGCCAGATACATTCTTATAATACAAGAAATTCCAGCCTTTTCTATATACCTCATTGTCGAACTAATTTTCGAAAATTCTCAATTCGGTTTCAAGGTCCTACGTTTTTCAACTCCCTAAGTCGGGAAATAAAACAGTGAAAGTATCAGTTTGTTTGGCAAAAGACTTAAAAAATTCCTTCTTTCTTAGTTAAATTGAATCTTTGTTGAGCTACAAACCTTTTCTTTTTCTTCTTTCTCTTCTTTCTTTCTTTTTTTTCTTTAAAAAATTAATCGAAATTTTCATTCAGTACCCTTAACTTGTATGGTTTACCCTATAGTTCCAGGAAGCCTATAGTTTATAAGCCCCCGGCTTCTATATAGGCTTCCTTGCCTTTACCACATTTGATCTGAATGAATGAATGAATGAATTCTTCCCTCTCACCCCTATCCCCGAAAGCAGTGTTCTTGTCTCTTCAAAAGAAAGACTCAACCCTTGGGCTTTCGTAGGAAGCAACATTGAACTGGGGGAGGGGCTTTTCTTTACGCAAAGCCATTGATTTGGAAATAGTTTTGTTGCATAAGGTAGTGCGCATTAACGAAAAAACGTTCTCAAGTAGTTCTGGCCGAGATTGTAACACCTGACAAACATACTTCTAGGATTAGAAAGTTAATCAAGCTGTAATGTATTTACATTGGCAATCATAACGCTTTCCATTCTATTTTCAGTTTTTCCATTTTACCCGATTTTACGAAAAAAAAACAGGTTTTTCTCCCATTTTGGAGGACTTCAATTCTTTAACAAAATATTTATTTACTTTCTGCGTAATAAAAAAAGACAGCAACTAAAATAGTCGTTTTAAGCGTAGTATCTTTTATTGTCCTCAGGAAACATCACTTTATGATACACATTCAACGAAGATGTATTCCTCAGTTTTAACTGAATTTGCTCACTACACTGCAGCGTTCAATGAAGGGTCCGAAATTCGGTGCTGTACTTTGTAAACAGCTCTACATAAACTTCTTTTGTAGCGATTTATTGCTCATGCACACTACTGTTCAAAATCGTAACATTGAACCAAGGGTCCGAATTTCGGACCCTTCGCTTGTGCCGCTACTGCAACTCGATATCCTTTGAAACCAGGGGTCCGATTTTCAGATCCTATCGGTTTAAATGTGTTTGCTGTCAAGTATCACAGCGCAAATATATCATGTAATCAAGGATCCGAGAATTCGGACCCTTATTTTAATGGACCCACGGAGCAGGATTTCGGTTCAGTTGGCCAGTAAAATTGATTCTTAGCTTTATTTAAAAACATCTTGTCCACTTTTTAGTTTGCAATCCCTTTTCATCTTGCCCTTCTCTCTACACCGATTGGAGGACTCCACATATTTATATTAGTTATTCGCAGCAGTAGAAAGATAATCAGAGTATCCTTGAACGTTAACCGCTGCTGACAAACACGAGATTTTCATAGGGACCAGCACACACCTACAGAAGATAAGCAGAAAGAAAATTTTACCATTATTAGTATAATGCCTATTGAAATTTCTTTCAACGGCATTTGCTTTTTAACAGACCATTTATTTATCGAAAGCAAAAAACTTTGTTTCGTAGCCCACCGGTACAGCTCGACTGCCGGTCAAGGTGTTGAAAACACTAAATGAGCAGCATATAGGACTGTCCGGGTCATTTAGTGTTTTGAAAACCTGACCGGCAGTCGAGCCCAAAAAAGTTCTTAAGTGTCGCAAAACATGGTTTCGTCTCCTGAGCGTAGGCCTAACCCTATTCTTGAGATCTATAAAGCATTTCAGGATCGCTTGACTTTTCTTAATCGACGTATGATAGTTTGGTTTAGCTGGATTTGTTCGATTAGTGAAATTCACTGAAAAGACTAGACTACGAGTGGTCCCCATTTTTCCTCAGGGATAATAGAGCGAGTGAAACGCGAGCGCGCGTGATAAACAAAGCTAGACGCGGTAGGGAGAGAGAAAATGCTCATTCTCTCTCTCCCCGCCGCGTCTCGCCTTTCTCGCGTGGGGTGATTTTCACGCGCGCTCGCGAATTGCTCGCTCTACTCAGTGTCCCTGAGGAAAAATTGGGACTACTTGTACTATATAAAAAGACAGGACTGCCGATCATTTAGTGTTTTGAAAACCTTGACCGGCAGTCGAGATGAAAAAACTTCTAAGTGTCACAAAACATGGTTATCTTCTGAGCCCAGCGTAAACCAAACCGAACGTTAGACTTGGGATCTAGAAAGCATTTCAGGATCCGGCTTGACTTTTTCTTAGTCGACATATGATAGTTTAGATTAGCTGGAATTTTTTGATTTTGTTAAATTTACTGAGAATATAGGACTGCCGGTCATTTAGTGTTTTCAAACACCTTGACCGGTTACCGGCCTTATAGCCACAGCGTTCGGCCTAATTCACCGCAACCAACACTTTCTTTCCTGATATCTTGTTATGATCAAGAAACCTCATACGCTAGTTTTCTTTGTAACTATCTTTTTTCTTTATCTTCTTCTTTTCTTTCCATTCTTTTCTTTCTTTTTTTGGAGATGTATTATTGCGTGAAAAGCAGTGTGAGGTCTTCACTTTTAATTGCCTGCGTCGCAGACGCTCTAAACCTTCTGTATAGACGGACTATATTTACGAATACGTGGACCGGCTGCAACGCAAGCTACACTTTTAAAGGCACTGAACTAAATCGAAAGGAAATCTGCAATCGTTATCTGGATGATCGATGTCACGTAAGTTTCAACTTATCATTTGCGCGCGTGAACATGAAACGAATCAAAATCATTGTTCAAAACACACCATGCTCGTTACGCTTTTTCTGGCATTTAGAAATGTCCCTATACTGATTATTAAGAGAGATACCAAAAATAAGGTGTAACCTACTTGTCATTGAATGTCCTTCTTCTTCGTGTAACTTGGACCAACTGCCGTGAACTGGAGCCATCAAGTCACATCCTCTGAGTTTCAAAGTAGAAGAACTGCCCATATAAGGCTTAAGCTCTATCAAACGAAGAAATAAACTGTAGCCGGGCTTCTTAAAGTTGGACTTTTCAGCCGAATGCTTTTCATCTAAGTGGCAGGGTGTTCGTAGCCATGTACCCTCGGTTCCATTGAAACAGTTGAAATTCAGGCTCTTCTGCAAAAACGCCTTCACTATCCACCGCCTGTTCACGTCCCAGTAGACCAGCTCGTCTCTTGGTATTTTCGAGAAACATCCCCGCAATCGATGACAGAAGTATTTCAGGCTACAACTTTACAGTCTTTTTTCCTTCGTACATACTTCATGAACCGACTGAAGTAAAAAAAACGTTGTACCAGTCATACTGAAACGCGAGTGTTACGGACGTTACAGGTAAATATTCGACAGGTTTTGCATACTACTTTAGATTCCACCCGTAGGTGTGAAAAGACATATTTCAGAAAGCGCTAGATTATTTGAAAAACTATCAAATGACGTGTATCTGTTATGCGATTATAAGATAGACCGGGGACTCGGCTGAATGTCGATGTTAGATAACTGGTTTCTGAAAGTACTAACAAAAGGAAGAAAAGAAAAGAACAAAATACTGCATGTAAAGAGTGAAAATTTTATCTTCAATGTGTAATCAACCCTGCTGGATACTCATGGAAGACTAATTAAGATGTTTTGTTCAGTGCAGTGAGTTGTTCCGCAGCCTTGTCCGCGTCCGGAGATAAACCTAGTGGTTCAGAGCGAACCAATCATGGATCACTCAGCGGCTTTTTCGTAAATCAATGCTTGTGTAACCAAATCGGAGGTGGTTTCAAGAGAAATGAAAATGTTGCATTGTTTCCTGTCAACTGTAGTATGTTACTTAACATCTTGACGTCAATCTACTATGAGAGACTTGTAATTTCAAAATCAATGCCAAATTCGTCTCTCATACTCAGTTTTTTTATTTAACCGCCTTGCGCTAAGCTGAATTCAGTGCTCTTGGTTCATTGCTGCGAATAGAAACATTTTAAAAGTCAATGTGAGCTCGTTTCTTAGTCACCGACAGCAATGGAGATGTGGCAAGTAAAAAGGTAATGTGATTTCAAATTTATGCAAGTCCGGACACAACGTCTTCAAAATAGATCTCTCTCTTGAATTTCAGTTCTTTAGTACTTCTACAAAATTCTTAAGAATACCTTGCAAACCTTTTATTCAAAGGAGGATGATAAGGAGATCATGGCAGAATTTCAGTTGACCGCCTGAAAGAGATATGCAAAATATCTGCCCCATCGACTGCAAATAAATGAACACAGGCAAAATCTCAAAGATTTGCTTCTCTGACCTTCACTGGAATAGCATGGCCGGTATGTATTGCTTACGTTTTGCAATAAATAGACGCGTTTTGAGACAACCCCACGCACTTGTAGAGCCTTATAAAGTTTTCTAAATGTTCATTACAGTCGCACAGATTTTCCATTCTTCGGATTACCATCTTAATTGCAGTATTGTACTGCTGTTAGCTATCATACGCTTTTGCAAAAGCTTTTTTGATAATTCATATTTGAGTCGCGCGTGCTCACGATCACCACGCACACGCGTGCGTGCGTGTTCCTCACTTTGACTTAAGCACACGTGTATCGATGACTGTAATTTTCCGTGCGTTAACCAATGAACTTGAAAACGAAATATTTTCGTTTATTTCAGAAATATTACCAAATTTGAATGACTGAGAGAATAAAACAACTTTGAATGATGCAGCTCTGCGAGTACCCATATTTTCATTACAAGCAAGGCAAGTCCTGATGATGAGTTACCCTCAACGGGCCACTGCTTGGAACAGGAAACCCGTTTTTTTCCTTTCTAGTAGATAAACCTGGTTTGTAGAACAATGAAGGGCTCTGGTAGTTTTTAGATCTTATGCTCCGCCTCAGTCATTAGCCAAAGACAGAAAGTTACATGTACAGTGGGCGAAGAGCTGACTCTTCATTGGCGAGATATTAACAATTATTATGTCATTGAATATTACGAAATTCTAAATTCCTTATGTATTTGACAAAGCATTTTCGGCAGAAAAGGCACTTTCCTTAAGAGCCTAATTTAATCAAACTATACTGTTTTACTATTGATTCTGGAGCTACATCATGAATTGTTTCTGCTTAGGATGTTTGTGCATTACAATCATGTGTATAAAGTCTTGTTTTGCAGTCTTGAGAGAGACATGCAGTATTCCAAATTTAAATTTGTTATTAATAGTTTAAGGAAGCAGGGCTGAGTGTTTAGTCATGTCTTGTCCTGCTTTAAGACCTTGTATTAAAAACATAAACATTTTTTACTTGCAATGTTATATGATAACCTTTTTCTATGAAGTTAGTGGTCAACTATGTTGTTGTTGTTGTTGCTTGTAGAGAACAGTTAACATAACCATTAAAAATGTTTCCGAAGACTATAATTGATTCATTATTATTAGTTAAAACAACCGTTTCTTCTAACCCATGTGGAATGGTTGAAGCTACCACCTCTTGACTATTTTAAATGGTTACCACAGATTCATCACCAGTACCCAAAAAACTTGTTTACCATCACCACTAAAAATGTTTATTATGACTTATCTGTATGGGTTGAAAAATATTTATCCTTTTATTTTGGTTATACCAATTAAAAATTTAAAGTTTGCTTAACCAAAAAGTAGAGGCTATAACAAACAATTATGAAGCGTTACGAAAAGTGGCGTGGGATGTGGTAGAAACAACTATCATATAGGTCGTTGACCCAAAATCAAACCAAGGGTCTGATTTTCCTAGCCCTTATTTAAAAGATTTTCCGAACCGTAGGTCGTTGATCTAAAGTCATTTATCTCAACCAAGGGTCCGAAATTCGGTGCCCTTGATTAACACATACTTTCGTAGCCTTGTAGGAAAATCAAACCAAGGGTCCGAATTTCGTAGCCCTCGTTAAAAGATTTTCCGAACCGTAGGTCGTTGATCTAAAGTCATTTATCTCAACCAAGGGTCCGAAATTCGGTGCCCTTGATTAACACATACTTTCGTAGCCTTGTAGGAAAATCAAACCAAGGGTCCGAATTTCGTAGCCCTCGTTTAAGAGATTTTCCGAACCGTAGGTCGTTGATTTAAAGTCATTTATCTCAACCAAGGGTCCGAAATTCGGTGCCCTTGATTAACACATACTTTCGTAGCCTTGTAGGAAACAAAAATTATTTACTTAATTGTGTGTGTTAATTATTGTGATTTTACGAGGAGTAAAATTGATTGTCCGCTCAAAATAGCAAATTTTGGGTGTACAGATAACACAATTTTTCTGTGTCCGCCGACTACAGGGTATTTCGCTGAATTAAAAATCCATAAAATTGGTTATCCTCCAAAAGTGAAAGATTTGAGGACTGCTTTTTTAATTGCAGTTCACGCTATAAGCATCGAAAACGCTGACAGTTTACGGAACAGATGTGTTGTAACGGACTTTCTGGCTTAAGAAGCAAGTTTTCCCGGAATCATTCCTCTAAAAGCGATAAAATATCCTTTTTTATTCGTAAAATTGGTAAAATGGAAAAACTGAAAATAGAATGGAAAGCGTTTCATATAGACCACGAAATAAAGAGTTTAAAACAAACCTTAATTATCAATCAATCAAGAGAAAGAGAAAAGGCAACGAGGTGTGGAATAGCAGACGTGCGCACTTCTGGTCTTTAACAATATCACCATCAGATCCAACGAGAAGCCCGAGCAACTTTATTTTTTAAAACTGTGATGACATTGCAATTGTTCTTACCTTGTATAGGACAGGTGCTTAGTTTTGATCAGATATTTAAGACCTTTTTGATAAAAATTCTTGAGATCTTATATTAAATGCTGCCTGCATAACTGCTGGAGTATTCTTACCCTTGAGATATTCTCAGGCTGTGCAAATTTGTGGACAATTCCTTTCAGAGGCTTCAGATTGTAATGGACAATGATGTTAATGTAAAAGATTAGTTATTTTATTCAGAACTGCAAAGCAATAAGCAGGACTTTCATTAACCTTTCAGAGCTGCATTTGATGTAAGGATGTGTTGTCAGTTGAATCTCTCAACAACGGCTACCTTGGGGACAAGAAAGTGGCCATTGTAGAAAGGTAGCTTTTCTAGAGAGGTTGAAACAAGACTGAATGTATGGATTTTACGCCAAAAAAATGGCCGTTGTGGAGAGGTGGCAATTAGTAGAGGTTCGACTGTACTTTCAATTTCATGCTTTCCTTTAGTGACCGCACAGGTTACTAAACAATGATAGCGGAGCTCCTCGCGCGCGCGTGGGCAGAGCCCCATAGCAAGGTAATCTACCCATCCCAGAAAATTTGGTAATCACGTGACCATACACCGACCGCCGTCCGTCCGCACCACAGGACAACCAATGTTTACTTTCACACTTTCTAACTACTTTGGGAGCCCAGGAGAAAACTGATTGCACATCAATGTTGTGATCAATTGACAGCTGTCAAAACAAGGTATCCGCTGACCAGTATCACCTGACCGTATCGCGGGCTCAGGTCGACCCATCGAGGTCGAATACTTTTTTGAAGTTATCCGCTGACAAGTTACTGGTTTTTAAATGATCGCAGGCTCAAGTTTATTATTATTTTTTAACTTATATGAAATATGCTGTGTTTATATCATGATGGCCCCGCACTATTAAGAGTTTGATTTCAAACTAACCATGGACGCGAAAATTCAGCAAGTTATTTAAAAATACAGGCGGGGAAGACCTTTTCTTACCTAGGTCACGCGTTGGTCACGCTCTACGCCCAATTTTTATGCTTTGATTGGTCAAAATTTGACAGGTGAGTTCATGCGGAAAATTTATGCAGCATCTTGAAACTTGTTTTACTTTGACAGCTGAAGCTGCCAGAGTCTTGTGTCAACTTGTGATGTTTTTAACTGTCTTTTTCCACTGGATGTACAAAATGAAATACAGCTGCTCTCAAGTCTGTCATTCATGGCTAGTTTGTTCATTGGTTTTTTGGTTGAGAGATGCGTCGCTTGTCAAAGTTGGAAATCCGATTTCGGATGGCATCGTTTTCGTTTTTCACCTTGCTTGATGCGTATTAAAGAGGATTCAAAATTCCCAAACGATTCTCGCGTTACTTGATAGCTTTCAGGAACTGTATCTCGAATGGTAAGCCTGAGAAATGATTGCATTTGATGTTTGTTTTTTATATATCTAATTTCATGAAGTCGAGCACAATTTATGCGGCAAGTTTATGCACGTTTGTAAGATTTGAGACAATGAACCGACCTAATATCAGGTTTGATATAAGCTTACAGAACTTTAAAAAGCCTTTAGATATATTTTCTCACCGCAAATAGAAAGAAAACGTTCCGAAGAATATTTAGTTATAAATTTGGCTGTAGAAAGAAAACTTTGAGCGATTTTCTTGCCTCGAGTTCATCTTTGAGAAAAGCAAACAGGATTTTTCGAAACGCTTTAATACTTATCTTCGTGAATGAAAATTGTTCTCTCTGTAAATGTTTAACCGAATTATATTTCTTTTAGTGATTGTTATCGCTATGCTGTTTGTTTTCAGTCGTTCATGAACATCGCTTGCAGGAGTTATCTTTTTGCCGCGCGTATCAAACGCTTTTCAAGATTACACATCGTTATAAAACCCTTAAATAAAAAAAACAATAAATTATTCATGTTGAGGCATAACTCTATTAATGTTCACTGCAAATTTTGGCGCTCGTTAAAAGTGAGAACTGGCTGGACGTATAGGTGATTTTGGAAATTTTTTTAACGGTTTCGCTAAAAGCCGACAATTGATCGTCCTGAATATTGAATGAGTGCAATTTGTCTTGAAAAATTGTGAAATACTGCATTCTGTCCGAGGTCTGTATGATAAATAGTACTGTTTCACCTCAGATGTGATGTGTAAAAAGTATAAAAGGTTGGTTTACACATCCCCGGATTTGTTTTGCAAAATTTTGTAAAGTATACTTGTCGACAGCAAAAAATTCGGCCTGATTTGTTTTCCAAGAATTTGTTTTCCAGGTATAATTCACTGTGATCAAGAGCCATTAGGGCTCTTGAATGTGATCGAAGATGATTGCTATTTTGGGGTGTTTTATATGGCTATCAACTCGATGTAAGATGTTTCACTCTAAAATCACTTAGCCTTTCCCTCAAAAGTCATATGAATTTCCCCTTAAGTTAACTGATTTGTGGATTACAAGTTTATTGTTTGATTTAAATAATAAATTTATTAATGGGAGCTTCGCTTTTAGCCCTGGCTAAATCTAGATATTAGTGACAGTTTTTCCTCTACTTATGCTACAAGCTTCTTTGGCATGGTGAACTATCCAGTGCTTGTTTCTGGCATAAATGAAAATAATTGTATTTGAATATACATCAAACCAGGGAGATTTACCACATCAAAACAGTAAAAAAGATTAAACAAGGCTGATGGTACTGTTTGCACTTGCACATACTTGAATGGTTGGATTTAATTAGCAGTGGGGATGTTTACAAAGTATATATACTGACATGTAATCTTATAAAATGGACCCACATTCCAATGAAGACGATACTTATTACAGATGAAGCGACACATAACACCAGCTTGAATTTAGTATACTCTGTTGGATTTGATAACTTTTACAACATAAACATTCAAATGTTCCGCGCTATCAATAATAGTTAGTTTTCTTTTTAGAGAGAATGGCTCAGCACACTTAGTAAAATTATGCACGTAAACCCGACCGGAGCTTTTACCTTTTGGCACGTGTAGGTAGGTGTCTTATCTGGCTGCCAATCGCTCTACATGCCTACATGTAGTGCCTGGCCCGTGCAACAAAACAATTCGCAGATCTCAAGTCAAAACGTAACAAGTGTGTGATCCAAGAAATCAAGAAAAAAATGAAGCAACTACAGAATACAGGGCTACTCTGGCCACGGTTTACCTTGTCGAAAGGCTTACCAAAATACATCAGTGACCACTTCGTCGACGACGACCGGAAGTGAGATAAAGTGCACTGCGCAAGCGCGGCCAGCAAATTTCGTCGCCGTGGTGTGGTCGACGACACCAAACAAAGTAGAATCACATCATCTTGCAATCCACAAGCTTCGGCAGGTATAAATCCATTGTTTTTAAGCGATGTTTTAAGTCCTTTGCATTTTCTTATCCACTTAAATCCAGGTATCCTTCGTTTTTTCGCCTAACAAGTGAAGTTGATTGAAAATTCGACTAATGGATTGTTTTTTAACACTTAGAAGAATGAAAACAGCTGTGGAGGCCGAGCGAGCGAGCTCGTAAGTGATAAATTGATTTGCACGTATCTAGGAAAGGCGAATCATATATCTTTAATATATACTAGGAAATAAACTTTACATGGAAAACAGCTGTCGCATCGGAATGTCTCTTTTTCCAAATCTAAACTCTGACACAATCTGACAGACACAATCGGACTAGGTCATCTCATTCAGGTTGAAAGTTGAAACATCTTCGTACGAAAAGAGAGTCAGAGCAAATGCCCCATCTTCATCAACATTGCAGCAGTTCTCACTGACCCGCGTGAAGTCGAGAAGTGCCACTTTAAACCTTTTAATGTGCGATTTTTTTATGTCGGTTAACGTCTGCCTTTGTAATAGCGCCATTATAATTAAGACTTTACACGCAATAACACCACTACATGATTCTGGGTACCTGATGCTGTATTAAAAGTTATCTGTTCTGAATAGTAAAATAATATGAAAAATAGCTCCGCATTGCGTACATGTGTCTAGTGCGAATTTACATCATTGAAAAATGTAGTCAAATTATGGAAAGAGTTAGTTTGGTCGGTGCTCTGTTGCTTTTGTTGGAATGCTTTTTTCCTGTTTTCAAAGTGTATTACAAAGAGAGTTTGATTGAGCCTATCTTTTTCAGTTAATAGCCTCTCCATATACGGTGTCTTTTTGAAAATTTTCCTTAGAGGAATTGGCTCTGAGTAGACGGAGCTTTGCCTTTGATGATGCCATTCTTTACCCCTAACTCTTGGATGGCAAGATGAGAAGTGTGTGTTCTGAAATAATCCAGCTGGCTTGAAATGTGTTCCTAGATCCCAGAATTAACATGTTCTAACACTTTTCCCCTTTGGACACAATTATATCTTAAAATAAAAAATTTTGTTCTCAGAGATTTGCTCTGTCAATTTAACTAGCGTGATGATTATTTGCTTGTTCACTTAACTGCGATATTTGTGTTCTTCCGGTATTCCAGAAAGTTGTATCAGGAGCCTTAATAGGCTCCTGTTTGTATACCTTTTTCAACAGACTGGCTTCAGTTATTGAAATTTATCTGCACATGCTTTTTCTCTTTTTTTTTCTTGGTTGACTTGGTTCGGATGGTACATAAGAGTTTCCAGTATCTTATTCCAAATATGCGTGCGACTCGGTTTAGCTACAAAAGAAACTTTTTTTGTCATACAAAAGAGAAAATCGGCGGTTTAATAGGTCGCTGCCTCAAGCAATTTACGAGGGTCTGAACAGGGGTTCCACATGTCGGTTGGTGGTTAAAATTTCATTACCTGGTAGGTTGTCGGTTAAAAAGTTCGACCTTTGTCGGTTAATGATTAAAATCAAGTTAATCATTAAATATCGTTATTTCATTCACACAGTTTAAAATACAATGGTAACACTTTTTCATTCCGCGTAGATTAATCATTTGATTACAAGGAGAGAGGGTTACCCTTGTGCTAGCTCTAGTTTACAAGCAAATTTCACAGGTAGGGTTACCCTATCCCTCGGGTCAACTTTACCAACATTGCTGACGTGTTTCGTCATGCGTGACATTCTTTGTAACAGTCCAAAATTTGAAATAACCTTGAAGTTCTCTATGAAAAACACGTTAAATTCACGAAAAACAGGGAAACTATTATCATCATAGACAGGACACAACCTCATATTTTTCATTTGTTTATAATTAAGCTCAGAAATTGGATAATACCGTTCAAATTGCCACGATTACTAGTCACGAATGACGGCGGAAAGTTGACCCGGGTAGGCGAGTTATCTCTAGCTGAGCGTTTACAAGGCAGGTAGGGTAACCCTAGCGCTAGGGTAACCCTGCCTGCCTTGTAAACACGTCGCGTGAAAAAAGAAGAAATACGCGAGTGCTAAGGTAACCCTGGCACAAGGGTTACCCTCCCTCCTTGTAAACAGAGCCTAATAGAACTTTATCTAAAGTCTGGTTTGCTTTTAAAAATGCGCGATCGTTTGCCTTTATGAAAAAACCTCTACAAGTCTTTCCCTTCCTTGACAGGTAAACCAATCTGTTTAGTTTGGGACTGTATGTGACAATATGTTTGGGACAGGAATGTACGTGCGTGCCAAAAGCTCGGGGTGGCCCCTGGGTTCGCAAATGCCCGATCCCCGGACTACGCAAAATTTGCTAATGCCTCATGCCCGGGACTCTCAAGGCAGGAAAATCCTCCGCAGCTGCCCGGGGGGAAGGGACACAGCTGGAATTGACTGATGCATTAACAGTCTTCTTAACAAGAAATTCAAATTGTAGGGCTTTCACAGGGAAATCGCACATGGAGGTTGGACTGTATTTGCATAGTGTGGCGTCACTGATACGAATCCAATTTACCACTAATCGACAAGGATTTTTTACCATCTAACCACAAATTCCCGGAAACTCCTGTTGGAGGAAGGAGGCAGACGTTGCTTTTATTCTTGCAAGTGACAAGAATAAGAAAGATCAGAAAAACCTGTGAAGCAAACTTAACTGGTCGATTATTGCCCGAAACAGGACGATCACAAAGTAAAGAAACCTTGGTTGTCTGCCATTTACCACAAATTCCCGGAAATTCCTGTTGATGTAAATGGCAATAACAGTTTTTTTGATTCATCTCACTGGAAAATTCCCGGGAGAAACAGAAATTCTGAAAAAGTAGTCCCGTTTTCCGGGTTGGTACGTTCCGGATGGAAATTCGTTTGCCATTTACAAATTTCTTGAGTTTCGTACTAGTTTTGATGTTGTAACTAGAATCCAGTCTAGCGCGGCGCGACAATCCGAAAATTTAGGCAAATGGTATACGACACGTACCGTTATTACCGAACGAAAATTCCCAACCAAAATTTCCGGAATATTTTTATCAGGGGAGACCCCCCCTGATTTTTATGAATGATAAACATCCCTTGAAACACGAAATAAACAAAACGGATCGAAATCCAGCAATCACGAATCAAAACCTACGACCTATTGAACTCGTGCAAGTAAACATGTGTTTCCCAAGAGGTCCGCTAAAATGACTGGCGGAACAGAAAACCCAAAATTCCTTCGAATTCCAAAACGCATAGATCCAGGTCTAGTAAAGATCCGGCTGACCCTCGCTGGTTTGTCGTTGTGGTTTTGCCTTCACAAGTGTTTTTTTTAATACTATATCAGGTTCCTGCCAGTATATGAAATGATCTCATCCCTGATCATGAACTGGGCTGCCTTTTAGGCATATCCAGTTCATAAAATGGGTAGATAAATGTAATAAATGAACACTATCAACTATTAACTCAGTATCCCAGAGGGCTTTCGTGATCCAAACGCCGATTGATTTCTTTTTGTTTTTATGCAACATATGCCATTTTGGAGGTCTAAATTTTGGATAAGGATAAAGACTCGTCCTCCGAAAACAGGAACTTTGAGAATTTCGCACGCAAGTTTATCTCATAGCCTCATCGGCGAGAAGGCAAATAAGCGGCGAAGCCTCGAGAACGCAAAGCTTCACAGTGAGTTTTAAATACCAACTTGAGAGAAATAGAGTACTAAGGCAAGTTACCTACTAGTACAAGGTTTAGTGACTTTAAAAAGTTGTTCTCAATGTGGCCCAGAGTTTGCGCTTTTGTTTAAATCTGTATCATTAAATTTGTGCGTGATCGAGAGTTATGCTTCTGCTAATTTCTGTCTCCGCCAATTCAACAAGCCCGATTGATGTGATAAACTTTGAAAGTTCACAGCTCGTCTTAACATGGATACCTTTTTATGTACTGAACCCGTATTTTACTGAAAGTGTTATGAATACGAATACTGTTAATGTGAGGAGGTAAAGTATATGTAGGGTTGTAACTATATATTAAGCTCAATTAGTTTTACTTTGAGCTTTGAGATGAATCGCTTGAACAAAAAGAAATTTAAGTTCGTGTCATCAGCATGACCCAGAGTCATATTACGGTAAAAAAACACTATCAGTCTCGGTTGAATAAGGCCTGTCTATCTTGATGGGTTTTATAGTGGGTTGTTTTCTCTTAAAAGCTGTTCGCTGTCTGTTCTGGTAAATTTATCGTTTTCATGCAGTACAATAATTCTGTATAGTCTAGGTTGTCGCGAAACTATAAGGGTTTCAGACAAATAGTCACTATATATGCTTGTTACGGTCACAGACTTTCCCCTCTATGTGAGGCAGTGGTCGAGAACAAGGTTAAACTCACTTTTCTGCGAGTCTAGTTGAACATTAATACTTTAGAACTGTTCATCCGTCAGCGCTCCCGCTTTTCCCAGCAAATCACCGCGGACATTGTCATTGTCGGGTGATCAGCCCTGAAGAATGTTTGGGATGTTCGCGCGGCGTTCTTATCACGCAACAAGGACAGCAAGGGATCAGGAATTCGCGATTTGCTCTTGTCTTAACGAGCCAGCCATCTTGATTTACCCGGAGAGTCACCGAAAACTGGATGGCCCACACACAAAGGAAGAACGGGTGTTTTAATAATGCCACGCACTCTTATTGTCTTAACACGCTTAAACAGGCAATCCTTCTCCTTGTTGAGCCGACTTTTCAATACGCACCAAAAGAGGTCGGAAGGATAACAGCAAAAGACACATAAATCAAACCAGAAAAAAACGGAATCTCCGAGAATACAACCTGTCTGTTTTCCAACAGCTAGAAATAAGGATGCGGATCAAGAAGATAAAGGTTATTTTCTCAGTAAAATTATCTCAAAAATGTGAAAAAGCCATGAATTTCAGTGTAGCAGCAGGTCACTTTAATACTTAAAAAAAACATTAAATTCTCTTGTTGATATCGATTTTAGAGTAAACACAGTTGAAAACGTTCATTGTTTTCAGGGGCGGGAAACGTTTGAAAGGACAAAAAAATATTATCAGGGCCTTTCTCATTGACGTTAAGTTGTGGTTTGAATAAAATATGTGACAGTAAGTTTGTACCTTTATGTATAATATGAGATGCCGTACTGTTTTGAGAAATCTGAGAAAGGTGACAACTCGACCGATGAGTCCAGCGGAAATTGTTGAGGCGTAATTAGCATGTAAAGAACTTCATTCAGTTTCAGGACAAAAACACGTCGCTGAAAAGAGTCGGGTTAATTTGTCAACAAAGCAAGGGATCTTAATAAGGGTTTTAGAATTCAGCCGAAAGGGAATGAGACTTAAAACAACGAGATGCCATTAGCGGATGAGACATCATTCATAGGATATAAACAATGGGTAAATGATCTCACGTTTCTCTTAGTAAAATTTTGTGCATCTCCTTCAAAGCGAAATGTTCTTTTAGCTAGTTTTTCTTTAATAATTATTGAAATTTAAACATTAAGTTGCAGCACAGTTTCATTTTGTTAGAAAGCAGAGGGCTAAGAAAGGTGTCCAGCACACATGCTAATAAGTGTCAGGGTTTTCTTCCCAGCAATGTTTTTTATTCTCACAAACATCTATAAAGTAGTTTCAGTCGTTTTAGTAGAGATAGTAGTTTGAAGAACAGCATTTAAATTATCATAATTAGCGTAGTATTCAGCGAAGGACATCGAGTTAGAGCAATCATGAAAGGTTAATTAGGGAAGCAGCGCATGACTCATTTTCGCCGCTCAAGTTCTTCCCGCTGAAAAGGTTTTCGCGACAGCCGGGTCGAAATTCAGTGTAGGCAAGCTATCAACACACTTTCATGTAGTGAAAATTATGAGTGATAAAAGAACTACCCACCTTGTAAATAAGCTTTCTGTAGAACAGATCAAGAAGTCAAGAGTAGGACAGTGCCAAAGTTGTCAACAGTCGAGATGTATTCCAAGCTCCTCTTTGTCGATGTCCCACCCAGGGGAGTAACTTCCGGTACGTGGATCGAAGATTTACAGCCTCGTTTCCACACGGGTAACCCAGGTTGTTTACCATTTACCACAAATTCCCGGAAATTCCGGTTGGGATGTAAATGGTAAACGATTTTTTGGTTCGTCCCACTGGAAAATTCCCGGGACAAATGGAAATTCTGAAAAGGTAGTCCCGTTTTCCCGACTGGGACGTTCCGAATGGAAATTCGTTTACCATTTACAAGTTTCTTGAGTTTCGTACCATTTTCATGTTGTAACTAGAATCCAGTCTAGCGCGGCGCGATAATCCGGAATTTTAGGCAAATGGTTCGGTCGGTAAGAACGGTACGTATCGTTATACGTACCGTTCTTACCGACCGAAAATTCCCAACCAAAATTTCCGGAATTTTTTATAAATGGTAAACAACCCCAGTCTCACTGTTTGTGCCACGTATGGGTTTCATAACATGGGTACATATAGAGAACATATGAGGCGAAGTTTAGGTCTGGAAATTTGCTAGAAAATGGAAATAAAAATCGATAAAACTTACCAAGTGGCGAGTTGTCGTTGTCCTTAATATGTAGACGACGTTTCGGGAAAAAATAGAAGGAAAAGTGAAGGAGACTACTTTTTGTCAAGGACCAATGTTGGTGATTTTCTCAGGGTCACCCAACGTCAATTTTCGGAAAATGTCTGTTCGGAAGACGATTTGATCTAGAATTTTCGGAAGATTTGTTGTAAAATTTCGTGTTTGCTAGCCTACGTTGCAGCCGGCCCACGGACTGGTCTTAACCTTCTATACAGAAGGTTTAAAGAGTCTGCGACGCACGCAATTGTTTGGCTGCCTCTCCTAGGATTTTCGAACATCTAAAAAATGGTATATTTGCCCATTTTTAATTAATTTTTACCCTAAAAAGGTCACCTAGAATTTTTTCGGGAAACTTTTTTCTGGCTGAAAAGGTAAGTTTTGATCCCTATAACTTTCGGATCACTAGGAAATCCGAACAGATGAAAACTTTTTAGGGGATAAAAATATGCCTACATCTACCGTTAAAATACTAAAATACGTTTAACAATGCTATGTTTAAGTGGTTTTGAAGCATATTCCCGTTGGGTGCCCCTGTTTTCTCGCGATTAGAACAAAAAAGAACGTACAACCGGAATCGCGAAGTTCAAACAAAGTTATAATTTTGAGAGGTCAGAAACTGAAACGGCATTCCACAGTCACAATTCAGACACAAAAGCCGCGAGGTGTCTGGATATCGTATTGAAGTTCCGAAAATAACAGAAGTAAAGGCACATTAACGACCACCCTCCAAAAATATATTGTTACATGGCTTACATAAGAGAGTACCCCCCGGGACCTTTGGTTACATAACGGAATGTCAAAGCTAAGATCACTATAACTTTTAAAAATAAACCTCTGATAAGTTTGGTAAAGCTTGTTGTATCTATAATTTTTCGTTATTTCTAGCAAAAAGGGAAATTACTTTTGACTCGCTACTATCGGAGGGTCGGTTGGCATTTGCTAACAGGTATGTGCCTCCCCATCGGGTAGGGTTTTTGCGCAGTTTTGGTCTAAAAACGGGTATACACGTTGTCCATTTTGGTCTGGAATCGGGTATGGTTTTCGAGGGAACTATGGAACCTGTATAGCCTGCGAACCGCAGACGTATAATTTTAATGTTCTTATCGTATCAATTCCAAATGAGTTAGAAAGAAAGACAAATATGGGAATTCGAGATGTATTTAAATAATTGTTTTGTTTACGCTCTAAACCAAGTACTGATAACGGCCAGGTCTGAAAACGGTCAAAACGGGTATGGATTTTAGAGGTCTAGTCTGAAAATTACATTTTTGTCTGAAATCGGGTCAGGATTTGAAGAACCAGGCACAACACCCTCCACGAAGAATTCCCAGGAGTATCCCCCCGGCCAAAGGTAACATTACATTTTTTTTTAAAAAGTCTTCCTTAGCGTAATCAAACAGTTCTTGAATTTGTTGTTTAAAAAGCAGTAACATGACATAAGTTTCTCCAAATAGAAAGTTTGACAGTTTTCACATTTGTCGTGATACTTATGGTCAGCCATTTATTTCAAAATCATGATATACACATTTTTTTTCCACAACCTTTCTGGAAATAGCTGTATATGTGCACAGCACAAACCCCTACGTATGCTTTACAATGAGTATGCAAATGTGGGGTCAAAACAAGTCGTTGCATAAATAAAAGGCATTATATCGTCAGCTATAAACCCTATACGATAGCGTTAAAAAGTAACTGAATGAATCAAGAATGGCCGCCCAGGTAACCCAGGCTGTGTGATGGTATTACAACACGGTTCCAGTAAAATTACAGTGTTTCAAAAGGGTACAAATACGGGAAATACTGAATAAAAGTCAATGAAACTTACTCTGCAGTTAATTGTTTCATGATAATTTGCTCAAATTCACCCTCCCGACAATATTATAATACGCAAGGTAGGAGGCACGAGATGGCATCTCCGCCGCCATACTCCATTCCCAACACAACTTTTTCGACGAAATTCGAGTTCCAAAGGTATTTTTTAATAAAATGCTAGGATGGTAGAAATAGGATAGTATTAGACATAAAAACCAATGAGGCTTTGCCAGTTAGAGAAACGAATCCAGCAGACTTTGACAAACGCGAAGGATATAAAAAAGTCGAAAGTCGATGTGCCGAGGTGGCCTGGCCAAGTGAAATGAGGCCTGACCACTTTACAAATAAAATCTGTCCTTGCGTGACCTTTCTAGGGACTGATACATAGCTTGCCCAAAGTTAGCCTACCCTGCTGGAAATACGTTTGCTCGAGGGCTATTGTTCACTTGAGTCAACCTCAGCCGATAGAGCGCGTGACTGCAGAGCGGGCGACTCGCTGGTTCGATGCTCCAGGTCTTAAAAACCCCTCAGCTGGCCTGAGACTAAGGTAGTAGAGTACCGCAAATGATCCTCGACCGTAAATGATCCTAACGTGGACCGCAAATGATCCCAAACGAATGGCAATGGCTTTGACTCAAGTTGGCGGATAATCGTGTCAATTTTATTGGTATTACAAAAAGCAGTAAAATTAAAATTTTGCTTCTTAAGAGCCAATGTCTGTAATTTTCGAGAATCGGTTGACAGTTGTGAATTTTGAGTCGCTTCATATTTTGCCCAAATAATCTCTATAGTACACTAATTTCAAAAATCACGATAAAGCTTGTAACAGCTGTTTATTATTTGGGCGTGGCCCAAATAGAGTAATGGAAACGGCTTGTTTTGACGAAAATGTGCAATAGGCACGCAATACATGCTAACGTAAACAAGACAAGTAAACAAGCGAAGCGAGGCGAATGTCTGCCATGCGAACGTCTTGTACAACGTAAGAGGCATGTGGGAAAGAAAGCTCTGCTAGCATGGCACTTTATCGCACTTTTACGATCTCAAAAGTTAATCTGAATCTTCAGTATTTTTACCTCATCAAAATTTGGAAGTCTGAACTCCAGGGATGATATCTATAAAAAATATTTGGAATATTACTGCGCTTTTCACAAACATGCGAATTCTGAAGTTGAAAAGCCAAATGAAGATTGCGCTTTTCGCTGCCGTCAATCATCTTAACGGACCTCCTAGGAAACAAAACTTTGCTTTAACAGGTTCAAAAGGTCATGGTTTCTGATTTGTGATTGGTGGATTTCGATCCGTTTTGTGTGTTTCTGTATTTCAAGGTTCGTTGCTTGTGATCGTAATTATGATTGACGGCAGAAACACAGAAACTCACAAAACGGATCGAAATCCACCGATCACAATCGCAAACAATGACCTTTGCAACTGTTGAAGTAAACTTTTGTTTCCTAGGAGGTCCGCCAAGATAATTGGCGTCTGACATTTTTTTGAAGAGAGGATCGAAATGCACCAATCAGAGAAAGACAGTTTTAATTGCATGTTTCCTAAGAGGTCCTCTGAATTTTCTGTTTTCTTTACTTTGTGTCCATTTTCGTTTCCTTATTTTGTGATTGGTCGATTTTGTCAGGTCGAGTGGAAAATCCAATGAGGGACGATTTGGATATCGTTTGATTCGAAATTTTTCGAAGCAGCAATAAGAAGCAGTGTCGATAACATATGCCGCGGCGTTTCGTGGAACGTGTTTAAAATATATTGTTCAATTATGTTATCCCGGGTTAAACTTACAAATGCATACACTGTGCGGTAGTTCCACAATAAAAAACAACACTGAGTGTTTTCGGAATGGGTTGCTCCACGAACTCAAAGAAAAACAAAGGAAATTATCAAGAAATTCAAGTACATTCAATGACATCAAAGACTCATGGACCCGATAGACGCAACGACAAATCGGAATATCAGAAGCGTACGTGTGAAATGGATAAGAGTTTGAACAGAGGAATGTGTATCAAGTTTGAGAGTCGGAAGATTTGTATAGCTTGTAATCATTTTGACAACAGTGATTTGGAGATTCACAATGCGGAACACAAGAAGCTGCCTGATTGAAGGACGAGACGATTGTCAACAATTGAAACCAAAAGGGAGTCACACTTCTTTTGTAACTACTGTGATAGCTCTAACAATTCTTCTAAATTATTCTTTCAATTTTGTTTGCCAGAGTGACTGTTAATGTACTTGTTTTTGTATTGCGCGTTGTGTTTTTTCATGTAATTTTCTTGTGTAACGCGGTACATGTACGATGCTCGGCGTCGGAATTTTGCATTATCAGCAATTTTTGTTTCAGAATTTAATAGAGTGTTTTGATGTCAGTGAGGTAACAGGAAAAGGTAGTGACTCAATTGCATAGAAGCAAAATTGTGTTGTAGAGGAAAAAGAAGTTGAATTGAGATGTCGTCGTGGGAAATTTATTTATAACAGAACTTACAATTCCGTTTGTTTAAATAAGGTTAGTCATTTCTCTCGACGCGCTCGTGCACCTAGCAGACTACCGATGAAGAAATTTTAAAAATCTCTGTTACAGAAAACACGGAAAGTGAGAGCTTTCTTGTGGAAGGGTATTCGGAAAAATACACAATTGTCATCTAAATTTCATTGTTACGTTAAAAATAATATATAGATTTAGCCAGGGCTAAAAGCGAAGCTCCTATTAACTCGAATTTATGATTTAAATCAAACAATAAACTTGTATTCCACAATTCAGTTAACTTTAGAACACATTCATGTGACTAATTTGAGGGAAAGGTTAAGTGATTTTAGAGAACAGTAATTTGCAAACAGTCAAAGCTAAGAGTGAACTTAATCTTACATCGAGTTGATAGCCTTATATATGTACACCCAAAAATAGCAATCATCTTCGATCACATTTAAGAGTGCGGACTCTTGATCACAGTAGATTAGGCCTGGAAAACAAATCAGGCGGAATTTTTTGCGTTCGACAAGTTTACTTTACAAAATCTTGCCAACAAGTCTGGGGACGTGTAAACCAACCTTTTATACTTTTTATACATCACATCTGAGGTGAAACAGTACCATGAAGCGCTGTTTTTATCATACAGACCTCGGACAGAATGCAGTATTTCACAGTTTTGCAATACAAATTGCACTCATTCAGTATTCAGGACGATCGAAGCACGCGTGGGCTTTTAGCGAAACTGTTAAAAAAAATTTCCAAAGTCACCTATACGGCTAGCCGGTTCTCACTTTTGACAACCGCCAAAGTGGACTGTTTAAATTAACATTAATAGAGTTATACACTTCAACATAATAAAGAATTCATTATGTTTATTTTTTATCTAATGGTTTTATAAAGATGTGTAATCTTCGAAAGCGTTTGATACGCGTGGCATTTTGACTACTCCTGCAAGCGATGTTCATGAGCGGCTGAAAACAAATGGCACAGCGATTAAAATTGCAAAGAGACTACTAACAATCAATAATAAAAAGAAAATAATTCGTGAAACATATACAGAGACAACAATTTTCATTCATGAAGGCAAGTATTTCAGAAAAGTGTCTCTGAAAATCCTTGTTTATGTTTTAAGCCGGCCTCCTGGTGTTTGCTTTTTTCAAAGATGAACTCGAGGCACGAAAATCACTCAAAGCTTTCTTTTACAGCCAGAATCATAACTTAAATATTCTTTAGAACGTTTCTTTCTATTTGCGGTGAGAAAATGTTTGAAGGCTTTTTAAAGTTCTATGAGCTTACAATCAAACTTGATACTCGGTCAGATCATTGTCTCAAATCTTACAAACGTGCATAAGTGGACACAAAACTCTGACAGCCTCAGCTGTCAAAGTAAACAAGTTTCAAGATGCTGCATAAATTTTCTGCATGAACTCACCTGTCAAGTTTTGACCAATCAGAGCATAAAAATTGGGCGTAGAGCGTGACCAACGCGTGACCTTGGTGAGAAAGTCAAAAGCAACTGGCATGTCTTCCCGGTCTGTAAAAACTGGCTGAATTTTAGCTTCCGAAGTCAGTTTGAAATCAAAATTTTAATTGTGCGGCATATAAAACACAGCATATTTCATATGAATTTAAAAAAATTAAACTTGAGCCTGCGATCATTTGAAAACCAGTAACTTGTCAGCAGATTACTTCCAAAAAGCCCGCGATACGGTCAAGTGATACTGGTCAGCGGATACCTTGTTTTGACAGCTGTCAAAGTGATCACAACATTGATGTGCAATTAGCTTCCTCCTGGGTTCCCAAAGTAGTTAGAAAGTGTGAAAGTAAATATTGGTTTTCCTGTGGTGCGGACAGACGGGCAGCGGGCGGGCGGGCGGTGTACGGTCACGTGATTACCAAATTTTCTTGGATGGGTAGATTTACTAAGCTATTCGCGCGCGCTTGGAGCTCCACTACAAATGGTTTAGTCTTACACAGGTACAGAAGTAAGTTACTGTAACAGTGTGAGGTTTTTTACCCGATAACTCCAAAATTAGTTCGTATACGAGGGAAGGTGTATCGATCGTCTAAGCATCAAAGCAGAGGCGCCGGATTTTGATGGGATGAAATATCCAAATAGGGTTTTAAGTAAGTATTTGCCCCTCTGTACATGCAATTATCCTTTTTACTGTACTTACAAGAGTTTGAATTACCGGGTTAATTTTGGCCTTTTTGATATCGAAAAGAATCCAGGACCTTCAGTTTATGTAGATGGTACAAAAACAATTCATCCTCTATACTGTCAAGGAAACGTTGAAGTATTTGGGGAAAATCAGCTGGACAACAATGCGTGGAATGAGTCTGCCCGCTTTAATTTACCGTAAAATAAGAGGGATTATTTCAGTTGATAATATTATTCTAACAATGATTGTTGGTAATCAATTATATTCTAGTCTGTCACTGCTTAAAAGACAATCTTTGATTATTCCAGCTTCAATATAGTGAAAGTTATACTTGTAACATGCATGGGGATGCCAGAATTGAGGGGTATCATTACTGTATATGCCACCGGGTACAGCATTTGAAACACTCTTGGCTACGAACTACAACTCATTTTTCTTAAGCTTTAATTATTGGTGTTGGTATCTACGGCATTGGGGGTGGGCGATATATAAAGTATTTGACTCTCGTGCTAGAGATATGTATGGTAGCTGCAGTCATAGTGAAGGGACATGTTTATTATTAGAAATACCATCCATGTATACATTAGTACAATATTTTCAGAGTCTACAGGAATGAGGATATATATGAGCTTGAAGGTGTACATATTGCCACTTTGAAGTTGATCTTTTTCAAGCAGTATTGAATATTGTAGTATATCAAATGTTAATAGTTACCAATATTCCTATAAACAGTGCTGTGCTTTAGCAGTTTATACAATGTGTTACTCTGTTACAAATCCTTGTGGATACTGGACTTCAGGGCCGAGTTGTTCAAAGCTGGGTTAAGATAACCCAAGGTTAGTGCGAGATTTGAATTCAGATTTGTAAGCTTAAAAAGTATTTTAATTTTAATTCTTATTGTCTACAAGTTGATGATTGGAAGCTCTAAAAATAACAGAGAAAATTATCCGAGAAAATGCTTGTGAACTTGAGAAAAAGAAACCAATTAAATTTAATTTAATTAATTTTAAGCGATAATCGGCCTTCGAACAACTGGGCCCAGGAACTCTATCTGCCCTTGTTAGTTAACGGTATACACTGTACAATGTGATAGGTTTGAAAAGACATACTGCCAGTCGATCTTCCTCAAAGTGTCAGTATCGATGCAGCTGAGATAAACACTACTGCTCGGGTTGTAAGTACTGGTGTCCTATGTTGCAATTTGGCTGAGAGCAAGTCTGTGTTGAAGATGTGCATTTCAAAGCATTGTCACGAACTGGCAGGTTCTTTTTGTTGTGGATTGGAACACACTGCATAGGCTGTGTGGTTCAGCAAAGAAGTAGTGCAGAGTAAAGGATTTATTTTCTCTGGTGGGATATGGTGACAGTTGTTTAGCTGCAATAACGCATATTAAAAGTATCATAAACGTACTACGACCACGCCCAAATGTACGCTTCCACATCGTCTTGTTTTTTCAGGGATCAGGAAAAGTTTGAAAAACGCTAAATCGGAGCTCTTTCTCGAACATATTCAAATTCGGTTGGTCGTGCCTGTGGCCTGTGGCCTCAGTAATGCTGAATGTATTGCGATTATAGAAAAGATGTCGTGAGTCACTTGGTATGCTCACTTGTTAGTCACGTGAGTAGGCAGGGCAATAACCAAACATCGACCCTACCATGCTAATGAGAGCTCTAATGATAAAAGTAAGGTTTTCTGTGTTTTTCGTTAGGTGTCTTTGTTTGATCCACAAAACTGGCGCATGAAAATAAGAGTTTTTCCTCACCACCGCTAAATGTTTGGTTCCGAGTGGCGGTGCAACAAATCACGTGGTACCGTTCGAGAACAGCCTACTGGCTGCTCATAAAGGGGCCCATAAAGGCACATTGACTGATGACTCTGTATGGCCTAAAAAAAATGATATACGCAGATTTTTCGAAAAAAATAGACGAACACGTGGAGCGAAGCGGGCGCGCGCGAGAAAGCCCGTTGGCTAGTGGTAATTAAATCCCCTGCGGTGTTTATTTTCATATTTTCATTTTCATTTTCATTTCCAAATATTGATAACTTTAATTTAGTCTTATAATTCAATAAGCTTACCATTAAGAACACGAACTACAGTTATATTTTAAAGTATTTGGACCTTAACTAGTAATCTATATAGGTTTTCAGTATGCTGAAATACTGGCTTTCCTATGCATCATGAATGGCGTGACATGCACACTCAGGTGAGTGCTAGTAAACATCAGTTTCTTGACAAGCTCATCTTTAAGGAGAATTTGACAGTTCCAAAGCTTTGAGTATACGCTTTAGTTGCCTTAAGCTACATGTAGATATTAAATTACATGACGTTTTAGTTTTACAAGCGAGAGATTAAAATTCTCCTTAAAGATGAGCTTGTCATGAAACTGATGTTTACTAGTACTCACCTGAGTGTCACGCCATTCTTGATGCATAGGAAAGCCAGTATTTCAGCATACTGAAAGCCCGCATTAAAGTATTCTTTTATAGTCTCGTTACCTATATAGATTACTAGTTAAGGTCCAAATACTTTAAAATATAACTGTAGTTCGTGTACTTAATGGTAAGCTTACTGAATTATAAGACTAAATTAAAGTTATCAATATTTGGTTTCAACTCGTTCTCGAAGGATACGTGTGTTGGTGTCAACATTTCCATTCACTGCTAATGGTAAATAGCTGGGAATAACCATTGCTCCAAATTGGCTGCTGGCGATGCTCAAGTTCGTACATTCGGTCCCGTACATTCAAACGGCTGGACTATCGGTCGCCATATTGAAAAATGTAAAGAACTGGAAACCAGGTTCGAACTCGAACTCGAACTCGAACTCGAACTCAAACTCGAACTCGAACTCAAACTCAAACTCGAAATCGAACTCGAACTCGAAGTTAAACTCAACTCCCCAACTCAATCTCAAACTGCAACTCGATCTCAAACTCAGATTTTCAGAAAAAAAAACTCTGTAAATTGATGTCCCTTTGAAGCCACCATATTATTCTCTTCAAATGAACAACTTTAAAACACCGTTTGCTTTGAAATATATCGAACTTTAAGCCGAAAACATCTGTTTACGTAGGTCAATGATATCTACTGTTTCTTATGGAGCCTATTTGCCAAACGCAATCGACCGTGGAACTGCGTTATCAAACAGCTATGCCGGTTTAATTTTCGGGTTTCCACGTTTCCGGTTTACGTGTCGACCTACATTTGACCTTGCAGAGCCGGTCGAATACAAGGTTTATTCGAGGTTGTAGCTCTATCTCAGTTGTCTGATCCAAAATAAAACCTGTCTAGTTTATTTTCTGATTCGCGAGAAAACTCTCACCGCGGAACAGTTGTTTTACCGAGCTAGATATAACGATATTGCCGTAAAATAACCGAAAATTTCGTTATATCGGGGTAAACTTAACATGTACTTTTTTTACTACATACTGTTTAATTAAACTTGTAACGAGTATCAAATGACTCACAAATGTAGCGTTTCAAGCACGCAGCAATGTCCTTAAACAATTTGCAAAGCATTGGACGTTATCAAGGTTACACAACAAAGTCTGTGGTATGAATCGTAAAAGGGAAACAAAACAAAACTTAAACATTTGAAGTTGCCATAAAACGAATGGAGGGCAAAAGAAAGCGCAAGCAAGTCATCGTCGGCCACGTGTCACTGACACTGTCACGAATCTTTCATTTATTTTTACAGGAAAAAGCAAGAACGAAGGCATCGGCCTTGAAATCCCTGCGACGTATACTTTTTGTCACAAGGAGTCAAAAATACCGGTCAGTATAAAACATGGACTGCGGACTGTGGACTACGGACTGCGGACTGGGTATAAAATACGGACTAGGTATAAAACGCGGACTGGAAAATACGGACTGGGTATAAAACACGGACTAGGTATAAAACGCGGACTGCAGGCTGCGGACTGGGTATAAGATAGGAATTCTTGGTGGAAGTTTCTGAATCAAGAGCCTGACAAAAATTTTTCGTTTTCAATTCTAAATGAATAAGAACGGAAATAGAAATATGCGATCGAATTTGAAATGCATTTGAAGAATTTTTTGTTTGCGCTCTAGAGAGAATGATCTACTGTTGCGCTCTAATCTATAAATTTATAATGATGACATAATTTCTGCCTAATTAGGCCTAGCCTGTTCCAGGCTCCGAGATAGTTGGGTCCGCTAAATTGAGAAAGCGCGAAAATACAACGAGAGGAAACTGGGTAGTCTCCTCTTTATTTGAGAGCCTGGAACAGGCTAAATTAGGCCAGGTCTGAAAATGGGTATGGATTTTAGAGATCAGGTCTGAAAACGGGTGTGGAAAATGACATTTTTTATTCTGAAACAGGGTAAGGATTTAGAGAACCAGGGGGCATAACCCCACCGAAAAATTCCTATCAGTACCCTCTTCCGGGGTTCAGGAGCAGGGTGTAAATCATGTCGTCATAATCATAGCGTAGAATATAACGTTGGGTTAGATGATTCATTTCGGTTATTATTCACGTATAGGCGAGTAATCCCTCCTGCCTAAATACTGCCTTTTACCTCGCGGAATGCCCCTATATTGACCTTCTCGTCTGAGTTCTTCATTTCCTCATATTCCCAAGGCTTTATTTGAAACGGAATAGAGGCAATTTTACTCTGACTCGGCTAACACCAATACTATTCCTTTTATTCGGTGCTTCTCTGGTTCAGAGTTTAATTTCAGTTGCCTTGAATAGCGGCATAACCTTCCTTGTCCGTGCAGTATGCTTTCTTTCTCCACATGAGGAGAATATAGACTGCGTGACCGGCTTACGGGATGTTTTTGTGTGAGGCAAGGAGCTGGAACTACTGTTTTATGCAAGCCCGCTTTCCGTTTCTCTCATTTTTACCTTTCTAAGGCTGTTAATTTTTATATACATAGTTCGTAGTCCGCCCTTTATACCTAGTCCGTGTTTTATACTCAGTCCGCAGTCCGTGTTTTATACTGACCGTCAAAAATACTAAAACTGAAAGAACTATTAAATGACAAGGAGGATAAAGAGTCATCGCAAACTGAAAGCTGTTGATACTGTAATGTTATTGTATTAAAATCAATGTTTTGTTTAAAATGTATCTGTGTACTGATACTGTAATATCGTTATATCGGGGAAGATTTTACTCTCGGTGCGCTAAAAACTCATCGTTATATCGGGGTTCTGTCCCATACATTTTACTGTAACTTTTGCCGGGACATAGCATATTTATCGTCATACCGCGGATATCGTTATATCGAGGATCGTTGTATTCCACTGTATTTAGCTCGAAACGTGACGCAGTTTCACCTGGTTGGAGCTTCGGATTGTTAGCATGGGATAAAAATGGCCGCATACCAGCCGCTTCAAAAGCACATTTATCAGATTTATTGGAATTTTATGGAGTCCGGCATCTCAGGGATTGAAACATGGCTCAATATGTGAGTCAGTGTGCGTAATGAATTAGGTACGCCGTACTTTTGACAAAAGCTGTTTGAGATAGATCCCTAACGCTAACTCTGAAAATATCATATTAGCTCGCATTTGCGTTGATACAAACGGTCATAACTAATCGTACATGGTTTTTCTATATTATTAATGCCAGATGATCTATCTTTTCGTCTATTTCGGGGAGAAAGGGATGGTGCACTGGTGAGAGCGCTCGCCTCCCACCAATGTGGCCCAGATTCAAATCCCGGCGTCGACGCCATATGTGGGTTAAGTTTGTTGTTAATTATCTCCTTTGCTCCGGGGTGTTACGAAAACTAAGACCCCCTAAAATCGAATCCCTCGAAATATAAAATCAAATTGTAACCGAAATAGGTCTGATCTGTCAAATTATATCATGTTCGATCCTTTCCACCGAGTTTTAGGTCAAATTTAACAGTAAATTTAGAGGTCTGTACAGTACCGCAAGTGATCCCCGACCGCAAATGATCCCGAGACCGCAAGTGATCCCCAAAATTGACCGCAAATGATCCTCGACCGCAAGTGATCCCCAAAGTCGACCGCAAATGTTCCCGTGAAAAATTGAGGAATGGATTGGATCTTCGGGACTGATTACAAAAAAGGACTGATTATAAAAAGGAAACTTTTTCTTTTGCCTTCAAAACAAAAAAGCATGGAGGACACCAGATCTCAAGTCAATATGTACAAGGCGAAAAAAAATGGAATAAATCTGAAAATGATATGGTTTCAAGAATGTATCATCGCTGTAAAAAAAATCCTTAATTTTGTATTTATTTTGTCTTTTAACGCCTAGAAGCTCAACTTGTCTACTGAGGAATACAAAGCCGGGCACCCTTTACATAACAAGCGCTTAATTGACTTCACTGATCTTTTTGGAAGTGTCAAATTAATTTTCAGATATTTAATTATGATTAATCTCTGAAGTGTTAATTCTACTTGATAAACAGCAAGACATTTGTTTGTAACCCAAGTGCTTGTTACGAAACAAGACATGATTTAAAATAAACGAACGTCAAAATGCCCCCGAACTTATCAATGTTCACAGAATTTGGTTTATTTCGAAATAGAAACTTCGTTACAGCTTATGAACATGTTATATTGACGCTTATATGTATATTCATTTGTTGTGCCTTTTGCTGGAGACAGTTACCAGGAATCTACACCTGGTAAAGAAAAACACAAAAGCGAGGTAAGCGGTAGTTATGCTTATTTTTACTAACCCAGCCAGAAAGAATGCCAAAATTCGGATTACGGTAAGCATGTGGCTAGGTATTCCATTTAACAAGTATTTGGAGACTGACGGGACCATAGTAATACACGAAAAAATTGCTATTGTTACATGACTGGGAATAGTGTTCCTGAGCTTCTAGATTTTGTGCTCCCAGACTCTCTACTCGCGCTATCGTTCGCCCTCTGCGATCGCAGATCTTTCCCATGTCACCTCAAGATTAAGCTTTAAGGTTAAATGTTGTAGGTATACTCCGACGACAGCGTCTTTTGCGGTAATTGCCAGATGTTAGAGGACTTCGATTTTATGCAATGAAGAAGGACACGCTAATTCATAACTGCAGTCCATAAAAGACATTGTATTACCTCAACGAGCCTTTTAATATATATATAATTTCGTTTTGTTAGTGTTTAAAGCCCGAAAGAGTTTTTCCTAATCATATACAGACGTTCGCAGTTCGAACCTATGACAAGGAATGCCAAGAAATTTACGATCACATTCACTGTGATAAAAGTTATTATTTTCAAAAGATGATAGTAAGTTTAGCCGATTAATTGATTATGAGAAAATTCTTATCTATTTGGAAGTTAACTAAATAAGACACTGCGATGAGTTGCAGCTGTGTTTCTTTGACTTAATGAAATTCAAGTTTTAAAAAAGTCTTGAAAGAAATTTTTTCATTTAGGTTTTATGTAATTATTAGCTTTTAATGTGACTTTCTGTAATAACAATAAAATTGAGACAATGATCCGCAAACTTGAGTCCAAGCCATTCCTATTTTTCTTTCGGGATCATTTCCGGTCGACTTTGGGGATCACTTGCGGTCGATGATCATTTGCGGTCCATTTTGGGGATCACTTGCGGTCTCGGGATCATTTGCGGTCGGGGATCACTTGCGGTACTGTACAGGTCTTAGTTTCCTAATTTCGAAAACTAAGACCCCTCAACTAAGACCCCCACCAAAGCAATCTCTAAAATTTCTACAAAGTCGAATTACGACCGTTTGCAGACTATAATCCGTGAGACAAACAACCACTATCATCCGCGTGCTAGACGATCCGCTTCTTCTAACAATTTGCAGACATACATTATCAATATTGCGGCGTTAAGAAGAGGATGAAAGTTATAGAGTACCTACGTATAATTGAACACTGAGAATATGCCTTACCCCTATAATTTTGGTTGTTTATCCTTAAAGTCATAAAATTGGTTTTCCACTGGAGATGGATTTTTGTCTTCGTTGCGGGCTGAAATGTCGCTGCGACCTCATCGCTAAGTGGTCGACGGCGTTATCGGTTTTAAAAACATCACACAAAAATACGGATATTTTTTTCCTTTTCTGGCCAGGTCAAAGATAGAAAAGTGTTTTAATAAAAAGGGCGAAAAAAGGAGAATATGCTACATTGCGTTTTTCTAGCGTTTGTTTTTATCGTTGCCACCCCGGAGATCACTGGGTTACAATGCAAAGGTAGTTGAGGGGTAGGGGTGGGGGACAAGGAGAAATAGTCTGTGAGGTGATAATCGCTAAAATGACCCATGAAATAATAATAATAAAAAAAGAATGAGTGAATGAATTTCCTGTACTAGCAAAGCATCTTCTCGAGAATTGGAGTTCTAATTTCAGAACAACAAAATAAACAAACAATCAATGCAAAGTGAAGATTGCGTGACAGTAGGTTGCCAGAGGTCAGGAGAAAAAATCCATCTCCAGTGGAATTTAAGGGATAAACAACAAAATTAAAGACCAATAGGGGTAAGGCATATTTTCAGTGTACAATAGATACGTAGGAAGTCTATGGCTTTGGTCCTCTTTTGAAAGCGAGTCTTCACATTGTTAGCGGATCGTAGATCAGCACGCGTATGATAGTAGTTTTTGTTTGTCTTACGGATTATAGTCTTCAAACGGTCGTAATTGCGGAAACTAAGAGGAGTCTTAGTTTTCGAAATTACGAAAACAAAGACCCCTAAATTTACTGTTAAATTTGACTTAAAACTCGGTGGAAAGGATCGAACATGATATAATTTGACAGATCAGACTTATTTCGGTTACAATTTGACTTTATATTTCGACGGATTCGATTTTAGGGGGTCTTAGTTTTCGTAATCTCGAAAACTAAGACGGGTCTTAGGTCTTAGGTCTTAGTTTTCGAGGGTCTTAGTTTTCGTAACCCCCTTTGCTCCGAGAGGTTTTTTCCCGAGTACTCCGGTTTTCCTCTCTCGTAGAAACCAACATTTTTAAATTCCAATTCAACCAGGAATCAGGTAGACGAAGAACTACTTTGTGGATGTGCTACCTCCAAATCATTATTTATTCATATTTATTTATTTATTATTTATTTAGCATAGAACTTTCAAATAGGTCGCAAACGTCAGGAATAAGCGTATAAACCAAGGTCATTTTTGGCTTTTCGCTTCACGGCAATTAGTTGGGGTCAAATTTTGCTTAATTTTGCCTTTTTAGCTAATTTAGCGAATAAATATAACTTTCAGGAAAAACTAGAAATGTTTACCTAAAAATAGGTATAAAATGTATTGGCAGATGGTGTAAATTAAACATTTTGCAGCTTGGCAAAAAATGCCAAATGCTCAATTTTCAAGACGTGCAAACTGACCGTGGCGGGGCAAAATACTCGGCGCCCCCCAGCGCGGGCAGAAAATAATTGTGAATCAAGCAAACCTATTTTAGTTATGGTCTCGATAAAGCCTTTCACTTTCTAGAGTTTCAGGTAAAATTGTTTTTCACACGAAATTGAGTGGGCGGTTTTTACTGAGACAGCCTCTTAATAGCTGAGTTTCTTAGGTGATAAGACTGAAAAGCAGGGACATTCTTCAATAATTGTATCTTAAATACGGTGGGAAAATGTCATGAGTAATTTTGTGTTATTTTGTACTTTTGTGTCAATTTTTTACTCTTCCAAATGTACTTTTAAGTCTGAATTTTATGTAAAGGTTATTGAAATGTCTTACTGGTAAGACAGTATTTTCACATTTAATACAATAACACCGAGTATCTGGCTGTGCTGTGGAGCAGAGAAGGACCACTGGAAAGCTTGAGGGGTTTGTTCCTAATCATTTTTTCCACTACTTTATAGAAATATCAGGTACTATTCCTTCCCTTGCACATGACAGGCTCAAATTGTCTGTTATAAACAAAAGAAAATATGAGCCTTGTAAAGTTTAAGCAATTTAAAATTGAAAAAGGATTTGCGTGGAGAACCACTCAACCGTGATGGAATGAGAGGAGTTCATTTTCCCATACAAACACTCAATTTTTCGGTAGCCATTGCAATTGCTTCTTTTGAGATACGAGGCTAAAAAAATTCTGGTTAACTAATATGCTCTTTCAGTTCCTGGAGACATTTTTTTCAAAGTGAACTATTTTTTTGTTTAAAGAAAGTTAATCATAAAACCATCAATTGCAAAAGGCCTTATGTTGTCAGACACCCCGAAATTCTCATGATAAGCATTTTAAACATAGGAAGGTCTGATGGGTGATGATAAAGGAGTGGTTCGTCTCAATCTCAAATTTCTGTTACCCCCTGAGCCCCTTCCTTTTAACCTTAATCATTTTCACATTGTAATTTGCAATATTTGTTTTAAACTTTCGCAGCACTATCAGGAAAAATTCCCCTTTCCTCACCTAACGTAACAGCATACAAAAGAATGGTTCGTGGATAATGGTAGCCATTACAGTAGAACTTATAGATGAAAGGTCAATGTGGATAAAGAAAAGAGAGGAGAGGAGAATAAGGAATGGGAATGCTGCCTTTCCCAAAGTGCTTCTTAACTCAAGTAAAGTGGTAAGATGAAATTAATTTTCTATCTCCCTGTTATAAAGCTAGTTATGTTGTAGCTTAGTCTAATCTGGTCGCCTTCCAGTAAGGAATTGCTATAGTCTTACCGACGCAGAAAAGAGCGCATACATTATATTGGACACCAAAAGAACAACATGCACGTATTTATGTTTCATGAACGTAACTGAATTGCAATTTTTATTGAGACATATATATGCAGATTTTCTATAGACTAATAACTCCAGATTACAGTAATTCTATATTACGGAAAAATTCTGAGATTCATAACATTTCCATCCGTTTTTCAAATCTAAATTTTCATTGTCCTATTTTTAACAAAAATACAGTAGAAGACCGGACTTTTAGCGTAAGGACGGTTTTAAATGGTAACGAACTATGCTCTGACGCTAAAAATGTTAAATTCTTTACAAAGAAATATATTCTATATGAATTTAATTACTAAGCAAGGAGCAACAAGAAATTTTAAATATATTTGAAACTAGTGTACATACAGTGTATAGTGATAATGAACTCGTCCCCGCTAAAAAGAAACTTTTTCCTAACTTCGTGTGGCAAACAAGATCTACGCTGTAAAAATAGACTTTCTTACCAGTGTTTATGGAAACAAAAGCCCGCCACATTTCGTTCCCATCAGATAAAACGGTCTACAGATGCTAGGAAGAGATGTATTAACCTCATTTGTCCGAAATATTCCCTGATCGACGAATTATCTGCGTCTTTTTCTCGCCGATCTGGGAGTTTTTGTGCAAGGCTTCGCGCTGTCGCGCTCCTTTCCAAGCCTCCTCTCGTAACTCGGTTAGCGTAAACTGGCTTGAGTACGAGGCTGACTAAAACCCATTAACCAAAAGATGACCAATTTGCAAAATACTCTCATACGTTTTAGTATGATCGCTTCTACTTAGTCTTACTGGGCGTATCGTCAAAGGGACATTTTGGACCTCTTACAGTGAAATTCTCACTTAACCCCATTACGACTCAAGAGATGGCCAATTTGCAAAATACTGTCACACTCGTCTTAATCATCGTTTTCAGCTATTCTTACGGCGATTACCATCACAATGACACCTTGGAGCTCTTACGGTGAAATCTTCCCTTAGCCACATTACTATCACACGCCTCTGAATCATCGTTTCTAGTTAGTCTCATAGTGCTTATTATCAGAGCTACATTTTGCATTTCCTACTTTGAAACTCACACCTAACCCCATTACGACTGAAAAGATGGGCAATTAACAAAATGCTGTCGCACACCTCTGAATCGTCTTTTCTAGTTAGTCTTTCTGTGTTTATAATTAGAGTGATATTTTGGAGCTCCTGCTGTGAAACTTACACTTAACCTCTTACGACTGAAAAGATGACTAATTTGTAAAATACTGTCCGACGTCTAAAAACCATCGCTCGACGCTATTACGACCAAAAAATTGTTTTGCACGATTCTGGCAGACGCCACCAAAAGCATCGTTTTCAGCAAGTGTGACCGTGCTTATCATCAGAGCGATATTTTGGAGCTCTTACGATGAAATGCTTACTTAACCTGATTACATCCCAAAAGATGGCCAATTTGCAAAATACTGTCACACGCCCCTGAATCATCGTTTCTAGCTAGTCTACGACCCAAAATATTTTTAATTTCAAAAAAGCTGTATGACCCCTCCAAGTCATTGCCTACAGATTGCCTTACTGTGTTTATCATCACAACGTTGTTTTGGAGCTTTTACGGTGAAATCCAACCGATTGCCAATTTGGACAATGCTGTCTGGTGCGTCCAAATCATAGTTTTAAGGTACTCTTTCTGTGCTTCTCATCAGAGCGGCATTTTTAAACTCTCTCTCAACCTCATTACGACTCAAAGTATGGCCGATTTGCCATACTGTCACACGCCTCCGAATCATTGTTTCATTATGACGCTTATCATAAGAGTGGCGCCGTAACAAAGAAATACAGACTTAACTTCTTTACGACTCGAGGGATGGCCAACTAACAAAACAATGTCGAACTCCGGTAAATCGTCGTTTCAGGTAGACTTATAGTGCTTATCATCAAAGCAACATTTTGGAGCTGTTCTGATGAAAACCTCAGACCCACATTTTGGAGCTCTTACATTCAAATCCTCACTTAATCCAATTACCACCCAAAACATGGTGAATTTATAAAATGCTGCGAGGCACCTGCAATTTATCTTTTTCAGCTAGTCTTACTGGGAACAGGTGTCGCTATGTTTTTGTAGTGTTTTTATTTTTTGTACTGAAATCTGCCAGGTTAATAACTACAAAAGGCGGGCTTTGTACTTATTAATCGTAAAGAGCGGTACTTTGTAGTTATTAATCGTAAAGGACGTCATTTACGATTAATAATTATGTCAAACATAGTTAATAATCGTGAAAACCACGATTAATAACTACGTTTGACAGGCTTCGTAGCTTATGATCGTGAAATTTACGATTATTAACTAGGTTTGGCTTTCTCTAGTAAAGCTAACTCAAAAGGTAACGGCCGCCATTACAGAAAAGAAAACAAACTCAAACTCTTTCTTCAAGGTCCTTGTTTTCACAAAAATACATCGCAGCAAACTTTTCGAGAAGTCAAAGTTTCCATGCAGCTTCTTTCTTGATCGATTTTTTGTCTAAGAAGGCTAGTTTCTTTCGCTCTATTTTTTTCGATAAACTGACATCGCGAGCGGGCGGCCTCGGTGAGTCCGGTGAGTTTGTGCACAAAATTATGATAAACGATATAAAATGTGAAATGTTAATCCACATTTTTCAGTTCAAATTACTCTTCCTTTGAATAATAACTTGGAGAGAGACATCTTAACCCTTCCCAGATGTAACGACAATGAATAAATGCAGAATAATTCGTTATCGCAGTTTTAGTTTCCTTAAATCGTCGACAATTTCAACTCGTTAATTGTTGGTAAACAGTGGCGTGAATTACACTTACCGTGAGAAATTTTATTATTAAATTATGTTCACCACATTCCTGGACAAAATAATGGTTTTCAATTTTAGTTAACTCAAAAGCTTTCACCATTTTTTTTCGCAGAGGGACAGCTTTATTTCTGGAATTTTTTCTTCCTCACCAAAAGCGGCCCATATATTTTGGCAGGGTTCAAGAAACAGTCGGTGTTCAGAGCGATTGCAGTATCGGCAGATTATATATTGACATTCAGCCAGTAAAGAGAAAACCGACCCTGCTCTTTTTTTTTGGCATACGGGTAAGATACCTCTCTAGATTCAAAATCTGAAAATAAACATCGATCAGATTTGTATTTTGGAGACTCACGAGCTTGCCTTTTTTTTGGTCTCCAATCGCAAGCGGCAATTTTATCTGTCTTTCATCTCATGGTAAAATGTTAGCTGAAAGCTTCCAAATCAATTGCAAAGAGAACATTTTCTACAAACTAGAGAAATATATTCAACCAGACTGCATGACGACAAAGCAACCTAGTCAAACCGAATTATCAAACTAGGCACTCATTCAAGCAATTGAACCTGAGAACAGGACTCGTAGAATTATGGAGAAAATTACCTTCAGCATTTTCCAAAACGAAAACTTGAATTAAAAAAAATATATTTTCGAAAAACAGATTCATATTCACAATGACACAAAGCTGGAATAATACGGAATTCTTACGAGACAGCTTTTATACGCACTCTACTGAGCGCTGAAAAGTTTACCGCAGTTTAAAATTTGATAGCATACAGCAAGAGCAACTAGTTCTTTGCTTTTCATTCCGGCCAGTGTTTCGCCTAGTGTGTCGCTTTCCACTTGTGCTAGCCTTATAGTCAGATCATCCACTACTGCCTCAACCTTTAAATTGGCCAGTGTGGGCTTAGTGTCTCGTGCTCCACCACATTTGGCCAGCCAGCAAGAACAACGACTATTGGCTTGCCTTTCACTTCGGCCAGTGTGTCGCTTAGTGTCTTGGCCTTTACCTCTGATAGCATGTGAGCCAGAGCATCGCCTAGCGCCTCGGCCTTCACTACGGACAGAGTCAGACTTAGTGTCTTGGTCCTCACCTTTGCTAGCGTGTCATCCAGTGCATCGACTATTCCTTTATTCTTTACATCACTTACCGTTGGCTTATTGTTTCGGGCTCCTTCTCTACTGGCCGGTCAGCAAGATCATCGACTAGTGCGTCGGCCTTAAATTCGGCCAGTGTGTCGCCTAGTGTAACCGCCTCAACCTCTGCTAGAGTGTCAGCCAGAGTGTCGACCATTGCCTGCGCATCGCCCAGTGTGTCGCCAAGTAAAACCGCCTCCACCTATGCTTGCGTTTCAGCCACAGTGTCGACTAGTTCCTGCGCATCACCCTTTGTGTCACCTAGTGTCTCTTGCCTCGACCTCTTCAAGCGAGTCAGCCAGCGTGTCGACCAGTGCATGCGCATCGACCCGTACTTCGCCTAGTATCTCCGCCTCCACCTCTGCAAGCGTGTCTGCCAGCGGGTCGTTCAGTGCGTGCGCATCGCCAAGTGAGTCGCCAAGTGTCACCGCCTTCAAATCTGCTAGAGTGTCAGCCAGAGTGTCGACCATTGCCTGCGCATCGCCCAGTGTGTCGCCAAGTAAATCCGCCTCAACCTCTGCTTGCGTTTCAGCCACAGTGTCGAGCAGTGCCCGCGCATCACCCCTTGTTTCACCTAGTGTCTCAACCTCCTCCTCTAATATCGAGTCAGCCAGCGTGTCGCCCAGTTCCTGCGCATAGCCTCGTACGTCGCATGGTGTCTCGTCCTCAACCTCTGGAAGTGTGTCTGCCAGCTGGTCATTCAGTGCGAGCGCATCGCCCAGTGAGTCGCCAACTGTCACCGCCTTTACCTCTGCTAGAGTGTCAGCCAGATTGTCGACGAGTGCCTGCGCATCGCTTCGTGTATCGCCTACTGAATACGCCTCCACCTCTGCTACCGTGTTAGCCAGCGGGTCGATTAGTGCCTGCGCATCGCCACGTGTGTTTGCTAGTGTCTCGGCCTCCACCTTTGCTAGCGAGTCAGCCAGCGTGTCAAACAGTGCCTGCGCATTGCCCACTCTGTCGCCAAGTGTCAACGCCTCCACCTCTGAAAGCTTGTGAGCCAGCGTGTCGTTCAGTGGGTGCGCATCGCGCAGTGAGTCGCCAATTGTCACCATCTCCACGTCTGCCAGTGAGTCAGCCAGCGTGTCGACCAGTGCCTGCGCATTGCCCAGTGTGTCGCCAAGTTTCACCGACCACTTCTGCAAGAGTGTCAGCCAGAGTGTCGACCATTGCCTGCAAATCGCCCAGTTTGTCGCCAAGTGAAACCGCCTCCACCTCTGCTTGCGTTTCAGCCACAGTTTCGAGCAGAGCCCGCGCATCACTCCATGTGTCACCTAGTAACTCTGCCTCCACCACTTCTAGCGAGTCAGCCAGCGTGTCGACCAGTTCCTGCGCATCGCCCCGTGCGTCGCCTGTTGTCTCGGCCTCCACCTTTGCAAGCGTGTCAGCCAGATTTTCAACCAGTGCCTGCGCATAGCCCCGTACTTCGCCTAGTGTCTCTGCCTCCACCTCTGCAAGACGAGTCAGCCAGCATGTAGAACAGTGCCTTCGCATTGCCCACTCTGTCGCCAAGTGTTAACGCCTCCACCTCTGAAAGCGTGTCAGCCAGGGTGTCGTTCAGTGGGTGGGCATCGCGCAGTGAGTCGCCAAGTGTCACCATCTCAACGTCTGCCAGCGAGTCAGCCAGCATGTCGAAAAGTGCCTGCGCATTGCCCAGTGGGTCGCCAAGTGTCACCGCCTTGACCTCTGCAAGCGTATCTGCCAGCGCGTCGTTCAGTGCGTGCGCATCGCCCAGTGAGTCGCCAAGTGTCACCGCCCTCCACTTCTGCGAGAGTGTCAGCCAGATTATCGACCATTGACTGCACCTCGCCCAGTTTGTCGCCAAGTGAAACCGCCTCTACCTCTGCTTGCGTTTCAGCCACAGTTTCGAGCAGTGCCCGCGAATCACTCCATGTGTCACCTAGTAACTCTGCCTCCACCTCTTCTAGCGAGTCAGCCAGCGTGTCGACCAGTTCCTGCGCATCGCCCCGTGCGTCGCCTGTTGTCTTGCCCTCCACCTCTGCAAGCGTGTCTGCCAGCTGGTGGTTCAGTGCGATCGCATCGCCCAGTGAGTCGCCAAGTGTCACCGCCTCCACCTCTGCTAGAGTGTCAGCAAGAGTGTCGATGAGTGCCTGCGCATGGCCCCGTTTATCGCGTACTGACTACGCTTCCACCTCTGCTACCGTGTTAGCCAGCGTGTCGACCAGTTCCTGCATCGCCCCGTGCGTCGCCTGGTGTCTCGGCCTCCACCTCTGCAAGCGTGTCTGCCGGCGAGTCGTTCAGTGCGTGCGCATCGCCCAGTGAGTCGCCAAGTGTCACCGCCTTCACCTCTGCTAGAGTTTCAGCCAGAGTGTCGACCAGTGCCTGCGCATTATTAAGTGTGTCGCCAAGTGTCACCGCCTCCATCTCTGCAAGCGTGTCAGCCACCGGATGGTTCAGTGCGTGCGCAACGCCCATTGAGTCTCCAAATGTCACCACCTCCACCTCTGCTAACGTGTCAGCCAGAGTGTTGAGCAGTGCTTGCGCATCCTCCCGTGTGTCGTCTGGCGTCACCGCCTCCACCTCTGCAATCGTGTCTGCCAGCGCGTCGTTCAGTGAGTGCGTATCGCCCAGTGAGTCGCCAAGGGTCATCCGCCTCCATCTATTCTTGCGTTTCAGCCACAGTGTCGACCATTACCTGCGCATCATTCCTTGTGTCACCTAGTGTTTCTTGCCTCGAACTCCTCTAGCGAGTCAGCCAACGTGTTGACCAGTGTCTGCGCATCTGCCCGTGCGTCCCCTGGTATCTCGGCCTCCACCTCTGGAAGCGTGTCTGCCAGCTGTTTCTTCAGTGCGAGCACATCGCCCAGTGAGTCGCCAAGTGTCACTGACTCCACCTCTGCTTGAGTGTCAGCCACAGTGTCGACGAGTGCCTGAGCATCGCCCCCTGTATCGCCTACTGACTACGATTCCATCTCTGCAAGCGTGTCAGCCAGCGGGTCGTTCAGTGCGTACCCATCGCCCAGTGAGTCGCAAAATGTCACCATTTCCACCTCTTCTAGCGTGTCTGCCAGATTGTCGACCAGTGCCAGCGCATTACCCAGTGTGTCGACAAGTGGCACCGCGTCCACTTTTGCGACGGTGTCAGCCAACGAGTCGCTTAGTTCGTGCCCATAGCCCAGTGAGTCACCAAATGTCGCCGCCTCCACCTCTGCTACCGTGTCAGCCAGTGTGTCGAACAGTGCTTGCGCATCGCCCCGTTTGTCGCCTGGTGTCTCGTCCTCCAACTCTGCAATCGTGTCAGCCAGCTAATCGACCAGTGCCTGCACATCGCCCAGTGTTTCGCCTATCCTCTCGGCCTCCACATCTGCAAGCGTGTCAGCCAGATTTTCAACCAGTGCCTGCGCATAGTCCCGTACTTCGCCTAGTGTCTCTGCCTCCACCTCTGCAAGCGTGTCCGCCAGAGTGTCGACAAGTACCTGCGCATTGCCCACTGTGTCGCCAAGTGTAACCGCTTCCACCTCTGCAAGCGTGACTGCCACCGCGTCGTTCAGTGAGAGCGCATTGCCCAGGCAGTCGCCAAGAATCACCGCAATAATCTCTGCTAGAGTGTCAGCAAGAGTGTCGACCATTGCGTGCTCATCGCCCAGTGTGTCCCCAAGTGAAACCGCCTCTACCTCTGCTTGCGTTTAAGCTAGCGTGTCAACCAGTGCTTTCGCATCGCCCCATGCTTTGCCTAGAGTCTCCGCCTCCACTTCTGAAAGCGTGTCTGCAAGCGGGTCGTTCAGTGCGTGCGCATCGCACAGAGAGTCGCCAAGTGTAACCGCCTCAACCTCTGCTAGAATGTCAGCCAGCGTGTCGACCAGTGCGTGCGCATCGCCCTGTGTGTTCGCTAGTGTCTCAGCCTCCACCTTTGCTAGCGAGTCAGCCAGCGCTTCGACCAGTGCCTGCGCATGGCCAACTGGGTCGCCAAGTGTCACCGTCTCTACCTCTGCTAGCGTGTCAGCCAGTGTGTCGACTTTTGCCTGCGCATCGCCCCTTGTGCCGCCTAGTGTCTCGGCCTCTACCTTTGCAAGCGTGTCAGCCAGAGTGTCGACCAGTGCCTACGCATTCTCCAATGTTTCGTCAGGTGCAACCACCTCTAGCTCTGCAAGCGTGACTGCAAGCGCGCCGTTCAGTGAATACGCATTGCCCAAGAAGTCAATAAGGGTCACCGCCACCACCTCTGCTATAGTGTCAGCCAGAGTCTCGACCATTGCCTGCGCATCGCCCAGTGTGTCGCCAAGTGAAACCGCCTCCAACTGTGCTTCCGTTTGAGCCAGCGTGTCGACAAGTGCCTTCGCATCGCCCCGTACTTTTCCTAGTGTCTCCGCCTCCCCCGCTGGAAGCGTGTCTACCAGAGTGTCGACCAGTGCCTGCGCATCGCCTCCTGTGTTGACTAGTGTGTCTGCCTCCACCTCTCCTAGCGAGTCAGCCAGGGTGTCGAAAAGTGCCCGCGCATGGCCAACTGGGTCGCCAAGTGTCACCGCCTCTACCTCTTCTAACATATCAGCCAGAGTGTCGACCAGTGCCTGCGCATCTCCCTGTGTGCCAACTAGTGTCTCGGCCTCCACCTCTGCAAGCGTGTCAGCCAGATTGTTGACCTGTGCCTGCGCATTGCGCAGTGGGTCACCAAGTGTCACCGCCTTCACCTCTGCTAGAGTGTCAGCCAGAGTGTCGACCAGTGCCTGCGCATCGCCCCGTGTATCGGCTACTGACTACGCCTCCACCTCTGCAAGCGTGTCAGCCAGCGGGTCGTTTCGTGCGTGCGCATCGCCCAGTGAGTCGCCAAGGGTCACCGCCTCCTCCTCTGCTAGAGTGTGCTCAAGAGTGTCGACCGGTGCCTGCGCATAACCTCGTGTATCGCCTACTGACTACACCTCTACCTCTGCAAGCGTGTCAGCCAGCGGGTCGTTCAGTGCGTGCGCATCGCCCAGTGTGTCGCCAAATGTCACCGCCTTCTCCTCTGCTAGAGTGTCAGCGAGAGTGTCGACCAGTGCCCTCGCATCACCCCGTGTATCGCCTACTGACTAAGCCTCCACCTCTGCAAGCGTGTCAGCCAGCGGGTCGTTCAGTGCGTGGGCATCGCCCAGTGAGTCGTCAAATGTCACCGCCTTATCCTCTGCTAGCGTGTCAGCCAGAGTATCGAGCAGTGCTTGCGCGTCGGCCCGTGTGTCGTCTGGTTTCTCGGCCTCCAACTCTTTACGCGTGTCAGTCACATTATCAACTTGTGCTTGCGCATCGCCCAGTGTGTCCCCTATCATCTCGGCCTCCACCTCTGAAAGCGCTTCAGCCGGATTATCAACAAGTGACTGCGCATAGCCCCGTGCTTCGCCTAGTGTCTCTGCCTCCACTTCTGCAAGCGTGACTGCCAGGGCGTCGTTGAGTGAGTGGGCATTGCCCAGTGAGTCGCCAAGGGTCACCGCCACCACCTCTGCTAGAGTGTCAGCCAGAGTCTCTACCATTGCCTTCGCATCACCCAGTGTGTCGCCAAGTGAAACCGCCTCCAACTCTGCTTGAGTTTCAGCCAGCGTGTAGACGAGTGCCTTCGCATCGCCCCGTGCTTTTCCTAGTGTCTCCGCCTCAATCTTTGCAAGCGTGTCTGCCAGCGGGTCGTTAAGTACGTGCGCATCGCCCAGTGAGTCGCCAAGTGTAACCGCCTCAACCTCTGCTAGAGTGTCAGCCAGCGTGTCGGCCAGTGTCTGCACATCGCCTCCGGTGTTGCTTAGTGTGGCTGTCTCCACCTCTGCTAGCTAGTAAGTCAGACTGTCGACCAGTGCCAGCGCATGGCCTGCTGTGTCGCCAAGTGTCACCGCCTACACCTCTGCAAGCGCGTCTGCGAGCGCGTCGTTTAGAGAGTGCGTATCGCCCACTGAGTCGCCAAGGGTCACCGTCTCCACCTCTGCTAGAGTGTCAGCCAGAGTGTCGACCAGTGCCTGCGCATCGCCCCGTGTATCGCCTACTGACTACGCCTCCACCTCTGCAAGCGTGTCAGCCAGCGGGTCGTTCCGTTCGTGCGCATCGCCCAGTGAGTCGCCAAATATCATTGCCTCCGCCTCTGCTAGCGTGTCAGCCAGTGTGTCGACCAGTGCCTGCGCATTACAAGGTGTGTCGCCAAGGGTCAGCGCCTCAACCTCTGCGAGCGTGTCAGCCACCGGGTAATTCAGTGCGTGCGAAACGCCCAGTGAGTCAGAGTGTGAAGCAGTGCTTGCGCATCGTCCCGTGTGTCGTCCGGTTTCACCGCCACCACCTCTGCAAGCGTGTCTGCCAGCGCGTCGTTCAGTGACTGCGCATTGCCCAGTGAGTCGCCAAGGGTCATCCGCCTCCATCTATTCTTGAGTTTCAGCCACACTGTTGACCAGCGCCTGCGCATCAAACCTTGTGTCAACTACTGTCTCTTAACTCGAACTCTTCTACCGAGTCAGCCAGCGTGTCGACCAGTGCCTGCGCATTGCCCAGGCAGTCGCCAAGTGTCACTGCCTCCAACTCTGCAAGCGTGTCAGCCAGCGGGTCGTTCAGTTCCTGCGCATTGCCCACTGTTTCGCCAAGTGTCACGGCCTCCAACTCTGCTAGCGTGTCAGCCAGTGTGTCGACTTTTGCCTGCGCATCGCCCCTTGTGCCGCCTAGTGTCTCGGCGTCTACCTCTGCAAGTGTGTCAGCCAGAGTGTCGAACAGTGCCTGCGCATTGTCCAGTGTGTCGCCAAGTGCAACCACCTCTACCTCTGCATGCGTGACTGCCAGCGAGTCATTCAGTGAATACCCATTGCCCAAGATGTCGCCAAGGGTCACCGCCACCACCTCTGCTAGAGTGTCAGCCAGAGTCTCGACCATTGGCTGGGCATCGCCCAGTGTGTCGCCAAGTGAAACCGCCTCCAACTCTGCTTGCGTTTGAGCCAGCCTGTCGACAAGTGCCTTCGCATCGCCCCGTACTTTTCCTAGTGTCTCCGCCTCCACCACTTCTAGAGTGTCAGCCAGAGTGTCGACCAGTGCCTGCGCATCGCCCCGTGTATTGCCTACTGACTACGCTCCACCTCTGCAAGCGTCTCAGCCAGTGGGTCGTTCCGTGCGTACGCATCGCCCAGTGAGTCGCCAAATATCACCGCCTCCACCTATGCTAGCGTGTCAGCCATAGTGTCGACCAGTGCCTGCGCATTACCAAGTGTGTCGCCAAGTGTCACCACCTCCACCTCTGCTATCGTGTCAGCCAAACTATCGACCAGTGCCTTCGAATTACCAATTGTGTCGCCAAGTGTCACTTCCTCCACCTCTGCGAGCGTGTCAGCCACCGGGTCGTTAAGAGCGTGCACAACGCCCAGTGAGTCTCCAGATGTCACCGCCTCCACCTCTTCTAGCGTGTCAGCCAGAGTGTCGAGCAGTGTTTACGCAGAGTCCCGTGTGTCGTCTGGTGTCTCGGCCTCCAACTCTGCAAGCGTGTAAGCCAGATTATCGACCAGTGCCTGCACATCGCCCAGTGTGTCGCCTTTCGTCTCGGCTTCTACCTCCGCAAGCGCGTCAGCCCGATTATCAACCAGTGCCTGCGTATAGCCCTAAGCTTCGCCTAGTGTCTCTGCCTCCACCGCTGCAAGCGTGTCTACCAGAGTGTCGACCAGTGCTTGCGCATTGCCCAGTGGCTCGCTAAGTGTCACCGCCTTCACCTCTGCAAGCGTGTCTGCCAGCGCGTCGTTCAGTGCGTGCGCATCGCCCAATGAGTCGCCAAGTGTCACCGCCCTCCACTTCTGCAAGAGTGTCAGCCAGAGTTTAGACCATTGCCTTCACCTCGCCCAGTTTGTCGCCAAGTGAAACTGCCTCCACCTCTGCTTCCGTTTCAGCTACAGTGTTGAGCAGTGCCCGCGCATCACTCCATGTGTCACCTAGTGTCTCTGCCTCCATCTCTTCTAGCGAGTCAGTCAGCGCGTCGACCAGTTCCTGCGAATCGCCCCGTGGTTCGCCTGTTGTCTCGGCTTCCACCTCTGAAAGCGTTTCTGCCAGCGCCTTCTTCCGTGCGTTCGCATCGCCCAGTGAGTCGCCAAGTAAAGCCGCCTCCACCTCTGCTTGCGTTTGAGCCAGCGTGTCGACCAGTGCCTTCGAATCGCCCCGTGCTTTGCCTAGTGTCTCCGCCTCAACTTCTGAAAGCGTGTCTGCCAGCGGGTCGTTCAGTGCGTGCGCATCGCACAGAGAGTCGCCAAGTGTAACCGCCTCCACCTCTGCTAGAGTGTCAGCCAGCGTGTCGACCAGTGCCTGCGCATCGCCTCGTATGTAGGCTAGTGTCTCGGCCTGCACCTATGCTTCCGAGTCAGCCAGCGTGTCCATCATTGCCTGCGCATTGCACAGTGTGTCGCCAAATGTCACGGCCTCCACTTCTGCTAACGTGTCAGCCAGATTTTCGTCCACTGTCTGCGCACAGGCCCGTGCTTCGCCTAGTGTCTCTGCCTCCACCGCTGCAAGCGTTTTAGCCACAGTGTCGACCAGTGCCTGCGCATCAAACCTTGTGCCACCTAGTGTCTCTTGCCTCGAACTCTTCTACCGAGTCAGCCAGCGTGTTGACCTGTGCCTGCGCATCTGCCCGTGCGTCCCCTGGTGTCACGGTCTCCACCTCTGGAAGCGTGTCTGCCAGCTGTTTGTTCAGTAAGAGCACATCGCCCAGTTAGTCGCCAAGTGTCACTGCCTCCACCTATGCTTGAATGTCAGCCAGAGTGTCGACGAGTGCCTGCGCATCGGCCCGTGTGTTCGCTAGTGTCTCAGCCTCTACCTTTGCTAGCGAGTCAGCTAGCGTGTCGATCAGTGCCTGCGCATTGCCTTGGCATTCGCCAAGTGTCACTGCCTCCAACTCTCCAACCGTGTCAGCATGCGGGTCGTTCAGTTCCTGCGCATTGCTTACTGTTTCGCCAAGTGTCATGGCCTCAACCTCTGCTAGCGTGTCAGCCAGTGTGTCGACTTTTGCAGCGCATCGCGCCGTGTGCCGCCTAGTGTCTCGGCATCTACCTCTGCAAGCGTGTCAGCCAGAGTGTCGACCAGTGCCTCCGCATTGTCCAGTGTGTCGCCAAGTGCAAGCACCTCCTCCTGTGCAAGCGTTACTGCCAACGCGTCGTTCAGTGAATACGCTTTGTTCAAGAAGTCGCCAAGGGTCACCGCAACCATCTCTGCTATAGTGTCAGCCAGAGTCTCGACCATTGCCTGCGGATCGCCCAGTGTGTCGCCAAGTGAAACCGCCTCTACCTCTAATTGCGTTTGAGCCAACGTGTCGAAAAGTGCCTTTGAATCGCCCCGTACTTTTCCTAGTGTCTCCGCCTCCACCGCTGGAAGCGTGTCTACCAGAGTGTCGACCAGTGCCTGCGCATCGCCTCCTGGTTTGACTAGTGTGTCTGCCTCCACCTCTGCTAGCGAGTCAGCAAGGGTGTCGAAAAGTGCCTGCGCATGGCCAACTGGGTCGCAAAGTGTCACCGCCTCCAATTCTTCTAACGTGTCAGCCAGAGCGTCGACCAATGCCTGCGCATCTCCTCGTGCGCCGACTAGTGTCTCGGCCTCCACATCTGCAAGCGTGGCAGCAAGATTGTTGACCAGTGCCTGCGCATTGCGCAGTGGGTCACCAAGTGTCACCGCCTTCACCTCTGCTAGAGTGTCAGCCAGAGTGTCGACCAGTGCCTGCGCATCGCCCACTGTATCGCCTACTGACTACGCCTCCACCTCTGCAAGCGTGTCAACCAGCGGGTCGTTTCGTGCGTGCGCATCGCCCAGTGAGTCGCGAAATGTCACCGCCTCCTCCTCTGCTAGAGTGTCAGCCAGAGTGTCGACGAGTGCCTGCGCATCACCCCATGTATCACCTACTGACAACGCCGCCACCGCTGCAAGCGTGTCAGCCAGCGGGTCGTTCAAAGCGTGCGCATCGGCCAGTAAGTCGCGAAATGTCACCGTCTCCTCCTCTGCTAGAGTGTAAGCCAGCGTGTCTGCCTGCGCATCGCCCCGTATCCTGGCTATTGTCTGGGCCACCACCTTTGCTAGCGAGTCAGCCAGCGTGTCGATCATTGCTTGCGCATCACCTCAAATGTTGCCTAGTGTGGCTGTCTCCACCTCAGCTAGCTAGTAAGTCAGACTGTCGACCAGTGCCTGTGCCAGCCTGCTGTGTCGCCAAGTGTCACCGCCTACACCTCTGCAAGCGCGTCTGCCAGCGCGTCGTTTAGAGAGTGCGCATCGCCCACTGAGTCGCCAAGGGTCACCGTCTCCACCTCTGCTAGAGTGTCAGTTAGAGTGTCGTGCAGTGCCTGCGCATCGCCCCGTGTATCGCCTACTGACTACGCCTCCACTTCTGACAGCGTGTCTGCAAGCGGGTCGTTCAGCTCGTGCGCATCGCACAGTGAGTCGCCAAGTGTAACCGCCTCCACCTGTGCTAGAGTATCAGCCAGCGTGTCGACCAGTGCCTGCGGATCGCCCCGTATGTTGGCTAGTGTCTCGGTCTCCACCTATGCTTGCGAGTCAGCCAGAGTCTTCATCATTTTCTGCGCATTGCCCAGTGTGTCGCCGAAATGTCACGGCCTCCACCTGTGCTAACGTGTCAGCCAAATTATCGACCAGTGCCTGCGCATCGCCCAGTGTGTCGCCTATCGTCTTGGCTTCCAGGCCTGTAAGCGCGACAGCCGGAATTATCGTCCAGTGTCTTCGCAAAGGCCCGTGCTTCGCCTAGTGTCTCTGCCTCAAGCTATGCAAGCGTGTCTGCCAGCGGGTCGTTAAGTACGTACGCATCGCCCAGTTATTCGCCGCCCAGTGAGTCGCCATGTGTAACTGCCTCAACCTCTGCAAGAGTGTCAGCCAGCGTGTCGGCCAGTGCCTGCACATTGCTTCCGGTGTTACCTAGTGTGGTTGTCTCCACCTCTGCTAGCTAGTAAGTCAGACTGTCGACAAGTGCCTACGCATGGCCTGCTGTGTCGCAGAGTGTCACCTCATACACCTCTCCAAGCGCGTCTGCCAGCACGTCGTTTAGAGAGTGCGCATCGCCCACTGAGTCGCCAAGAGTCACCGTCTCCGCCTCTGCTAGAGTGTCAGCCAGAGTGTCGACCAGTGCCTGCGCATCGCCCCGTGTATCGCCTACTGACTACGCCTCCACCTCTGCAAGCGTGTCAGCCAGCGGGTCGTTCAGTGCGTGCGCATCGCCCAGTGAGTCGTCAAGTGTCACCGCCCTCCACTTCTGCAAGAGTGTCAGCCAGTGTTTAGACCATTGCCTGCACTTCGCCCAGTTTGTCGCCAAGTGAAACCGCCTCCACCTCTGCTTGCGTTTCAGCCACAGTGTCGAGCAGTGCCCGCGCATTACTCCATGTGTCACCTAGTAACTCTGCCTCCACCTCTTCTAGCGAATCAGCCAGCGTGTCGAGCAGTTCCTGCGCATCGCCCCGTGTATCGCCTAATGAGTACTCCTCCACCTCTGCTACCGTGTTAGCCTGCGTTTCCACCAGTTCCTGCGCATCGCCCCGTGTGTCGCCCGGTATCCTGGGCTCCACCTCTGCAAGCGTGTCTGCGAGCGAGTCGTTCAGTGCGTGCGCATCGCCCAGTGAGTCGCCAAGTGTCACCGCCTTCACCTCTGCTAGAGTGTAAGTCAGAGTTTCCACCATTGCCTGCGCATTACCAAGTGTGTCGCCAAGTGTCACCGCCTCAACCTCTGCGAGAGTGTGAGCAACCGGGTCGGTCATTGCGTGCGCAACGCCCAGTGAGTCTCCAAATGTCACCACCTCCATCTCTGCTAGCGTGTCAGCCAGAGTTTCGAGCAGTGCTTGCGCATCGTCCCGTGTGTCTTCTGGTGTCACCGCCTCAACCTCTGCAAGCGTGTCTGCCAGCGCGTCGTTCAGTGAGTGCGCATCGCCCAGTGAGTCGCCAAGGGTCATCCGCCTCCATCTATTCTTGCGTTTCAGCCACAGTGTCGACCAGTGCCTGCGCATCACCCCTTGTGTCACCTAGTGTCTCTTGCCTCGAACTCTTCTACCGAGTCAGCCAGCGTGTCGACCAGTGCCTGCGCATCGGCGCGTGCGTCCCCTGGTGTCTCGGCCTCCACCTCTGGAAGCGTGTCTGCCAGCTGTTTGTTTAGTGCGAGCACATCGTTCATTGAGTCGCCAAGTGTCACTGCCTCCAGCTCTGCTTGTGTGTCAACCACAGTGTCGACGAGTGCCTGCGCATCGCCTCGTGTGTTCTCTAGTGTTTCAGCCTCAACCTTTGCTAGCGAGTCAGCCAGCGTGTCGGCCAGTGCCTGCGCATCGCCTCGTATGTTGGCTATTGTGTGGGTCACCACCTTTGCTAGCGAGTGAGCCAATGTGTCAATCATTGCGTGCGCATCGCCTCCGGTGTTTCCTAGTGTGGCTGTCTCCACCTCTGCTAGCCAGTAAGTCAGACTGTCGACCAGTGCCTGCGCATGGCCTACTGCGTCGCCAAGTGTCACCGCCTACACCTCTGCAGGCGCGTCTGCCAGCGCGTCGTTTAGCGAGTGCGCATCGCCCACTGAGTCACCAAGGGTCACCGTCTCCGCCTCTGCTAGAGTGTCAGATAGAGTGTCGATCAGTGCCTACGCATTACCCCGTGTATCGCCTACTGACTACGCCTTTACCTCTGCAAGCGTGTCAGCCAGCAGGTCGTTCAGTGCGTTCGCATCGTCCAGTGAGTCGACAAATATCACCGCCAACACCTCTGCTAGAGTGTCAGCCAGAGTCTCGACCATTGCCTGCGCATCGCCCAGTCTGTATCCAAGTGAATCCGCCTCCAACTCTGCTTTCGTTTGAGCCAGCGTCAAGACAAGTGCCTTCGCATTGCTCCGTGTTTTTCCTAGTGTCTCCGCCTCAACCTATGCAAGCGTGTCTGCCAGCGAGTCGTTAAGTACGTGCGCATCGCCCAGTGAGTGGCCGTCCAGTGAGTCGCCATGTGTAACTGCCTCAACCTCTGCAAGAGTGTCAGCCAGCGCGTCGACCAGTTCCTGCGCATCGCCCCGTGCGTCGCCTGTTGTCTCGGCCTCCACCTCTGCAATCGTTTCAGCCAGATTGTCGACCAGTGCCTCCGCATTGCCCAGTGGGTCGCCAAGTTTAACCACCTCTGCAAGCGTGTCTGCCAGCTGGTTGTTCAGTGCGATCGCATCGCTAAGTGAGTCGCCAAGTGTCACCGCCTCCACCTCTGCTAGAGTGTCAGCAAGAGTGTCGATGAGTGACTGCGCATCGCCCCGTTTATCGCCTGCTGAGTACGCCTCCACCTCTGCTACCTTGTTAACCAGCGTGTCGACCAGTTCCTGCGCATCGCCCCGTGCGTCGTCTGGTGTCTCGGCCTCCACCTCTGCAAGCGTGTCTGCCAGCTGGTTGTTCAGTTCGATCGCATCGCTAAGTGAGTCGCCAAGTGTCACCGCCTTCACCTCTGCTACAGTGTTAGCCAGAGAGTCGACCAGTGCTTGCGCATCGTCCCGTGTGTCGTCTGGTATCACCGCCTCCACCTCTGCAAGCGTGTCTGCCAGCGCGTCGTTCAGTGAGTGCGCATCGCCCAGTGAGTCGCCAAGGGTCATCCGCCTCCATCTATTCTTGAGTTTCAGCCAGCGTGTCGACCAGTGCCTGCGCATAGCCCAGGCAGTCACCAAGTTTCACTGCCTCCAACTCTGCAATCTTGTCAGCCAGCGAATCGACTTTTGCCTGCGCATCGCCCCGTGTGCCGCCTAGTGTCTCGGCATCTACCTCTGCAAGCGTGTCAGCCAGATTTTCGACCAGTGCCTGCGCATTGTCCAGTGTGTCGCCAAGTGCAACCACCTCTACCTCTGCATGCGTGACTGCCAGCGAGTCGTTCAGTGAATACGCATTGCCCAAGAAGTCGCCAAGGGTCACCGCCACCACCTCTGCTAGAGTGTCAGCGAGAGTCTCGACCATTGCCTGCGAATCGCCCAGTGTGTCGCCAAGTGAAACCGCCTCCAACTCTGCTTGCGTTTGAGCTAGCGTGTCGACAAGTGCCTTTGCATAGTCCCGTACTTTTCCTAGTTTCTCCGCCTCCACCGCTGGAAGCGTGTCTACCAGAGTGTCGACCTGTGCGGGCGCATCGCCTGCTGTATTGCCTAGTGTGTCTGCCTCCACCTCTTCTAGCGAGTCAGCCAGGGTGTCGACCAGTTCCTTCGCATGGCCAACTGGGTCGCAGGGTGTCACCGCCTCTACCTTTTCTAACGTGTCAGCCAGAGTGTCGACCAGTGCCTGCGCATCGTCCCGTGTGTTGGCTAGTGTTTCAGCTTCCACCTTTGCTAGCGAGTCAGCCAGCGTGTCGACCAGTGCCTGCGCATTGCCCAGGCAGTCGCCAAGTGTCACTGCCTCCAACTCTGCAAGCGTGTCAGCCAGCGGGTCGTTCAGTTCCTGCGCATTACCCACTGTTTCGCCAAGTGTCACGGCCTCCATCTCTGCTAGCGTGTCAGCCAGTGTCTCGACTTTTGCCTGCGCATCGCCCCGTGTGCCGCCTAGTGTCTCGGCCTCTACGTCTTCAAGCGTGTCAGCCAGAGTGTCGACCAGTGCCTGCGCATCGTCCCGTGTGTTGGCTAGTGTTTCAGCTTCCACCTTTGCTAGCGAGTCAGCCAGCGTGTCGACCAGTGCCTGCGCATTGCCCAGGCAGTCGCCAAGTGTCACTGCCTCCAACTCTGCAAGCGTGTCAGCCAGCGGGTCGTTCAGTTCCTGCGCATTACCCACTGTTTCGCCAAGTGTCACGGCCTCCATCTCTTCAAGCGTGTCAGCCAGATTGTCGACCAGTGCCTGCGCATTGTCCAGTGTGTCGCTAGGTGCAACCACCTCCAGCTCTGCAAGCGTGACTGCCAGCGCGTCGTTCAGTGAATATGCATTACCCAAGAAGTCGCCAAGAGTCACCGCCACCACCTCTGCTATAGTGTCAGCCATAGTCTCGACCATTGCCTGCGCATCGCCCAGTGTGTCGCCAAGTGAAACCGCCTCAAACTCTGCTTACGTTTGAACCAGCGTGTCGAAAAGTAACTTCGCATCGCCCCGTACTTTTCCTAGTGTCTCCGCCTCTACCGCTGGAAGCGTGTCTACCAGAGTGTCGACCAGTGCCTGCGCATCGACAACTGTGTTGACTAGTTTGTCTGCCTCAACCTCTGCTAGCGAGTCAGCCAGGGTGTTGACCAGTGCCTGCGCATGGCCAACTGGGTCGCTAAGTTTCATTGCCTCTACCACTTCTAACGTGTCAGCCAGAGTGTCGGCCAGTACCTGCGCATCTCCCCGTGTGCCGACTAGTGTCTCGGCCTCCACCTCTGCAAGAGTGTCAGCCTGATTGTTGACCGGTGCCTGCGAATTGCGCAGTGGGTCGCCAAGTGTCACCACCTTCACCTCTGCTAGAGTGTCAGCCAGAGTGTCGATTAGTGCTTGCGCATCGCCCCGTGTTTCGTCTGGTGTCTCGGCCTCCAACTCTGCAAGCGTGTCAGCCACATTATCGACCAGTGCTTGCGCATCGCCCAGTGTGTCCCCTATCTTCTCGGCCTCCACCTCTGCAAGCGCTTCAGCCCGATTATCAACAAGTGCCTGCGCATAGCCCCGTGCTTTGCCTGGTGTCTCTGCCTAAACTTCTGGAAGCGTGACTGCCAGGGCGTAGTTCAGTGAGTGCGCATTGCCCAGTGAGTCGCCAAGGGTAACCGCCACCACCTCTGCTAGAGTGTCAGCCAGATGCTCGACCATTGCCTGTGCATCGCCCAGTGTGTCGCCATGTGAAACCGCCTAAAAATCTCCTTCCGTTTGAGGCAGCGTGTAGACAAGTGCCTTCGCATCGCCCCGTGCTTTTCCTAGTGTCTCCGCCTCAACCTCTGCAAGCTTGTCTGCCAGCAAGTCGTTCAGTGCGTGCGCACCGCCCGGTGAGTCGCCAAGTGTAACCGCCTCAACCTCTGCTAGAGTGTCAGCCAGCGGGTCGGCCAGTGCCTGCGCATCGCCCCGTATGTTGGCTATTGTCTGGGCCACCATTTTTGCTAGCGAGTCAGCCAGCGTGTCGATCATTGCTTCCGCATCGCCTCAAATGTTGCCTAGTGTGGCTGTCTCAACCTGATCTAGCTAGTAAGTCAGACTGTCGACCAGTGGCTGCGCATGGCCTGCTGTGTCGACAATTGTCACCGCCTACACCTCTGCAAGCGCGTCTTCCAGCGCATCGTTTAGAGAGTGCGCATCGCCCACTGAGTCGCCAAGGGTCGCCGTCTCCACCTCTGCTAGAGTGTCAGAGTTGCGTCCACTGCCTGCGCATCGCCCCGTGTATCGCCTACTGACTACGCCTTCACTTCTGAAAGCGTGTCTGCAAACGGGTCGTTCAGCTCGTGCGCATCGCACAGTGAGTCGCCAAGTGTAACCGCCTCCACCTGTGCTAGAGTGTCAGCCAGTGTGTCGACCATTGCGTGCGCATCGCCCAGTGTGTCGCCAAGTGAAACCGCCTTCAACTCTGCTTGCGTTTGAGCCAGCGTGTCGACAAGTACCTTCGCATCGCCCCGTGCTTTTGCTACTGTCTCCGCCTCAACCTCTGCAAGCGTGTCTGCCAGCGGGTCGTTCAGTGCGTGCGTATCGCCCAGTAAGTCGCCAAGTGAAACCGCCTCCACCTCTGCTTGCGTTTCAGTCACAGTGTCGAGCAGTGCCCGTGAATCACTTCATGTCTCACGTAGTAACTCTGCCTCCATCGCTTCTAGCGAGTCAGCCAGCGGGTCAACCAGTTCCTGCGCATTTCCTGTGCGTCGCCTGTTGTCTCGGTCTCCACCTCTGCAAGCGTGTTTGCCAGGTGGATGTTCAGTGCGACCGCTTTGCCCAGTGAGTCCCAAGTGTCACCGCCTCCACCTCTGCTAGAGTGTCAGCAAGAGTGTCGATGAGTGCCTGTGCATAACTCCGTGTATCGCCTACTGACTCCGCTCCACCTCTGCTACCGTGTTAGCCAGCGTTTCGACCAGTACCTGCCAATCGCCGCGTGCGTCGCCTGGTGTCTCAGCCTCCATCTCTGCAAGCGTGTCTGCCAGCTGTTTGTTTAGTGCGAGCACATCGTTCATTGAGTCGCCAAGTGTCACTGCCTCCAGCTCTGCTTGTGTGTCAGCCACTGTGTCGACCAGTGCCTGCGCATCACCCCTTGTGTCACCTAGTGTCTCTTGCCTCGAACTCTTCTACCGAGTCAGCCAGCGTGTCGACCAGTGCCTGCGCATCGGCGCGTGCGTCCCCTGGTGTCTCGGCCTCCACCTCTGGAAGCGTGTCTGCCAGCTGTTTGTTTAGTGCGAGCACATCGTTCATTGAGTCGCCAAGTGTCACTGCCTCCAGCTCTGCTTGTGTGTCAGCCACTGTGTCGACGAGTGCCTGCGCATCGCCTCGTGTGTTCTCTAGTGTTTCAGCCTCAACCTTTGCTAGCGAGTCAGCCAGCGTGTCGGCCAGTGCCTGCGCATCGCCTCGTATGTTGGCTATTGTGTGGGTCACCACCTTTGCTAGCGAGTGAGCCAATGTGTCAATCATTGCGTGCGCATCGCCTCCGGTGTTGCCTAGTGTGACTGTCTCCACCTCTGCTAGCCAGTAAGTCAGACTGTCGACCAGTGCCTGCGCATGGCCTACTGCGTCGCCAAGTGTCACCGCCTACACCTCTGCAGGTGCGTCTGCCAGCGCATCGTATAGCGAGTGCGCATCGCCCACTGAGTCACCAAGGGTCACCGTCTCCGCCTCTGCTAGAGTGTCAGATAGAGTGTCGATCAGTGCCTACGCATTACCCCGTGTATCGCCTACTGACGACGCCTTTACCTCTGCAAGCGTGTCAGCCAGCGGGTCGTTCAGTGCGTTCGCATCGCCCAGTGATTCGACAAATATCACCGCCAACACCTCTGCTAGAGTGTCAGCCAGAGTCTCGACCATTGCCTGCGCATCGCCCAGTGTGTATGCAAGTGAATCCGCCTCCAACTCTGCTTGCATTTGAGCCAGCGTCAAGACAAGTGCCTTCGCATTGCTCCGTGTTTTTCCTAGTGTCTCCGCCTCAACCTATGCAAGCGTGTCTGCCAGCGAGTCGTTAAGTACGTGCGCATCGCCCAGTGAGTGGCCGTCCAGTGAGTCGCCATGTGTAACTGCCTCACCCTCTGCAAGAGTGTCAGCCAGCGTGTCGGCCAGTGCCTGAAAATTGCTTCTGGTGTTACCTAGTGTGGCTGTCTCCACCTCTGCTAGCTAGTAAGTCAGACTGTCGACCAGTTCCTGCGCATGCCCTGCTGTGTCGCAGAGTGTCACCGCCTACACCTCTGCAAGCGCGTCTGCCAGCACGTCATTTAGATAGTGCGCATCGCCCACTGAGTCGCCAAGGGTCACCGTCTCCACCTCTGCTAGAGTGTCAGCCAGAGTGTCGACCAGTGGCTGAAAATTGCTTGCGGCGTTTCCTAGTGTGGCTGTCTCCACCTCTGCTAGCTAGTAAGTCAGACTGTCGACCTTTGCCTGCGCATGGCCTGCTGTGTCGACAAGTGTCACCGCCTAATCCTCTGCAACCGCGTCTGTGAGCGCGTCGTTTAGAGAGTGCGCATCGCCCACTGAATCGCCAAGGGTCACCGTCTCCACCTCTAATAGAGTGTCAGCCAGAGTGTCGACCAGTGCCCGTGCATCGGCCTGTGTATCGCCTACTGACTACGCCTCCACCTTTGCAAGCGTGTCAGCCACCGGGTCGTTCCGTGCGTGCGCATCGCCCAAAGAGTCGCCAAATATCACCGCCTCCACCTCTGCGAGCGTGTCAGCCACCGGGTCGTTCAGAGCATGCGCAACGCCCATTGAGTCTCCAGATGTCACCGCCTTCACCTTTTCTAGCTTGTCAGCAAGAGTGTTGAGCAGTGTTTGCGTATCGTCCCATGTGTCGTCTGGTGTCTCGGCCTCCAACACTGCAAGCGTGTAAGCCAGAATATCGACCAGTGCCTGCACAACGCCCAGTGTGTCGTCTCCGCTTCAACCTCCACAAGCGGGTCAGCCCGATTATCAACCAGTGCATGCGTATAGCCTCAAGGTTCGCGTAGTTTCTCTGCCTCCACCGCTGCAAGCGTGTCCGCCAGAGTGTCGACCAGTGCCTGCGCATTGCGCAGTGGGTCGCTAAGTGTCACCGCCTTCACCTCTGCAAGCGTGTCTGCCAGCGCGTCGTTCAGTGCGTGCGCATCGCCCAGTGAGTCGCCAAGTGTCACCAACCTCCACTTCTGCAAGAGTGTCAGCAAGAGTTTAGACCATTGCCTGTACCTCGCCCAGTTTGTCGCCAAGTGAAACTGCCTCCACCTCTGCTTGCGTTTCAGCCACAGTGTCGAGCAGTGTCCGCGCATCACTGCACGTGTCACCTAGTAACTCTTGCCTCGAACTCTTCTACCGAGTAAGCCAGCGTGTTGACCAGTGTCTGCGCATCTGCGCGTGCTTCCCCTGGTGTCTCGGCCTTCACCTCTGGAAGCGTGTGTGCGAGCTGTTTGTTCAGTTCGAGCACATCGTTCATTGAGTCGCCAAGTGTCACTGCCTCCACCTCTGCAAGAGTGTTAGCCTGATTGTTGACCGGTGCCTGCGCATTGCGCAGTGGGTCGCCAAGTGTCACCACCTTCACCTCTGCTAGAGTGTCAGCCAGAGTGTCGACCAGTGCCTGCGCATCGCCCCGTGTATCGCCTACTGACTACGCCTCCACCTCAGCAATCGTGTCAGCCAGCGGGTCGTACCGTGCGTGCGCATCGCCCAGTGAGTCGCCAAGGGTCACTGCCTCCTTTTCTGCTAGAGTGTCAGCCAGAGTGTCGACCAGTGCTTGCGCATCGCCCCGTGTGTCGTCTGGTGTCTCGGCCTCCAACTCTGCAAACGTGTCAGCCACATTATGGAGCAGTGCTTCCGCATCGCCCAGTGTGTCCCCTATCTTCTCGGCCTCCACCTCTGCAAGCGCTTTAGCCGGAATATCAACAAGTTCCTGCGCATAGCCCCGTGCTTCGCCTAGTGTCTCTGCCTCCACTTCTGCAAGCGTGACTGCCAGGGCGTCGTTCAATGAGTGCGCGTTGCCCAGTGAGTCGCCAAGGGTCACCGCCACTACCTCTGCTAGAGTGTCAGCCAGAGGCTCGATTATTGCCTTTGCATCGCCCAGTGTGTCGCCATGTGAAACCGCCTCAAACTCTGCTTGCGTTTGAGCCAGCATGTAGACAAGTGCCTTCGCATCGCCTCGTGCTTTTCCTAGTGTCTCCGCTTCAACCTCTGCAAGCGTGTCTGCCAGCAGGTCGTAAAGTGCGTGCGCATCGCCCAGTGAGTCGCCAAGTGAAACCGCCTGAACCTCTGCTACAGTGTCAGCCAGCGTGTCGGCCAGTGCCTGCGCATCGCCCCGTATGTTGGCTATTGTCTGGGCCACCACCTTTGCTAGCGAGTCAGCAAGCGTGTAGATCATTGCCTGCGCATCGCCTCCGGTGTTGCCTAGTGTGGCTGTCTCCACCTCTGCTAGGTAGTAAGTCACACTGTCGACCAGTGCCTACGCATGGCCTGCTGTGTGGACAATTGTCACCTTCTTCACCTCTGCAAGCGCGTCTCCGAGAGCGTCGTTTAGAGAGTGCGCATCGCCCACTGAGTCGCCAAGCGTCACCATCTCCACCTCTGCTAGAGTGTCTGCCAGATTGTCGACCAGTGCCTGCGCATTGCCCAGTAGGTCGCTAAGTGTCACCGCCTTCACCTCTGAAAGCGTGTCTGTTAGCGCGTCGTTCAGTGCGTGCGCATCGCCCAGTGAGTCGCCAAGTGTCACAGACCTCCACTTCTGCAAGAATGTCAGCCAGAGTTTAGACCATTGCCTGCACCTCGCCCAGTTTGTCGCCAAGTGAAACCGCCTCCACCTCTGCTTGCGTTTGAGCCACAGTGTCGAGCAGTGCCCGCTCATCACTCCATGTGTCACGTAGGAACTCTGCCTCCACCTCTTCTAGCGAATCAGCCAGAGTGTCGACCAGTGCTTGCGCATCGCCCCGTGTGTCGTCTGGTGTCTCGGCCTCCAACTCTGCAAGCGTGTCAGCCACATTATGGACCAGTGCTTGCGCATCGCCCAGTGTGTCCCCTATCTTCTCGGCCTCCACCTCTGCAAGCGCTTCAGCCGGATTTTTAACAAGTTCCTGCGCATAGCCCCGTGCTTCGCTTAGTGTCTCTTTTTGCACTTCTGCAAGCGTGACTGCCAGGGCGTCGTTCAATGAGTGCGCGTTGCCCAGTGAGTCGCCAAGGGTCACCGCCACCACCTCTGCTAGAGTGTCAGCCAGAGGCTCGACCATTGCCTGTGCATCGCCCAGTGTGTCGCCAAGTGAAACCGCCTCCAACTCTGCTTGCGTGTGAGCCAGCGTGTCAAGAAGTGCCTTGGCATCGTCCCGTGCTTTTCCTCGTGTCTCCGCGTCAACCTCTGCAAGCGTGTCTGCGAGCGGGTCGTTAAGTGCGTGCGCATCGCCCAGTGAGTCGCCAAGTGTAACCGCCTCAACATCTGCTAGAGTGTCAGCCAGCGGGTCGGCCAGTGCCTGCGCATCGCCCCGTAGTTTGGCTATTGTCTGGGCCACCATTTTTGCTAGCCAGTCAGCCAGCGTGTCGAACATTGACTGCGCATCGTCTCCGCTGTTGCCTAGTGTGGCCGTCTCCACCTCTGCTAGCTAGTAAGTCAGACTGTCGACCATTGCCTGCGCATGGCCTGCTGTTTCGCCAAGTCTCACTGCCTACACCTCTGCAAGCGCGTCTGCCAACGCGTCGTTTAGAGAGTGCGCATCGTCTACTGAGTCGCCAAGGGTCACCGTCTCCACTTCTCCTAGAGTGTAAGCCAGAGTGTCGACCAGTGCCTGCGCATCGCCCCGTGTATCGCCCACTGACTAGGCCTCCGCCTCTGCTAGCCTGTCAGCCATAGTGTCGACCAGTGCCTGCGAATTACCAATTGTGTCACCAAGTGTCACTGCCTCCACCTCTGCGAGCGTGTCAGCCACCGGGTCGTTCAGTGCGTGCGCAACGCCCAGTGAGTCTCCACATGTCACCGCCTCCACTTTTTCTACCGTGTCAGCCAGAGTGTCGAGCAGTGTTTGCGCATCGTCCCGTGTGTCGTCTGGTGTCTTGGCCTTCAACTCTGCAACCGTGTAAGCCAGATTATCGACCAGTGTTTGCACATAACCCAGTGTGTCGCCTTTCGTCTCGGCCTCTACCTCCGCAAGCGCGTCATCCCGATTATCAACCAGTGCCTTCGTATAGCCCCAAGCTTCGCCTACTGTCTCTGCCTCCACCGCTGCAAGCGTCTCTGCCAGAGTGTCGACCAGTGCCTGCGCATTGCCCAGTGGGTCGCAGAGTGTCACCGCCTTGACCTCTGCAAACGTGTCTGCCAGCGCGTCGTTCAGTGGGTGCGCATGGCCCAGTGAGTCGTCAAGTGTCACTGCCCTCCACTTCTGCGAGAGTGTCGACCATTGCCTGCACCTCGCCCTGTTTGTCACCAAGTAAAACCGCCTCCACCTCTTCTTGCGTTTCAGCCAGTGTCGAGCAGAGGCCGCGCATCACTTTATGTGTCTTCTAGTAAACCAGCCTCTACCTCTTCTAGCAAGTCAGCCAGCGTGTCGACCAGTTCCATCGCTTCGCCCCGTGCTTCGCCTGTTGTCTCTGACTCCACCTCTGCAAGCGTGACTGCCGGCGTGTCGACCAGTGCCTGCGCATCGCCCCGTGCGTCGCCTGGTGTTTCGTCCCTAACCTCTGGAAGCGTGTCAGCCAGAGTGTCGACCATTGCGTGCGCATCGCCCAGTGTGTCGCCAAGTGAAACCGCCTCCAACTCTGCTTGCGTTTGAGCCAGCGTGTCGACAAGTACCTTTGCATCGCCTCGTGCTTTTGCTAGTGTCTCTGCCTGAACCTCTGCAAGCGTGTTTGCCTGCGGGTCGTTCAGTGCGTGCGCATCGCCCAGTGAGTCGCCAAGTGTAACCGCCTTAAACTCTGCTCGAGTGTTAGCCAGCCTGTCGACCAGTGCCTGTGCATCGCCCCGTATGTTGGCTATTGTCTAGGCCACCATGCATGCGTTTCAGCCAGCGTGTCGACCAGTGCCTGCGCATCGCGCCGTGCGTCGCCTGGTGTTTCGTCCCTAACCTCTGGAAGCGTGTCAGCCAGTGTGTCGAACAGTGCCTGCGCATCGACCCGTACTTCGCCTAATAACTCCGCCTACATCTCTGCAAGAGTGTCTACCAGCGGGTCGTTCAGTGCGTGCGCATCGCCCAGTGAGTCGCCAAGTGTCACCGCCTCCAACTCTGCTAGAGTGTCAGCCAGAGCGTCGACCATTGGCTGCGCATCGCCTAGTGTGTCGCCAAGTAAAACCGCCTCCACCTATGCTTGCGTCTTAGCCACAGTGTCGACTAGTTCCTGCGCATCATCCCTAGTGTCACCTAGTGTCTCTTGCCTCGACCTCTTCAAGCGAGTCAGCTAGCGTGTCGACCCGTGCCTGCGCATCGCCCCGTGTATCGAATACTGGCTACGCCTCCACCTCTGCAAGCGAGTCAGCTAGAGGGTCGTTCAGTGCGTGCGCATCGTCCAGTTATTCACCAAATATCTTCGCCTCCACCTCTGCAAGCGAGTCAGCCAGCGGGTCGTTCAGTGCGTGCGCATCGCCCAGTTACTCGCCAAATATCACCGCCTCCACCTCTGCTAGCGTGTCAGCCATAGTGTCGACCAGTGCCTGCGCATTACCAAGCGTGTCGCCAAGTGTCACCGCCTTCAACTCTGCAAGCGTGTGTGCCAGCGCGTCGTTTAGTGCGTGCGCATCAACCAGTAAGTCACCAAGTGTCACTTCCTCCAACTCTGCTAGAGTGTCAAGCATTGGCTGCGCATCGCCCAGTGTGTCGCCAAGAAAATCCGCCTCTACCTATGCTTGCGTTTTAGCCTCAGTGTCGACTAGTTCCTGCGCATCACCCCTTGTGTCACCTAGTGTCTCCTGCCTCGACCTCTTCAAGCTAGTCACCCAGCGTGTCGACCAGTGCCTGCGCATCGCCCCGTGCGTCGCCTGGTGTTTCTGCCGTCACCTCTAAGAGCGTGTCAGCAAATGTGTCGACCAGTGCCTGTGCATCGACCCGTACTTCGCCTAGTATCTCCGCATCCACCTCTGCAAACGTGTCTGCCAGCGCGTCGTTTAGAGAGTACGCATCGCCCAGTGAGTCGCCAAGTGTCACCGGTTCCAACTATGCTAGAGTGTCAGCCAGAGTGTCGACAAGTGCCTCCGCATCGCCCTCTGTATCGCCTACTGACTACGCCTCCATCTCTTCCAGCGTGTCAGCCAGCGGATCGTTCAGTGCCTGCGCATCGCCCAGTGTGTCGCCAAATGTCACCATTTCCACCTCTGCTAGCGTGTCAGCGACAGTGTCGACCATTGCCTGCGCATCGCCCAGTGTGTTGCCGAGTAAAACCTCCTCAACCTCTGCTTGCGTCTTAGCCACAGTGTCGAGCAGTGCCCGCGCATCACCCATTGTTTCACCTAGTGTCTCAACCTCCACCTCTTCTAGCGAGTAAGCCAGCGTGTCGATCGGTTCCTTCGCATAGCCTCGTACGTCGCATGGTGTCTCGGCCTCAATATCTGGAAGTGTGTCTGCAAGCTGGTCGTTCACTGCAAGCGCATCGCCCAGTGAGTCGCCAACTGTCACCGCCTTTACCTCTGCTAGAGTGTCAGCCAGATTGTCGACGAGTGCCTGCGCATCGCCCCGTGTATCGCTTACTGCATACGCCCCTACCTCTGCTACCGTGTTAGCCAGCGGGTCGACTAGTGCCTGCGCATCGCCCCGTGTGTCGCCTGTTGTCTCGGCATCCACCTCTGCAAGCATGTCTGCAAGAGTGTCGACAAGTACCTGCACATTGCCCAATGTGTCGTTAAGTTTTACCGCTCTTACCTCTGCAAGCGTGACTGCCAACGCGTCGTTCAGTGAGTGCGCATCGCCAAGTGAGTCGCCAAAAGTAATCCGCCTTTATCTATTCTTGCGTTTCAGCCACAATGTCGACCAGTGCCTGCGCATCACCCCTTGTGTTACCTAGTGTCTCTTTCCTCGAACTCTTCAAGCGAGTCAGCCAGCGTGTTGACCAGGGCCTGCGCATCTGCCCGTGCGTCCCCTGGTGTCTCGGCCTTCACCTCTGGAAGCGTGTCTGCCAGCTGTTCGTTCAGTGCGAGCACATCGCCCAGTGAGTCGCCAAGTGTCACTGCCTCCGCCTTTGCTTGAGTGTAAGCAAGATCGTCGACGAGTGCCTGCGCATCGCCCCGTGTGTTCCCTAGTATCTCAGCCTCCACCTTTGCTAGCGAGTAAGCAAGCGTGTCGAACAGTGCCTGCGCATTGCCCAGGCAGTCGCAAAGTGTCACTGCCTCCAACTCTGCAAGCGTGTCAGCCAGCGGGTCGTTCAGTTCCTGCGCATTGCCCACTGTTTCGTGAAGTGTCACGGTCTCCACCACTGCTAGCGTGTCAGGCAGTGTGTCGACTTCTGCCTGCATATCACCCCGTGTATCGCCTACTAACTACGCCTCCACCTCTGCAAGCGTGTCAGCCAGCGGGTCGTTCAGTGCTTGCGCATTGCCCAGTGAGTCGCCAAATGTCACCGCCTCCTCCTCTACTAGCGTGTCACCCTGAGTGTCGACTAGTGCTTGCGCATCGCCCAGTGTTTCCCCTATCTTCTCGGCCTCTACCTCTGCAAGCGCTTAAGCCGGATTATCAATAAGTGCCTGCGCATAGCCCCGTGCTTCGCCTAGTGTCTCTGCCTGCACTTCTGCAAGCGTGACTGACAGGGCGTCGTTCAGTGAGAGCGCATTGCCCAGGGAGTCGCAAATGGTCACCGCCACCAGCTCTGCTGTCAGCCAGAGTCTCGACCATTGCATGCGCATCTCCCAGTGGCTCGCCAAGTGAAACTGCCTCCAACTCTGCTTGCGTTTGAGCCAGCGTGTCGGGAAGTGCCTTGGCATCGCCTCGTGCTTTTCCTCGTGTCTCCGCGTCAACCTCTGCAAGCGTGTCTGCAGGCGGGTCGTTAAGTGCGTGCGCATCGCCCAGTGAGTCGCCAGGTGTTAACGCCTTAACCTCTGCTAGAGTGTCAGCCAGCGGGTCGGCCAGTGCCTGTGCATTGCCCCGTATGTTGGCTATTGTCTGGGCCACCATTTGTGCTAGCCACTCAGCCAGCTTGTCGAACATTGACTGCGCATCGTCTCCGCTGTTGCCTAGTGTGGCCGTCTCCACCTCTGCTAGCTAGTAAGTCAGACTGTCGACCATTGCCTGCGCATGGCCTGCTGTGTCGCCAAGTGTCACTGCTTACACCTCTGCATGCGCGTCTGCCACCGCGTCGTTTAGAGAGTGCGCATCGTCTACTGAGTCGCCAAGGGTCACCGTCTCCACTTCTCCTAGAGTGTAAGCCAGAGTGTCGACCAGTGCCTGCGCATCGCCCCGTGTATCGCCTACTGACTACGCCTCCGCCTCTGCTAGCCTGTCAGCCATAGTGTCGACCAGTGCCTGCGAATTACCAATTGTGTCACCAAGTGCCACCACCTCCACCTCTGCTATCGTGTCAGCCAGACTGTCGACCAGTGCCTACGCATTACCAAGTGTTTCGTCAAGTCTCACCGCCTCTACCTCTGCGAGCGTGTCAGCCACCGGGTCGTTCAGTGCGTGCGCAACGCCCAGTGAGTCTCCACATGTCACCGCCTCCACTTCTTCTAGCGTGTCAGCCAGAGTGTCGAGCAGTGTTTGCGCATCTTTCCGTGTGTCGTCTGGTGTCTCGGCCTCCAACTCTGCAAGCGTGTAAGCCATATTATCGACCAGTCTTTACACATAACCCAGTGTGTCGCCTTTCGTCTCGGCCTCTACCTCCGCAAGCGCGTCAGCCCGATTATCAACCAGTGCCTGCGTATAGCCCCAAGCTTCGCCTACTGTCTCTGCCTCCACCGCTGCAAGCGTGTCTGCCAGAGTGTCGACCAGTGCCTGCGCATTGCCCAGTGGGTCGCAGAGTGTCACCGCCTTGACCTCTGCAAGCGTGTCTTCCAGCGCGTCGTTAGGTGCGTGCGCATCGCCCAGTGAGTCGCCAAGTGTCACTGCCCTCCACTTCTTCGAGAGTGTCAACCAGAGTGTCGACCATTGCCTGCACCTCGCCCTGTTTGTCACCAAGTAAAACCGCCTCCACCTCTTCTTTTGTTTCAGCCAGTGTCGAGCAGTGCCCGCGCATCACTTTATGTGTCTTCTAGTAAACCAGCCTCTACCTCTTCTAGCGAGTCAGCCAGCGTGTTGACCAGTGTCTGCGCGTGCGTCCCCTGGTGTCTCTGCCTCTACCTCTGGAAGCGTGTCTGCCAGCTGTTTCTTTAGTGCGAGCACATCGTTCATTGTGTCGCCAAGTGTCACTGCCTCCACCTCTGCAAGAGTGTCAGCCAGAGTGTCGACGAGTGCCTGCGCATCGCCCCGTGTGTTGGCTAGGTTCTCAGCTTCCACCTTTGCTAGCGAGTCAGCCAGCAGGTCGACCAGTGCCTGCGCATTGCCCAGGCAGTCGCCTAGTGTCACTTCCTCCAACTCTGCAAGCGTGTCAGCCAGCGGGTCGTTCAGTTCCTGCGCATTACCTACTGTTTCGCCAAGTGTCACGGCCTCCATCTCTGCTAGCGTGTCAGCCAGTGTGTCGACTTTTGCCTGCGCATTGCCCCGTGTGCCGCCTAGTGTCTAGGCCTCTACGTCTGCAAGCGTGTCAGCCAGATTGTCGATTAGTGCCTGCGTATTGTCCAGTGTGTCGCCAGGTGCAACCACGTCCAGCTCTGCAAGCGTGACTGCCAGCGCGTCGTTTAGTGAATACGCATTACCCAAGAAGTCGTTAAGGGTCACCGCCACCACCTCTGCTATAGTGTCAGCCAGAGTCTCGACCATTGCTTTCGCATCGCCCACTGTGTCGCCAAGTGAAACCGCCTCCAACTCTGCTTGCGTTTGAACCAGCGTGTCGACCAGTGCCTGCGCATCGCCTCCTGTGTTGACTAGTTTGTCTGCCTCAACCTCTGTTAGCGAGTCAGCCAGGGTGTTGACCAGTGCCTGCGCATGGCCAACTGCGTCGCTAAGTGTCATTGCCTCTATCTCTTCTAACGTGTCAGCCAGAGTGTCGACCAGCGCCTGCGCATCTCCCCGTGTGCCGACTAGTGTCTCGGCCTCCACCTCTGCAAGAGTGTGAGCCTGATTGTTGACCGGTGCCTGCGCATTGCGCAGTGGGTCGCCAAGTGTCACCACCTTCACCTCTGCTAGAGTTGCAGCCAGAGTGTCGACCAGTGCTTGCGCATCGCCCCGTGTTTCGTCTGGTGTCTCTGCCTCCACTTCTGCAAGCGTGACTGCCAGGGCATCGTTCAGTGAGTGCGCATTGCCCAGTGAGTCGCTAAGGGTAACCGCCACCAGCTCTGCTAGAGTGTCAGCCAGATGCTCGACCATTGCCTGTGCATCGCTCAGTGTGTCGCCATGTGAAACCGCCTCAAACTCTGCTTGCGTTTGAGGCAGCGTGTAGACAAGTGCCTTCGCATCGCCTCGTGCTTTTCCTAGTGTCTCCGCCTTAACCTCTGCAAGCGTGTCTTCCAGCAAGTCGAAAAGTGCGTGCGCACCGCCCAGTGAGTCGCCAAGTGTAACCGCCTCAACCTCTGCTAGAGTGGCAGCCAGCGTGTCGGCCAGTGCCTGCGCATCGCCCCGTATGTTGGCTATTGCCTGGGCCACCATCTTTGCTAGCGAGTCAGCCAGCGTGTCGATCATTGCTTGCGCATCGCCTTAAATGTTGCCTAGTGTGGCTGTCTCAACCTCAAGCTAGCTAGTAAGTCAGACTGTCGACCAGTGCCTGCGCATGGCCTGCTGTGTCGACAATTGTCACCGCCTACACCTCTGCAAGCGCGTCTGCCAGCGCGTCGTTTAGAAAGTGCGCATCGCCCACTGAGTCGCCAAGGGTCACCGTCTCCACCTCTGCTAAAGTGTCAGTTAGAGTTGCGTCCAGTGCCTGCGCATCGCACCGTGTATCGCCTACTGACTACGCCTGCACTTCTGAAAGCGTGTCTGCAAGCGGGTCGTTCAGCTCGCTCGCATCGCACAGTGAGTCGCCAAGTGTAACAACCTCCACCTGTTCTAGAGTGTCAGCCAGCGTGTCGACCAATGCGTGCGAATCGCCCCTAATGTTGGCTAGTGTCTCGGCCTCCACCTATGCTTGCGAGTCAGCCAGTTTGTCCTTCATTTCTGCGCATTGCCCAGTGTGTCGACGAAATGTAACGGCCTCTACCTGTGCTAACGTGTCAGCCAAATTAGCAACCAGTGCCTGCGCATCTCTTTGTGTGCTGCCTAGTGTCTCGGCCTCCACGTCTTTAAGCGTGTCAGCCAGATTGTCGAGCACTGCCCTCGCATTGCGCAGTGGGTCGCCAAGTGTCACCGCCGTAACCTCTGGAAGCGTATCTGCGAGCGGGTCGTTAAATGCGTGCACATCGCCCAGTGAGTCGCCAAGTGTAACCGCCTCAACCTCTGCTAGAGTGTCAGCCAGCGTGTCGGCCAATGCCTGCGCATCGCCCCGTATGTTGGCTATTGTGGGGGCCACCACTTTTGCTAGCCAGTCACCCAGCGTGTCGAACATTGACTGCGCATCGCCTCCGCTGTTTCCTAGTGTGGCCGTCTCCACCTCTGCTAGCTAGTAAGTCAGACTGTCGACCTTTGCCTGCGCATGGCCTGCTGTGTCGACAATTGTCACCGCCTACACCTCTGCAAGCGCGTCTGCGAGAGCGTGGTTTAGACAGTGCGCATCGCCCACTGAGTCGCCAAGGGTCACCATCTCCACCTCTGCTAGAGTGTCAGCCAGAGTGTCGACCAGTGCCTGCGCATCACCCCGTATGTTGGCTATTGTCGGGGCCACCACTTTTGCTAGCCAGTCAGCCAGCGTGTCGAACATTGACTGCGCATCGCCTCCGCTGTTTCCTAGTGTGGCTGTCTCCACCTCTGCTAGGTAGTAAGTCACACTGTCGACCAGTGCCTGCGCATGGCCTGCTGTGTGGACAATTGTCACCGCCTTCACCTCTGCAAGCGCGTCTGCGAGAGCGTCGTTTAGAGAGTGCGCATCGCCCACTGAGTCGCCAAGTGTCACCATCTCCACCTCTGCTAGAGTGTCAGCCAGAGTGTCGACCAGTACCATCGCATCGGCCCGTGTATCGCCTACTGACTACGCCTCCACCTCTGCAAGCGTTTCAGCCAGCGGTTCGTTCCGTGCGTGCACATCACCCAGTGAGTCGCCAAATATCAACTCCTCCACCTCTGCAGGCGTGTCAGCCAGACTATCGACCAGTGCATGCGAACTACCAAGTGTGTTGCCAAGTGTCACCGCCTCCAACTATGCTAGAGTGTCAGCCAGAGTGTCGACAAGTGCCTCCGCATCGCCCCCTGTATCGCCTACTGACTACGCCTCCATCTCTGCCAGCGTGTCAGCCAGCGGGTCGTTCAGTGCGTGCGCATCGCCCAGTGTGTTGCCAAATGTCACCATTCCCACCTCTGCTAGCGTGTCAGCGAGAGTGTCGACCATTGGCTGCGCATCGCCCAGTGTGTTGCCAAGTAAAACCTCCTCAACCTCTGCTTGCGTCTTAGCCACAGTGTCGAGCAGTGCCCGCGCATCACCCATTGTTTCACCTAGTGTCTCAACCTCCACCTCTTCTAGCGAGTAAGCCAGCGTGTCGACCAGTTCCTGCGCATAGCCCCGTACGTCGCATGGTGTCTCGGCCTCAATCTCTGGAAGTGTGTCTGCAAGCTGGTCGTTCACTGCGAGCGCATCGCCCAGTGAGTCGCCAACTGTCACCGCCTTTACCTCTGCTAGAGTGTCAGCCAGATTGTCGACGAGTGCCTGCGCATCGCCCCGTGTATCGCTTACTGCATACACCCCTACCTCTGCTACCGTGTTAGCCAGCGGTTCGACCAGTGCCTGCGCATCGCCCCGTGTCGACTGTTGTCTCGGCCTCTACCTCTGCAAGCATGTCTGCAAGAGTGTCGACAAGTACCTGCACATTGCCCACTGTGTCGTTAAGTTTTACCGCTTTTACCTCTGCAAGCGTGACTGCCAACGCGTCGTTCAGTGAGAGCGCATTGCCCAGTGAGTCGCCAAGTATCACCGCCATCACCTCTGTTAGAGTGTCAGCCAGAGTGTCGACCATTGCGTGCGCATCGCCCAGTGTGTCGCCAAGTAAAACCGCCTCCACCTCTTGTTGCGTTTGAGCCAGCGTGTCGACAAGTGCCTTCGCATCGCCCCGTGCTTTGCCTAGTGTCTCCGCCTCCACTTCTGAAAGCGTGTCTGCAAGCGGGTCGTTAAGTGCGTGCGCATCGCACAGTAAGTCGCCAAGTGTAACCGCCTCCACCTTTGCTAGAGTGTCAGCCATAGTGTCGACCAGTGCCTTCGCATTACCAAGTGTGTCGCCAAATGTCACCACCTTCACCTCTGCTATCGTGTCAGCCAGACTATCGACCTGTGCCTGCGAACAACCAAGGGTGTTCCCAAGTATCACGGCCTCCACCTCTGCGAGCGTGTCAGCCAGCGGGTCGTTCAGAGCATGCGCAACGCCCATTGAGTCTCCAGATGTCACCGCCTCCATCTCTTCTGGCATGTCAGCAAGAGTGTCGAGCAGTGTTTGCGGATCGTCCCATGTGTCGTCTGGTGTCTCGGCCTCCAACACTGCAAGCGTGTAAGCCAGAATATCGACCAGTGCCTGGACAACGCCCAGTGTGTCGTCTCCGCTTCAACCTCCGCAAGCGGGTCAGCCCGATTATCAACCAGTGCATGCGTATAGCCTCAAGCTTCGCGTAGTTTCTCTGCCTCCACCGCTGCAAGCGTGTCTGCCAGAGTGTCGACCAGTGCCTGCGCATTGCGCAGTGGGTCGCTAAGTGTCACCGCCTTCACCTCTGCAAGCGTGTCTGCCAGCGCGTCGTTCAGGGCGTGCGCATCGCCCAGTGAGTCGCCAAGTGTCACCGCCCTCCACTTCTGCAAGAATGTCAGCAAGAGTTTAGACCATTGCCTGTACCTCGCCCAGTTTGTCGAAAAGTGAAACCGCCTCCACCTCTGCTTGCGTTTCAGCCACAGTGTCGAGCAGTGCCCGCGCATCACTCCATGTGTCACCTAGTAACTCTGCCTCCACCTCTTCTAGCGAATCAGCCAGCATGTGGACCAGTTCCTGCGCATCGCCCCGTGCTTCGCCTATCGTCTCCGCCTCCACCTCTGCAAGCGTGACTGCCGGCGCGTTCTTCAGTGAGTGCACATTCTCCAGGTTGTCGCCAAGAGATACCGCCACCACTTCTGCTAAAGTCCCAGCCAGAGCCTCAACCATTGCCTGCGCATCGCCCAGTGTGTCGCCAAGTGAAACCGCCTCCAACTCTGCTTGCGTTTGAGCCAGCGTGTCGACAAGTACCTTTGCATCGCCCGTGCTTTTGCTAGTGTCTCCGCCTGAACCTCTGCAAGCGTGTCTGCCAGCAGGTCGATCAGTGCGTGCGTATCGCCTTGTGAGTCGCCAAGTGTCACCGCCTTCACCTCTGCTAGAGTGTCAGCCAGAGTTTCGACCAGTGAATGCGCATTTCCAAGTAAGTCGCCTAGTGTCACCGCCTCAACCTCTGCGAGCGTGTCAGCCGCCGGGTCGTTCAGTGCGTGCGCAACGCCCAGTGCGTCTCGAAATGTCACCACCTCCACCTCTGCTAGAGTGTCAGCCAGATATTCGACCAGTGCCTGCGCATCGCCCCGTGTATCGCCTACTGACTACGCCTCCACCTCAGCAAGCGTGTCAGCCAGCGGGTCGTACCGTGCATCGCCCAGTGAGTCGACAAGGGTCACTGCCTCCTTTTCTGCTAGAGTGTCAGCCAGAGTGTCGACCAGTGCTTGCGCATTGCCCCGTGTGACGTCTGGTGTCTCGGCCTCCAACTCTGCAAGCGTGTCAGCCACATTATGGACCAGTGCTTGCGCAACGCCCAGTGTGTCCCCTATCTTCTCGGCCTCCACCTCTGCAAGCGCTTCAGCCGGATTATCAACAAGTTCCTGCGCATAGCAACGTGCTTCGCCTAGTGTCTCTGCCTCCACTTCTGCAATCGTGTCAGCCAGCGGGTCGTACCGTGCATCGCCCAGTGAGTCGACAAGAGTCACTGCCTCCTTTTCTGCTAGAGTGTCAGCCAGAGTGTCGACCAGTGCTTGCGTATCGTCCCATGTGTCGTCTGGTGTCTCGGCCTCCAACACTGCAAGCGTGTAAGCCAGAATATCGACCAGTGCCTGCACAACGCCCAGTGTGTCCTCTCCGCTTCAACCTCCGCAAGCGGGTCAGCCCGATTATCAACCAGTGCATGCGTATAGCCTCAAGCTTCGCGTAGTTTCTCTGCCTCCACCGCTGCAAGCGTGTCTGCCAGAGTGTCGACCAGTGCCTGCGCATTGCGCAGTGGGTCGCTAAGTGTCACCGCCTTCACCTCTGCAAGCGTGTCTGCCAGCGCACCGTTCAGTGCGTGCGCATCGCCCAGTGAGTCGCCAAGTGTCACCGCCCTCCACTTCTGAAAGAGTGTCAGCCACAGTTTAGACCATTGCCTGTACCTCGCCCAGTTTGTCGAAAAGTGAAACCGCCTCCACCTCTGCTTGCGTTTCAGCCACAGTGTCGAGCAGTGCCCGCGCATCACTCCATGTGTCAGCTAGTAACTCTGCCTCCACCTCTTCTAGCGAATCAGCCACCATGTCGACCAGTTCCTGCGCATCGCCCCGTGCTTCGCCTATCGTCTCCGCCTCCACCTCTGCAAGCGTGACTGCCGGCGCGTTCTTCAGTGAGTGCACATTCTCCAGGTTGTCGCCAAGAGTCACCGCCACCACCTCTGCTAGAGTCCCAGCCAGAGCCTCGACCATTGCCTGCGCATCGCCCAGTGTGTCGCCAAGTGAAACCGCCTCCAACTGCTTGCGTTTGAGCCAGCGTGTCGACAAGTACCTTTGCATCGCCTCGTGCTTTTGCTAGTATCTCCGCCTGAACCTCTGCAAGCGTGTCTGCCAGCAGGTCGATCAGTGCGTGCGTATCGCCTTGTGAGTCGCCAAGTGTCACCGCCTTCACCTCTGCTAGAGTGTCAGCCAGAGTTTCGACCAGTGAATGCGCTTTTCCAAGTAAGTCGCCAAGTGTCACCGCCTCAACCTCTGCGAGCGTGTCAGCCACCGGGTCGTTCAGTGCGTGCGCAACGCCCAGTGCGTCTCGAAATGTCACCACCTCCACCTCTGCTAGCGTGTCAGCCAGAGTGTTTAGCAGTGCTTGCGCATCGTCCCGTGTGTCTTCTGGTGTCACCGCCTCCAACTCTGCAAGCGTTTCTGAAAGCGCGTTCGCCCAGTTAGTCGCCAAGGGTCATCCGCCTCTATGTATTCTTGCGTTTCAGTCACAGTGTCGACCAGTGCCTGCGCATCACCCCTTGTGTCACCTAGTGTCTCTTGCCTCGAACTCTTCTACCGAGTAAGCCAGCGTGTTGACCAGTGTCTGCGCATCTGCGCGTGCGTCCCCTGGTGTCTCGGCCTTCACCTCTGGAAGCGTGTGTGCGAGCTGTTTGTTCAGTGCGAGCACATCGTTCATTGAGTCGCCAAGTGTCACTGCCTCCACCTCTGCAAGATTGTCAGCCTGATTGTTGACCGGTGCCTACGCATTGTGCAGTGGGTCGCCAAGTGTCACCACCTTCACCTCTGCTAGAGTGTGAGCCAGATTGTCGACCAGTGCCTGCGCATCGCCCCGTGTATCGCCTACTGACTACGCCTCCACCTCAGCAAGCGTGTCAGCCAGCGGGTCGTACCGTGCATCGCCCAGTGAGTCGACAAGGGTCACTGCCTCTTTTTCTGCTAGAGTGTCAGCCAGAGTGTCGACCAGTGCTTGCGCATCGCCCCGTGTGTCGTCTGCTGTCTCGGCCTCCAACTCTGCAAGCGTGTCACCCACATTATGGACCAGTGCTTGCGCATCGCCCAGTGTGTCCCCTATCTTCTCGGCCTCCACCTCTGCAAGCGCTTCAGCCGGATTTTTAACAAGTTCCTGCGCATAGCCCCGTGCTTCCCCTAGTGTCTCTGCCTCCACTTCTGCAAGCGTGACTGCCAGGGCGTCGTTCAATGAGTGCGCGTTGCCCAGTGAGTCGCCAAGGGTCACCGCCACCACCTCTGCTAGAGTGTCAGCCAGAGGCTCGACCATTGCCTGTGCATCGCCCAGTGTGTCGCCAAGTGAAACCGCCTCCAACTCTGCTTGCGTGTGAGCCAGCGTGTCAAGAAGTACCTTGGCATCGTCCCGTGCTTTTCCTCGTGTCTCCGCGTCAACGTCTGCAGGCGTGTCTGCGAGCGGGTCGTTAAGTGCGTGCGCATCGCCCAGTGAGTCGCCAAGTGTAACCGCCTCAACATCTGCTAGAGTGTCAGCCAGCGGGTTGGCCAGTGCCTGCGCATCGCCCCGTATGTTGGCTATTGTCTGGGCGACCATTTTTGCTAGCCAGTCAGCCAGCGTGTCGAACATTGACTGCGCATCGCCTCCGCTGTTGCCTAGTGTGGCCGTCTCCACCTCTTCTAGCTAGTAAGTCAGACTGTCGCCCATTGCCTGCGCATGGCCTGCTGTGTCGCCAAGTGTCACTGCCTACACCTCTGCAAGCGCGTCTGCCACCGCGTCGTTTAGAGAGTGCGCATCGTCTACTGAGTCGCCAAGGGTCACCGTCTCCACTTCTCCTAGAGTGTAAGCCAGAGTGTTGACCAGTGCCTGCGGATCGCCCCGTGTATCGCCCACTGACTAGGCCTCCGCCTCTGCTAGCCTGTCAGCCATAGTGTCGACCAGTGCCTGCGAATTACCAATTGTGTCACCAAGTGTCACTGCCTCCACCTCTGCGAGCGTGTCACCCACCGGGTCGTTCAGTGCGTGCGCAACACCCAGTGAGTCTCCACATGTCACCGCCTCCACTTCTTCTAGCGTGTCAGCCAGAGTGTCGAGCAGAGTTTGCGCATCGTCCCGTGTGTCGTCTGGTGTCTTGGCCTTCAACTCTGCAAGCGTGTAAGCCAGATTATCGACCAGTGTTTGCACATAACCCAGTGTGTCGCCTTTCGTCTCGGCCTCTACTTCCGCAAGCGCGTCATCCCGATTATCAACCAGTGCCTTCGTATAGCCCCAAGCTTCGCCTACTGTCTCTGCCTCCACCGCTTCAAGCGTGTCTGCCAGATTGTCGACCAGTGCCTGCGCATTGCCCAGTGGGTCGCAGAGTGTCACCGCCTTGACCTCTGCAAGCGTGTCTGCCAGCGCGTCGTTCAGTGCGTGCGCATCGCCCAGTGTGTCGCCAAATGTCACCATTTCCAACTCTGCTAACGTGTCAGCGAGAGTGTCGACCAGTGCCTGCGCAGCGCCCCCTGTGTCGACTGTTGTCTCGGCCTCCACCTCTGCAAGCATGTCTGCAAGAGTGTCGACAAGTACCTGCACATTGCCCACTGTGTCGTTAAGTTTTACCGCTTTTACCTCTGCAAGCGTGACTGCCAGCGCGTCGTTCAGTCAGTGCGCATTGCCCAAGAAGTCGCCAAGGGTCACCGCCTCTACCTCTGCTAGAGTGTCAGCCAGAGTCTCGACCATTGCCTGCGCATCGCCCAGTGTGTCGCCAAGTGAAACCGCCTCCAACTCTGCTTCCGTTTGAGCCAGCGTGTCGACAAGTGCCTTCTCATCGCCTCGTGCTTTTCCTAGTGTCTCTGCCTCCACCTTTGCAAGCGTGTCTGCCAGCGGGTCGTTCAGTGCGGGCGCATCGCCCAGTAAGTCGCCAAGTGAAACCGCCTCCATCTATGCTTGCGTTTCAGCCACAGTGTCGACTAGTTCCTGCGCATTACCCCTTGTGTCACCTAGTGTCTCTTGCCTCGACTTATTCAAGCGAGTCAGCCAGCGTGTCGATAAGTGCCTTCGTATCGCCCCGTGCTTTTCCTAGTGTCTACCCCTCAACCTTTGCAAGCGTGTCTGCAGGAAGGTCGTTAAGTGCGTGCGCATCGCCCAGTGAGTCGCGAAGTGCAACCGACTCAACCTCTGCTAGAGTGTCAGCCAGCGTGTCGGCCAGTGCCTGCGCATCGCCCCGTATGTTGGCTATTGTCTGGGCCACCACGTTTGCTAGCGAGTAAGTCAGCGTGTCGATCATTGCCTGCGCATCGCCTCCTGTGTTTCCTTGTGTGGCTGTCTCCACCTCTGCTAGCTAGTAAGTTAGACTTTTGACCAGTGCCTGCGCATGTTCTGCTGTCTCGCCAAGTGTCACCACTTACACCTCTGGAAGCGTCTGCCAGCGCGTCGTTTAGAGAGTGCGCATCGCCCACTGAGTCGCCAAGGGTCACCGTCTCCATCTCTGCTATAGTGTCAGCCAGAGTGTCGACCAGTACCTTCGCAACGCCCCTTGAATCGCCTACTGACTTCTTCTCCAGCTCTGCTTGCGTTTGAGCCAGCGTGTCGACAACTGCATTCGCTTCGCCCCGTGCTTCGCCTAGTGTCTCTGCCTCAAGCTATGCAAGCGTGTCTGCCAGCGGGTCGTTAAGTACGTACGCATCGCCCAGTTATTCGCCGCCCAGTGAGTCGCCATGTGTAACTGCCTCAACCTCTGCAAGAGTGTCAGCCAGCGTGTCGGCCAGTGCCTGCACATTGCTTCCGGTGTTACCTAGTGTGGTTGTCTCCACCTCTGCTAGCTAGTAAGTCAGACTGTCGACAAGTGCCTACGCATGGCCTGCTGTGTCGCAGAGTGTCACCTCATACACCTCTCCAAGCGCGTCTGCCAGCACGTCGTTTAGAGAGTGCGCATCGCCCACTGAGTCGCCAAGAGTCACCGTCTCCGCCTCTGCTAGAGTGTCAGCCAGAGTGTCGACCAGTGCCTGCGCATCGCCCCGTGTATCGCCTACTGACTACGCCTCCACCTCTGCAAGCGTGTCAGCCAGCGGGTCGTTCAGTGCGTGCGCATCGCCCAGTGAGTCGTCAAGTGTCACCGCCCTCCACTTCTGCAAGAGTGTCAGCCAGTGTTTAGACCATTGCCTGCACTTCGCCCAGTTTGTCGCCAAGTGAAACCGCCTCCACCTCTGCTTGCGTTTCAGCCACAGTGTCGAGCAGTGCCCGCGCATTACTCCATGTGTCACCTAGTAACTCTGCCTCCACCTCTTCTAGTGAATCAGCCAGCGTGTCGAGCAGTTCCTGCGCATCGCCCCGTGTATCGCCTAATGAGTACTCCTCCACCTCTGCTACCGTGTTAGCCTGCGTTTCCACCAGTTCCTGCGCATCGTCCCGTGTGTCTTCTGGTGTCAGCGCCTCAACCTCTGCAAGCGTGTCTACCAGCGCGTCGTTCAGTGAGTGCGCATCGCCCAGTGAGTCGCCAAGGGTCATCCGCCTCCATCTATTCTTGCGTTTCAGCCACAGTGTCGACCAGTGCCTGCGCATCACCCCTTGTGTCACCTAGTGTCTCTTGCCTCGAACTCTTCTACCGAGTCAGCCAGCGTGTCGACCAGTGCCTGCGCATCGGCGCGTGCGTCCCCTGGTGTCTCGGCCTCCACCTCTGGAAGCGTGTCTGCTAGCTGTTTGTTTAGTGCGAGCACATCGTTCATTGAGTCGCCAAGTGTCACTGCCTCCAGCTCTGCTTGTGTGTCAGCCACAGTGTCGACGAGTGCCTGCGCATCGCCTCGTGTGTTCTCTAGTGTTTCAGCCTCAACCTTTGCTAGCGAGTCAGCCAGCGTGTCGGCCAGTGCCTGCGCATCGCCTCGTATGTTGGCTATTGTGTGGGTCACCACCTTTGCTAGCGAGTGAGCCAATGTGTCAATCATTGCGTGCGCATCGCCTCCGGTGTTGCCTAGTGTGACTGTCTCCACCTCTGCTAGCCAGTAAGTCAGACTTTCGACCAGTGCCTGCGCATGGCCTACTGCGTCGCCAACTGTCACCGCCTACACCTCTGCAGGCGCGTCTGCCAGCGCGTCGTTTAGCGAGTGCGCATCGCCCACTGAGTCACCAAGGGTCACCGTCTCCGCCTCTGCTAGAGTGTCAGATAGAGTGTCGATCAGTGCCTACGCATTACCCCGTGTATCGCCTACTGACGACGCCTTTACCTCTGCAAGCGTGTCAGCCAGCGGGTCGTTCAGTGCGTTCGCATCGCCCAGTGATTCGACAAATATCACCGCCAACACCTCTGCTAGAGTGTCAGCCAGAGTCTCGACCATTGCCTGCGCATCGCCCAGTGTGTATCCAAGTGAATCCGCCTCCAACTCTGCTTGCGTTTGAGCCAGCGTCAAGACAAGTGCCTTCGCATTGCTCCGTGTTTTTCCTAGTGTCTCCGCCTCAACCTATGCAAGCGTGTCTGCCAGCGAGTCGTTAAGTACGTGCGCATCGCCCAGTGAGTGGCCGTCCAGTGAGTCGCCATGTGTAACTGCCTCAGCCTCTGCAAGAGTGTCAGCCAGCGCGTCGACCAGTTCCTGCGCATCGCCCCGTGCGTCGCCTGTTGTTTCGGCCTCCACCTCTGCAATCTTTTCAGCCAGATTGTCGACCAGTGACTCCGCATTGCCCAGTGGGTCGCCAAGTTTAACCACCTCTGAAAGCGTGTCAGCCAGCGCCTCGTTCAGTGCGTGCGTATCGCCCAGTGAGTCGCCAAGTGTCACCGCCCTCCACTTCTGCTAGAATGTCAGCCAGAGTGTCGATTATTGCATGCATCTCGCCCAGTTTGTCGCCAAGTGGAACCGCCTCCACCTCTGCTTGCGTTTCAGCCAAGGTGTAGAGCAGTGCCCGCGCATCACTCCATATGTTACCTAGTAAATCTGCCTCCATCTCTTCTATCAAGTCAGCCAGCGTGTCAACCAGTTCCTGTGCATCGACCCATGCGTCGCCTATTGTCTCGGCCTCCACCTCTGCAAGCGTGTCTGCCAGCTGGTTGTTCAGTGCGATCGCATCGCTAAATGAGTCGCCAAGTGTCACCGCCTCCACCTCTGCTAGAGTGTCAGCAAGAGTGTCGATGAGTGACTGCGCATCGCCCCGTTTATTGCCTACTGAGTACGTCTCCACCTCTGCTACCGTGTTAACCAGCGTGTCGACCAGTTCCTGCGCATCGCCCCGTGCGTCGTCTGGTGTCTCGGCCTCCACCTCTGTAAGCGTGTCTGCCAGCTGGTTGTTCAGTTCGATCGCATCGCTAAGTGAGTCGCCAAGTGTCACCGCCTTCACCTCTGCTACAGTGTTAGCCAGAGAGTTGACCAGTGCTTGCGCATCGTCCCGTGTGTCGTCTGGTATCACCGCCTCCACCTCTGCAAGCGTGTCTGCCAGCGCGTCGTTCAGTGAGTGCGCATCGCCCAGTGAGTCGCCAAGGGTCATCCGCCTCCATCTATTCTTGAGTTTCAGCCAGCGTGTCGACCAGTGCCTGCGCATAGCCCAGGCAGTCACCAAGTTTCACTGCCTCCAACTCTGCAATCTTGTCAGCCAGCGAATCGACTTTTGCCTGGGCATCGCCCCGTGTGCCGCCTAGTGTCTCGGCATCTACCTCTGCAAGCGTGTCAGCCAGATTTTCGACCAGTGCCTGCGCATTGTCCAGTGTGTCGCCAAGTGCAACCACCTCTACCTCTGCATGCGTGACTGCCAGCGAGTCGTTCAGTGAATACGCATTGCCCAAGAAGTCGCCAAGGGTCACCGCCACCACCTCTGCTAGAGTGTCAGCGAGAGTCTCGACCATTGCCTGCGAATCGCCCAGTGTGTCGCCAAGTGAAACCGCCTCAAACTCTGCTTGCGTTTGAGCTAGCGTGTCGACAAGTGCCTTTGCATCGTCCCGTACTTTTCCTAGTTTCTCCGCTTCCACCGCTGGAAGCGTGTCTACCAGAGTGTCGACCTGTGCGGGCGCATCGCCTGCTGTATTGCCTAGTGTGTCTGCCTCCACCTCTCCTAGCGAGTCAGCCAGCGTGTCGACCAGTTCCTTCGCATGGCCAACTGGGTCGCAGGGTGTCACCGCCTCTACCTTTTCTAACGTGTCAGCCAGAGTGTCGACCAGTGCCTGCGTATCTCCCCGTGTGCCGAATAGTGTCTCGGCCTCCACCTCTGCAAGCGTGTTAGCCAGATTGTTAAACAGTGCCGGAGCATTGCGCAGTGGACGCCAAGTTTCACCGCCGTTTACATCTGCTAGAGTGTCAGCCAGAGTGTCGACCAGTGCCTGCGCATCGTCGCGTGCCTCCCGTGGTATCTTGGCTTCCACCTCTGCAAGCGTGTCTGCCAGCTGTTTGTTCAGTGCGAGCTCATCGTTCATTGAGTCGCCAAGTGTCACTGCCTCCAGCTCTGCTTGAGTGTCAGCCACAGTGTCGACGAGTGCCTGCGCATCGCCTCGTGTGTTCGCTAGTGTCTCAGCCTTCACCTTTGCAAGCGTGTCAGCCATACTGTCGACCAGTGCCTGTGCATTGTCCAGTGTGTCGCCAGGTGCAACCACCTGAAGCTCTGCAAGCGTGACTGCCAGCGCGTCGTTCAGTAAATACGTCAGTAAATACGTCGTTCAGTAAATAGTGTCAGCCAGCGTCTCGACCATTGCCTGCGCTTCGCCCCGTGTTTCGCCTAATGACTACGCCTCCACCTCTGCTACCGTGTTAGCCTGCGTTTCCACCAGTTCATGCGGATCGCCCCGTTAATAGACCGGTGTCTCGGCCTCCACCCCTGCAAGCGTGTCCGCGAGCGATTCGTTCAGTTCGTGCGCATCGCCAAGTGAGTCGCCAATTTCACCGCCTTCACCTCTGCTAGAGTGTAAGCCAGAGTTTCGACCAGTGCCTGCGCATCGCCCAGTGTGTCGCCAAGTGAAACCGCCTCCAACTCTGCTTGCGTTTGAGCCAGCGTGTAGACAAGTACCTTCGCATCGCCCCGTGCTTTTGCTAGTGTCTCCGCCTGAACCTCTGCAAGCGTATTTGCCTGCGGGTCGTTCAGTGCGTGCGCATCGCCCAGTTAGTCGCCAAGTGTAACCGCCTCAACCTCTGCTAGAGTGTTTGCCAGCCTGTCGACCAGTGCCTTCGCATCGCCCCGTGCTTTGCCTAGTTTCTCCGTTTCCACCTCTTAAGGCGTGTCTGCAAGCGGGTCGTTCATTGCGTACGCATCGCACAGTGAGTCGCCAAGTGTCACCGCCTGCACCTCTGCTAGAGTGTCAGCCAGAGTGTCGATGAGTGCCTACGCATCGCCCCGTGTATCGCCTACTTTCTACGCCTCCACCTCTGCTACCGTGTTAGCCGGCGTGTTGACCATTTCCTGGGCATCGCCCCGTGCGTCGCCTGGTGTCTCGGCCTCCACCTCTGCAATAGTGTCTGCCAGCGAGTCGTTCAGTGCGTGCGCATCGCCCAGAGAGTCGCCAAGTGTAACCGCCTTCACCTCTGCTAGAGTGTCAGCCAGAGTGTCGACCAGTGCCTGCGCATTACCAAGTGTGTCGTCAAGTGTCACCGCCTCCACCTCTGCGACCGTGTCAGCCACCGGGTCGTTTAGTGCTTGCGCAACGCTCAGTGAGTCTCCAAATGTCACCACCTTCACCTCTGCAAGCGTGTCTGCCAGCTCGTCGTTCAGTGCCTGCGCATCGCCCAGTGAGTCACCAAGTAAAACCGCCTCCACCTCTGCTTGCGTTTTAGCCACAGGTTGTAGCAGTGCCGGCGCATCACTCAATATGTCACCTGGTAACTCTGCCTCCACCTCTTCTAGCGAATCAGGCAGCGTGTCGACCAGTTCCTGCGCATCGCCCCGTGCTTCTCCTACTGACTACGCCTGCACTTCTGAAAGCGTGTCTGCAAGCGGTTCGTTCAGCTCGTGCGCATCGCACAGTGAGTCGCCAAGTGTAACCGCCTCAACTCGTCCTAGAGTGTCAGCCAGCGTGTCGACCAGTGCCTGCGGATCGCCCCGTATGTTGGCTAGTAACTCGGCCTCCACCTATGCTTGCGAGTCAGAAGGCGTGTCCTTCATTGCCTGCGCATTGCCCAGTGTGTCGCCGAAATGTAATGGCCTCCACCTGTGCTAACGTGTCAGCCAAATTATCGACCAGTGCCTGCGCATCGCCCAGTGTATCGCCTATCTCCTTGGCCTCCAGGCCTGCAAGCACGACAACCAAATTATTGTCCAGTGTCTTCGCAAAGGCCCGTGCTTCGCCTAATGTCTCTCCATTCACCTCTGCAAGCATGTCTGCAAGAGTGTCGACAAGTACCTGCACATTGCCCACTGTGTCGTTAAGTTTCACCGCTTCTACCTCTGCAAGCGTGACTGCCAACGCGTCGTTCAGTGAGAGCGCATTGCCCAGTGAGTCGCCAAGAATCACCGCCATCACCTCTGCTAGAGTGTCAGCCAGAGTGTCGACCATTGCGTGCGCATCGCCCAGTGTGTCGCCAAGTAAAACCGCCTCCACCTCTGCTTGCGTTTGAGCCAGCGTGGCGACCAGTGCCTTCGCATCGCCTTGTGCTTTGCCTAGTGTCTCCGCCTCCACTTCTGAAAGCGTGTCTGCAAGCGGGTCGTTAAGTGCGTGCGCATCGCACAGTAAGTCGCCAAGTGTAACCGCCTCCAGCTCTGCTAGAGTGTCAGCCAGCGTGTCGACTAGCGCCTGCACATCTCCCCGTATGTTGGCTAGTGTCTCGACCTCCACCTATGCTTGGGAGTCAGGCAGCGTGTCCATCATTGCCTTTGCATTGCTCAGTGTGTCGCCAAATGTCACGGCCTCCACCTCTGCTAACGTGTCAGGAAAAAAATCGACCAGTGCCTGCGCATCGCCCAGTGTGTCGCCTATCTTCTTGGCCCCCAGGCCTGGAAGCACGACAGCCAGATTATCGTCCAGTGTTTTCGCAAAGGCCTGTGCTTCGCCTTGTGTCTCTGCCTTCACCGCTGCAAGCGTGTCTGCCAAAGGGTCGACCAGTGCCTGCGCATCGCCCCGTGTGTCGCCTGGTGCTTCGGACCTCACCTCTGAAAGCGTGTCAGCCAGTGTGTCGAACAGTGCCTTTGCATCGACCCGTACTTCGCCTAGTATCTCCGCCTCCACCTCTTCAAGCGTGTCTGCTAGCGGGTCGTTCGCTGGGTGCGCATCGCCCAGTGAGTTGCCAAGTGTCACCGCCTACACCTCTGCCTGAGTGTCAGCCAGAGTGTCGACTATTGCCTGCGCATCGCCCAGTGTGTCGCCAAGTAAAAGAACCTCCACCTATGCTTGCGTTTCAGCCACAGTGTTGATTAGTTCCTGCGCATTACCCCCACTTCCTGCCCATAGCCCCGTACGTCGCATGGTGTCTCGGCCTCAACCTCTGGAAGTGTGTCTGCAAGCTGGTCGTTCACTGCGAGCGCATCGCCCAGTGAGTCGCCAAGTGTCACTGCCTCCGCCTTTGCTTGAGTGTAAGCAAGATCGTCGACGAGTGCCTGCGCATCGCCCCGTGTGTTCCCTAGTATCTCAGCCTCCACCTTTGCTAGCGAGTAAGCAAGCGTGTCGAACAGTGCCTGCGCATTGCCCAGGCAGTCGCAAAGTGTCACTGCCTCCAACTCTGCAAGCGTGTCAGCCAGCGGGTCGTTCAGTTCCTGCGCATTGCCCACTGTTTCGTGAAGTGTCACGGTCTCCACCACTGCTAGCGTGTCAGGCAGTGTGTCGACTTCTGCCTGCATATCACCCCGTGTATCGCCTACTAACTACGCCTCCACCTCTGCAAGCGTGTCAGCCAGCGGGTTGCTCAGTGCTTGCGCATTGCCCAGTGAGTCGCCAAATGTCACCGCCTCCTCCCCTACTAGCGTGTCACCCTGAGTTTCGACTAGTGCTTGCGCATCGCCCAGTGTTTCCCCTATCTTCTCGGCTTCTACCTCTGCAAGCGCTTAAGCCGGATTATCAATAAGTGCCTGCGCATAGCCCCGTGCTTCGCCTAGTGTCTCTGCCTGCACTTCTGCAAGCGTGACTGACAGGGCGTCGTTCAGTGAGAGCGCATTGCCCAGGGAGTCGCAAATGGTCACCGCCACCAGCTCTGCTGTCAGCCAGCGTCTCGACCATTGCATGCGCATCGCCCAGTGGCTCGCCAAGTGAAACTGCCTCCAACTCTGCTTGTGTTTGAGCCAGCGTGTCGGGAAGTGCCTTGGCATCGCCTCGTGCTTTTCCTCGTGTCTCCGCGTCAACCTCTGCAAGCGTGTCTGCAGGCGGGTCGTTAAGTGCGTGCGCATCGCCCAGTGAGTCGCCAAGTGTTAACGCCTTAACCTCTGCTAAAGTGTCAGCCAGCGGGTCGGCCAGTGCCTGTGCATTGCCCCGTATGTTGGCTATTGTCTGGGCCACCATTTGTGCTAGCCAGTCAGCCAGCTTGTCGAACATTGACTGCGCATCGTCTCCGCTGTTGCCTAGTGTGGCCGTCTCCACCTCTGCTAGCTAGTAAGTCAGACTGTCGACCATTGCCTGCGCATGGCCTGCTGTGTCGCCAAGTGTCACTGCTTACACCTCTGCATGCGCGTCTGCCACCGCGTCGTTTAGAGAGTGCGCATCGTCTACTGAGTCGCCAAGGGTCACCGTCTCCACTTCTCCTAGAGTGTAAGCCAGAGTGTCGACCAGTGCCTGCGCATCGCCCCGTGTATCGCCTACTGACTACGCCTCCGCCTCTGCTAGCCTGTCAGCCATAGTGTCGACCAGTGCCTGCGAATTACCAATTGTGTCACCAAGTGCCACCACCTCCACCTCTGCTATCGTGTCAGCCAGACTGTCGACCAGTGCCTACGCATTACCAAGTGTTTCGCCAAGTGTCACCGCCTCCACCTCTGCGAGCGTGTCAGCCACCGGGTCGTTCAGTGCGTGCGCAACGCCCAGTGAGTCTCCACATGTCACCGCCTCCACTTCTTCTAGCGTGTCAGCCAGAGTGTCGAGCAGTGTTTGCGCATCTTTCCGTGTGTCGTCTGGTGTCTCGGCCTCCAACTCTGCAAGCGTGTAAGCCATATTATCGACCAGTGTTTACACATAACCCAGTGTGTCGCCTTTCGTCTCGGCCTCTACCTCCGCAAGCGCGTCAGCCCGATTATCAACCAGTGCCTGCGTATAGCCCCAAGCTTCGCCTACTCTCTCTGCCTCCACCGCTGCAAGCGTGTCTGCCAGAGTGTCGACCAGTGCCTGCGCATTGCCCAGTGGGTCGCAGAGTGTCACCGCCTTGATCTCTGCAAGCGTGTCTTCCAGCGCGTCGTTAAGTGCGTGCGCATCGCCCAGTGAGTCGCCAAGTGTCACTGCCCTCCACTTCTTCGAGAGTGTCAGCCAGAGTGTCGACCATTGCCTGCACCTCACCCTGTTTGTCACCAAGTAAAACCGCCTCCACCTCTTCTTGCGTTTCAGCCAGTGTCGAGCAGTGCCCGCGCATCACTTTATGTGTCTTCTAGTAAACCAGCCTCTACCTCTTCTAGCGAGTCAGCCAGCGTGTTGACCAGTGTCTGCGCGTGCGTCCCCTGGTGTCTCTGCCTCTACCTCTGGAAGCGTGTCTGCCAGCTGTTTCTTTAGTGCGAGCACATCGTTCATTGAGTCGCCAAGTGTCACTGCCTCCACCTCTGCAAGAGTGTCAGCCAGAGTGTCGACGAGTGCCTGCGCATCGCCCCGTGTGTTGGCTAGGTTCTCAGCTTCCACCTTTGCTAGCGAGTCAGCCAGCATGTCGACCAGTGCCTGCGCATTGCCCAGGCAGTCGCCTAGTGTCACTTCCTCCAACTCTGCAAGCGTGTCAGCCAGCGGGTCGTTCAGTACCTGCGCATTACCCACTGTTTCGCCAAGTGTCACGGCCTCCATCTCTGCTAGCGTGTCAGCCAGTGTGTCGACTTTTGCCTGCGCATTGCCCCGTGTGCCGCCTAGTGTCTAGGCCTCTACGTCTGCAAGCGTGTCAGCCAGATTGTCGATTAGTGCCTGCGTATTGTCCAGTGTGTCGCCAGGTGCAACCACCTCCAGCTCTGCAAGCGTGACTGCCAGCGCGTCGTTTAGTGAATACGCATTACCCAAGAAGTCGTTAAGGGTCACCGCCACCACCTCTGCTATAGTGTCAGCCAGAGTCTCGACCATTGCTTTCGCATCGCCCACTGTGTCGCCAAGTGAAACCGCCTCCAACTCTGCTTGCGTTTGAACCAGCGTGTCGACCAGTGCCTGCGCATCGCCTCCTGTGTTGACTAGTTTGTCTGCCTCAACCTCTGCTACCGAGTCAGCCAGGGTGTTGACCAGTGCCTGCGCATGGCCAACTGCGTCGCTAAGTGTCATTGCCTCTATCTCTTCTAACGTGTCAGCCAGAGTGTCGACCAGCGCCTGCGCATCTCCCCGTGTGCCGACTAGTGTCTCGGCCTCCACCTCTGCAAGAGTGTGAGCCTGATTGTTGACTGGTGCCTGCGCATTGCGCAGTGGGTCGCCAAGTGTCACCACCTTCACCTCTGCTAGAGTGGCAGCCAGAGTGTCGACCAGTGCTTGCGCATCGCCCCGTGTTTCGTCTGGTGTCTCTGCCTCCAACTCTGCAGGCGTGTCAGCCACATTATCGACCAGTGCTTGCGCATCGCCCAGTGTGTCCCCTATCTTCTCGGCCTCCACCTCTGCAAGCGCTTCAGCCGGATTATCAACAAGTGCCTGCGCATAGCCCCGTGCTTCGGCTGGTGTCTCTGCCTCCACTTCTGCAAGCGTGACTGCCAGGGCGTCGTTCAGTGAGTGCGCATTGCCCAGTGAGTCGCTAAGGGTAACCGCCACCACCTCTGCTAGAGTGTCAGCCAGATGCTTGACCATTGCCTGTGCATCGCCCAGTGTGTCGCCATGTGAAACCGCCTCAAACTCTGCTTGCGTTTGAGGCAGCGTGTAGACAAGTGCCTTCGCATCGCCTCGTGCTTTTCCTAGTGTCTCCGCCTTAACCTCTGCAAGCGTGTCTTCCAGCAAGTCGAAAAGTGCGTGCGCACCGCCCAGTGAGTCGCCAAGTGTAACCGCCTCAACCTCTGCTAGAGTGGCAGCCAGCGTGTCGGCCAGTGCCTGCGCATCGCCCCGTATGTTGGCTATTGCCTGGGCCACCATCTTTGCTAGCGAGTCAGCCAGCGTGTCGATCATTGCTTGCGCATCGCCTTAAATGTTGCCTAGTGTGGCTGTCTCAACCTCAAGCTAGCTAGTAAGTCAGACTGTCGACCAGTGCCTGCGCATGGCCTGCTGTGTCGACAATTGTCACCGCCTACACCTCTGCAAGCGCGTCTGCCAGCGCGTCGTTTAGAAAGTGCGCATCGCCCACTGAGTCGCCAAGGGTCACCGTCTCCACCTCTGCTAAAGTGTCAGTTAGAGTTGCGTCCAGTGCCTGCGCATCGCACCGTGTATCGCCTACTGACTACGCCTGCACTTCTGAAAGCGTGTCTGCAAGCGGGTCGTTCAGCTCGCTCGCATCGCACAGTGAGTCGCCAAGTGTAACAACCTCCACCTGTTCTAGAGTGTCAGCCAGCGTGTCGACCAATGCGTGCGAATCGCCCCTAATGTTGGCTAGTGTCTCGGCCTCCACCTATGCTTGCGAGTCAGCCAGCTTGTCCTTCATTTCTGCGCATTGCCCAGTGTGTCGACGAAATGTAACGGCCTCTACCTGTGCTAACGTGTCAGCCAAATTAGCAACCAGTGCCTGCGCATCTCTTTGTGTGCTGCCTAGTGTCTCGGCCTCCACGTCTTTAAGCGTGTCAGCCAGATTGTCGAGCACTGCCCTCGCATTGCGCAGTGGGTCGCCAAGTGTCACCGCCGTAACCTCTGGAAGCGTATCTGCGAGCGGGTCGTTAAATGCGTGCGCATCGCCCAGTGAGTCGCCAAGTGTAACCGCCTCATCCTCTGCTAGAGTGTCAGCCAGCGTGTCGGCCAATGCCTGCGCATCGCCCCGTATGTTGGCTATTGTGGGGGCCACCACTTTTGCTAGCCAGTCAGCCAGCGTGTCGAACATTGACTGCGCATCGCCTCCGCTGTTTCCTAGTGTGGCCGTCTCCACCTCTTTTAGCTAGTAAGTCAGACTGTCGACCTTTGCCTGCGCATGGCCTGCTGTGTCGACAATTGTCACCGCCTACACCTCTGCAAGCGCGTCTGCGAGAGCGTGGTTTAGACAGTGCGCATCGCCCACTGAGTCGCCAAGTGTCACCATCTCCACCTCTGCTAGAGTGTCAGCCAGAGTGTCGACCAGTGCCATCGCATCGGCCCGTGTATCGCCTACTGACTACGCCTCCACCTCTGCAAGCGTTTCAGCCAGCGGGTCGTTCCGTGCGTGCACATCACCCAGTGAGTCGCCAAATATCAACTCCTCCACCTCTGCACGCGTGTCAGCCAGACTATCGACCAGTGCGTGCGAACTACCAAGTGTGTTGCCAAGTGTCACCGCCTCCAACTATGCTAGAGTGTCAGCCAGAGTGTCGACAAGTGCCTCCGCATCGCCCCCTGTATCGCCTACTGACTACGCCTCCATCTCTGCCAGCGTGTCAGCCAGCGGGTCGTTCAGTGCGTGCGCATCGCCCAGTGTGTTGCGAAATGTCACCATTCCCACCTCTGCTAGCGTGTCAGCGAGAGTGTCGACCATTGGCTGCGCATCGCCCAGTGTGTTGCCAAGTAAAACCTCCTCAACCTCTGCTTGCGTCTTAGCCACAGTGTCGAGCAGTGCCCGCGCATCACCCATTGTTTCACCTAGTGTCTCAACCTCCACCTCTTCTAGCGAGTAAGCCAGCGTGTCGACCAGTTCCTGCGCATAGCACCGTACGTCGCATGGTGTCTCGGCCTCAATCTCTGGAAGTGTGTCTGCAAGCTGGTCGTTCACTGCGAGCGCATCGCCCAGTGAGTCGCCAACTGTCACCGCCTTTACCTCTGCTAGAGTGTCAGCCAGATTGTCGACGAGTGCCTGCGCATCGCCCCGTGTATCGCCTACTGCGTACGCCCCTACCTCTGCTACCGTGTTAGCCAGCGGTTCGACCAGTGCCTGCGCATCGCCCAGTGTGTCGACTGTTGTCTCGGCCTCTACCTCTGCAAGCATGTCTGCAAGAGTGTCGACAAGTACCTGCACATTGCCCACTAAGTCGTTAAGTTTTACCGCTTTTACCTCTGCAAGCGTGACTGCCAACGCGTCGTTCAGTGAGAGCGCATTGCCCAGTGAGTCGCCAAGTATCACCGCCATCACCTCTGTTAGAGTGTCAGACAGAGTGTCGACCATTGCGTGCGCATCGCCCAGTGTGTCGCCAAGTAAAACCGCCTCCACCTCTTGTTGCGTTTGAGCCAGCGTGTCGACCAGTGCCTTCGCATCGCCCCGTGCTTTGCCTAGTGTCTCCGCCTCCACTTCTGAAAGCGTGTCTGCAAGCGGGTCGTTAAGTGCGTGCGCATCGCACAGTAAGTCGCCAAGTGTAACCGCCTCCACCTTTGCTAGAGTGTCAGCCAGCGTGTCGACCAGTGCCTACGCATCACCCCGTATGTTGGCTAGTGTCTCGGCCTCCACCTATGCTTGCGAGTTAGCCAGTGTGTCTATCATTGCCTGCGCATTGCTCAGTGTGTCGCCAAATGTCACGGCCTCCACCTCTGCTAACGTGTCAGCCAAATTATCGACCAGTGCCTGCGCATCGCCCAGTGTGTCGCCTATCGTCTTGGCCTCCACGTCTGTATGCGCGAAAGCCAGATTGTCGTCCAGTGCCTGCGCAGAGCCCCATGCTTCGCCTAGTGTCTCAACCTCCACCGCTGAGAGCGTGTCTGCCAAAGAGTCGACCAGTGCCTGCGCATCGCCAACTGTGTTGACTAGTTTTTCTGCCTCAACCTCTGCTAGCAAGGCAGCCAGGGTGTTGACCAGTGCCTGCGCATGGCCAACTGCGTCGCTAAGTGTCATTGCCTCTACCTCTTCTAACGTGTCAGCCAGAGTGTCGACCAGTACCTGCGCATCTCCCCGTGTGCCGACTAGTGTCTCGGCCTCCACCTCTGCAAGAGTGTCAGCCTGATTGTTGACCGGTGCCTGCGCATTGCGCAGTGGGTCGCCAAGTGTCACCACCTTTACTTCTGCTAGAGTGTCAGCCAGAGTGTCGACCAGTGCTTGCGCATCGCCCCGTGTTCCGTCTGGTGTCTTGGCCTCCAACTCTGCAAGCGTGTCAGCCAAATTATCGACCAGTGCTTGCGCATCGGCCAGTGTGTCCCCTATCTTCTCGGCCTCCACCTCTTTAAGCGCCTCGGCCGGATTATCAACAAGTGCCTTCGCATCGCCTCGTGCTTTTCCTAGTGTCTCCGCCTAAACCTCTGCAAGCGTGTCTGCCAGCAAGTCGAAAAGTGCGTGCGCACCGCCCAGTGAGTCGCCAAGTGTAACCGCCTCAACCTCTGCTAGAGTGTCAGCCAGCGTGTCGGCCAGTGCCTGCGCATCGCCCCGTATGTTGGCTATTGTCTGGGCCACCACCTTTGCTAGCGAGTCAGCCAGCGTGTCGATCATTGCTTGCGCATCGCCTTAAATGTTGCCTAGTGTGGCTGTCTCCACCTCAGCGAGCTAGTAAGTCAGACTGTCGACCAGTGCCTGTGCATGGCCTGCTGTGTCGACAATTGTCACCGCCTAGACCTCTGCAAGCGCGTCTTCCAGCGCGTCCTTTAGAGAGTGCGCATCGCCCACTGAGTAGGCAAGGGTCACCGTCTCCACCTCTGCTAGAGTGTCAGTTAGAGTTGCGTCCACTGCCTGCGCATCGCCCCGTGTATCGCCTACTGACTACGCCTGCACTTCTGAAATCGTGTCTGCAAGCGGTTCGTTCAGCGTGCGCATCGCACAGTGAGTCGCCAAGTGTAACCGCCTCCACCTGTGTTATAGTGTCAGCCAGAGTCTCGACCATTGCCTTCGCATCGCCCAGTGTGTCGCCAAGTGAAACCGCCTCCAACTCTGCTTGCGTTTGAACCAGCGTGTCGAAAAGTAACTTCGCATCGCCCCGTACCTTTCTTAGTGCCTCCGCCTCTACCGCTGGAAGCGTGTCTACCAGAGTGTCGACCAGTGCCTGCCCATCTCTTTGTGTGCTCCCTAGTGTCTCGGCCTCCAAGTCTTCAAGCGGGTCAGCCAGATTTTCGACCACTGCCTGCGCATTGCGCAGTGGGTCGCCAAGTGTCACCGCCGTAACCTCTGCAAGCGTATCTGCCAGCGCGTAGTTCAGTGCATGCGCATCGCCCAGTGAGTCGCCAAGTGTCACTGCCCTCCACTTCTGCGAGAGTGTCAGCAAGAGTGTCGACCATTGGCTGCACCTCGCCCAGTTTTTTGCCAAGTGAAACCGCCTCCACCTCTGCTTGCGTTTCAGTCACATTGTCGAGCAGTGCCCGTGCATCACTTCATGTCTCACGTAGTAACTCTGCCTCCATTGCTTCTAGCGAGTCAGCCAGGGGGTCGACCAGTTCCTGCGCATTTCCTGTGCGTCGCCTGTTGTCTCGGTCTCCACCTCTGCAAGCGTGTCTGCCAAGTGGATGTTCAGTGCGACTGCATTGCCCAGTGAGTCCCAAGTGTCACCGCCTCCACCACTGCTAGAGTGTCAGCAAGAGTGTCGATGAGTGCCTGTGCATAACTCCGTGTATCGCCTACTGACTACGCCTCCAACTCTGCTACCGTGTTAGCCAGCGTGTCGACCAGTTCCTGCCAATCGCCGCGTGCGTCGCCAAGTGTCTCGGCCTCCATCTCTGCAAGCGTGTCTGCCAACGAGCCGTTCAGTGCCTACGCATTGCCCAGTTATTCGCCAAGTGTCACTGCCTTCACCTCTGCTAGAGTGTCAGCAAGAGTGTCGACCAGTGCCTGCGCATCTCCTTGTGTGCCGACTAGTGTCTCGGCCTCCATCTCTGCAAGCCTGTCAGCCAGATTGTTGACCAGTGCCTGCGCATTGCGCAGTGGGTCGCCAAGTGTCCCCGCCTTCACCTCTGCTAGAGTTTCAGCCAAAGTGTCGACCAGTGCCTGCGCATTGCCCCGTGTATCGGCTACTGACTACGCCTTCACCTCACCAAGGGTATCAGCAAGCGGGTTGTTACGTGCGTGCGCATCGCCCAGTGAGTCGCCAAGGATCACCGCCTCCTCTTCTGCTAGAGTGTTAGCCAGAGTGTCGACCATTGCCTGCATATCCCCCCGTGTATCGCCTACTAACTACGCCTCCACCTCTGCAAGCGTGTCAGCCAGCGGGTCGTTCAGTGCTTGCGCATTGCCCAGTGAGTCGCCAAATGTCACCGCCTCCTCCTCTACTAGCGTGTCACCCTGAGTGTCGACTAGTGCTTGCGCATCGCCCAGTGTTTCCCCTATCTTCTCGGCTTCTACTCTGGAAGCGCTTAAGCCGGATTATCAATAAGTGCCTGCGCATAGCCCTGTGCTTCGCCTAGTGTCTCTGCCTGCACTTCTGCAAGCGTGACTGACAGGGCGTCGTTCAGTGAGAGCGCATTGCCCAGGGAGTAGCAAATGGTCACCGCCACCAGCTCTGCTGTCAGCCAGAGTCTCGACCATTGCATGCGCATCGCCCAGTGGCTCGCCAAGTGAAACCGCCTCCAACTCTGCTTGCGTTTGAGCCAGCGTGTCGGGACGTGCCTTGGCATCGCCTCGTGCTTTTCCTCGTGTCTCCGCGTCAACCTCTGCAAGCGTGTCTGCGAGCGGGTCTTTAAGTGCGTGCGCATCGCCCAGTGAGTCACCAAGTGTTACCGCCTCAATCTCTGCTAGAGTGTCAGCCAGCGGGTCGGCCAGTGCCTGCGCATCGCCCCGTATGTTGGCTATTGCTTGGGCCACCATTTGTGCTACCCAGTCAGCCAGCTTGTCGAACATTGACTGCGCATCGCCTCCGCTGTTGCCTAGTTTTGCCGTCTCCACCTCTGCTAGCTAGTAAGTCAGACTGTCGACCATTGCCTGCGCATGGCCTGCTGTGTCGCCAAGTGTCACTGCTTACACCTCTGCATGCGCGTCTGCCACCGCGTCGTTTAGAGAGTGCGCATCGTCTACTGAGTCGCCAAGGGTCACCGTCTCCACTTCTCCTAGAGTGTAAGCCAGAGTGTCGACCAGTGCCTGCGCATCGCCCCGTGTATCGCCTACTGACTACGCCTCCGCCTCTGCTAGGCTGTCAGCCATAGTGTCGACCAGTGCCTGCGAATTACTAATTGTGTCACCAAGTGTCACCACCTCCACCTCTGCTATCGTGTCAGCCAGACTGTCGACCAGTGCCTACGCATTACCAAGTGTTTCGCCAAGTGTCACCGCCTCCACCTCTGCGAGCGTGTCAGCCACCAGGTCGTTTAGTGCGTGCGCAACGCCCAGTGAGTCTCCACATGTCACCGCCTCCACTTCTTCTAGCGTGTCAGCCAGAGTGTCGAGCAGTGTTTGCGCATCGTCCCGTGTGTCGTCTGGTGTCTCGGCCTCCAACTCTGCAAGCGTGTAAGCCATATTATCGACCAGTGTTTACACATAACCCAGTGTGTCGCCTTTCGTCTCGGCCTCTACCTCCGCAAGCGCGTCAGCCCGATTATCAACCAGTGCCTGCGTATAGCTCCAAGCTTCGCCTACTGTCTCTGCCTCCACCGCTGCAAGCGTGTCTGCCAGAGTGTCGACCAGTGCCTGCGCATTGCCCAGTGGGTCGCAGAGTGTCACCGCCTTGACCTCTGCAAGCGTGTCTGCCAGCGCGTCGTTAGGTGCGTGCGCATCGCCCAGTGAGTCGCCAAGTGTCACTGCCCTCCACTTCTTCGAGAGTGTCAGCCAGAGTGTCGACCATTGCCTGCACCTCGCCCTGTTTGTCACCAAGTAAAACCGCCTCCACCTCTTCTTGCGTTTCAGCCAGTGTCGAGCAGTGCCCGCGCATCACTTTATGTGTCTTCTAGTAAACCAGCCTCTACCTCTTCTAGCGAGTCAGCCAGCGTGTCGACCAGTTCCTGCGCATCGTCCCGTGCTTCGCCTATTGTCTCTGCCTCCACCTCTGCAAGCGTGACTGCCGGCGCGTAGTTCAGTGAGTGCGCATTGCCCAGGTAGTCGCTAAGGGTCACCGCCACCAGCTCTGCTAGAGTGCTAGCCAGAGCCTCGACCATTGCCTGCGCATCGCCCAGTGTGTCGCCAAGCGAAACCGCCTCCAACTCTGCTTGCGTTTGAGCCAGCGTGTCGACAAGTACCTTTGCATCGCCTCGTGCTTTTGCTAGTGTCTCCGCCTGAACCGCTGCAAGCGTGTTTGCCTGCGGGTCGTTCAGTGCGTGCGCATCGCCCAGAGAGTCGCAAGTGTCACCGCCTTCACCTCTGCTAGAGTGTCAGCCAGAGTGTCGACCAGTGCCTGCGCATTACCAAGTGTGTCGCCAAGTGTCACCGCCTCCACCTCTGCAAGCGTGTCAGCCACCGGGTCGCTCAGTGCGTACGCAACGCTCAGTGAGTCTCCAAATGTCATCACCTTGACCTCTGCAAGCGTGTCTGCCAGCTCGTCGTTCAGTGCCTGCGCATCGCCCAGTGAGTCACCAAGTGTCACCGCCCTCCACTTCTGCAAGAGTGTCAGCCAGAGTTTAGACCATTGCCTCTAACTCGCCCAGCTTGTCGCCAAGTGAAACCACCTCCACCTCTGCTTGCGTTTCAGCCACAGGTTCGAGCAGTGCCCACGCATCACTCAATATGTCACCTAGTAACTCTGCCTCCACCTCTTCTAGCAAGTCAGCCAGCGTGTCGACCAGTCCCTGCGCATCGCCCCGTGTATCGCCTACTGACTACGCCTCCATCTCTGCTACCGTGTTAGTCTGCGTGTCGACCAGGTCCTGCGCATCGCCCCGTGCGTCGCGTGGTGTCTCGGCCTCCACCTCTTCAAGCGTGTCTGCCAGCGAGTCGTTCAGTGCGTGCGCATCGCCCAGTGAGTCGCCAAGTGTCACCGCCTTCACCTCTGCTGGAGTGTCAGCCAGAGTTTCGACTAGTGCCTGCGCATTTCCAAGTACGTCGCCAAGTGTCACCGCCTCAACCTCTGCGAGCGTGTCAGCCACCGGGTCGTTCATTGCGTGCGCAACGCCCAGTGCGTCTTGAAATGTCACCACCTCCACTTCTGCTAGCGTGTCAGCCAGAGTGTTTAGCAATGCTTGCGTATCGTCCCGTGTGTCTTCTGGTGTCACCGCCTCCAACTCTGCAAGCGTTTCTGACAGCGCGTCGCCCAGTGAGTCGCCAAGGGTCATCCGCCTCCATGTATTCTTGCGTTTCAGCCACAGTGTCGACCATTGCCTGCACCTCGCCCAGTAGCTCGCCAAGTGAAACCGCCTCCAACTCTGCTTGCGTTTGAGCCAGCGTGTCGGGAAGTGCCTGCGCATCGCCCTGTGCTTTTCCTCGTGTCTCCGCGTCAACCTCTGCAAGCTTGTCTGCGAGCGGGTCGTTAAATGCGTGCGCATCGCCCAGTGAGTCGCCAAGTGTGACCGCCTCAACCTCTGCTAGAGTGTCAGCCAGCGTGTCGGCCAATGCCTGCGCATCGCCCCGTATGTTGGCTATTGTCGGGGCCACCACTTTTGCTAGCCAGTCAGCCAGCGTGTCGAACATTGACTGCGCATCGCCTCCGCTGTTTCCTAGTGTGGCCGTCTCCACCTCTGCTAGCTAGTAAGTCAGACTGTCGACCTTTGCCTGCGCATGGCCTGCTGTGTCGCCAAGTGTCACTGCCTACCCCTCTGCGACCGCGTCTGCCAGCGCGTCGTTTGGAGCGTGCGCATCGCCCACTGAGTCGCCAAGGGTCACCATCTCCACCTCTGCTAGAGTGTCAATCAGAGTGTCGACAAGTGCCTGCGCATCACCCCGTATGTTGGCTATTGTCGGGGCCACCACTTTTGCTAGCCAGTCAGCCAGCGTGTCGAACATTGACTGCGCATCGCCTCCGCTGTTTCCTAGTGTGGCTGTCTCCACCTCTGCTTGGTAGTAAGTCACACTGTCGACCAGTGCCTGCGCATGGCCTGCTGTGTGGACAGTTGTCACCGCCTTCACCTCTGCAAGCGCGTCTGCGAGAGCGTCGTTTAGAGAGTGCGCATCGCCCACTGAATCGCCAAGGGTCACAGTCTCCACCTCTACTAGAGTGTCAGCCAGAGTGTCGACCAGTGCCTGCGCATCGGCCCGTGTATCGCCTACTGACTACGCCTCCACCTCTGCAAGCGTGTCAGCCAGCGGGTCGTTCCGTGCGTGCGCATCGCCCAAAGAGTCGCCAAATATCACCGCCTCCACCTCTGCTAGCGTGTCAGCCATAGTGTCGACCAGTGCCTTCGCATTACCAAGTGTGTCGCCAAATGTCACCACCTCCACCTCTGCTATCGTGTCAGCCAGACTATCGACCTGTGCCTGCGAACAACCAAGGGTGTTCCCAAGTATCATGGCCTCCACCTCTGCGAGCGTGTCAGCCACCGGGTCGTTCAGAGCATGCGCAACGCCCATTGAGTCTCCAGATGTCACCGCCTCCATCTCTTCTGGCATGTCAGCAAGAGTGTCGAGCAGTGTTTGCGTATCGTCCCATGTGTCGTCTGGTGTCTCGGCCTCCAACACTGCAAGCGTGTAAGCCAGAATATCGACCAGTGCCTGCACAACGCCCAGTGTGTCGTCTCCGCTTCAACCTCCGCAAGCGGGTCAGCCCGATTATCAACCAGTGCATGCGTATAGCCTCAAGCTTCGCGTAGTTTCTCTGCCTCCACCGCTGCAAGCGTGTCTGCCAGCGCGTCGTTCAGTGCGTGCGCATCGCCCAGTGAGTCACCAAGTGTCACCGCCCTCCACTTCTGCAAGAATGTCAGCAAGAGTTTAGACCATTGCCATTACCTCGCCCAGTTTGTCGAAAAGTGAAACCGCCTCCACCTCTGCTTGCGTTTCAGCCACAGTGTCGAGCAGTGCCCGCGCATCACTCCATGTGTCACCTAGTAACTCTGCCTCCACCTCTTCTAGCGAATCAGCCAGCATGTCGACCAGTTCCTGCGCATCGCCCCGTGCTTCGCCTATCGTCTCCGCCTCCACCTCTGCAAGCGTGACTGCCGGCGCGTTCTTCAGTGAGTGCACATTCTCCAGGTTGTCCCCAAGAGACACCGCCACCACTTCTGCTAAAGTCCCAGCCAGAGCCTCGACCATTGCCTGCGCATCGCCCAGTGTGTCGCCAAGTGAAACCGCCTCCAACTCTGCTTGCGTTTGAGCCAGCGTGTCGACAAGTACCTTTGCATCGCCCGTGCTTTTGCTAGTGTCTCCGCCTGAACCTCTGCAAGCGTGTCTGCCAGCAGGTCGATCAGTGCGTGCGTATCGCCTTGTGAGTCGCCAAGTGTCACCGCCTTCACCTCTGCTAGAGTGTCAGCCAGAGTTTCGACCAGTGAATGCGCATTTCCAAGTAAGTCGCCAAGTGTCACCGCCTCAACCTCTGCGAGCGTGTCAGCCACCGGGTCGTTCAGTGCGTGCGCAACGCCCAGTGTGTCTCGAAATGTCACCACCTCCACCTCTGCTAGCGTGTCAGCCAGAGTGTTTAGCAGTGCTTGCGCATCGTCCCGTGTGTCTTCTGGAGTCACCGCCTCCAACTCTACAAGCGTTTCTGAAAGCGCGTCGCCCAGTGAGTCGCCAAGGGTCATCCGCCTCTATGTATTCTTGCGTTTCAGCCACAGTGTCGACCAGTGCCTGCGCATCACCCCTTGTTTCACTTAGTGTCTCTTGCCTCGAACTCTTCTACCGAGTAAGCCAGCGTGTTGACCAGTGTCTGCGCATCTGCGCGTGCGTCCCCTGGTGTCTCGTTTTTCACCTCTGGAAGCGTGTGTGCGAGCTGTTTGTTCAGTGCGAGCACATCGTTCATTGAGTCGCCAAGTGTCACTGCCTCCACCTCTGCAAGAGTGTCAGACTGATTGTTGACCGGTGCCTGCGCATTGCGCAGTGGGTCGCCAAGTGTCACCACCTTCACCTCTGCTAGAGTGTCAGCCAGATTGTCGACCAGTGCCTGCGCATCGCCCCGTGTATCGCCTACTGACTACGCCTCCACCTCAGCAAGCGTGTCAGCCAGCGGGTCGTACCGTCCATCGCCCAGTGAGTCGACAAGGGTCACTGCCTCCTTTTCTGCTAGAGTGTCAGGCAGAGTGTCGACCAGTGCTTGCGCATCGCCCCGTGTGTCGTCTGGTGTCTCGGCCTCCAACTCTGCAAGCGTGTCACCCACATTATGGACCAGTGCCTGCGCATCGCCCAGTGTGTCCCCTATCTTCTCGGCCTCCACCTCTGCAAGCGCTTCAGCCGGATTTTTAACAAGTTCCTGCGCATAGCCCCGTGCTTCGCCTAGTGTCTCTGCCTCCACTTCTGCAAGCGTGACTGCCAGGGCGTCGTTCAATGAGTGCGCGTTGCCCAGTGAGTCGCCAAGGGTCACCGCCACCACCTCTGCTAGAGTGTCAGCCAGAGGCTCGACCATTGCCTGTGCATCGCCCAGTGTGTCGCCAAGTGAAACCGCCTCCAACTCTGCTTGCGTGTGAGCCAGCGTGTCAAGAAGTACCTTGGCATCGTCCCGTGCTTTTCCTCGTGTCTCCGCGTCAACCTCTGCAAGCGTGTCTGCGAGCGGGTCGTTAAGTGCGTGCGCATCGCCCAGTGAGTCGCCAAGTGTAACGGCCTCAACATCTGCTAGAGTGTCAGCCAGCCGGTGGGCCAGTGCCTGCGCATCGCCCCGTATGTTGGCTATTGTCTGGGCAACCATTTTTGCTAGCCAGTCAGCCAGCGTGTCGAACATTGACTGCGCATCGCCTCCGCTGTTGCCTAGTGTGGCCGTCTCCACCTCTGCTAGCTAGTAAGTCAGACTGTCGACCATTGCCTGCGCATGGCCTGCTGTGTCGCCAAGTGTCACTGCCTACAGCTCTGCAAGCGCGTCTGCCACCGCGTCGTTTAGAGAGTGCGCATCGTCTACTTAGTCGCCAAGGGTCACCGTCTCCACTTCTCCTAGAGTGTAAGCCAGAGTGTCGACCAGTGCCTGCGCATCGTCCCGTGTGTCGTCTGGTGTCTTGGCCTCCAACTCTGCAAGCGTGTAAGCCAGATTATCGACCAGTGTTTGCACATAACCCAGTGTGTCGCCTTTCGTCTCGGCCTCTACCTCCGCAAGCGCGTCATCCCGATTATCAACCAGTGCCTTCGTATAGCCCCAAGCTTCGCCTACTGTCTCTGCCTCCACCGCTGCAAGCGTGTCAGCCATAGTGTCGACCAGTGCCTGCGCATTACCAAGTGTGTCGCCAAGTGTCACCGCCTTCAACTCTGCAAGCGTGTGTGCCAGCGGGTCGTTTAGTGCGTGCGCATCAACCAGTAAGTCACCAAGTGTCACTTCCTCCAACTCTGCTAGAGTGTCAATCATTGTCTGCGCATCACCCAGTGTGTCGCCAAGAAAATCCGCCTCTACCTATGCTTGCGTTTTAGCCTCAGTGTCGACTAGTTCCTGCGCATCACCCCTTGTGTCACCTAGTGTCTCCTGCCTCGACCTCTTCAAGCTAGTCACCCAGCGTGTCGACCAGTGCCTGCGCATCGCCCCGTGCGTCGCCTGGTGTTTCTGCCGTCACCTCTAAGAGCGTGTCCGCAAATGTGTCGACCAGTGCCTGTGCATCGACCCGTACTTCGCCTAGTATCTCCGCCTCCACCTCTGCAAACGTGTCTGCCAGCGCGTCGTTTAGAGAGTACGCATCGCCCAGTGAGTCGCCAAGTGTCAGCCAGAGAGTCGACAAGTGCCTCCGCATCGCCCTCTGTATCGCCTACTGACTACGCCTCCATCTCTTCCAGCGTGTCAGCCAGCGGGTCGTTCAGTGCGTGCGCATCGCCCAGTGTGTCGCCAAATGTCACCATTTCCACCTCTGCTAGCGTGTCAGCGAGAGTGTCGACCAGTGCCTGCGCATCGCCCCCTGTGTCGACTGTTGTCTTGGCCTCCACCTCTGCAAGCATGTCTGCAAGAGTGTCGACAAGTACCTGCACATTGCCCACTGTGTCGTTAAGTTTTACCGCTTTTACCTCTGCAAGCGTGACTGCCAACGCGTCGTTCAGTGAGAGCGCATTGCCCAGTGAGTCGCCAAGAATCACCGCCATCACCTCTGTTAGAGTGTCAGCCAGAGTGTCGACCATTGCGTGCGCATCGCCCAGTGTGTCGCCAAGTAAAACCGCCTCCACCTCTTGTTGCGTTTGAGCCAGCGTGTCGACCAGTGCCTTCGCATCGCCCCGTGCTTTGCCTAGTGTCTCCGCCTCCACTTCTGAAAGCGTTTTTTGCAAGCGGGTCGTTAAGTGCGTGCGCATCGCACAGTAAGTCGCCAAGTGTAACCGCCTCCACCTTTGCTAGAGTGTCAGCCAGCTTGTCGACCAGTGCCTGCGCATCTCCCCGTATGTTGGCTAGTGTCTCGGCCTCCACCTATGCTTGCGAGTCAGCCAGCGTGTCCATCATTGCCTGCGCATTGCTCAGTGTGTCGCCAAATGTCACGGCCTCCACCTCTGCTAACGTGTCAGCCAAAGTGTCAAGCAGTGCTTGGGCATCGTCCCGTGTGTCGTCTGGTGTCCCTGCCTTCACCTCTGCAAGCGTGTCTGCCAGCGCGTCGTTCAGTGAGTGCGCATCGCCAAGTGAGTCGTCAAAAGTCATCCGCCTCCATCCATTCTTGCGTTTCAGCCACAATGTCGACCAGTGCCTGCGCATCACCCCTTGTGTTACCTAGTGTCTCTTTCCTCGAACTCTTCAAGCGAGTCAGCCAGCGTGTTGACCAGGGCCTGCGCATCTGCCCGTGCGTCCCCTGGTGTCTCGGCCTCCACCTCTGGAAGCGTGTCTGCTAGCTGTTCGTTCAGTGCGAGCACATCGCCCAGTGAGTCGCCAAGTGTCACTGCCTCCGCCTCTGCTTGAGTGTAAGCAAGATCGTCGACGAGTGCCTGCGCATCGCCCCGTGTGTTCCCTAGTATCTCAGCCTCCACCTTTGCTAGCGAGTAAGCAAGCGTGTCGAACAGTGCCTGCGCATTGCCCAGGCAGTCGCAAAGTGTCACTGCCTCCAACTCTGCAAGCGTGTCAGCCAGCGGGTCGTTCAGTTCCTGCGCATTGCCCACTGTTTCGTGAAGTGTCACGGCCTCCACCACTGCTAGCGTGTCAGGCAGTGTGTCGACTTCTGCCTTCGCATCGCCCCGTGTGCAGCCTAGTGTCTTGGCATCTACCTCTGCAAGCGTGTCAGCCAGAGAGTCGACCAGTGCCTGCCCATTGTCCAGGGTGTCGCAGAGTGTCACCGCCTCCACCTCTGCAAGCGTGACTGCCAGCGCGTCGTTCAGTCAGTGCGCATTGCCCAAGGAGTCGCCAAGGGTCACCGCCTCTACCTCTGCTAGAGTGTCAGCCAGAGTCTCGACCATTGCCTGCGCATCGCCCAGTGTGTCGCCAAGTGAAACCGCCTCCAACTCTGCTTCCGTTTGAGCCAGCGTGTCGACAAGTGCCTTCTCATCGCCTCGTGCTTTTCCTAGTGTCTCTGCCTCCACCTTTGCAAGCGTGTCTGCCAGCGGGTCGTTCAGTGCGGGCGCATCGCCCAGTAAGTCGCCAAGTGAAACCGCCTCCATCTATGCTTGCGTTTCAGCCACAGTGTCGACTAGTTCCTGCGCATTACCCCTTGTGTCACCTAGTGTCTCTTGCCTCGACTTCTTCAAGCGAGTCAGCCAGCGTGTCGATAAGTGCCTTCGTATCGCCCCGTGCTTTTCCTAGTGTCTACCCCTCAACCTTTGCAAGCGTGTCTGCAGGCAGGTCGTTAAGTGCGTGCGCATCGCCCAGTGAGTCGCGAAGTGTAACCGACTCAACCTCTGCTAGAGTGTCAGCCAGCGTGTCGGCCAGTGCCTGCGCATCGCCCCGTATGTTGGCTATTGTCTGGGCCACCACGTTTAATAGCGAGTAAGTCAGCGTGTCGATCATTGCCTGCGCATCGCCTCCTGTGTTTCCTTGTGTGGCTGTCTCCACCTCTGCTAGCTAGTAAGTTAGACTTTTGACCAGTGCCTGCGCATGTTCTGCTGTCTCGCCAAGTGTCACCACTTACACCTCTGGAAGCGCGTCTGCCAGCGCGTCGTTTAGAGAGTGCGCATCCCCCAGTGAGTCGCCAAGGGTCACCGTCTCCATCTCTGCTATAGTGTCAGCCAGAGTGTCGACCAGTACCTTCGCAACGCCCCTTGAATCGCCTACTGACTTCTTCTCCAGCTCTGCTTGCGTTTGAGCCAGCGTGTCGACAACTGCCTTCGCTTCGCCCCGTGCTTTTCCTAGTGTCTCCGCCTCAACCTCTGCAAGCGTGTCTGCCAGCGGGTCGTAAAGTGCGTGCGCATCGCCCAGTGAGTCGCCAGGTGTAACCACCTAAACCTCTCCTAGAGGATCAGCCAGCGTGTCGGCCAGTGACTGCGCATCGTTTTGTATGTTGACTATTGTCTGGGCCACGACCTTTGCTAGCGAGTCAGCCAGCGTGTCGATCATTGCCTGCGAATTGCCCAGTGCGTCGCCAAGTGAAACCGCCTCCGCCTATGCTTGCGTTTCAGCCAGCGTTTCGACCAGTGCCTGCGCATCGCCCCGTGTGTCGCCTGGTGCTTCGGACCTCACCTCTGAAAGCGTGTCAGCCAGTGTGTCGAACAGTGCCTTCGCATCGACCCGTACTTCGCCTAGTATCTCCGCCTCCACCTCTTCAAGCGTGTCTGCCAGCGCGTCGTTCAGTGAGTGCGCATCGCCCACTGAGTCGCCAAGGGTCATCCGCTTCCATGTATTCTTGCGTTTCAGCCACAGTGTCGACCAGTGCCTGCGAATCACCCCTTGTGTCACCTAGTGTCTCTTGACTCGAACTCTTCTACCGAGTCAGCCAGCGTGTCGACCAGTGCCTGCGCATCGGCGCGTGCGTCCCCTGGTGTCTCGGCCTCTACCTCTGGAAGCGTGTCTGCCAGCTGTTTGTTCAGTGCGAGCACATCGTTCATTGAGTCGCCAAGTGTCACTGCCTCCAGCTCTGCTTGTGTGTCAGCCACAGTGTCGACGAGTGCCTGCGCATCGCCTCGTGTGTTCGCTAGTGTCTCAGCCTCAACCTTTGCTAGCGAGTCAGCCAGCGTGTCGGCCAGTGCCTGCGCATCGCCCCGTATGTTGGCTATTGTCTGGGTCACCGCCTTTGCTAGCGAGTGAGCCAATGTGTCGATCATTGCGTGCGCATCGCATCCGGTGTTGCCTAGTGTGGCTGTCTCCACCTCTGCTAGCCAGTAAGTCAGACTATCGACCAGTGCCTGCGCATGGACTACTGCGTCGCCAAGTGTCACCGCCTACACCTCTGCAGGCGCGTCTGCCAGCGCGTCGTTTAGCGAGTGCGCATCGCCCACTGAGTCGCCAAGGGTCACCGTCTCCGCCTCTGCTAGAGTGTCAGTTAGAGTGTCGATCAGTGCCTACGCATCACCCCGTGTATCGCCTACTGACGACGCCTCCACCTCTGCAAGGGTGTCAGCCAGCGGGTCGTTCAGTGCGTGCGCATCGTTCAGTGAGTCGACAAATATCACCGCCAACACCTCTGCTAGAGTGTCAGCCAGAGTCTCGAGCATTGCCTGCGCATCGCCCAGTGTGTATCCAAGTGAATCCGCCTCCAACTCTGCTTGCGTTTGAGCCAGCGTCTAGACAAGTGCCTTCACATTGCTCCGTGTTTTTCCTAGTGTCTCCGCCTCAACCTATGCAAGCGTGTCTGCCAGCGAGTCGTTACGTACGTGCAGATCGCCCAGTGAGTGGCCGTCCAGTGAGTCGCCATGTGTAACTGCCTCAACCTCTGCAAGAGTGTCAGCCAGCGTGTCGGCCAGTACCTGCACATTGCTTCCGGTGTTACCTAGTGTGGCTGTCTCCACCTCTGCTAGCTAGTAAGTCAGACTGTCGACCAGTGCCTGCGCATGGCCGCCTGTGTCGCAGAGTGTCACCGCCTACACCTCTGCAAGCGCGTCTGCCAGCACGTCGTTTAGATAGTGCGCATCGCCCACTGAGTCGCCAAGGGTCACCGTCTAAACCTCTGCTAGAGTGTCAGCCAGAGTGTCGACCAGTGGCTGCGCATTGCCCAGTGGGTCGCTAAGTGTCACCGCCTTCACCTCTTCAAGCGTGTCTGCCAACACGTCGTTCAGTGCGTGCGCATCGCCCAGTGAGTCGCCAAGTGTCACCGCCCTTCACCCCTGCAAGCGTGTCAGCCAGAATCCCGACCATTGCCTGCGCATCGCCAAATGTGTCTCCAAGTGAAACCGCCTCCAACTCTGCTTGCGTTTGAGCCAGCGTGTCGACAAGTGCCTTCGCATCGCCCCGTGCTTTTCCTAGTGTCTCCTCCTCAACCTCTGCAAGTGTGTCTGCCAGCGGGTCGTTAAGTGCGTGCGCATCGCCAGTGAGTCGCCAAGTGCCACCGCTCTTCACTTCTGCAAGAGTGTCAGCCAGAGTCTCGACCATTGGCTGCGCATCGCCAAGTTTCTCGCCAAGTGAAACCGCCTTTAACTCTGCTTGAGTTTGAGCCAGCGCGTCGACCAGTTCCTGCGTATCGCCCCGTGCGTCGCCTGTTGTCTCGGCCTCCACCTCTGCAATCGTTTCAGCCAGATTGTCGACCAGTGCCTCCGCATTGTCCAGTGGGTCGCCAAGTTTAACCACCTCTGAAAGCGTGTCAGCCAGCGCCTCGTTCAGTGCGTGCGAATCGCCCAGTGAGTCGCCAAGTGTCACCGCCCTCCACTTCTGCTAGAGTGTCAGCCAGAGTGTCGACCACTGCATGCACCTCGCACAGTTTGTCGCCAAGTGACACCGCCTCCACCTCTGCTTGCGTTTCAGCCACAGTGTAGAGCGGTGCCCGCGCATCACTCCATATGTTACCTAGTAAATCTGCCTTCATCTCTTCTAGCAGGTCAGTCAGCGCGTCAACCAGTTCCTGTGCATCGACCCGTGCGTCGCCTATTGTCTCGGCCTCCACCTCTGCAAGCGTGTCTGCCAGCTGGTTGTTCAGTGCGATCGCATCGCTAAGTGAGTTGCCAAGTGTCACCGCCTCCACCTCTGCTAGAGTGTCAGCAAGAGTGTCGATGAGTGACTGCGCATCGCCCCGTTTATCGCCTACTGAGTACGCCTCCACCTCTGCTACCGTGTTTGCCAGCGTGTCGACCAAATCCTGCGCATCGCCCCGTGCGTGGTCTGGTGTCTCGGCCTCCACCTCTGCAAGCGTGTCTGCCAGCGAGTCGTTCAGTGCGTCCGCATCGCCCAGTGAGTCGCCAAGTGTCACCGCCTTCACCTCTTCTAGAGTGTTAACCAGAGTGTCGACCAGTGCTTGCGCATCGTCCCGTGTGTCATCTGGTATCACCGCCTCCACCTCTGCAAGCGTGTTAGCCAGCGGGTCGTTCAGTGCGTGCGCATCGCCCAGTTATTCGCCAAATATCACCGCCTCCACCTCTGCTAGCGTGTCAGCCATAGTGTCGACCAGTGCGTGCGCATTACCAAGTGTGTCGCCAAGTGTCACCGCCTTCAACTCTGCAAGCGTGTGTGCCAGCGGGTCGTTTAGTGCGTGCGCATCAACCAGTAAGTCACCAAGTGTCACTTCCTCCAACTCTGCTAGAGTGTCAAGCATTGGCTGCGCATCGCCCAGTGTGTCGCCAAGAAAATCCGCCTCTACCTATGCTTGCGTTTTAGCCTCAGTGTCGACTAGTTCCTGCGCATCACCCCTTGTGTCACCTAGTGTCTCCTGCCTCGACCTCTTCAAGCTAGTCACCCAGCGTGTCGACCAGTGCCTGCGCATCGCCCCGTGCGTCGCCTGGTGTTTCTGCCGTCACCTCTAAAAGCGTGTCAGCAAATGTGTCGACCAGTGCCTGTGCATCGACCCGTACCTCGCCTAGTATTTCCGCCTCCACCTCTGCAAACGTGTCTGCCAGCGCGTCGTTTAGAGTACGCATCGCCCAGTGAGTCGCCAAGTGTCACCGCCTCCAACTATGCTAGTGTCAGCCAGAGTGTCGACAAGTGCCTCCGCATCGCCCTCTGTATCGCCTACTGACTACGCCTCCATCTCTGCCAAAGTGTCAGCCAGCGGGTCGTTCAGTGCGTGCGCATCGCCCAGTGTGTTGCCAAATGTCACCATTTCCACCTCTGCTAGCGTGTCAGCGAGAGTGTCGACCATTGCCTGCGCATCGCCCAGTGTGTTGCCAAGTAAAACCTCCTCAACCTCTGCTTGCGTCTTAGCCACAGTGTCGAGCAGTGCCCGCGCATCACCCATTGTTTCACCTAGTGTCTCAACCTCCACCTCTTCTAGCGAGTAAGCCAGCGTGTCGACCAGTTCCTGCGCATAGCCCCGTACGTCGCATGGTGTCTCGGCCTTAACCTCTGGAAGTGTGTCTGCAAGCTGGTCGTTCACTGCGAGCGCATCGCCCAGTGAGTCGCCAACTGTCACCGCCTTTACCTCTGCTAGAGTGTCAGCCAGATTGTCGACGAGTGCCTGCGCATCGCCCCGTGTATCGCCTACTGCATACGCCCCTACCTCTGCTACCGTGTTAGCCAGCGGGTCGACCAGTGCCTGCGCATCGCCCCGTGTGTCGACTGTTGTCTCGGCCTCCACCTCTGCAAGCATGTCTGCAAGAGTGTCGACAAGTACCTGCACATTGCCCACTGTGTCGTTAAGTTTTACCGCTTTTACCTCTGCAAGCGTGACTGCCAACGCGTCGTTCAGTGAGAGCGCATTGCCCAGTGAGTCGCCAAGAATCACCGCCATCACCTCTGTTAGAGTGTCAGCCAGAGTGTCGACCATTGCGTGCGCATCGCCCAGTGTGTCGCCAAGTAAAACCGCCTCCACCTCTTGTTGCGTTTGAGCCAGCGTGTCGACCAGTGCCTTCGCATCGCCCCGTGCTTTGCCTAGTGTCTCCGCCTCCACTTCTGAAAGCGTGTCTGCAAGCGGGTCGTTAAGTGCGTGCGCATCGCACAGTAAGTCGCCAAGTGTAACCGCCTCCACCTTTGCTAGAGTGTCAGCCAGCGTGTCGACCAGTGCCTACGCATCTTCCCGTATGTTGGCTAGTGTCTCGGCCTCCACCTATGCTTACGAGTCAGCCAGCGTGTCCATCATTGCCTGCGCATTGCTCAGTGTGTCGCCAAATGTCACGGCCTCCACCTCTGCTAACGTGTCAGCCAAATTATCGACCAGTGCCTGCGCATCGCCCAGTGTGTCGCCTATCGTCTTGGCCTCCACGTCTGTATGCGCGAAAGCCAGATTGTCGTCCAGTGCCTGCGCAGAGCCCCATGCTTCGCCTAGTGTCTCAACCTCCACCGCTGAGAGCGTGTCTGCCAAAGAGTCGACCAGTGACTGTGCCTCGCCTCCTGTGTTGCCTAGTGTGACTGCCTCTACCTCTTCTAACGTGTCATCCAGAGTGTCGACCAGTGCCTGCGCATCTCCACGTGTGCCGCCTAGTGTCTCGGCCTCTACCTTCACAAGCGTGTCAGCCAGATTTTCGACCTGTGACTGCGCATTGCCCAGTGGGTCACCAAGTGTCACTGGCTTCACCTCTGCAAGCGTGTCTGCCAGCGCCTCGTTAGGTGCGTGCGCATCGCCCAGTGAGTCGCAAAGTGTTACCGCCCTCCACTTCTGCGAGAGTGTCAGCCAAAGTGTCGACCATTGTCTGCACCTCGCACAGTTTGTCGCCAAGTGAAACCGTCTCCACCTCTGCTTGCGTTTCAGCCACAGTGTCGAGCAGTCCCCGCGCATCACTTGTTGTGTCACCTAGTAACTATGCCTCCACCTCTTCTAAAGAGTCAGCCAGCGTGTAGACCACTTCCTGCGCATCGCCCCGTGCGTCGCCTGTTGTCTCGCCCTCCACCTCTGGAAGCGTGTCTGCCAGCTGGTTGTACAGAGCGATCGCATCGCCCACTGAGTCGGCAAGTATCACCGCCTCCACCTCTGCTAGAGTGTCAGCCAGAGTGTCGATGAGTGCCTGCGCATCGCCCAGTGTATCGCCTACTGACTACGCCTCCACCTCTGCGACCGTGTTAGCCAGTGTGTCGACCAGTTGCTGCGTATTACCAAGTGTGTCGCCAAGTGTCACCGCCTCAACCTCTGCGAGCGTGTCAGGAACCGGCTCGTTCAGTGCGTGCGCAACGCCCAGTGAGTCTCCAAATGTCACCACCTCCACCTCTCCTAGCGTGTCAGCAAGAGTGTCAAGCAGTGCTTGGGCATCGTCCCATGTGTCGTCTGGTGTCCCTGCCTCCACCTCTGCAAGCGTGTCTGCCAGCGCGTCGTTCAGTGAGTGCGCATCGCCAAGTGAGTCGCCAAAAGTCATCCGCCTTTATCTATTCTTGCGTTTCAGCCACAATGTCGACCAGTGCCTGCGCATCACCCCTTGTGTTACCTAGTGTCTCTTTCCTCGAACTCTTCAAGCGAGTCAGCCAGCGTGTTGACCAGGGCCTGCGCATCTGCCCGTGCGTCCCCTGGTGTCTCGGCCTTCACCTCTGGAAGCGTGTCTGCCAGCTGTTCGTTCAGTGCGAGCACATCGCCCAGTGAGTCGCCAAGTGTCACTGCCTCCGCCTCTGCTTGAGTGTAAGCAAGATCGTCGACGAGTGCCTGCGCATCGCCCCGTGTGTTCCCTAGTATCTCAGTCTCCACCTTTGCTAGCGAGTAAGCAAGCGTGTCGAACAGTGCCTGCGCATTGCCCAGGCAGTCGCAAAGTGCCACTGCCTCCAACTCTGCAAGCGTGTCAGCCAGCGGGTCGTTCAGTTCCTGCGCATTGCCCACTGTTTCGTGAAGTGTCACGGCCTCCACCACTGCTAGCGTGTCAGCCAGTGTGTCGACTTCTGCCTGCGCATCGCCCCGTGTGCAGCCTAGTGTCTCCGCATCTACCTCTGCAAGCGTGTCAGCCAGAGTGTCGACCAGTGCCTGCCCATTGTCCAGGGTGTCGCAGAGTGTCACCGCCTCCACCTCTGCAAGCGTGACTGCCAGCGCGTCGTTCAGTCAGTGCGCATTGCCCAAGAAGTCGCCAAGGGTCACCGCCTCTACCTCTGCTAGAGTGTCAGCCAGAGTCTCGACCATTGCCTGCGCATCGCCCAGTGTGTCGCCAAGTGAAACCGCCTCCAACTCTGCTTCCGTTTGAGCCAGCGTGTCGACAAGTGCCTTCTCATCGCCTCGTGCTTTTCCTAGTGTCTCTGCCTCCACCTTTGCAAGCGTGTCTGCCAGCGGGTCGTTCAGTGCGGGCGCATCGCCCAGTAAGTCACCAAGTGAAACCGCCTCCATCTATGCTTGCGTTTCAGCCACAGTGTCGACTAGTTCCTGCGCATTACCCCTTGTGTCACCTAGTGTCTCTTGCCTCGACTTATTCAAGCGAGTCAGCCAGCGTGTCGATAAGTGCCTTCGTATCGCCCCGTGCTTTTCCTAACGTCTACCCCTCAACCTTTGCAAGCGTGTCTGCAGGCAGGTCGTTAAGTGCGTGCGCATCGCCCAGTGAGTCGCGAAGTGTAACCGACTCAACCTCTGCTAGAGTGTCAGCCAGCGTGTCGGCCAGTGCCTGTGCATCGCCCCGTATGTTGGCTATTGTCTGGGCCACCACGTTTGCTAGCGAGTAAGTCAGCGTGTCGATCATTGCCTGCGCATCGCCTCCTGTGTTTCCTTGTGTGGCTGTCTCCACCTCTGCTAGCTAGTAAGTTAGACTTTTGACCAGTGCCTGCGCATGTTCTGCTGTGTCGCCAAGTGTCACCACTTACACCTCTGGAAGCGCGTCTGCCAGCGCGTCGTTTAGAGAGTGCGCATCGCCCACTGAGTCGCCAAGGGTCACCGTCTCCATCTCTGCTATAGTGTCAGCCAGAGTGTCGACCAGTACCTTCGCAACGCCCCTTGAATCGCCTACTGACTTCTTCTCCAGCTCTGCTTGCGTTTGAGCCAGCGTGTCGACAACTGCCTTCGCTTCGCCCCGTGCTTTTCCTAGTGTCTCCGCCTCAACCTCTGCAAGCGTGTCTGCCACCGGGTCGTTAAGTGCGTGCGCATCGCCCAGTAAGTCGCCAAGTGTAACCACCTAAACCTCTGCTAGAGGGTCAGCCAGCGTGTCGGCCAGTGCCTGTGCATCGCCCCGTATGTTGGCTATTGTCTGGGCCACCACGTTTGCTAGCGAGTAAGTCAGCGTGTCGATCATTGCCTGCGCATCGCCTCCTGTGTTTCCTTGTGTGGCTGTCTCCACCTCTGCTAGCTAGTAAGTTAGACTTTTGACCAGTGCCTGCGCATGTTCTGCTGTGTCGCCAAGTGTCACCACTTACACCTCTGGAAGCGCGTCTGCCAGCGCGTCGTTTAGAGAGTGCGCATCGCCCACTGAGTCGCCAAGGGTCACCGTCTCCATCTCTGCTATAGTGTCAGCCAGAGTGTCGACCAGTACCTTCGCAACGCCCCTTGAATCGCCTACTGACTTCTTCTCCAGCTCTGCTTGCGTTTGAGCCAGCGTGTCGACAACTGCCTTCGCTTCGCCCCGTGCTTTTCCTAGTGTCTCCGCCTCAACCTCTGCAAGCGTGTCTGCCACCGGGTCGTTAAGTGCGTGCGCATCGCCCAGTAAGTCGCCAAGTGTAACCACCTAAACCTCTGCTAGAGGGTCAGCCAGCGTGTCGGCCAGTGACTGCGCATCGTTTTGTATGTTGACTATTGTCTGGGCCACGACCTTTGCTAGCGAGTCAGCCAGCGTGTCGATCATTGCCTGCGAATTGCCCAGTGCGTCGCCAAGTGAAACCGCCTCCGCCTATGCTTGCGTTTCAGCCAGCGTTTCGACCAGTGCCTGCGCATCGCCCCGTGTGTCGCCTGGTGCTTCGGACCTCACCTCTGAAAGCGTGTCAGCCAGTGTGTCGAACAGTGCCTTCGCATCGACCCGTACTTCGCCTAGTATCTCCGCCTCCACCTCTTCAAGCGTGTCTGCCAGCGCGTCGTTCAGTGAGTGCGCATCGCCCACTGAGTCGCCAAGGGTCATCCGCTTCCATGTATTCTTGCGTTTCAGCCACAGTGTCGACCAGTGCCTGCGAATCACCCCTTGTGTCACCTAGTGTCTCTTGACTCGAACTCTTCTACCGAGTCAGCCAGCGTGTCGACCAGTGCCTGCGCATCGGCGCGTGCGTCCCCTGGTGTCTCGGCCTCTACCTCTGGAAGCGTGTCTGCCAGCTGTTTGTTCAGTGCGAGCACATCGTTCATTGAGTCGCCAAGTGTCACTGCCTCCAGCTCTGCTTGTGTGTCAGCCACAGTGTCGACGAGTGCCTGCGCATCGCCTCGTGTGTTCGTTAGTGTCTCAGCCTCAACCTTTGCTAGCGAGTCAGCCAGCGTGTCGGCCAGTGCCTGCGCATCGCCCCGTATGTTGGCTATTGTCTCCGCCTCTACCGCTGGAAGCGTGTCTACCAGAGTGTCGACCAGTGCCTGCGCATCGCCAACTGTGTTGACTAGTTTTTCTGCCTCAACCTCTGCTAGCTAGTAAGTTAGACTTTTGACCAGTGCCTGCGCATGTTCTGCTGTGTCGCCAAGTGTCACCACTTACACCTCTGGAAGCGCGTCTGCCAGCGCGTCGTTTAGAGAGTGCGCATCGCCCACTGAGTCGCCAATGGTCACCGTCTCCACCTCTGCTAGAGTGTCAGCCAGAGTGTCGACCAGTGCCTGCGCATCGCCCCGCGTATCGCCTGCTGACTACGCCTCCACCTCTGCAAGCGTGTCGTTCAGTGTGTGCGCAACGCCCAGTGAGTCGCCAAGTGGAACCGCCTCAACCTCTGCTAGAGTGTCAGCCAGCGTGTCGGCCAGTGCCTGCACATCGCCCCGTATGTTGGCTATTGTCTGGGCCACCACCTTTGCTAGCGAGTCAGCCAGCGTGTCGATCAGTGGTCACGCTGGCCTGGTCGCAGGCAATGTTCGACACTCTGGCTGACACGCTAGCAGAGGTGGAGGCCAAGAGACTAGGTGACACATTGGGCGATTTGCAGGTACTTGTCGACATTCTGGCCGACACGCTTGCAGATGTGGAGGCGGTGACACTTCGCGACACACTGGAAGATGCGCAGGCTGTGGTCGACACTCTGGCTGAGGTTACAAGCTAGCAGAGGTAGAGGCCGGGCCACTAGGCGACACACAGGCAGTGCGCAGGCACTAATTGACAATCGGGCTGACACGCGTGCAGAGATGAAGACCGAGACACTAGGCGACACACCAGTCGAGGCGCAGGCACTGGTTGATACTCTGGCTGATACGCTAGACGAGGAGGAGGCGGTGACCCTTGGGGACGCACGGGAAGATGCCCAGGCACTACTCGACACGCTGGCAAAATCGTTAGCAGAGATGGAGGCTGCGACACTAGGGGATGACACTGGGCGATGCGCAGGCCTGGTCAACACGCTGGGAGACTAGCTAGCAGAGGAGTAGACCGAGATAGTAGGCGATACACGGGACCATGCGCCCCTACTGGACGACACTATGGCTGACACGCTTGCAAAGGTGGAGGCGGTTACACTTGTCGACACACTGGGCAATGCGCACGCGCTGGTCGACACGCTTGCTGACTCAATAGCAGAGGTGAAGGCAGACACACTAGGCAACACAGGATTTGACGCGCAGGCACTGGTCGACACTGGCTGACACGCTAGCAGATGTGGAGGCCAAAACACTAGCGAACATACGGGGCGATGCGCAGGCACTGGTCGCCAAGCTGGCTGACATGGTGGCAGAGGAGGCCCACACTGGGCGATGCGCATGTAATGGTCGACACTCTGGCTGACACGCTAGCAGAGGTGGAGGTGCTGACACTTGGCTACCCACCGGGATGTGCGCACGCACTCAACGACCCGCTGGCTTAAACTCTAGCAGAGGTGGAGGCGGTGACCCTTGTCGAATCACTCTGCGACTCGCACTCGCTGAACGACGCGCTGGCACACACGCTTGAAGAGGTGGAGGCGGAGACACTAGGCGAAGCACTGGGCTATGCGCAGGCACTGGTCGATAATGTGGCTGACGCGCTTGCAGAGGTCGAGGTCGAGACGATAGGCGAGACTCTAGCCGATGCGCAGGCACTGGTCGACAATCTGGCTGACACTCTAGCAGAGGTTTAGGCGGTGACACTTGGCGACTCACCGGGCGATTCGCTCGCACTGAACGACGCGCTGGGAGACACGCCCTTAGAATTGGAGGCGCTGAGACTTGGCGACACACTGGGCGAGGCGCACGCACTCGTCGACACTCTGGCTGACACGCTAGCAGAGGTGAAGGCGGTGACATTTGGCGAAACAGTGGGCAATAAGCAGGCACTGTTCGACACGCTTGCTGACTCGCTAGCAGAGGTGGAGGCAGACACACTAGGCAACACAGGAGGCGATGCGAAGGCACTGGTCGACACTCTGGCTGACACGCTTGCAGAAGTGGTGTCCGAGACACTACGCGAAGCACGGGGCTATGCGTAGGTACTCGTCGATAATCTGGCTGACGCGCTTGCAGAGTTGGAGGCCGAAAAGACAGGTGAAACACTGTGCGATGCGCAGGCACTGGTCGACAAACTGGCGGACACGCTTACAGAAGTGGAGGCGGAGACACTAGGCGAAGCACGAGGGAATGCGCAGGCACTGGACGATAATCTGGCTGTCGCGCTTGCAGAGGTGGAGGCCGAGACGATAGGCGACACACTGGGCGATTCGCAGGCACTGGTCGATAATATGGCTGCCTCGCCTTCAGAATTGGAGGACGAGACATCAGACTACACAAAGGGCGATGCGCAAGCACTAGTCGACACCGTGGTTGACACGCTAGCAGAGGTGGAAGTGGTGACACCTGGTGACTCACTGGCATATGCGCACGCACTGAACGACCCGCTGGCTGACACGCTTGCAGAGATGGAGGGGGTTACACTTTGCAACACACTGAGCAATGCGCAGGAAATGTTCGACACGCTGGCTGACATGGTTTGCAGAGGTGGGGCCGTAGTCAGTAGGCGACACTGGGGGATGCGCAGGCAATGATCGACCCTCTGGCTGACACTCTAGCAGTGGTGGAGGCGGTTCCACTTGGCGAATCACTGGGCTATGCGCACTCACTAAACGACGCGCTGGCAGACACGCGTGAAGAGGTGGAGGCAATGACACTTTGCAACACACTGAGGGATGCGAAGGCCCTGGTGTACACTCTGACGGATAGGCTTGCAGAGGTTGAAGCCCACACACTTGACGACACACTGGGGAATGCGCAGGCACTGGTCGACAATCTGGCTGACACGCTTGCAGTAGTGGAGGCCGAAACACTAGGCTGCACACGGGGTGATGCGCAGGCCCAGTTCGACACACTGGTTGACACTCTCGCAGAGGTGGAGGTTGTGAAACTTCGCGACTCCCTGGGCAATGCGCACGCACCGAACGACCCGCTGGCAGACACGCTTGCAGAGGTGGCGTCCGAGACGTTAGGCGGCACACGGAGAAATGCGCAGGCACTGTTAGACACTCTGGCTGACACGGTAGCAGAGGTGGAGGTGGTACAAATTGGCGACTCACTAGGTGATACGCACGCACTAAACGATACGCTGGCTGACACGCTTGCAGAGGTGGAGGCGTAGTAAGTAGGCGATACAGGGGGTATGCCCAGACACTCGTCGACACTCTGGCTGACGCTGTAGCAAAGGAGGAGGTGGTGACACTTGGCGACTCACGGAGCGATGCGCACGCACTGAACGGTCACGCTGGCTTACAATCTTGCAGAGGTGGAGGCGTATTAAGAAGGCGATACAGGGGGCGATGCCCAGGCACTCTTCAACACTCTGGCTGACACTCTAGCACAGGTGGAGGTGGCGACACTTGGCGACTCACTGGGCGATGCGCACGCAGTGAACGACTCGCTGCCAGACACGCTTTCAGACGTTGAGGCGGAAATACTAGGCGAAGTACGGCGCGATGCGCAGACACTGGTCGACATACTGGCTGACACGTTTCACGAGGTGGAGGCCGAGACACCAGGCGACCCACGGGGCGATGTGCAGGCACTGGTCGACACGCTTGCTGACTCGCTAGAAGAGATCGAGGCAAGAGACACTAGGTGACACACTGGGCGATGCGCAGGCAATGGTCCACACTCTGGCTGTTACGGTAGCAGAGGTAGAGGCGGTGACACTCAACGACTCACTGGGCGATGCGCACGCAGTGAACGACGCGCTAGCAGACACGCTTGCTGAGGTGGAGGACGAGACACTAGGCGGCACAAGGGGAAATGCGCAGGCACTGGTCGACACTCTGGCTGATACGCTACCAGAGTTGGAGGCGGTGACACTTGGCGACTGACTAGGCCATGCGCAGGCACTGGTCAACACGCTGGCCGCCTTGCTTGCAGAGGTGGAGGTTGAGACACTAGGGAACACAAGGGGCGATGGGCAGCCACTGGTCAACAATCTGGCAGACACGATTGCAGAAGTGGACTCGGAGTCACTAGGCGAAGTACAAGGCAATGTGCAGGCACTGGTCGACAATCTGGCTGACACGCTTGCAGAGGTGGAAACCGACACAGTAGGCGGCACCTGGGGCGATGCTAAGGCACCGTTCGACACTCTGGCCGACACTTTAGTAGAGGTGGAGGCGGTGACACTTCGCGACTCACAGGGCCATTTGCACGCACTAAACGATGCTCTGGCAGACACGCTTACAGAGGTGGAGGCCGAGAAACTAAGCCGCACACAAAGAAAAGCGCAGCCACTGGTCGACACTCTGGTTGACACACTACCAGAGGTGGAGGCGGTTACACTTGGCGAAGAACGGGACTATGCGCAGGCACTCGTCCACACTCTGGCTGACACGCTAGCAGAGGTGGACGTGGAGACACTTGGCGACTCACTGGGATATGCCCACGCACTAAACGACCCGCTGCCGGACACTCTAGCAGGGGTGGAGGCGGTTACTCTTGGCGAATCACTGCGCGATGCACACTCACTAAACGACGCGCTTGCAGACACGCTTCAAGAGGTGAAGGCAGTGACACATGGCGACACAATGGGCCATGCGCGGGCACAGGTCGACAGGCTGACTTACTCGCTAGCAGAGGTGGAGACAGCCACACAAGGCAAAAAAGGAGACGACGCGCAGGTACTTGTGGACACTCTGGAAGACACGCTTAAAGAGGTGGAGACGGAGACACTAGGCGAAGCACGGGGTATACGCAGGCGCACGTCGATAATCTGGCTGACACGATTGCAGAGTTTGAGGCCGAGACACCAGGCGACACACGGAGCGATGCGCAAGCACTGCCCGACACTCTCGCTGACACGCCAGCAGAGCCGTAGGCGGCGAAATTTGGCGACTCACTGAGCGATGCGCACGCACTGAACGACTCGCTGGCTGACACGCTCGCAGAGGTGGAGGCGGTGACACTTGTCGACACACTGAGTAATGCGAAGACACTGGTTGACAATCTGGCTGACATGCTTGGAGAGGTGGAGACCGAGACACTACGCGCCACACCGGACGATGCGCAGGCACAGGTCGACACACTGGCTGACACGCTAGCACAGGTGGAGGTTGCAACACTTGGCGAAAACTGGGCCATGCAGAGGCACTGGTCGACACGCTAGGTGACTCGCTAGCAGAGGTGGAGGTGGAGATAATAGGCGAAGTACGGGGGGATGCGCAGCCACTGGTCGATACTGTGGCAAACACGCTACCAGAGGTGGAAGGGGTGACACTTTGCGAAGAAGGGGGTTATGCGCAGGCACTGGTCGTCCATCTGACAGACACGCTTGCAGAGGTGGAGGCCGCGAGGCTAGGCGACACACTGGCCGAAGCGCAGGCACTGGTCGACACAATGGCTGACTCACTAGAAGAGGTAGAGGCGGTGACACTCGGCGACTCACTGGGCGATGCGCACGCAGTGAACGACGCGCTGGCAGACACGCTTGCTGAGGTGGAGGCCGAGACACTAGGTTGAACAAGGGGAAATGCTCAGGCACTGGTCGACACTCTGGCTAACACGCTAACAGAGTTGGAGGCGGTGACACTTGGCGACTGACTAGGCCATGCGTAGGCACTCGTCGACACGATGGCCGCCTTGCTAGCAGAAGTGGAGGAAGAGACACTAGGGAACACAAGGGGCGATGGGCAGCCACTGGTCCACAATCTGGCAGAAACGCTTGCAGAAGTGGAGCCTAAGACACTAGGCGAAGCAAGGGGCAATGCGCAGGCACTGGTCGACAATCTAGCTGAAAAGGTACCAGAGATGAAGGAGTAGTCAGTAGGCCACACACTGGGCGGTGCGTATGTCCTGTTCTTCACGCTGGCTAACATGGTACCACAGATGAAGGAGTATTCAGTAGGCGACACACGGGGAGTTGAGCAAGCACTGTTCGACACGCTGGCTGACGCGGTAACACAGATGAAAGAGTAGTCATTAGGCGACACATAGGGCGGTGCGCAGGCACAGGTCGACAGGCTTGCTGATATGGTACTACAGATGGAGGAGTAGTCAGTAGGCGACACACGGGGCGTTGCGCATGCACTGTTCGACACGCTGGCTAATATGGTACCTCATATGGAACAGTAGTCATTATGCGACACACGGAGCAGTGCGCAGGCACAGGTCGACACGCTGGCTGACACGGTACCAGAGATAGAGGAGTAGTCAGTAGGCGACACATGGGGCGGTGCGCATGGACTGTTCCTCACGCTGGCTGATATGGTACCACATATGGAACAGTAGTCATTAGGCGACAAACGGGGCGGTGCGCCGGCACTGTTCGACACGCTGGCTACACGGTACCAGAGATGGAGGAGTAGTCAGTAGGCGGCACACGGGGCGGTGCGCAGGTACTGCTCTACAAGATGGATGAAATGGTACCAGCGATGAAATAGTAGTCGGTGGGCGACACACGGGACGGTGCGCAGGCACTGGTCGTCAGGCTGGCTGATATTGTACCAGAGATGAAGGAGTAGTCAGTAGCCGACTCAGAGGGCGGTGCGCAGTTACTGTTTGACACGCTTGCTGACACGGTACCACAGATGTAAGATTAGTCATTAGGCGACACACGGAGCGGTGCGCAGGCACTGGTTGACGCACTGGCTGACGCGCTAGCATACGTGGAACCAGTATCACTAGGCGGCACATTGAGCGATGCGCAGGAACTGCTCGACAAGCTGGCGGAAATGGAACCAGAGATGGAGGAGTAGTCGGTAGGCGACACACGGGGCGGTGCGCAAGCACTGTACGACACGCTAGCTGACACGGTACCACAGATGCAACAGTAGTCATTAGGCGAAACACGGAGCGGTGCGCAGGCACAGATCGACACGCTGGCTGAAAAGGTACCAGAAATGAAGGGGTAGTCAGTAGGTGACGCACGGGGCGGTGCGCATGCACTGTTCGTCACGCTGGCTGACACGGTACCACAGATGTAAGAGTAGTCATTACGCGACACACGGGACGGTGCAATGGCACTGGTTGACACGCTGGCTACATGGTACCAGAAATGGAGAAGTAGTCAGTAGGCGGCACACGGAGCGGTGCGCAGGCACTGGTCGACAGGCTGGCTGACACGGTAGCACAGATGCAAGAGTAGTCATTATGCGACACACGGAATGGTGCGCAGACACTGGTTGACACGCTGGCTACACGGTACCAGAGATGGAGAAGTAGTCAGTAGGCGGCACACGGGACGGTGCACAAGCAGTGTTCGACACGCTGGCTGACACGGTACCACAGATGGAAGAGTAGTCATTAGGCGACACACGGAGCGGTGCGCAGGCACAGGTCGACAACCTGGCTGAAATTGTATCAGAGATGGAGGAGTAGTCAGTAGCCGACACGCGGGGCGGTGCGCAAGCTCTGTTCGACACGCTGGCTTATACGGTACCTCAGATGCAAGAGTAGTGATTAGGCGACACATGGGGCAGTGCGCAGGCACCAGTCGACACGCTGGCTGACACGGTACAAGAGATGGAGAAGTAAGCAGAAGGAGACACACGGGGCGGTGCGAAGGCACTGGTTGACGCATGGGCTGACACGCTTGCAGAGGTGGAGGCTGTATCACTAGGCGGCACACGGAGCGATACGAAGGCACTGGTCAACACGCTGGCGGAAATGGTACCAGATATGAAGGAGTAGTCAGTAAGCAAAACACGGGGCGTTGCGCATGCACTGTTCAACACGCTGGCTGACACGGTACCACAAATGTAAGAGTAGTCATTAGGCGACACACGGAGCGGTGCGCAGGCACAGGTCGACAGGCTGGCTGACTCGGTACCAGACATAGAGGAGTAGTGAGTAGGCGACACACGGGGCGGAGCGCCGGCACTGGTCGACACGCTGGCTACACGGTACCAGAGATGGAGGAGTAATCAGTAGGCGGCACACGCAGCGATGCGCAGGCACTGGTCAACACGCTTGCGGATATGGTACCAGAGATAAAGGAGTAGTCAGTAGGCGACACACGGGGCGGTGCGCATGCACTGTTCGACACGCTGGCTGACACGGTACCACAGATGTAAGAGTAGTCATTAGGCGACACACGGAACGGTGAGCAGGCACTTGTTGACGCACTGGCTGACACGCTAGCATAGGTGGAGGCAGTATCACTAGGCGGCACACGGAGCGATGCGCTTGCACTGTTCTTCACGCTTGCTGACATGGTACCACAGATGGAAGAGTAGTTATTAGACGACAAACGGAGCAGTGCGCAGGCACAAGTCGACACGCTGCGTGTAAAGGTACCAAAGATGAAGGAGTAGTCAGTAGGCGACACACGAGGCGGTGCGCAGGCACTTGTTCACGCACTGGCTGACACACTAACAGAAGGGTAGGCGGTACCACTAGGCGGCACACGGGGCGATACGCAGGCACTGGTTGACACCGGAACGGAGCGGTGCGCAGGAACTAGTTGGCGCACTGGCTGACACGGTACCAGAGATGAAGGAGTAGTCAGTAGGCGACACACGGGGCGGTGCGCATGCACTGTTCGACAAGCAAGCTTACACGGTACCACAGATGGAGGAGTAGTCATCAGGCGACACACGGGGCGGTGCGCAGGCACAGGTCGACACGCTGGCTCAAAAGGTACCAGAAATGAAGGAGTAGTCACTTTTCGACACACGGGGCGGTGCGCATGCACTGTTCGTCACGCTGGCTGACACGGTACCACAGATGTAAGAGTAGTCATTAGGCGACACACGGAGCGGTGCGCAGGAACTAGTTGGCGCACTGGCTGACACGGTACCAGAGATGGAGTAGTCAGGAGGCGACACACGAGGCGGTGCGCATGCACTGTTCGACAAGATAGCTTACACGGTACCACAGATGGAGGAGTAGTCATCAGGCGACACACGGGGCGGTGCGCAGGCACAGGTCGACATGCTGGCTGATATGGTACCAGAGATAGAGGAGTAGTCAGTAGCCGACTTACAGGGGTGTGCGCAGGCACATTTGAAAACGCTTGCTGACACGGTACCACAGATGTAAGAGTAGTCATTAGGCGACACACGCATCGGTGCGGAGGCACAGGTCGACACGCTGGCTGACCCGGTACCAGAGATGGAGAAGTAGTCAGAAGACAAAACACGGGGCAGTGCGCAGTCTCTGGTTAACGCACTGGCTGACACGCCAGCAGAGGTGGAAGCAGTATAACTAGACAGAACACGGAGCGATTTGCAGGCACTGGTCGACACACTGGTGGAAATAATACAAGAGATGGAGGAGTAGTCAGTAGGCGACATACGGGACGGTGCGGTAGCACTGTTCGACACTCTGAATGACACGGTACAACAGATGCAACAGTAGTCATTATGCGACACACGGGGCGGTGCCTAAGCACAGGTCGACACGCTGGATGAAAAGGTACCAGAGATGAAGGAGTAGTCAGTAGGCGACACACGCAGCGGTGCGCATGAACTGTTCGACACGCTGACTGACACGGTACCAGAGATGCAAGAGTAGTCATTAGGCGACACACTGGGTGGTGCGCAGGCACTGGTCGACACGCTGGCGGAAATAGTACAAGCGATAGAGGAGTAGTCGGTAAGCGACACACGGGGCGGTGCGCATGCACTGTTCGTCACGCTGGCTGCCATGTTACCACAGATTGATGAGTAGTCATTAGGCGACACACGGGTTGGTGCGCAGGCACTGGTCGACACTCTAGCTGACACGGTACCACAAATGAAATAGTAGTCATTAGGCGAAACACGGAGCGCTGCGCAGGCACTTGTTCACGCACTGGCTGACACACTAGCAGAGGTGGAGGCGGTATCACTAGCTGGCACATTAAGCGATACGCAGGCACTGGTCGACACGCTGGCTAAAATGGTACTAGAGATGGAGAAGTAGTCAGTAGGCGACACACGGAGCGGTGCGCAGGCACTGGTCGACAGGCTGGCTGACACGGTACCACAGATACAAGAGTAGTCATTAGGCGACACACTGAGCGGTGCGCATGCACTGTTCGGCACGCTGGATGTCACGGGACTAGAGATGTAAGAGTAGTCATTAGGCTACACACGGAGCGGTGCTAAGGCACTGGTCGAACCTCTTGCTGACACGGTACCACCGATGGAAGAGTAGTCATTATGCGAAACACGGAGCGGTGGTAGCCACTTGTTCACGCACTGGCTGACACACTAGCGGAGGTGGAGGCTGTACCACTAGGTGGCACACGGGGCGATACGCAGGCACTGGTCGACACGCTGGCTGAAATGGTACTAGAGATGGAGAAGTAGTCAGTAGGCGACACACGAGACGGTGCGGAGACACTGGTTGACACGCTGGCTACACGGTACCAGAGATAGAGAAGTATTCACTAGGCGGCAAACGGGGCGGTGCGTAAGCACTGTTCGACTCGCTGGCTGACACGGTACCACAGATGTAAGAGTAGTCATTAGGCGACACCCGGAGCGATGCGCAGGCACAAATCGACACGCTGGCTGAAAAGCTACCAGAGTTGGAGGAGTAGTCAGTAGGCAAGAAACGGGGCGGTGCGCAGGCACAGGTTGACACGTTGGCTGACACGGTACCAGAGATGGAGAAGTAAGCAGAAGACGACACACGGGGTGGTGCGAAGGCACTGGTTTACGCACGGGCTGACACGCTAGCAGAGGTGGAGGTTGTATCACTAGGTGGCACACGAAGCGATAAACAGGAACTGGTCGACACGCTGGCGGAAATGGTTCCAGAGATCAAGAAGTAGTCAGTAGGTGACACACGGGGCGGTGCGCATGCACTGTTTGACACGCTGGCTGACACGGTACCACATATGTAAGAGTAGTCATTAGGCGGCACACGGGGCGGTGCGCACTCACAGGTCGACAGGCTGGCTGAAATTGTACCAGAGATGGAGGAGTAGTTGTTAGGCAACACACTGGGCGGTGCGCAGGCACTGGTAGACAAACTGGCGGAAATGGTACTTGCGATGGATGAGTAGTTGGTAGGCGACACACGGAGCGGTGCGCAGGCACTGGTCGACACGCTGGATTTAATTGTATCAGATATAGGAGTAGTAAGTAGGCGAAACACGGAGCGGTGCGCAGGCACAGGTCGACAGGCTAGCTGAAAAGGTACCGGAGATGGACAAGTAGTCAGTAGGCGACACACGGAGCGGTGCGCAAGGACTTGTTCACGCACTGACTCACAAACTAGCAGAGGTGGAGGCGGTACCACTAGGTGGCACACGCGGCGATACTCAGGCACTGGTCGACAAGCTGACAGAAATGGTACAAGAGTTGAAGGAGTAGTCAGTATTCGACACAAGGAGAAGTGCGCTGTCACTGATCCACAAGCTGGCTCAAATGGTACTAGAGATGGAGGAGTAGTCAGTAGGCGACACACGAAGCGGTGCCCAAGCACTGTTCGACACGCTGGCTGTCACGGTACTACAGATGTAAAAGTAGTCATTAGGCGACACACGGAGCGGTGCGCAGGCACTGGTCGACACTCTAGCTGACACGGTACCACAGATGGAAAAGTAGTCATTAGGCGAAACACGGAGCGGTGCGCATTCACTTGTTCACGCACTGGCTGGCACACTGGCAGAGGTGGAGGCGGTACCACTAGGTGGCACACGGGGCGATACGCAGGCACTGGTCGACACGCTGGCTGAAATGGTACTAGAGATTAAGGAGTAGTCAGTAGGCGACACAGGGAGCGGTGCGCAGGCACTGGTCGACAAGCTGGCGGAAATGGTACTAGCGATATGAGAGTAGTCGGTAGGCGACACACGGGGCGATGCGCAGGCACTGGTCGACACGCTGGCTGAAATGATACCAGAGTTGGAGGAGTAGTCAGTAGGTGACAAACGGGGTGGTGCGCGGGCACTGGTCGAGACTCCAGCTTACACGGTACCAAAGAAGGAAGAGTAGTCATTAGGCGACACACGGAGCGGTGGGCAGGAAAAGGTCGACACGCTGGCTAAAACGGTACCAGAGCTGGAGGAGTAGTCGAAAGGCGACAAATGGGGCGGTGCGCATGCACTGTTCTTCACGCTGGCTGACATGGTACCACAAATGAAAGAGTAGTCATTAGGCGACACACGGGACGGTGCGCAGGCACTTGTCGACACGCTGGCTACACGGTACCAGAGATGGAGGAGTAGTCAGTAGGCGACACACGGGGCGGTGCGCATGCAGTGTTCGTCACGCAAGCTGACAAGGTACCACAGATGGAAGAGTAGTCATTAGGCGACACACGGAACGGTGCGCAAGCAAAGTTCGACACGCTGGCTGACACGGTACCAGAGATGAAGGAGTAGTCAGTAGGCGACACACGGGGTGGTGCGCATGCACTGTTCGACACACTGGCTGACACGGTAACACAGATGTAAAAGTAGTTATTAGGCGACACACGGTGCGGTGCGCGGGCACCTTTTTACGCACTGCCTGACACACTAGCAGAGGTGGAGGAGTAGTCAGTAGCCGACACACGGGGCGGTGCGCAGGCACAGGTCGACAGGCTAGCTGAAAAGGTACCGGAGATGGACAAGTAGTCAGTAGGCGACACACGGGACGGTGTGAGCGCACCGGTCGACACTCTAGCTGACACGGTACCACAAATGGAAAAGTAGTCATTAGGCGAAACACGGAGCGGTGCGCAAGCCCTTGTTCACGCACTGGCTCACAAACTAGTAGAGGAGGGGGCGGTATCACTAGGTTTGCACACGGGGCGGTATGTAGCCGCTGGTCGACACGCTTGCGGAAATGGTACAAGAGTTGAAGGAGTAGTCAGTAGGCGACACGCTGGATGACACGGTACCAGAAATGCAAAAGTAGTCATTAGGCGACACACTGGGCGGTGGTTATGCACTGTCCGACACGCTGGCTGTCACGGTACTACAGATGTAAAAGTAGTCATTAGGCGAAACACAGAGCGGTGCGCATACACTTGTTCACGCACTGGCTGGCACACTAGCAAAGGTGGAGGTGGTACCACTAGGTGGCACACGGGGCGATACGCAGGCACTGGTCGACACGCTGGCTGAAATGGTACTAGAGATGAAGGAGTAGTCAGTAGGCGACACACAGGGTGGTGCGCACTCACAGGTCGACAGGCTGGCTGAAATTTTACCAGAGATGGAAGAGTAGTCATTAGGTGACACACGGGACGGTGCCCAGGCACAGGTCGACACGCTGGCTGAAAAGGTACCAGAGATGAAGGAGTACTCAGTAGGCGACACACGGGGCGGTGCGCATGCACAGTTCGACACGCTGGCTGACACGGTACCACATATGTAAGACTAGTCATTAGGCGACACACTGGGGGGTGCGCAAGCACTGTTCAAGACGCTTGCTGTCACGTTACTACAGATGTAAGAGTAGTTATTAGTCGACGCACGGAGCGGTGCGCAGGCACAGGTCGACGCGCTGGCTGAAATGGTACCAGCGATGGACAGGTAGTCGGTAGGCGACACACGGGGCGGTGCGCAGGCACTTGTTCACGCACTGGCTGACACACTAGCAGAGGTTGAGGCAGTATCACCAGGCGGCACACTTAGGGATACGCAGGCACTGGTCGAAACGCTGGCTGAAATGGTACTAGAGATGGAGGAGTAGGCAGTAGGCGACACACGGAGCGGTGCGCAGGCACTGGTCGACAGGCTGGCTGACACAGTAGCACAGATGCAAGAGAAGTCATTAAGCGTCACACGAGACGGTGCGCAGACACTGGTTGACACGCTGGCTACTCGGTACCAGAGATGTAGAAGTATTCACTAGGCGGCACACGGGGCGGTGCGCAAGCACTGTTCGACTCGCTGGCTGACACAGTACCACAGATTCAAGAGTAGTCGTTAGACGACACACGGAGCGGTGCGCAGGCACAGGTCGACACGCTGGCTGACACAGTACCACAGATTCAAGGTACCAGAGTTGGAGGAGTAGTCAGAAGGCGAGAAACGGGGCGGTGCGAAGGCACTGGTTTACGCACGGGCTGACACGCTAGCTGAGGTGGAGGCTGTATTACTAGGCGGCACACGGAGCGATACGCAGGCACTGGTCGACACGCTGGCAAAAATGCTTCCAGACATCAAGAAGTAGTCAGTAGGTGACACACGGGGCGGTGCGCATGCACGGGTTGACACGCTGGCTGACACGGTACCACAAATGTAAGAGTAGCCATTATGCGACACACGGAGCGGGCAGAAGGCACAAGTCGACAGGCTGGCTGAAATTGTACCAGAGATGGAGGAGTAGTCAGTAGGCAACACACTGGGCTGTGCGCAGGCACTGGTCGACAAACTAGCGGAAATGGTACCAGCGATGGATGAGTAGTCGGTAGGCGACACACGGAGCGGTGCGCAGGCACAGGTCGACGGGCTGGCTGACACGGTACCAGATATAGAGGAGTAGTCAGTAGGCGCCACACGGGGTTGTTGGCATGCACTGTTCGACACGGTTGCTGATATGGTACCACATATGAAACAGTAGTCATTAGGCGACACACGAAGCGGTGCGCAGGCACAGGTCTACAGGCTGGCTGACACGGTACCACAGATGTAAGAGTAGTCATTAGGCGTCACACGGGGTGGTGCGCAGGCACAAGTCGACACGCTGGCTGACACGGTACGAGAGATAGAGGAGTAGTCAGTAGGCGACAAACGGGGCGGTGCGTATGCAATGTTCCTTACGCTGGCTGATATGGTACCACAGATGGAACACTATTTATTAGGCGAGAAACGGGGCGGTGCAACGGCACTGGTCGACAGGCTGGCTACACGGTACCAGAGATGGACGAGTAGTCAGTAGGTGGCACACGGGGCAATGCGCAGGCACTGGTCGACACAATGGATGAAATTGTATCAGATATATAAGAGTAGTTAGTAGGCGACATATTGGGCGGTGCGCAAGCACTGTTCGACACGCTAGCTTACACAGTACCATAGATGGAAAAGTAGTCATAAGGCGACACACGCGGCGGTGCGCAGGCACAGGTCAACAGGCTGGCTGAAATGGTACCAGAGATGGAGGAGTAGTCGGTAGGCGACACACGGGGCGATGCGCAGGCACAGGTCGACACGCTGTCTGAAATGGTACCAGAGTTGGAGGAGTAGTCAGTAGGCGACAAACGGGGTGGTCGCGGGCACTGGTCGAGACTCCAGCTTACACGGTACCAAAGAAGGAAGAGTACTCATTAGGCGACACACGGAGCGGTGGGCAGGAAAAGGTCGACACGCTGGCTGACACGGTACCAGAGTTGGAGGAGTCGTCGAAAGGCGACACATGGGGCGGTGCGCATGCACTGTTTTTTACGCTGGCTGACATGGTACCACAAATGAAATGAAATGGTACCAGAGATGGAGGAGTAGTCGGTAGGCGACACACAGGGCGGTGCGCAGGCACTGGTCGACAAGCTGGCGGAAATGGTACTAGCGATATGAGAGTAGTCGGTAGAGTAGTCGGCCAGCCCGTCGACCTGTGCCTGCGCACCGCTCCGTGTGTCGCCTAATGACTACTGCTATATCTCTAATGCAATTAAATCCAGCGTGTCGACTAGTACCTGCGCACCGCCCCGTGTGTCGCCTACCGACTACTCATCCATCGCTGTTACCATTTCCGCTAGTTTTTCGACCAGTGCCTGCGCACAGCCCAGTGTGTTGCCTACTGACTACTCCTCCATCTCTGGTACAATTTCAGCCAGCCTGTCGACTTGTGCCTGCGCCCCGCTCCGTGTGTCGCATAATGGCTACTCTTACATTTGTGGTACCGTGTCAGCCAGCGTGTCAACCCGTGCATGCGCACCGCCCCGTGTGTCACCTACTGACTACTTCTTGATCTCTGGAAGCATTTTTGCCAGCGTGTCGACCAGTGCCTGCGTATCGCTCCGTGTGCCGCCTAGTAATACAGCCTCCACCTCTGCTAGCGTGTCAGCCCGTGCGTAAACCAGTGCCTTCGCACCGCCCCGTTTCTCGCCTTCTGACTACTCCTCCAACTCTGGTTCCTTGAATCTGTGGTACTGTGTCAGCCAGCGAGTCGAACAGTGCTTGCGCACCGCCCCGTGTGCCGCCTAGTGAATACTTCTCCATCTCTGGTACCGAGTAGCCAGCGTGTCAACCAGTGTCTGCGCACCGTCTCGTGTGACGCTTAATGAGTTCTCTTGCATCTGTGGTACTGTGTCAGCCAGCCTGTCGACCAGTGCCTGCGCACCGCTCCTTGTTTCGCCTACTGCCTACTCCTCCATCTCTAGTACCATTTCAGCCAGCGTTTCGACCAGTGCCTGCGTATCCCTAAGTGTGTCGCCTGGTGATACTGCCTCAACCTCTGCTAGTGTGTCAGCCAGTGCGTGAACAAGTGCCTGCGGACCGCTCCGTGTGTCGCTTACCGACTACCTGTCCATCGCTGGTACCATTTCAGCCAGCGCATCGACCTGTGCCTGCGCACCGCTCCGTGCGTCGACTAATGACTACTCTTACATCTGTAGTAACGTGACAGCAAGCGTCTTGAACAGTGCTTGCGCACCCCCCAGTGTGTCGCCTAATGACTAGTCTTACATATGTGGTACCGTGTCAGCCAGCGTGTCGAACTGTGCATGCGCACCGCCCCGTGTGTCGCCTACTGAGTACTCCTTCATCTCTGGTACCTTTTCAGCCAGCGTGTCGACCTGTGCCTGGGCACCGTCCCGTGTGTCGCCTAATGACTACTCTTCCATCTCTGGTAAAATTTCAGCCAGCCTGTCGACCTGTGAGTGCGCACCACCCCGTGTGTCTCCTACTGACTACTCCTTCATCTCTAGTACCATTTCGGCCAGCGTGTCGACCAGTGCCTGCGTATCGCCCCGTGTGCCACCTAGTGGTACCACCTCCACCTCTGCTAGTGTGCCAGCCAGTGCGTGAACAAGTGTATGCGCACCGCTCTGTGTTTCGCATAATGACTACTCTTCCATCTGTGGTACCGTGTCAGCTAGAGTGTCCACCAGTGCCTGCGCACCGCTCCGTGTGTCGCCTAATGACTACTTTTACATCTGTAGTACCGTGACAGCCAACGTGTCGGACAGTGCATAAGCACCGCCCAGTGTGTCGCCTAATGCTACTTTTGCATTTCTGGTACCGTGTCATCCAGCGTGTCGCCTACTGACTACTCCTTCAACTCTTGTACCATTTCCGCAAGCGTGTCGACCAGCGGCTACATACCACCCCGTGTGCCAACCTAGTGATACCGCCCCCTCCTCTACTAGTTTGTGAGCCAGTGCGTGAACAAGGGCTTGCGCACCGCTCCGTGTTTCGCCTAATGACTACTTTTCCATTTGTGGTACCGTGTCAGCTAGAGTGTCGACCGGTGCGCTCACACCGCCTCGTGTGTCGCCTACTGACTACTTGTCCATCTCCGGTACCTTTTCAGGAAGCCTGTCGACCTGTGCCTGCGCACCGCCCCGTGTGTCGGCTACTGACTACTCCTCCATCTCTGCTAGTGTGTCAGCCAGTGCGTAAAAAGGTGCCCGCGCACCGCACCGTGTGTCGCCTAATAACTACTTTTACATCTGTGTTACCGTGTCAGCCAGTGTGTCGAACAGTGCATGCGCACCACCCCGTGTGTCGCCTACTGACTACTCCTTCATCTCTGGTACCGTGTCAGGCAGCGTGTCGAACTTTGCCTGCGCACCGTTCCGTGTGTCGCCTAATGACTACTCTTCCATCTGTGGTACCTTGTCAGCTTCCGTGAAGAACAGTGCATGCGCACCGCCCCGTGTGTCGCCTACTGACTACTCCTCCATCTCTGGTACCGTGTAGCCAGCGTGTCGACAAGTGCCTGCGCACCGTCCCGTGTGTCGCCTAATGACTACTCTTACATTTGTGGTACCGTGTCAACCAGCGTATCGACCTGTGCCTGCGCATCGTCCCGTGTGTCACCTACTGACTACTCCCTTATCTCTGGTACCGTAACAGCCAGCGTGTCGACCTGTGCCTGCGCACTGCTCCGTGTGTCGCCAAATTACTACTCTTACATCTGCGGTACCGTGTCAGCCAGCGTGTTGAACAGTGCATGCGAAACGCCCCGTGTTTTGCCTACTGACTACTCCTTCATATCTGGTACCATTTTTGCCAGCGTGTTGACCAGTGCCTTCGTATCGCTCCGTGTGCCGCCTAGTGATACAGCCTCCACCTCTGCAAGCGTGTCAGCCCATGCGTCAACCAGTGCCTTCGCACCGCCCCGTGTGTCTCCATCTGCTTACTTCTCCATCTCTTGTACCGTGTCAGCCAGCGTGTCGACCGGTGCCTGCGCACTGCCCCGTGTGTCGCCTAATCACTACTCTTGCATCTGAGGTACCGTATTAGCCAGCGTGTCGAACAGAGCTTGCGCACCGCCCCGCGTGTCGGCTACTAACTACTCCTCCATCTCTGATACAATTTCAGCCAGGTTGTCGACCTGTGCCTGCGCACCGCTCCGTGTGTCGGCTAATGACTACTCTTCAATCTGTGGTACCGTGTCAGCCAGCGTGTCGAACAGTGCTTGCGCACCGTCCCGTGTGCCGCCTACTGACTACTTCTCCATCTCTGGTACCGTGTAGCCAGCGTGTCAACCAGTGTCTGCGCACCATTCCGTGTGTCGCATAATGACTACTCTTGCATCTCTGCTACCGTGTCAGCCAGCCTGTCGACCAGTGCCTGCGCACCGCTCCGTGTGTCGCCTACTGACTACTCCTTAATCTCTAGTACCATTTCAGCCAGCGTATCGACCAGTGCCTGCGTATCGCCCCGTGTGCCAGCTAGTGGTACCGCCACCACCTCTGCCAGTGTGCCAGCCAGTGCGTGAACAAGTGAATGCGCACCGCTCCGTGTTTCGCCTAATGACTACTTTTCCATCTGTGGTACCGTGTCAACTAGAGTGTCGACCAGTGCCTGCGCACCGCCCCGTGTGGCGCCTAATGACTACTCTTCCATCTGTGGTACCGTGTCAGCTAGAGTGTCGACCAGTGCCAGCGCACCGCTCCGTGTGTCGCCTAATTACTACTTTTACATCTGTGGTACCTTGTCAGCTTGCGTGATGAACAGTGCATGCGCACCGCCCCGTGTGTCGCCTACTGACTACTTCTCCATCTCTAGTACCATTTCAGCCAGCGTGTCGACCAGTGCCTGCGTATCGCCCCGTGTGCCACCTAGTGGTACAGCCTCCACCTCCGCTAGTGTGTCAGCCAGTGCGTGAACAAGTGGCTGCCACCGCTCCGTGTTTCGCCTAATGACTACTCTTCCATCGGTGGTACCGTGTCAGCAAGAGGTTCGACCAGTGCCTTAGCACCGCTCCGTGTGTAGCCTAATGACTACTCTTACATCTCTAGTCCCGTGATATCCAGCGTGCCGAACAAAGCATGCGCACCGCCCAGTGTGTCGCCTAATGACTACTCTTGTATCTGTGGTACCGTGTCAGCCAGCCTGTCGACCAGTGCCTGCGCACCGCTCCGTGTGTCGCCTACTGACTACTTCTCCATCTCTAGTACCATTTTAGCCAGCGTGTCGACCAGTGCCTGCGTATCGCTTAATGTGCCAGCTAGTGATACCACCTCTTCCTCTGCTAGTGTGTCAGCCAGTGCGTGAACAAGTGCCTGCGCAACGCTCCGTGTTTCGCCTAATGACTACTATTTCATTTGAGGTACCGTGTCAGCTAGAGTGTCGACCAGTGCCTGCGCACCAACCCGTGTGTCGCCTAATGACTACTCATCAATCTGTGGTAACATGGCAGCCAGCGTGACGAACAGTGCATGCGCACCGCCCCGTGTGTCGCTTACCGACTACTCCTCTATCGCTTGTACTATTTCCGCCAGCGTGTCGACCAGTGCCTGCGCACCACCCAGTGTGTCGCCTAATGACTACTCTTGCATCTCTGGTACCGTGTCAGTCAGCGTGTCGAACAGTTCATGCGCACCGCTGCGTGTGTCGCCTACTGACTACTCCTTCATCTCTGGTACCTTTTCATCCAGCGTGTCGACCTGTGCTTTGGCACCGCCCCGTGTGTCGCATAATGACTACTGTTGCATCTGTTGTACCGTGTCATTCAGAGTGTCGAACAGTGCTACCGCACCGTCCCGTATGTCGCCTACTGACTACTCCTCCATCTCTTGTATTATTTCCACCAGTGTGTCGACCAGTGCCTGCAAATCGCTCCGTGTGCCGCCTAGTTATACTGCCTCCACCTCTGCTGGCGTGTCAGCCAGTGCGTTAACCAGAGACTGCGCACTGCCCCGTGTTTTGTCTTCTGACTACTTCTCCATCTCTGGTACCGGGTCAGCCAGCGTGTCGACCTGTGCCTGCGCACCGATGCGTGTGTCGCCTAATGACTACTCTTACATCTGTGGTACCGTGTCAGGAAGCGTCTCGAAATGTGCCTGCGCACACCCCTGTAAGTCGGCTACTGACTACTCCTCTATCTCTGGTACCATATCAGCCAGCATGTCGACCTGTGCCTGCGCACCGCCCCGTGTGTCGCCTGATGACTACTCCTCCATCTGTGGTACCGTGTAAGCTATCTCGTCGAACAGTGCATGCGCACCGCCTCGTGTGTCGGCTACTGACTACTCCTTCATCTCTGGTACCGTGTCAGCCAGTGCGCCAACTAGTTCCTGCGCACCGCTCCGTGTGTCGCCTAATGACTACTGTTCCATCTGTGGTACAATATAAGCAAGCGTTAGGAACATTTCATGCGCACCGCCTCGTGTGTCGCCTACTGACTACTCCTCCATCTCTGGTACCGTGTCAGCCAGCGTGTCGAATTGTGCCGGCGCACCGCTCCGTGTTTCGCCTAATGACTACTCTTACATCTGTGGTTCCGTGTCAGCATGCGTGTCGAACAGTGCATTCGCACCGAACCGTGTGTCGCCTACTGACTACTCCTCTATGTCTGGTACTGTGTCAGGCAGCGTGTCGAATTGTGCCGGCGCACCGCTCCGTGTTTCGCCTAATGACTACTCTTACATCTGTGGTACTGTGTCAGCCAGCGTGTCGACCTGTGCCTGCGCACTGCTCCGTGTGTCGCCTAATGACTACTCTTACATCTGCGGTACCGTGTCAGCCAGCGTGTTGAATAGTGCATGCGCACCGGCCCGTGTTTTGCCTACTGACTACTCCTTTATATCTTGTACCATTTCCGCCAGCGTGTTGACCAGTGTCTTCGTATCGCTCCGTGTGCCGCCTAGTGATACAGGCTCCACCTCTGCCAGCGTGTCAGCCCGTGCGTCAACCAGTGCCAACGCACCGCCCCGTGTGTCTCCTTCTGCTTACTTCTCCATCTCTTGTACCGTGTCAGCCAGCGTGTCGACCGGTGCCTGCACACTTCACCGTGTGTCGTCTAATCACTACTCTTGCATCTGAGGTACCGTATTAGCCAGCGTGTCCAACAGTGCTTGCGCACCGCCCCGTAAGTCGCCTACTGACTACTCCTTCATCTCTGGTACCTTGTCATCCAGCGTGTCGACCTGTGCTTAGGCACCGCCCCGTGTGTCGCATAATGACTACTGTTGCATCTGTTGTACCGTGTCAGCCAGCGTGTCGAACAGTGCTTCCGCACCGTCCCGTATATCGCCTACTGACTACTCCTCCATCTCTAGTACCATTTCCATATCGCTTATACCATTTCCGCCAGCGTGAAGAACAGTTCATGCGCACTGCCTCGTGTGTCTCCTAGTAACTAATCCTCCATCTGTGGTACCGTGTAAGCTTGCTTGTCGAACAGTGCATGCGCACCGCCCCGTGTGTCGCCTACTGACTACTCCTTTATCTCTTGTACCGTGACAGCCAGCGTGTCGACCTGTGTCTGCGCACTGCTCCGTGTGTCGCCAAATTACTACTCTTACATCTGCGGTACCGTGTCAGCCAGCGTGTTGAACAGTGCATGCGCAACGCCCCGTGTTTTGCCTACTGACTACTCCTTCATATCTGGTACCATTTCCGCCAGCGTGTTGACCAGTGCCTTCGTATCGCTCCTTGTGCCGCCTAGTGATACAGCCTCCACCTCTGCAAGCGTGTCAGCCCATGAGTCAACCAGTGCCTTCGCACCGCCCTGTGTGTCTCCTTCTGCTTACTTCTCCATCTCTTGTACCGTGTCAGCCAGCGTGTCGACCGGTGCCTGCGCACTGCCCCGTGTGTCGCCTAATCACTACTCTTGCATCTGAGGTACCGTATTAGCCAGCGTGTCGAACAGAGCTTGCGCACCACCCCGCATGTCGGCTACTGACTACTCCTCCATCTCTGATACAATTTCAGCCAGGTTGTCGACCTGTGCCTGCGCACCGCTCCGTGTGTCGCCTAATGACTACTCTTCCATCTGTGGTACCGTGTCAGCCAGCGTGTCGAACAGTGCTTGCACACCGTCCCGTGTGCCGCCTACTGACTACTTCTCCATCTGTGGTACCGTGTAGCCAGCATGTCAACCAGTGTCTGCGCACCATTCCGTGTGTCGCATAATGACTACTCTTGCATCTGTGCTACCGTGTCAGCCAGCCTGTCAACCAGTGCCCGCGCACCGCTCCGTGTGTCGCCTACTGACTACTCCTTAATCTCTAGTACCATTTCAGCCAGCGTATCGACCAGTGCCTGCGTATCGCCCCGTGTGCCACCTAGTGGTACCGCCTCCACCTATGCCAGTGTGCCAGCCAGTGCGTGAACAAGTGAATGCGCACGGCTCCATGTTTCGCCTAATGACTACTTTTCCATCTGTGGTACCGTGTCAACTAGAGTGTCGACCAGTGCCTGCGCACCGCCCCGTGTGGCGCCTAATGACTACTCTTCCATCTGTGGTACCGTGTCAGCTAGAGTGTCGACCAGTGCCTGCGCACCGCTCCGTGTGTCGCCTAATGACTACTTTTACATCTGTAGTACCGTGACATCCAGCGTGTCGAACAGTGCTTGCGCACCGCTTCGTGTGTCGGCTTCTGACTACTCCTCCATCTCTAGTACCATTTGAGCCAGCTTGTGGATCAGTGACAGCGCACTTCTCCTTGTGTCGAATACTGACTACTCCTTCAACTCTTGTACCATTTCTGCCAGCGTGTCGACCAGTGCCTGAGTATCGCCTCAAGTGCCAGCTAGTGGTACCGCCTCCACCTCTGCTAGTTTGTGAGCCATTGCGTGAACAAGTCCTTGCGCACCGCTCTGTGTGTCGCCTACTAACTACTTGTCCATCTCTGGTACCCTTGCAGCTAGCCTGTCGACCTGTGCCTGCGCCCCGCCCCGTGTGTCGCCTACCGACAACCTGTCCATCGCTGGTACCACTGATGCCAGCGTGTCGACCAGTGCCTGCGCATCGCTCCGTTTACCGCCTGGTGATACTGCCTCAACCTCTGCTAGCGTGTCAGCCAGTTCGTCAACCAGTGCCTGCGCACCGTCCCGTGTGTCGCCTTCTGACTACTCCTCCATCTCTGCTAGCGTGTCACCCAGTGCGTCAACCAGTGCCTGCGCACCGCCCCGTTTGTCGCCTACTGACTACTCCTCCAACTCTTGTACCATTTTAGCCAGCGTGTCGACTGTGCCTGCGCACCGCCCCGTGTGTCGCCTAATGACTACTCTTGAATCTGTGGTACCATGTCAGGCAGCGTGTCGCACAGTGCTTGCGCACCGCCCCGTGTGTCGGCTAGTGACTGCTCCTCCATCTCTGATACAATTTAAGCCAGCTTGTCGACCAGTGACTGCGCACCGCTCCGTGTGCCGCCTACTGACTACTGCTCTATATCTGGTACCGTGTCAGCCAGCGTGTCGACCTGTGCCTGCGCACCGCTCCCTGCCTCGCCTAATGACTACTCTTAAATCTGTGGTACCGTGTCAGCCAGCGAGTCGACCAGTGCCTGCGCACCGCCCCGTGTGTCGCCTACCGACTACTCCTCCATCGCTGGTACCATTTCCGCCAGCTTGTCGACCAGTTCCTGCGCACTACCCCGTGTGTCGCCTACTGACTACTCCTCTATCTCTGGTGCCATTTAAGCCAGCCTGTCGAACTGTGCTTGCGCACCGCCTCGTGTGTCACCTGATGACTACTCTTCCATCTGTGGTACCGTGTCAGCCAGCGTGTCGAACAGTGCTTGCGGAACGCCCCATGTGTCGCCTACTAACTACTCCTATATCTCTGATACAATTTCATCCAGCGTGTCGACCAGTGCCTGCTCATCGCCCCGTGCGTCGCCTGGTGTTTCGGCCTTTACCTCTGGAAGCGTGTCAGCCAGATTGTCGACCAGTGCCTGCGCATAACCACGTTCTTCGCCAAGTGTCACCACCTTTACCTCTTCTAGAGTGTTAGCCAGAGTGTCGACGAGTGCTTGCGCATCGCCCCCTGTATCACCTACTGACTACGCCTCCACCACTGCAAGCGTGTCAGCTAGCGGGTCGTTCAGAGCGTGCGCATCGGCCAGTGAGTCGCCAAGTGTCACCACCTCCACCTTTCCTTGCGTGTCTGCGAGAGTGTCGACCAATGCCTGCGCATTTCCCTGTGTGCCACCTATTGTCTCGGTCGTTACCTCTGGAAGCGTGTCTGCCAGCGCGTTGTTCAGTGCGTGCGCATCGCTCAGTGAGTCGCCAAGTGTCAACGTCTCTACCTGTTCAAGAGTGTCGAACTGTTCCTGCGCATAGCCCCGTGTGCCGCTCAGTTTCTCGGCGTCCACCTCTGCAAGCGTGTCAGCCAGATTGTCGACCAGTGCCTGCGCATTGGTCCACTGTGTCGCCAAGTGTCACCGTCTCCTCCTCTTTTAGGGTGTCTGCGAGCGCCTCGGTTAGTGAGTGCGCATGGCTTAGTGAGTCGACAAGTGTCACCGCCTCCACCTCTTCTAGAGTGTCAGCCAGATTGTCGAACTCTGCCTGCGCATTGCCCCGTGTGCCGTTTAGTGTCTCGGCCTCCACCTCTGCAAGCGTGTCAGCCAGATTGTCGACCAGTGCCTGCGCATTGGTCCACTGTGTCGCCAAGTGTCACCACCTCCTCCTCTTTTAGGGTGTCTGCCAGTGCCTCGTTTAGTGAGTGCGCATCTCTCAGTTAGTTGACAAGTGTCACCGCCTCCACCTCTGCTAGAGTGTCAGCCAGATTGTCGAACTCTGCCTGCGCATTGCCCCGTGTGCTGTCTAGTGTCTCGGCCTCCACCTCTGCAAGCGTGTCAGCCAGATTGTCGACCAGTGCCTGCGCATTGCCAAGTGTGTCGCCAAGTGTGTGGGCTTCATCCTCTGCAAGTCTTTCCACCTCTGTCGACAAGTACCTGTGCATCACTTCCTGTGTTGCCTTGTGTGGCTGTCTCCACCTCTGCTACCAAGTATGTCAGCCTGTCGACCAATGTCTGCGCATTGCCAACTGTGTCGCTAAGTATCACCCCCTCCACCTATGCAAGCGAGTCTCGCAGCGCGTCGTTTAGTGAGTCGCCAAGGGTCACCGCCTCCACCTCTGCCCGAGTGTCAGCGAGAGTGTCGAGCAGTGCTTGCGCATAGCCCCGTGTGTCGCCTGGTGTCTCGGCCTCACACTCTGCAATCATGTCAGCCAGATTATCGACCAGTGCCTGCGTATAGCCCCGTGCTTCGCCTAGTGTCTCCGCCTCTACCTCTACAAGCGTGTCGACAAGTACCTGCGCATCGCCTCCTGTGTTGCCAAGTGTTACCGCCCCCACCTCTTCACGCGTGTCTGCCAGCGCGCCGTTTAGTGAGTGCGCATATCCCAGTGAGTCGCCAAGTGTCACCACGTCCACCTTTGCTAGCGTTTTAGCTAGAGTGTCGACCATTGCCTGCGCATCGCCCAGTGTGTCGCCTACTGACTACGCCTCCACCTCTGCTACCATGTCAGCCAGCGTGTCGACCAGTGCCTGCGCCTCGGCCCGTATGTTCACTTGTGTCGCGGCCTCCACTTTTGCTAGCGAGTCAGCCATCGTGTCGAACATTGCCTGCGCATTGCCCAGTGTGTCGCCAAGTGTAACCGCCTCCATCTCTGCAAGCGTGTCAGCCAGTGTGTCGACGAGTGCCTGCGCATCGCCCCCTGTATCGCCTACTGACTACGCCTCCACCTCTGCATGCGTGTCAGCCTGCGTGTCGTTCAGTGCGTGCGTATCACCCAGTGACTCGCCAAGTTTCACCACCTCCACCACTGCTACCTTGTCAGCCAGTGTCGAACAGTGCCTGCGCATTTCCCCGTGTACCGCCTAGTGTCTCGGCCTCCACCTCTGCAAGCGTGTCTACCAGCGGGTCGTTCGATGCGTGCGCATTGCCCAGGGAGTCGCCAAGTTTCACCACCTCCACCTCTGCTAGAGTGTCAACCAGAGTGTCGAACTGGGCCTGCGCATCGCCCCGTGTGCAACCTAGTGTTTCGGGCTCCACCACTGCAATCGTGTCAGCCAGCGTATCGACCATTGCCTGCACATCGCCCAGTGTGTCGCCTATCGTCTCGGCCTCCACCTCTGGAACTGCGTCAGCCAGAGTATCAACCAGTGCCTGCGCATAGCCCCGTGCTTCGCCTAGCGCCTCCGCCTCCATCTCTGCAAGCGTGTCTGCCAGAGTGTCGACAAGTACCTGCGCATCGCCTCCTGTGTTGCCTAGTGTGTCTTTCTCCACCTCTGCCAGCGAGTAAGTAAGCGTTTCGACCAGTGGCTGCGTATGCTCACTGTTTCGCCAAATGTCACCGCCTCCACCTCTTCAAGCGTGTCTTCCGGCGCGTCGTTCAGTGAGTGCGCATCGCTTAGTGAGTCGCCAAGTGTCACAACCTCCACCTCTGCTAGCGTGTCAGCCAACTTGGTTACCAGTGCCTGCGCATCGCCCCGTTTCTTTGGTAGTGTCTCGGCCTCCACCTTTGCTAGCGAGTAAGGCAGCGTGTCGACCATTGCCTGCGCATTGTCCAGTGTGTAGCCAAGTTTAACCGCCTCCACCTCTGCAAGTGTGTCAGACAGGGGGTAGTTCAGTGCATATGCCCGTGAGTCGAAAGGTGTCACCACCTCCACCTCTGCTAGCGTAGCAGCCAGAGTGTCGACTGGTGCCTGCGCATCACCCCGTGAGCCGTCGGATGTCTCGTCCTCTAATTCTGAAGGCGAGTCTGCCATATTATCGACCAGTGCCTGCGCATCGCCCAGTGTGTCGCCTATCGTCTCGGACTCCACCTCTGCAAGCGCGACAGCCAGATTATCGTCCAGTGCCTGCGCATAGCCCCGTGCTTTGCCTGGTGTCTCGGCCTCCACCTTTGGAAACGTGTCGGCCAGTGTGTTGATCAGTGGTTGCGCACCGCCCCTTACTTCGCGTGGTATCTCCGCCTCCACCTCTGCAAGCGTGTCTGCCAGCGGGTCATTCCGTGGGTGCGCATCGCCCAGTGAGTCGCCAAGTGTCAGCACCTCCACCTCTGCTAGAGTGTCAGCAAGAGTGTCAACGAGTGCCTTCGCATCACCCCCTGTATCGCCTACTGACAACTGCCTCCACCTCTGCAAGCGTGTCAGCCAGCCTATCGTTCAGTGCGTGCGCATCGCCCAGTGAATCGCCATGTTTCACCGCCTCCACCTCTGCTAGCGTGTCACTCAGAGTGTTGAACAGTGCTTGCGCCTCACCCCGTGTGCTGCCTGGTGTCTCGGCCTCCAACTCTGCAAGCGTGTCAGCCAGATTGTCGACCAGTGCCTGCGCATAACCCCGTGCCTCGCCTAGTGTCTCCGGCTCCACCACTGCAAGCGCGTCTGCTAGATTGTCGACCAGTGGCTGCCCATCGCCCCCTGTGTTCCTTAGTGTCTCTTCCTCCACCTCTGCTAGCGAGGCGGCCAGCGTGTCGACCAGTGCCTGCGCATGGATTAGTCAGTCGCCAAGTGTCACCGCCTCCACCCCTGGTAGCGAGCCAGCCAGAGTGTCGACAATTGCCTGCGCCTCGCCCAGTGTGTCGCCAAGTGAAACCGCCTCCATCTCTGCTTGAGTTTCAGCCACAGTGTCGAGCAGTTTCTGCGCATCACCACTTGTGTCACCTGGTCAGTGCGAGCGCATCGATCAGTGAGTCGCCAAGTGTCACCGCCTTCACCCCTGCTAGCGTATCAGCCAGAGTGTCGACGAGTGCCTGAAGCCACTCTTCTTGGTGTATGAGGGTTTTACTTAAATTTATTTTAAGCTTACAGAACACTAAACACCGGTGGTGAATAGGCTCTTACGTCGCAGTTACATGAGGATAAAAAAACATACACCAAAGCAACTAATAAACGGCTTAAATATGAACTTTTAGAGAATAGTTTTAAAGTTACAAGAAACCGCAAAAGAGGGTAAAAAAAATATACGAAACCACGCACAACGAAAAGCCTTTCCCATTATTATGAGAGTGGTTAATGATAATGATTGTCAATAAAGATTTATCTAAAAATTCCCCACTTTTTAAAAAATAGAATCTAGCCGAAACGTGGTCATTTCGGAAACGGAGAAGACGCCTCTGTAAGGAGTTTGGACATGCGAGTAGTTGTTGTCTAAGGAGAAAGGACGTTCATAGGTGTTTTTAAGGATACAAATGAATACACAATTTTTTTTCATAAATACTGATATTTATTTTTTTGGTGATTCTCCTCTTTTAATCAACTTTCATCTTCCTGCAACAACAACAATAACAAATCCCTTATCAACCTTTCTGCTGTATGAAAGTTAGAAAGACGTTTTACCGATCGAAGTAATCGAGTACAAGTGGAACCTCGATTTAACGATGTGACAAGGGACAGGGGAAATGTGTTAGTTATATCGTTATATCGAACACCTCTGTATAACGAATGCGAGGGAAATGTTATATCGAGGTATGGTTAATAATCCGGATCTGAAAAATTTCTGTTCGAACTGGGTATGTTATGTATAGAGCGGACCTAGATTTAACAAAGTAACGAACACAATGCGCAGCGCAAACGAAACATTTTCTTCGATATAACGAATAAATGTTAGCAAGTGATAAAAGATGAAAGCCAAACAGACCAACAAGGGTAAAATTCTTTTTACAGTACTTGAACAGTTTTGTCAGTTTCTAGCGCCGTAGCTATATATAGCACAGGGCTGAAATGCTATTACTAGACCAAAACGGGCAAAGTGTGTACACGTTTTCAGACCAAAACGGCACAAAAACCCTACCCGATGGGGCGGCACATAACTATATGGCTTATATATGGGAGTACCCCCCCGGCAATGTATATTTTAAGTTATGTTTGTTTCTAAAACAAAATTCATACTTACATTGCCATAAAAAACTTTAAAATCCCCCCAACTAGGGGGAGGGGGGAGGGGGCTCCATGACTGCTTGCGACTTCCCCGGCTGCTAACAACAAATACCCAGCAACTTGAAATCTTAGTGACAACCCTGAATACATAATGTGAATGTGTATGCTACATACTATCATTACAGAGCATGGAGCCTTCCCTTTCCTGTTTTTACTCTCACCTATTGTATAGAATATGTGTGAAAATCTTTGATCGTGAATTGGTATATTATTTCAAAGAGCTACACAAAGACCAAGAATACTATTGACAGACAATATTCAGAGCCGGTGGAGCTTTAGTGTCAACTATTACTATTACTAGTGAATATTTCTTATTTGAGGGAGGTGGTTAATAGAGGGTGGCTTTTATTCGAGGAAATAAGGTATTTTGTATCACCTTAAAAATAGAACACTTTGATTTCCACTTTAAGATTAAATCCAGAGAGCTAAACTTTTAAGGTTTCAATATTTGTATTTCAACGTATGGTTCTCCTTAGAAATACTTGCCATAAACTTATGAATTACTCAACTCTTTCAGCAATTTTTAATCAGATCTTAAGTGACGTTTTTATAACCACAAGTATTTGTTATTTTTACATTCCCTTATACACCTTGTCTGTCTGCCCCCTCCCAATGCATACATACATACATACATACATATATTTTTGATGAGGCAGGTCAGAGTCTGGCAACCCAAAGGGCTGGTGTGGACCTGCCATAAAATAATTTATATACCTAAAACTAAAATCTAAAATTATCAAAAATGCATCCTTAGGATTCAAGAACTACTAAAAGATAATCCAAGATGACTTAAAATTTACATTTCTATTAAAATTAAGTATAAAAAAGAGTGTTTTAAAAATATAAAAATGCACTATCCTTAGATTTATTAAGGCACGCCTCTTTCTTGAGCTGTATTTGGTCCAATGTTTTTGAGGCTAGTTTAAGTTTTTCTTTAAGAAGAGAAGTAACGTTTCTTATGAATTTTGGGATGGAATTCCACACTATAGGGCCTCTATACCTTATGCTATTTCTTCCTAGTTCACTATGAAAACATACTAGCGAAAAGTCATTCGAGCGCCTTAATTTGTAACTAGTCTCATTTGAGCGAGTTCCAAGTAGAGCCGTAAGCTGAACCAGCAGAATATCATTATGCACCTGATACATTATTGATGCGAGCCTCCACTTGTAGATGTAACTCAGTGGCTTCCATTTAGCCCTTTTAAGGGCGTCACAATCAGGAGTCCCACTGGGGAGGTTATGGATTAGTTTTGCAGCTTTTATGTGTAAATGCTTTTGGTCATTGAATAAATACAATGAACAGGATGCCCACACGGCAATGCAGTAAGTTATGCTTGGAACAATGCCTTTGTAATAGATTTCTTCAAGAACACAGGTAGGCAGTCCTTTCATAGACTTTAGAAATTTAAGTTTTCCTCCAAATTTGGAGAGGAACATTTTAATTTGAGGTTTCCAGTTCAAGTTGTGGTCGATTACTACACCCAAGCAGGTAGATTTGGAGGTGAAATATATGTATGAGTTGCCAAATATCAGTGGTCTGATAGGGCCGACAAATGCGTGTTTGCAGATTAGCATTGCTTCCGTCTTACCAGTGTGAACAGTCAAGCGATTTTGGTTGCACCAGCTTTTAAAATCAATTAATATTTGGTTTAACGAATCTATTATTTCTTCAATCTCCTTCCCACTGTAATTGCGGCATAAACTTTGCTTTCAGTAGCTCTTGCGGAATGCAAAATGGTGAATGCTGCTCTTCAACAGATATCTTTTTATCATAATGAAACGACTCTGTTCATTGAATTATCATTAATGAATTGTCTTAAAAGTTAAATGACTAGAATATCCAAGAGCAACGTGATCAAACCTTTTAAAGTGAAAGAGAAATTGTGAAGAATTACAACTTCTAATCAAATCTTTGCTTATATTTTAGAATAAAATATTCTCGAAACTAAGAACGGTTTGATCTGACCTGCTTTAAAATCAAACTGAATCAGTGCATGAAATTTTTCGTTTCGTATTCTTAATAATGCAATGTGTCTGAAAATATCCATTACGAATCAATGTTTTTTAAAGAGCTACACAAACAAGAAGACTATTGTCCGACCACGATACACACAAACCGGAGCAGCTGTAGTGCGAACTACTGATAGATAAAGTATGAAGGAGTGCTGCCATTTATTTATTTGTTATGGTCTACTTTTGAAATCGAAAGATTGGACTAGACGCCAACGCGCTTCATGTCATATGTCGTGGTAGCCTGCCCTCATGGAAAAAAGAACATGCTCCCTTTTCAATTATGATCAACTCAGTAGTATAATAAATATGTTAGCTTTCTCGTGAATTAAACACTTTTTCCATTCCAGAAAATCTGAGGAAGTTACCCCTCATTATCAGTGAAAGTGTTGCTAAAACACAAAACAAACAGAAGAGATCTTACCAACTCTTCATCCACATTGCTGCTTGATGAAGAAGCACCTTCTTCGCTCTTCTCTTTTTTATTTTTCTCCCTTTGTCTCCATAATCTCGAAAATCTCTCTTTGCAGGAGAAGGTTTTGGCATTGTGCAACAGCACCAACAAAGCGACCGTTCGCAACTGACAAACTATCGACCAAGCGCTAAAAACCCCACAAGCTACGTCATGTAAGGTCACCTATTGACCAATAATAACGCGGGCTCGAGTATTCGACGGTCATTTCTTGGTCATCTATTACAATATTCCCCATGGTAAAGTACCCCTTTTTTGAACGCTTTTATAGCTCAAATGTCATCGCCTCCACCTCTTCAAGCGTGTCTTGCGGCGCGTCGTTCAGTGAGTGCGCATCGCTTAGTGAGTCGCCAAGTGTCACAACCTCCACCTCTGCTAGCGAGTCAGCCAACTTGGTTACCAGTGCCTGCGCATCGCCCCGTTTGTTCGCTAGTGTCTCGGCCTCCACCTTTGCTAGCGAGTAAGGCAGCGTGTCGACCATTGCCTGCGCATTGCCCAGTGTGTCGCCAAGTTTAACCGCCTCCACCTCTGCAAGTGTGTCAGACAGGGGATAGTTCAGTGCATATGCCCGTGAGCCGAAAGGTGTCACCACCTCCACCTCTGCTAGCGTAGCAGCCAGAGTGTCGACTGGTGCCTGCGCATCACCCCGTGAGCCGTCGGATGTCTCGTCCTCTACTTCTGAAGGCGAGTCTGCCATATTATCGACCAGTGCCTGCGCATCGCCCAGTGTGTCGCCTATCGTCTCGGACTCCACCTCTGCAAGCGCGACAGCCAGATTATCGTCCAGTGCCTGCGCATAGCCCCGTGCTTTGCCTGGTGTCTCGGCCTCCACCTTTGGAAACGTGTCAGCCAGTGTGTTGATCAGTGGCTTCGCACCGCCCCGTAGTTCGCGTAGTATCTCCGTCTCCACCTCTGCAAGCGTGTCTGCCAGCGGGTCATTCCGTGGGTGCGCATCGCCCAGTGAGTCGCCAAGTGTCAGCACCTCCACCTCTGCTAGAGTGTCAGCAAGAGTGTCAACGAGTGCCTGCGCATCACCCCCTGTATCGCCTACTGACAACTGCCTCCACCTCTGCAAGCGTGTCAGCCAGCCTATCGTCCAGTGCGTGCGCATCGCCCAGTGAATCGCCATGTTTCACCGCCTCCATCTCTGCTAGCGTGTCGCTCAGAGTGTTGAACAGTGCTTGCGCCTCACCCCGTGTGCCGCCTGGTGTCTCGGCCTCCAACTCTGCAAGCGTGTCAGCCAGATTGTCGACCAGTGCCTGCGCATAACCCCGTGCCTCGCCTAGTGTCTCCGGCTCCACCACTGCAATCGTGTCTGCTAGATTGTCGACCAGTGACTGCCCATCGCACCCTGTGTTCCCTAGTGTCTCTTCCTCCACCTCTGCTAGCGAGGCGGCCAGCGTGTCGACCAGTGCCTGCGCATGGATTAGTCAGTCGCCAAGTGTCACCGCCTCCACCCCTACTAGCGAGCCTGCCAGAGTGTCGACAATGGCCTGCGCCTCGCCCAGTGTGTCGCCAAGTGAAACCGCCTCCATCTCTGCTTGAGTTTCAGCCACAGTGTCGAGCAGTGTCTGCGCATCACCACTTGTGTCACCTAGTGTCTCTGCCTCCACCTCTTTTAGCGAGTAAGCCAGCGTGTCGAGCAGTTCCTGCTTATTACCCCGAGCGTCGGTTGGTGTCTCGGCCTCTACCTCTGGAAGCGTGTCTGCCAGCTGGTCGGCCAGTGCGAGCGCATCGATCAGTGAGTCGCCAAGTGTCACCGCCTTCACCTCTGCTAGCGTATCAGCCAGAGTGTCGACGAGTGCCTGCGCATCGCCCCGTGTGTTCGTTAGTGTCTCAACCTCCACCTTTGGTAGCGAGTCAGCCACCGTGTCGACCAGTGCCTCCGCATTGCCCAGTGTGTCGCCTATGTCGCCTAGTGTCACTGCCTCCACCTCTGCAAGCGTGTCAGCCAGCGGGTCGTTCAGTGCCTGCTTATTGCCCACTGTTTTGCCAAGTGTTACGGCCTCCACCTCTGCTAGCGTGTCAGGCAGTGTCGACCTGTGCCTGCGCATCGCCCCGTGTGCCGCCTAGTTTCTCGGCCTCCACCTCTGCAAGCGTGTCCTCCAGAGTGTCTACCAGTGCCTGCGCATTGTCCAGTGTGTCGCCAAGTGTCACCGCCTCCACCTCTTCAAGCGTGTCAGCCAGAGTGTCGAGCAGTGCTTGCGCATCGGATTCTGTGTCGCGTGGTGTCTCGGCCTCCACCTCGTCAAGCATTTCAGCCAGTTTGTCGACCAGCGACTGCGCATCGCCCAGAGTTTCACCTATCGTCTCGGCCTCCTTCTCTTCAAGCGCGTCAGCCAGATTATCGACCAGTTGCTGCGCATAGCCTCGTGCTTCGCCTAGTGTTTCCGCCTCCACCTCTGCAAGCGTGTCTGCCAGAGTTTCGACAAGTGCCTGCGCATCGCCTCCTGTGTTGCCTAGTGTCTCTTCCTTACCCTCTGCTACCGAGTCAGCCAGAGTGTCGAACAGTGCCTCCGCATTGCCCAGTGTTTCGCCAAGTGCCACAACCTGCACCTCTGCTAGCGTGTGAGCCAGTGTGGCGACCTTTGCCTTCGCATCGCCCCGAGTGACGCCTAGTGTCTCAGCCTCCACCTCTGCAAGCGTGTCTGCCAGATTGTCGACCAGTGCCTGCTTATTGCCCAGTGTGTCGCCAAGTGTAACCGCCTCAACCTCTGCGAGCGCGTCAGCCAGAGTGTCGAGCAGTGCTTCCGCATTGCCCCGTGTGTCGCCTAGTGCCTTGGTCTCCACCTCTGCAAGCGTGTCATCCAGGTTGTCAACCAGTGCCTGCGCATCGTCCCGTGTGTTGTCTAGTGCTTCGGCCTTCACCTCTGCAAGCGTGTCAGCCATAGTGTCGTCTAGTGGGGGCGCATCGTTCCGTGTGTCGCCTACTATCTCGGTCTCCTCCTCTGCTAGCTAGTCTGCCAGGGTGTCGACCATTGCCTGCGCATCGCCTAGTGTCACCCCTAGTGTCTCAGCCTCCATCTCTGCTAACAATTTTGCCAGCGTGTTGAGTAGTGCCTGGGCATCCTCCCGTGCGTCGCCAAGGGTCACCGCCTCCTCCTCGTCTAGCGTATCAGCCAGGGTATCGACCAGTGCCTGCTCTTCAACCGGTGTGTCGCCTAGTGTCTCGGTCTCCATCTCTGCACGCGTGTCAGCCAGATTGTCAATTAGTGCCTGCGCACTCCCTGTGTGTCACCTAGTGGCCCGGCCTCTACCTCTGCTAGCTTGTCAGCCACAGTGTCGACCACTGCCTGCGCATCTTCCAGTGTGTCGCAAAGTGTCACCGCCTCTGAGTGCCTCTGCGTGTGTCGCGAAGTGTCACCGTCTCTGCAAGCGTGTCGGCCAGAATGTCGACAAGTACCTGCGAATCGCCCAATGTGTCACGTAGTCTCTCGGCCGCCACCTCTGCTACCATGTCAGCCAGATTGGCGACCAGTGCCTGCGCATCGCCCCGTATATTCGCTAGTGTCTCGGCCTCTACTCTGCTTGCTTGTCAGCCAGTGTCAACCAGTGCCTGCGCGTCGAATCCTGTGTTGCCTAGTGTGTCTGCCTTCACCTCTGCTATTGAGTCAGCAAGCGTGTCGACCAGTGCGTGCGAATTGCCCAGAGTGTCGACAAGTGTAACCGCCTCTACCTCTGCTAGAGTGTCAGCCAGAGTGTCGACCATTGCCTGCGCCTCGCCCAGTGTGTCGCGAAGTGAAACCGCCTCCACCTCTGCTTGCGTTTTAGCCGCAGTGTCGAGCAGTGCCCGTGCATCACCCTTGTGTCACCTAGAGTCTCTGCCTCCACGTCTTCTAGCGAGTCAGCCAGCGTGTTGACCAGTTCCTGCGCATAGCCTCGTGCGTCGCCTGGTGTCTCAGCTCCCACCTCTGGAAGCTCCTCTGCCAGCTGGTCGTTCAGTGCGAGCGCATCGCCCAGTGAGTCGCTAAGTTCCACCGCCTCCACCTCTGCTAGAATGTCAGCCAGAGTGTCGATGACTGTCTGCGCATCGCCCCGTGTGTTCGCTAGTGTCTCAACCTCCACTTTTGCTAGCGAGTCAGCCAGCGTGTCTACCAGTGGCTGTGCATTGCCCAGTGTGTCGCCAAGTGTCACTGCCTCCACCTCTGCAAGCGTGTCAGACAGCGGGTCGTTCAGTGCCTGCGCATTGCCTACTCTATCGCCAAGTGTCACCGCCTCCACCTCTGCAAGCGTGTCGGCCAGAATGTCGACAAGTACCTGCGAATCGCCCAATGTGTCACCTAGTCTCTCGGCCTCCACCTCTTCTAGCGTGTCAGCCAGAGTGTCGACCATTGCCTGCGCATCGCCCAGTGCGTCGCCATGTGTCACCGCCTCCACCTCCGCAATCGTGTCAGCCAGCTTATCGACCAATGCCTGCACATCGCCGAGTGTGTCGCCTATCGTCTCGGCCTCCACCTCTGGAAGTGCGTCAGCCAGATTATCAACCAGTGCCTGTGCATAACCCCGTGCTTCGCCTAGTGTCTCCGCCTCCATCTCTGCAAACGTGTCTGCCAGAGTGTCGACAAGTACCTGCGCATCGCCTCCTGTGTTGTCTAGTGTTTCTGTCTCCACCTCTGCTAGCGAGTAAGTCCGCGTGTCGACCAGTGCCTGCGTATGCCCAGTGTTTCGCGAAATGTGACCGCCTCCACCTCTTCAAGCGTGTGTGCCAGCGCGTCGTTCAGTGAGTGCGAATCGCCCAGTGATTCGCCAAGGGTCACCGCCTCCACCTCTGCTAGAGTTTCAGCCAGCGGGTCGTTGAGTGCGTGCGCATATCCCAGTGGGTAGCCAAGTGTCACCACCTTTACCTCTGCTAGCGTGTTAGCCAGTGTCGACCATTACATGCGCATCGCCCAGTGTGGGCCTTCTCTGCTACCATGTCAGCCAGCTTGGCGACCAGTGCCTGCGCATCGCCCCGTATGTTCGCTAGTGTCTCGGCCTACACCTGTGCTAGCGAGTCAGCCAGCGTGTCGACCATTGCCTGCGCATTGCCCAGTGTGTCGCCAAGTGAAACTTCCTCCAAATCTGCTTGCGTGTCAGCCAGTGTCGACCAGTGCCTGCGCGTCGAATCCTGTTTTGCCTAGTGTGTCTGCCTTTACCTCTGCTATTGAGTCAGCAAGCGTGTCGACCAGTGCGTGCGCATTGCCCAGTGTGTCGACAAGTGTAACTTCCTCTACCTCTGCTAGAGTTTCAGCCAGTGTCGACTATTGCCTGCGCCTCGCCCAGTGTGTCGCGAAGTGAAACCGCCTCCACCTCTGCTTCCGTTTCAGCCGCAGTGTAGAGCAGTGCCCGCGCATCATTCTTGTGTCACCTAGAATCTCTGCCTCCACCTCTTCTAGCGAGTCAGCCAGCGTGTTGACCAGTTCCTGCGCATAGCCCCGTGCGTCGCCTGGTGTGTCAGCCCCCACCTCTGGAAGCTCCTTTGCCAGCTGGTCGTTCAGTGCGAGCGCATCGCCCAGTGAGTCGCCAAGTTCCACCGCCTCCACCTCTGCTAGAATGTCAGCCAGAGTGTCGACGAGTGCCTGCGCATCGCCCCGTGTTATCGCTAGTGTCTCAACCTCCACTTTTGCTAGCGAGTCAGCCAGCGTGTCGACCAGTGGCTGCGCATTGCCCAGTGTGTCGCCAAGTGTCACTGCCTCCACCTCTGCAAGCGTGTCAGCCAGCGGGTCGTTCAGTGCCTGCGCATTGCCCACTGTATCGCCAAGTGTCACCGCCTCCACCTCTGCAAGTGTGTCAGCAGGTGTGTCGACCTGTGCCTACGCATCGGCCCGTGTGCCGCCTGGTGTCACCGCCTTTACCTCTGCGAGTGTGTCAGCCAGAGTGTCGAGCAGTGCTTCCTCATCGTCCCGTGTGTCGCCTGTTGTCTCGGCCTCCACCTTTGCAAGCGTGTCAGCCAGTTTGTCGACCAGTGCCTCCGCATCGCCCAGTGTTTGGCCTATCGTTTCCGCCTCCACCTCTGCAAGCGTGTCTGCCAGAGTGTCGACAAGTGCCTGCGCATCGCCTCCTGTGTAGCCTAGTGTCTCGGCCTCACTTCTGCTAACGAGTCAGCCAGCGTGTCGATCAGTTCCTCCGTATGGCCGAGTGTTACCCCAAGTGCTACAACCTGCACCTCTGCTAGCGTGTCAGCCAGTGTGTACACCAGTGCCTGCGCATCGCTCCGTGTGCCGCCTAGTGTCTCAGCCTCCACCTCTGGAAGCGTGTCTGCCAGATTGTCGACCAGTGCCTACGCATTGCCCAGTGTGTCGCCAAGTGTCACCGCCCCCACCTCTGCAAGCGTGTCTGCCAGCGTGTCGTTCCGTACGTCCGCATCGCCCAGTGAGTCGCCAAGTGTAACCGCCTCCATCTCTGCTACAGTGTCAGCCAGTGTCGACAACTGCCTGCGCATCTCCCAGTGAGTCGTTAAATGTCACCGCCCCACCTCTGCTAGCGTGTCAGCCAGTTTGTCGACGAGTGCCTGCGCATCGCACAGTGTTTCACCTGTCTTTTCAGCCTCCAACTCTGCAAGCGCGTCAGCCAGATTATCGACGAGTACCTACGTATAGTCCCGTGCTTCGCCTAGTGTCTCGGACACCTCTTCTGCAAGCGTGTCAGCCAGAGTGTCGACCAGTGCCTTCGCATCGCCTCCTGTGTTGCCTAGTGTGTCTGCCTCCACCTCTGCTAGCGAGTCAGCAAGCGTGTCGAACAGTGCCTGCGCATTGCCCACTGTTTCGCCAAGTGTCACCGCCTAAACCTCTGCTAGAGTGTCAGCCAGAGTGTCGACGAGTGCCTTCGCATCGTCCCGTGTGTCTCCTAGTGTCTCGGCCTCCAACTCTGCAAGCGGGTCAGCCAGATTATCGACCAGTGCCTGCGCTTAGCCCCGTGCTTCGCCTAGTGTCTCCGCCTCTACCTCTGCAAGCGTGTCTGCCATAGTGTCGAAAAGTTGCTGCGCATCGCTTTCTGTGTTGCCTAGTGTCTCTGCCCCCACCTCTGCTAGCGAGTCAGCAAGCGTGTCGATCAGTGCCTCCGCATGGCCCAGTGTTTCGCCAAGTGTCACAATCCTCACCTCTGCTAGCGTGTCAGCCAGTGTGTCCACCTGTGCTTGCGCATCGCCCCGTGTGCCGCCTAGTGTCTCTGCCTGAACCTCTGGAAGGGTGTCTGTCAGATTGTCGACCAGTGCCTAAGCATTGCCCATTGTGTCGCCAAGTGTCACCGCCTCCACCTCTGCTAGAGTGTCCTCCAGCGTGTCGACAAGTGGCTGCGCATCGCTCCGTGTGTCGCCTAGTGTGTCGACCTCCACCTCTGGTAGCGTATCGGCCAGATTGTTGAGCATGCGCCTGTGTATCTTCCAGTGTGTCGCCATGTGTCACCGCCTCCACCTCTTCAAGCGTGTGTGCCAGCGCGTCGTTCAGTGAGTGCGAATCGCCCAGTGATTCGCCAAGGGTCACCGCCTCCACCTCTGCTAGAGTTTCAGCCAGCGGGTCGTTGAGTGCGTGCGCATATCCCAGTGGGTAGCCAAGTGTCACCACCTCCACGTCTGCTAGCGTGTCAGCCAGAGTGTCGACCATTACATGCGCATCGCCCAGTGTGCGCCTCCTCTTCTACCATGTCAGCCAGCTTGGCGACCAGTGCCTGCGAATCGCCCAGTATGTTCGCTAGTGTCTCGGCCTCCACCTCTGCTTGCGTGTCAGCCAGTGTCGACCAGTGCCTGCGCGTCGAATCCTGTGTTGCCTAGTGTGTCTGCCTTCACCTCTGCTATTGAGTCAGCAAGCGTGTCGACCAGTGCGTGCGCATTGCCCAATGTGTCGACAAGTGTAACCGCCTCCACCTCTGCTAGAGTGTCCGCCAGAGTGTCGACGAGTTCCTGCGCATCGTCCCGTGTGTCTCCTAGTGTCTCGGCCTCCAACTCTGCAAGCGTGGCAGCCAGATTGTCGACCAGTGCCTGCGCATTGCCCAGAGTTTCGCCAATCGTCTCGGCCTCGACTTCTGCAAGCGCGTCAGCCAGATTATCGACCAGTGCCTGCGCATAACCCCGTGCTTCGCCTGGTGTCTCAGCTCCCACCTCTGGAAGCTCCTCTGCCAGCTGGTCGTTCAGTGCGAGCACATCGCCCAGTGAGTCGCCAAGTTCCACCGCCTCCACCTCTGCTAGAATGTCAGCCAGAGTGTCGACGAGTGCCTGCGCATCGCCCCGTGTGTTCACTAGTGTCTCAACCTCCACTTTTGCTAGCGAGTCAGCCAGCTTGTCGACCAGTGGCTGCGCATTGCTTAGTGTGTCGCCAAGTGTCACTGCCTCCACCTCTGCAAGCGTGTCAGCCAGCGGGTCGTTCAGTGCCTGCGCATTGCCCACTGTATCGCCAAGTGTTACCGCCTCCACCATTGCAAACGTGTCAGCAGGTGTGTGGACCTGTGCCTACGCATCGGCCCGTGTTCCGCCTAGTGTCACCGCCTCCACCTCTGCGAGCGTGTCAGCCAGAGTGTCGAGCAGTGCTTCCTCATCGTCCCGTGTGTCGCCTGTTGTCTCGGCCTCCACCTTTGCAAGCGTGTCAGCCAGTTTGTCGACTAGTGCCTCCGCATCGCCCAGTGTTTCGCCTATCGTTTCCGCCTCCACCTCTGCAAGCGTGTCTGCCAGAGTGTCGACAAGTGCCTGCGCATCGCCTCCTGTGTAGCCTAGTGTCTCGGCCTTCACCTCTGCTAACGAGTCAGCCAGCGTGTCGAACAGTTGCTCCGTATGGCCAAGTGTTTCCCCAAGTGCCACAACCTGCACCTCTGCTAGCGTGTCAGCCAGTGTGTCGACCTGTGCCTGCGCATCGCTGCGTGTGCCGCCTAGTGTCTCAGCCTCCACCTCTGGAAGCGTGTCTGCCAGATTGTCGACCAGTGCCTGCGCATTGCCCAGTGTGTCGCCAAGTGTCACCGCCTCCACCTCTGCAAGCGTGTCGTTCCGTACGTCCGCATCGCCCAGTGAGTCGCCAAGTGTAACCGCCTCCATCTCTGCTACAGTGTCAGCCAGAGTGTCGACAACTGCCTGCGCATCTCCCAGTGAGTCGTTAAATGTGACCGCCCCACTTCTGCTAGCGTGTCAGCCAGTTTGTCGACCAGTGCCTGCGCATTGCACAGTGTTTCACCTGTCTTTTCGGCCTCCAACTCTGCAAGCGCGTCAGCCAGATTATCGACGAGTACCAACGCATAGCCCCATGCTTCGCCTAGTGTCTCGGACACCTCTTCTGCAAGCGTGTCAGCCAGAGTGTCGACCAGTGCCTTCGCATCGCCTCCTGTGTTGCCTAGTGTGTCTGCCTCCACCTCTGCTAGCGAGTCAGCAAGCGTGTCGAACAGTGCCTGCGCATTGCCCACTGTTTCGCCAAATGTCACCGCCTCCACCTCTGCTAGCGTGTCAGCCAGAGTGTCGACGAGTGCCTGCGCCTCGCCCAGTGTGTCGCCAAGTGTCACCGCCTCCAATTCTGCAAGCGTGTCTCCCAGCGCGTCGTTCAGTGCGAGCGCATCGCCCGGTGAGTCGCCAAGTGTCACCGCCTAAACCTCTGCTAGAGTGTCAGCCAGAGTGTCGACCATTTCCTGCGCATCGTCCCGTGTGTCTCCTAGTGTCTCGGCCTCCAACTCTGCAAGCGTGCCAGCCAGATTGTCGACCAGTGCCTGCGCATCGGCCAGAGTTTCGCCTATCGTCTCGGCCTCGACTTCTGCAAGCGCGTCATCCAGATTATCGACCAGTGCCTGCGCATAGCCCCGTGCTTCGCCTAGTGTCTCCGCCTCTACCTCTGCAAGCGTGTCTGCCAGTGTCGACAAGTGGCTGCGCATCGCTTCCTGTGTTGCCTAGTGTCTCTGCCCCCACCTCTGCTAGCGAGTCAGCAATCGTGTCGACCAGTGCCTCCGCATGGCCCAGTGTTTCGCCAAGTATCACAATCCTCACCTCTGCTAGCGTGTCAGCCAGTGTGCGAATTTTTGTAACGCCATGTTGATTTTATGTTCTATTGCAGTGTGGTGGAAAAGCACGTTGTGTTTTTGGGATAAAGATGCCGGTTGGGTGACTAAACTTTGTCGAAAACCCGAACTGTCCAGATTGCGTTGGTTGGTGCAAGGAGCAATGGAGAAATTTAGTTTCGATTGTTGTTTGACCGATCGAGCAGACCTTACTGTGGGACCGACATTTAAGCTCCGAGGAGTCGGGCCGGGTATTCTGAAGTATTGCTACCAACTGAACAACTAAGTGTACTTTGCTTTTATAGTGCGACAGATTGTATTATTTCAGATTATTTAGATAAAAAAACGGTAAATGTCAGGAAAGACTGGAGATTGCTGCTAGAAGTCAAACTTACAACCTCTCCACATGCGAGAAATGATGTGTTTTCATGTGTAGTTAAGTGAAATGCTGCCCGTTGCCCGATATAGTACTAATTTTAACACATGGTACAGTTGCAGTAGACTCCTACCAAAATTGTTAATAAAAATAAATAATTTATAGTTGCTCTATGCTGGAAAAGTTGGGCTTCAATCCACTTCGAGCATTCCAGGAATGAGCTAGTCCTGGCTGAGTTCACCATGCTGTGTTCTTAGACAAGACACTTGACATCTTACTCCAGTAATAGTATTACATTTGGAGGTTTGGGTGGCACACATACGTGTAAGAATAAAACCCTAGTATTTAACTGTGAGGATTATTTCCACTTTCATAGATTCTGTTTGTTTTATTTTTTAAAAGATTTTTTCTAGTCAGACACAGAAGGAATTTAGCAATATTACTGAAGACAAGAGCTACTTTCAGGCCGTACAGCACAGAAGTTACAGCTAACAAGTAGCACTCTAGATGTATTTCAGTACAAAACCAACAACAATAAAGATGGCAGGTCTTACACTTGTGTCTACAACCATTCCCCTGCACCTCAGAGTTTTACTTTTATCGCGGGCTCTTAACAATATCAATACTAACTAAAAATATTTGTATTTTCTTTTAAGAATAAGAACTGAAGAACCAAAGTGACCTGCAAAACCCACTACCACACAGAAGTGGACGAAACGTATCACTACAAATCATGTTATTATCCATACTAATTAGGTCCATGGGGTCTTTCATTGATAGATTTCGAGACATGGAAATAAGAGTAAGTATAAAATTCAGTTTGATACATGTAGTTTTTGAAATAAGGGTTTAAAAGAATACTTGGTCAAAAACTTTATATTATTTGCTGTTTATTTTAAACAAAAACCTCAATGCATTTAAATCCGGAAGCTTTTGTTTTGGTCTGTTGTATGTGTCTAACTATTTGACCAGTCATTTATGGGTATTGATATTCTGAACTCCCTGTAGGTCCTGTAGCCTCTTTCTAGTATTTTGGTAGTATCTGCTTGACTTCTTATGGGCAATTATTTTGCATAAGTTGTTGAGAGGGAAATAGCAGGAGGAAATGGGGAGAATTTGGCGTAAGTGGCTCTTTTGAAAAAATAATGATATCTTCCCTATGATATGAAAAAAATATATGTAGCTGTCAAAATAATATAGCTATCATTAAAATCAATATAAGTGT
>JBBMOI010000007.1:11887500-11890000 GCA_038088405.1 Porites divaricata
CTTCACAAACAATTAACATGGACTGATCAGTTGTGGTTTATTCAGGTTGGAAATTCATATTGTTTTGGTCTTTGGTCGCATGACTTCCAACCTCATGTGCTTAACCTTTCCAACTTAACGCTCTAGTTCTCTGTGGAGAATTGTTTCCATTTTCTTATTGTTAGAATAAGTTGTATAATGCCCGGGAACCACAAGTCTGTCCTCAAGAAACCTTGCTCCCATTGATGCGTTTTGCTAAATTAAATATGTCCCCCTCTCAAATAAGCCCCTCCAGGGGGGATTAATAGAGGATTTAAGGTGCACGCAGCAGTATAACCATGCAGACAATAAACAGTGGAAATAGAAATTATTATGATTCACTTCAGTTCGGTGGAAATAGACTTTAATTTTTTACTTGTATTTTCCTTGCTTGGGAGCTGGCTGTTTATTACTTAGGGGAAGGGGCCATTTTGCTGGGGGGAAATCGTAAATGTCATCATTGGTGTTAGGGGGTCATTTTCGGATAAGAGATCATTACCTGGGGGGGCAGTTTAATAAATCTTATGAAAGTAGTACAAAGTAGTAATAATTGAATGTAACAGTTGTGAATAGTAAATAATATGACTGTGGATAAAGTATGTGGTGAAGTTTGATGTTATCCAGTAAGTCATAATAGAGTCCACAGCAATAAGGTTCGGGGAGGGGAGGGGTCATTTGCATGATATGTAAAAATTATGGGAGACATTTCTAACAAACTATGATTAAGTGGGGGATGCAAAAATCCTCATGCACTTAAGTGTGAGTGGAAAGCCCCTCATTTTCATACCCAGGGAATGCAGGGCATAAGTGGGAAATTTCAGCGTTTCAGACTGTCACTTTTGCCACAGTATGGAGGGTTTTTGATGTCCAGTACTGGACCAGTGTTTAATGTACACTGCATTTTTGCACCATTGACATGGAATATTCCACTCTGATGCAAAATCAAATTATCATGGAGTCATACTGATGCAACAAAGGTTACCTCAAGTACTTCCAAAGCAGCAGTCAATGTTAAAAATAAAAAAGGTGTGCTTACTAGCCTGAAATAAGTACACAAAAAGACTGTCATTTGAGACTCATTCTTATGAGTAGCTTTTGTGTCAGGCCTATCATGCTGTACAGAAAGAGACTGAAGTGTACATTTCGACACTCTGTATAGTCTTTTGCTGATTTAATCTTCGTTTGTTGAACTTGTTTTTTTCTTTATTTATTATGAAACAATAACAAAAGCTAAGTTCATTTTCCTATGCAAAACAGAATAGCAGTTGAAAAACATGAGGATGGGCTGGATAAGAAAGGTGAAGTTGTTCAAAAGTTTCAATATCGTAGTTTGCTCCTGACCATTCTTGAAATGACCCAATTTAAAATGCCAAAAGGGACATATGACCCACTTTGACTAATTTCTAGATTGAACACTGCTGGAAACAAGTCTCAGCCAGTGGTGACCATTAGCAGGCTTACACAGGGATTCACCTTTGACACAATTTTGAATAAAGCATGGTACAGGATCTGAAGCATATAATCTTGCTTCTGACAGGAAATAATTGGAATATTGTTCTCTGTGGGCATATAAGATGTATGGCTCATGTAACCCTATCGATTGGAGAAGTTTGGAATGCCAAACCTGTAACTCAAGGTTAATTACTTTACAATTTTGCCTGCGTGAGAAAAGGGCAGCGTTGTTGAGTTTCATGTTCGAGACTGCTCTGCATAGCAATGAATTTGCTCCCTTTATTAGAAGGCAGGCCTGGTCTAATACCCAGTGATTACCAGGGTACAGGGGTGCATCGACTTTCCCTGACAAGCAAAATGTTGGGGATTCCATTAACAAGTTATCACATAATAAACTCCTTCTAAGGGATGCGAAAGTCCTTTTGAGGGATTTTATTTACAAGTTATACATAAATAAAGTGTACCTCTTTCTGAGAGAAGGCAAACTCTTTTTGAAGAATTCTATAAGTTTATAAATAAATAAAGTGTACCTCCTTCTGACAGATGCCAAACTCCTCATGAGGGATTCCATTCACAAGTTATACATAAATAAATAGAGTGTACATTTAACTCTTTCTGAAGGATGCCAACCTCCTTTTGAAGGATTCTATCAACAAGTTATACATAATAAAGTGTACCTCCTTCTGAGAGACGCCAAACTCCTCAAGAGGAAATCCATTACAAGTTATACATAAATACAGTGTACCTCCTTCTGAGGGATGCCAAACTCCTTTTGAGGGATTCCATTTACAAGTTAAAAGTAAACACCTCCTTCTGAGGGATTCCATAGCAATTCTGAGGTGTTTGCTCCCTTTAATGCTCTTATTGTCGATAGATTCTTCATTTTTGAGTAACAGAGTAGTTTGAAACAATCTCATACATTTCCCATGCCGTTCGAAGTATTTTATTTGCACATTCTGGCAGTGCGACCACGAAAGTCAGTGGAAAGTTGATCGCGAGATGCGCCATCTTGTCTCAACTAGTCCTCCTC
>JBBMOI010000007.1:11895000-12130000 GCA_038088405.1 Porites divaricata
TTTCTATGGCTCCAAAAAGCCTTCTAGAGACACATTTGATACATAACCCAGCAAGGTCGATGACAGATAAGGCCGTATAGACCCCCAAAATTGGACTTTTTTTTCAAAGCATTGAAGCAAAATGCAACCTACACAACTTATATCTACAACACAAGGCAAGTTTATTTTGCTACTTGTTACCAATTATGTTGCTATGGTAACCAGAGGGATGGGGCTAAGCCTCCAGAAGGGTTGCTTTACTATAACATTCCTAGCTCTTGATGTTTACAATGAAAATGACTGAAACCTTCAGGGAATAACCTTCAGAGACGGAAGTATACAATGAACTAAAAAAGTCATACTGGATTGCAAACTTAGAACATGACACCGGTCCATTGTCTGAGAACGAAATAAGGACTAAAATCCAAAATGTAAAATTGGATTGCAAGAGTTCTTTGAGACCAAACTAGCTAATTGTAGTTCACTGCATGCATAATTATATACATTACTTGCACTGAAAAAATGAGACAAATCCATAAAATTCCCTTGACGATATCAATGTTACAGTATTGGCAGTTGCGCGAAATTCTAAATTTTGAGAAAAAAGCTTTTAAATTTATATTTCCATTTGACAAGGGAATATAACATGAAATATGTGACTGAAAAAGTCTAAAACTGTCCTGACGCATAGTTTACACCCTCTGCCTCCTTTTTTTGTCATTTTTTCTTTTTCTTAGGCCCCTAAGTACTTTTCTTCTCTTTTTTGTGTCACATTGGCTCTTTCTCTGAGCCATGAGAACACGTCCATGATCCATTTGTCTGCAGCCAGTTTCTGTGAACTTTCCTGGGGGAATGCCCAGAGCATCAAAAAGCTTTAAAATGGCAGAACTACCAATATTGAAGTATGCAACAGCATCATACAGACCCATTTCAAGAATTTCACGCCCAACATACACTTCCTTGGGGACACGTTGCCATATCACACCATTCAGTGCCTCATTCTGGTTTTGTGTTTTCCCATGTAAACATTTTTCCAACAAGCTGTCCTCACTCAGTCTTGCATATTCTGTTTTAAGCTTTGCAATAACTTCCAAAGGGAGTCCAGGTCCATGTTTATAAAGCTTTGTTCTGTTGGCTCTGTCTTTCTGATACTTGCACCAACTTGTGCTGCCAGCAGGGCAGTGATCATGAAGTGGGCGGGACTCACTTGAAGCACAGTGCATAAGACTTGCATGAATAGCTTTCTTCATTCCCGCCAAATTTCCCACATTAGCCCGAATGGCAATTCCATAATAATTTTGAAGCTTGTCAATTGTTCCATCAGTTAGCTTGCCTTTTCCTCCCAGGCCTGGGTTTTGACGCTTCAACTTGCGAAGTGCTGTGCCAACCCTTTTCTGCACATGCCCGATGCACTCTTTCTTTTCAACAGTAATTCCAGAATCTTGATGGACATCCTGAACCCTGCTAAAACTGTTGCTGTCACCATCTCCATAATATTCTGTATACTGCATGTTATGCAGTTCCACAGACCGCCTGAATATACGGTCAACACCTTCAGGTTCCATGGCAGGGGCAGAACCTTTGAAATTTGCTTTGCATACATTGTGGTCAGCTCTCCATCTCTGGTATTCCTCATTGTTCTTGTCTAAATGTTCATGTAGCTCACACTGCTTACATGCCTGGCTGAGGGCCTCAACATCAAGCACTTTCCCTGTATCAATAGAGATGGCAGTTACACAGCCATTTCTTGATGAAAAGCCTCGTTTCTGCCATGTACCATCACAAGAGACACCACAATCGATTGGTTCAGTTTCATTGGAGTCATTTTGTCCCTTTAGGTTTCTTACCTCCTCGGCTGCCTTACTCATACTATCCTTTGCAATTGACCTCACGCAAGTCGTGATCACACTTGAAATCTTGGTATGATTTTTGGCAGCCGGAGGTGGAGGCATGTTCATTAGCGTACAAAACTTTTTGGCACCAGTATGCCCCTTTCCAAGGGTTCTCATGCTGTAAACAAGGCGTCTGTTCACTTCGAAGCTTTTTCCTTGTTGCTTTGAGGTTTAAAATGAATGTTTCCAGCCACAGTTTTCACACAATAAACGCAAACTCAAGGCACAGCCCTTTCTGTCAAGTTCATCTTCCATAAACAAAAGATCCATTTCACCACACTCATAACACCTCAATAACGAGAGTACACTGCACAGAACTTCCATGTCAAAGAACCTGAACCCCGTGATCGTTGAATCGCTGTTGGCAGTAGATGTTTTCTTTGGTTTATCAACTGGATTATTTTCTACTGCCACCGATTTTAGCTTGCGGTACGATGCAGACAAGGTTTCCTTAGCCTTATCGTCAACTTGAGTACTTGACGAGTTGATTTCATTTTCGAGGCAAGCAGAGCTGTTTTCTTCATCTAAACCGCCTTCGAGGTTGTAATTTCTTCTATCTGTAAACCTATTCCCGTAAAATTTTCGTTTCTTTCGTCTTTGAGAAACAAATTTAGCTTTCGGCATAATGTAGCAAGTGAAAGTAGATCGAAGCGAGAGATTACAAAGCCAAAATGGCGGCAATATTTTTGCTCCAATGACATGAAAACGAGGTCGGAGACTTAGGCTGGGTTCCAATCTCCCATGGGAAAAGTGGCGGGAAGAATCGGGGGAAGATCGCGATATATTCCCTGTTTTTCGACGCAAAAAGCGACGTGTAAACAAACCTGTTTCCATGGCAACCAACTGGAATAGTGTGCTTTCAGCTAAGATATTGCCTTTCCAACAAAGTTATTGCAACAAAAACCTTTCTGTATATGAAGACAAAGCATGAAAGATTTCAAATGTAAAGAAAAACATTTTCGATGAACATACGCAATTTTCACGCTTTTTTGAGGTACATACCACTATTGTTACTGTGCACATTTTCTGCGCATGCCAAGGTAGTCGCGCACGACGCGAAAGAAATGGTTTTGTTTCCTGTAAGTCTGGGAGGTTCTACATATTTCTTGCGGAAAAAATGCGTCGATTTTCAACAGACGAAAAATAATTTCCATTTATCTTGTCAGTTCTTTGAAAACCGAAGAAGTATGCGCATGTTGTTATTTCTGCTGTATGATCGATCTGACCGAACATTTTATAGTCAAACAAAAGTCAATTCTACAACATCGAAAGTTATTGCTTCAAGATGTTACACTTGGAGTTTGGGTATTAAAAAATCCCTTAATAGGCAAGGATCAGTAAATCAGATGGAAAATAGCTCCAAGTCTTCCGCTTAATCGAGAAACTGCAAGCTTACTTTTCACTCGCGTCCTTCGCGTTTCATCGGCTAATACTAAGGCTATAACACTTTCCCAAATATTTCTTTAATTTTGTACGATTTTATGTAATTATTCCCCAGAAAATAGATTTAAAGCGTTCGAGCACACACAGATGTCCCTTTTATTGAGAGTCCGAGGCTGTTTTTCTTGAACAAACAAGAAAAAAACTGTCACAAGATTGCTTGGATTGCTGAGATCGCAGCTTCACAATATGATATGATATGTAATCTTCAAAAGCGTTTGATACGCGCGGCATTTTGACTACTCCTGCATGCAAGCGATGTTCATGAGCGACTGAAAACAAACGGCACAGCGATAAAAATTGCAAAAGAGACTACCAACAATCGATAAAAGGACAATAATTCGGTGAAACATATACAGACAACAATTTTCATACACGAAGACAAGTATTAAAGTGTCTCAGAAAATCCTTGTATAGAGCGTTTTCACATGACGTCACGGCGGCCATATTGGTGTTCCAAAACAATAGAACGGCGGCCATGTTGGTGTACCAAGGCAATCCTGTGGGAGTTGAAGTTTTTTCTTATGTAAAAACTTTCTTTTGTTCCAATAAATTAGCATAGATGCTGGCCACGTGAGTGAAAACGCTCTATTGTTTATGTTTTTCATTTTTCATTTTTCAAAGATGAACTCGAGGCAAGAAAATCGCTCAAAGCTTTCTTTTACAGCCAGAATGATAACGAAATTTTCTTTGGAACGTTTTCTTTTTATTCGCGGTAAGAAAATGACTAAAAGCATTTTAGAGTTTTATAAGCTTATAATCAAACCTGATACTCGGTCAGATCATTGTCTCAAATCTTACAATTGAAAACGTGCATAAACTAAATAGCCGCATAAACTACGCTCGACTTCATTAAATTAGATATAAAGAACAAACGTCAAATACAATAATTACTCAGTCTTACCATTCAAGATGCACTGAAAACTATCAAGTAAGGCCAGAATCGCTTCAGACTTTTCAACCCTCTCACGCATCAAGCAAGGTGAAAAAGGAAAACGATGCCATCCGAAATCGGATTTCCGACTTTAACAAGCGACGTATTTCTCAACCAAAAACCCAATAAACAAACTAGTCATGAAAAACAGAAGACTCTTGATAGCAGCTGAATTTCATTTTGTACATTCAGTGGAAAAAGACAGTTAAAAACATCACAAGTTGACACAAAACTCTGTCAGCTTCAGCTGTCAAAGTAAACAGGTTTCAAGATGCTGCATAAATTTTCCGCATGAACTCACCCGTCAAATTTTGACCAATCACAGCATAAAAACTGGACGTGGAGCGTGACCAACGCGTGACCTTGGTGAGAAAAGTAAAAAAGCAACTAACATGTATTCCCAGCCTGTAAAAACTTGCTGAATGTTAGCTTCCGAGGTCAGTTTGAAATCAAAATTTTAATTGTGCGGCACATAAAAAACACAACATATTTCATATGAATTTAAAAAAATTAAACTTGAGCCTGCGATCATTTGAAAACTAGTAACTTGTCAGCGGATAACTTCAAAAAGATACTCGACCTCGATGGGTCGACACCTGAGCCCGCAATACGGTCGGTGATACTGGTCAGCGGATACCCTGTTTTGACAGCTGTCAATTGATCACATCATTGGTGTGCAATATATGTGTGCAATATCAGTCTTCCTGTGCTCCCAAACTAGGTAGAAAGTGTGAGGATTAAACATTGGTTGCCCTGTGGTGCGGACGGACGGGCAGCGGGCGGGCGGTGTACGGTCACGTGATTACCAAATTTTCTGGGATGGGTAGATTTACTTACCCATGGTGCTCCGCAGGCGGGCTTCGCCCGCCAGAGCTCCGCTAATAACAGACTACCAATTATTGTCATTCAGCCAGAAAAGAGAAAACCGACCGTGTTCTTATTTTACAATCCCTCTCTAGACTAAAAATCTGAAAATAAATATCGATCAGATTTGTTTTTTGAAGACTCATGAGCTTGCCTTTTTTGTCTGCAATCACACGAACACACGTGGCAATTTTATCTGTTTTAGATCTCATGGTAAAATACTAGCTGAAAGCTTCCAATACGATTGGAAGGAGAACATTTTCTACAAATGGAGAAGTATATTCAACCAGACTGCAAGAAACCAACCTCATCAACCTCATCAAACCGAATTATAGCCTGCGAACCAGCAGACGCATTTCCGGTCGTCACTTATGCGTCTGCTGTTCGCAGGCTGACCGAATTATCAACGTGCCATGATCGTAAAAAGCGCTCACTCACGCAATTGAAACCCGAGAACACTACTCGCAGAATTATCGATAAAATTACCTTCAGCATTTTCCAAAAAGACAACTTGAATTAAAAGTATTTCCGAAAGACAGATTCATATTCACGGCCAGACAAAGCTGGAATAATAGGGATTTCTTACGAGACAGCTTTTATACGCACTTTACTGAGCGTTGAAAAGCTTTATACTGCAGTTTGAAATTTGACAGCATCTTTGTGATTATGAGGACCACCCAGTATTAATAAAACAAGCGAGTTACAGCGTGCTTCTCACTGACTGACTTCTTGTACATCAATAAACTTTTGCTTACTCATCGTCTCACTGTATACCTTCCGAGACCTACAACACTACTATAATTTGTTCATCACGCTAAAGGGCAGTTGCTCAATGGCCGCTGTGTCGTTAGCCTCCACCACAGACGAAACTAAACTCTAGATCTGATTAAGTCCGTCGGCGAAACAATGCCGAATTCCTTGTTCTGGGCGCCCAGATGCATACCAGGATTTGAGTACTCGTTATGACTGGTCTGTTAATGAAGTTCAGGTCAAACTTTCCGAAAGCTGTTTAACTGAATTTAATAAATGGCCAGTATAGAAACGCAATAAAATACTAGTCGATGATTAATTGTATTTAGTTTATTTGTTGTTTAACACTGACACTAAACAATATCAGCTCCCTTTGAAAAATACATGCTGATACGTCTCAAATAGCACTACAGCAGTTTACAGTCATTTTCTCTGAGGGAGAGTTTTTATTACTCATCTCAGGTTTCAGACACAGCGCGACCGTTTAGTGGTTGGGTGGGACGGAAATTGTTGCAAAATGAGTGTTCTTCGTGATCAAGGAGACGCCTCATTAATTTCAACTAGAAGAAAAGGTATAAATTCATCAGTGAAGACTTAGGGCCTGTTTACAAGGAGGTGGAGGACCCCAGTTAGGTGGGGTAACCCTCCTGCCCATTGAATCTCGAATTTACTTTTGTCACGTTTGCATGATAGGTGGCGGTCATGTTACCTCAACTATCTGGGGTCCCCTACCTCCATGTAAACAGGCCCTTACTGCCTGTACCAGTTTTATTACTATAAACGTATTTTTATATCGTTCTAAAGCAGTAATGTGTGTATTCGGAACAGAATTCGTCTTTAAATTGTTTTTCTTTTAATTTTTCTTTCATGTTTGTAACACAAGCAATTGTAATGTAACGTAATGATTCGATTTAGCACTCAGGACGCTTATTTCTTTTCTGAAAAACAACCGAATGTTAAAAAAATACATTAATACTTATTTAAAAAGAAACAGTGACAGAAACTGTAACAGTAACAAATATACGATGAATGTTCAGTTAACGTGAGGGAATTTTAATCTATTTCTTCGCCGATAGCTTTGACAGTGTTACTTACATCAATACCGTAAATAAAAGCTTTCTGGTGCCGTATCTTCGACCAGTTGGACGTTCAATTCGTTGATAGCGTAAAATGGCGGTCGTAGGTAACACATGACTTTTACCTCGTTCCAAAATGCCGCTTGTTCCAATAGATTTCTAGAATGGCAATTATCAGCATGGGGCGCTGAATGGAATAGGGACGCGTATTAACAAAAACACATTCGAAGGGAGGTGCTTATTCGAAAGGAGACGCTTATTTGAAGGAGGGCGCTAAATCGAATCATTACGGTAACGGAATGCTGCGCAAAGTAATGTAACGTGTGTTTAGTACTAAACAAAAGTGATAATTTGGAGCATTTTAGTCGTAGCTCAATTTTATTTGCAATTAGTAATTCTAGAATAAGAAATTGGAAGTGCCTACTGATCTAGGTGAACTAAGTTCATAACCTTTCCATGCAGTCAGCTGACTAATTTTACCCCTTTAAGAAGTAATATTTTTGCTTATAGCCATTGGCTGTAATATAAATCGATTTCATTAAACTAAACAAGCTTCTTACGTCCTTTTTTGTAGCGGCAATAGGAGTTTTCAGTACGATCCACCTCACAGACTGGTAGCAGGGAGGTGTGGTCAGAGATCCCTTGTAGGAGTAAAAAGATGCCTTTGATAAATCTGACAACTCGGGAATCAGTTCGTAAAGATATAGTCGTTTCACCTTTCTTGCCCCATCTGTATGAGAATGATTGAGAAATGTACGGCTTAAGTACAGCGGAACCTTTCCTTTGGGAGAGTTTGAGTGTATATTAGTCACAATATGACGACCTCTTTCACAACATGAACTACCTCATTTAAATTGATGCACTACACTTATGGGAATTTAACACACAATATATAGCCGCAACAGTACGCGCTCTCTGATTGGCTGTTCTCTTGTCATAACCTGGCATTATTAGCTAGATGTCCAAGGCATATACAATGTGTTAATTTGATAGTGGACGTCCTTATGGAGGGCATGTTATGGTCAATTGACAGCTGTCAAAAAGGGTATCCGCTGACCAGTGTCAACGGACTGTACAACTCATGAGGTGACGTGTTTTTGTAAAGCTATCTGCTCACCAGTCGTTGGTTTTAATTAATCGCAGGCTCAGGTCCATAATGAAAAGGCCATAAAATTGTTGCGAAGCCACCAGGTTTCCCAGCAGACTAATAGGCCACTTCCGAGTCCCATAAACCCTCACTTTCAAAATGAGGCAAAGTGCACAACCTTTCCTGTGGAAATGAGTTTTATTTCCATGATTGAAAAATCATTTCCATATCAAAGGGTGAGCACTTAACCTCGTTTTGATACAGAGGCTCGGGGGAACTAGGAAATAGTCTATTCAGCCGGAGTGCGTGACCAGGGTTGTCTGTGCCCGAAGCTAGCCTCGTTGTAAATATGTATGTATATCACCGTACTTGCCTCGATTTAATGACCTTCGAATCCAGGCCCTTTTGGTTGCAGCCAATCGATTCAGAATTACACTCCCAAGGGAAAAGTAAATTGGTAGATACCACTCGACTGTCGATAAAGTAGATTGTGGAAAACTAAAGCCCGCGCGTGTGAGAGTCATGTCTTTTTACAAAAGTATCGCTGACCGGTACTGGTGCGATCACTTTTGTTTAGTCTCTTCTTTGGTATTACAAATTTCGTAAACAGCAAATTTAACGGAAAGCAAAGTGAAAAGAAATAATAGGCGGAGACACATGGCCACTGTCTGGTTACCTAAAATTTGTAACAAAGTCATTGTAACGTGCCGGGCGACCGCGCTCACGGGTGGGCCTTCTGGGTGGGGAACAGCATCAGAGTCGCTATCACTATCGAGTAGGCTCCGTCTGAATCAGGGCGTGGCTTCAAGTCGGAATGCACTTCCGGGCAGGTAAGAGGGTTGTCTAGTCCGGGAAAATCCCGGGTTGGTGGAGTCGAGATCGCACTCGGTATCACTGGTGGGACTGGGGGTGCTCGACGTGTTGGCAGGGTTTCGTCAGCGGAGGAGTCTGCATCGTCAATGAAGGTAGATGGTCTGAGGTTTGTAAGATCAGACGGTCAAGAGGAAGCTGTTCATTCGAGAACTGCTGTCTTTGGGTCTCTCTTGCAGGCAGACCGCGTTTGCGGATGCGTGCATTTAGGTTAGATGTGGCTACGGGACCGCCTTGAGGCTCTTACAGGAGTAGTTAATGTTCAAGTTCCTGTATTGCTCTTTCTGCGACTGGGTTCTTTTTCAGGTTTTTGGCATCGCTGATCTCTATAGAAATTCTTGGATGTTGGAGACGTTCATAGTTAACTAAGGCCTTGAAGCGTGTAATTGTCCAGTGGGTGTGGCTGACGTAGAGGCGGATAAGGGCATCCCTTAACGTATGCTTGCGTTCGTCTTCTAGTAAAGACGTCACAGTTTCCTGCAGCACGAGCACAAGCTTCCTTAATCGCTTGATGAAAGATACGCCTAAGGCAGCAAGTGGGACCTGGATGACTGCACTACATGAGCTTTTGGACTTTGACGTAAGGCAGCGCAGTCGAAACAAGCCTGAGTTACACGTTCGATGGCTTTGTCCAAATGCAAGGCGTATAGGTACCGTTTACAGGCTGCCTTGAGTTGGTTACTGGTTGGATGGTTTAGCTAGGTGTGGAGAGCTGTCATCTAGTACCTGTCAATGTACAATAATGCATTCACGGCTGGGGAAGAGTAGACTCCTTCGCAGCCGTTTTTACGCTGGTCACGTCACGCAACCCTCCTCCCTACGTGACGTGGTTTTTTAGATTTTTGTCCTGCGACAGCATCCTCAAGGTTGGTGAGGAGAGTGGAACAACCCGGAATTACACGTGAAAGCACCTTGAATGCATCGATAAATGACCTCATTTGAGCCACCTTGTTAGGCTCGCGGCACGCGGCGAGGGCTGCAACACGATGTGGACTTGCCTTCAAAATACCTAAGTTCCAGACCCATTCAAGTAACGTTGTGGACTAGGGATTGATGATGGTCTTCGACGGAGAAAGACGGAGATTGCACTTGGGTAGAGCCTGTAACAGTCTCCGCCATTTCTGAAGGAGTTCGTGCGGGTTGTTTCCTCCGTAATAAAGGTCATCAGCGATCTCTTCCAGTAAGTGATAGAGAACGCGGCACATAAGTTCTTCCAGTGCCGTTTCAGAACCTGGCATGCCCATGGCAGCAGCGCTCGGAAGGTTGTAACCACTCCGCAATATTTAACTGAGTCACGCGAAAGTGGGATCTTGTAGAAGGCGCTGGTCAAATCTGTCGCAATAATGTGCTTTCACTGGGCAATGTGGCGTAAGGTAGAGTCCACTTCCGGCACGCATGAGAGAAGGTTGTGGTTTCCTATAGCGGCCAACATCAGCAAAGGCAGTAACAGGGCGCTTACCACCACTCGGCTTTTTAACTAGGAACGACGGGTTGAGGTACTGTACTGTGATATTAACGTCTTCCCAGCGCCTAAAGACACCAACGGCTTCGAGCTCAACAAATTTGTGCTGGAGTTCCAGCAGCTGGTTGCAGGCGTAGTGTGGGATTCCACTGGCCCCATGTTCACTTTCGCCTCGAACGGCCAGCTGCACCGTTGTAACCACTGATATTTGGGTCAAACACGTTATCGTACTCGTCAAGGAGAGAGGAGAACTTGGCTTTGATGTCGGGGGACGTAGACTGGTAGGGTCGAGGCGTACAGTGGAGGAGTGCTTTACCGCAACCAGCTGGGTGGAAGACCTGGTTGGGGGCTCGCCTAGAGCTGCGTTGTCGTTGTCCGCTTCAGGTGTGAAAACAAGGCGTACCTGGCAAAAGTGTTCATTCCGTTTAGAGAATTGTGGTTCGGGTGGGAGGTTAAGGATACGAATCTTTCCGGCAATTTTTGGGTTGGACCATAGTCGTGAAGCTGTTGAGTTTTTGACGCTAGGTGCATTTATCCGAGGCTCTAGAACATACTCAGAGTGCGGAGGGGAGTCAGCTGGTAGTTCATCCTCAAAAAACTCTCCCGGCAGATAGTTGTGGAAGTGAGAGGGGACCGGAGCACTATTGTACTGAGTGCCGCGGAACTAACTGCTGTGGGATGCTGAGACCCGTAGCTGTAAGTGGCACCATCGCCGACAATCACTTGGCGTTTGGCGGGGCGGACCGATATATCATTCGCCTCCAGAAACGGGGTGCCCGCCAGAACATCAACATCTAGGTTCGTCACAACGAGGCCTTCAAAGGTATACTCGTGATCTTCGCGGGTAAGTGTGACGCGAGTCTTACTGACAACATTCAAAAGGGATGAACCATCTGCTTGGTGGACCGCCTGTGAGCTTGGAGTCACGAAGCAGCCAAAGCGTTGCACTAGAGCACTGCGGACCATGTTACCGGTAGCACTGCTGTCAATGGCTATGCGTACCATGGTCAATGGTTATGCGTACTATTACATAGCTTACAAAAGCTTTCACACAGTAAGCAATCTCCCATGTGTCTCCAAGTTATCTGAAAGAGCAGCTGCTGATCAATTGATTGATCATATGACGATCAGTGGTCTGCACCTTGGGTTACAGTCGGCCTACAAGAAACATCATAGTACTGAATCAGCGCCTTTAAAAGTGAAGAACGATTTCTCATTGAATATGGATGTGCAGAGGGTGACCTTTCGATACTGTACGCCACGACATCTTGCTGGATCGGTTAAGGTCCAGACTTACTGTGACTGACCAGGCACTCAACCGGTTTACATCGTACCTTCCCGACAGTAAACAGCGTGTTGCGGTTAATGGAGGGCTGCTTATAGCTGTAGCAATTCTTCTTATGCGTTCAATTGTGTTTAGCAGATTGACTGTTAATGTGTTTGTTTTTGAATTGGGCGTTGTGTTTTTTGTAACGCGGTACATGTACGATGCTCGGCGTCGAGATTTTGCGTTATCAGCAAGCCATTTCTCTCCACGCGGTCGTGCAAATAGCAGACTACCAATGAAGAAAATAAAATCTTTGTCACAGAAAACACGGAAAGTGAGAGTATTTGTATGGAAGGGTATTCGGAAAAATACACCATTGTCGTCTAAAGTTCATTGTTACATTAGAAATACAAATGGTTTAGACTTTAACCCGGGAATACAAACTCTTGTGAGCACTATAAAATGGATAATCGCATGTACAGAGGGGCAAATATTTACTTAAAACCATATTTGGATATTTCATGTCACCTAGATCGCCTCTGCTTTTATGCTTAGACGACGGATACACCTTCTCTCGTTTAACGAACTAATTTTGGAGTTGCCCATTAAGTAAAAACCTCACACTGTTACAGTAATTCCAGTACCAGTTTATTTCGGCCGATTTAAGCTTTGTACTGATATCGAGAAGAATCCAGGACCTTCAGTTTATGGAGATGCTACAAAAACAATTCATGCTCCATACTGTCAAGGAAAAGTTGCAGTATTTGTGGAAAATGCTGGACAACAATCTATTTCAATGAGTATGTGCGCTTTAATTTACTGTAAGATAAGTGTGTGTAATCAAATGGTGACGAGTGAAATTACGGACTAATTTTACGGGCGTTTTGTCCATATCCTTATTTATTTTAATTTATACATTATTAAGATTAGGACAAAACGCAAGTGAAATTATTCCCTATTTCACGAGTATACCATTTGATTACCTATTAATATCATGGGTGACGAATTACGTTAGCAATCTTGGTTTTTTGACATGTTCATCCTGGGTCGTATCGATCGAGAACTCCCCTCTCTCGAACGTTAAGAGCTTAAATTTGGCTTATGTTTAGAATTGTTCGACAAAATACCTGTTAGAATCCTTCTTGATGTGCTCTTTCTAAAGCGTCTTTTTATGCCTTGGAATCTTCATTCATGACATTTTAAAACCTCGTCGCCATCTTGACACTGAGGCGCACGGAAGGTTGCCATGGCAATTTTGTAATTACAAATTATCGCTGAAATTTTGCGCCAAGATTAAGGAGTAATTCGTCGCCTATGATATTAGAAGGATTACTTCAGTTGATGATATGATTCAAATAGTGATTGTTGGTAATCAATTGTTTTCTAGTCTGTCACTGCTTGCAAGACAGTCTATGTTAATGTTAACAGAATTGCCAGGAATGGTTACAGTGTTTGAGCGATGTTTCCATCTTGAATACAGTGAAAGTTATACTTGTGACATGCATGGTGATGCCAGAATTGAGGGGTACCACTACTGTATACGCCACTGGGTAGAGCATTTGAAACACTCTTGGCTCTGAGAACTACAACTCATTCATTTTAACGGTGGGAATAATTATTCGCGTTGCTACAGCATTTATATAAAGTATTTGATTCTCATGCTAGAGATAAGTATGGGAGCAGTCATAGTGAAGGGACAAGTGTATATTGTTGGAAATACCATCCATGCATAAATTAGTACAATATTTTCAGTCTTTTATGGGAATGTGGACATAAATAAGCTAAAGGTGCATATATTGCCTAGTTTGAAATTGATCTTTTTTCAAGCACTGTTGAATATTGCATGTAGTATATCAAGTGTTAATGGTTACCAATGTTCCTGTAAACAGTGCTGCGATATAGCAGTTTATGCAATGAGTTACTCTGTTATAAATCCTTGTGGATAATTGGCTTCAGGAACTTTATCTGCCCTTGTTAGTAACCAGAATACATTGTACAATGTGATGTGCATGAAAAGACATATTATGCCAATCGATCTTCCTCAAAGTGTCAGTATCAGTGGAGCTGAGATAAACCTTAATGTCCGGGCCGTAAGCACTGGTGTCTGTGTTGCAATCTCGGGGGGTACTCCTGGGAATTCTTGGTGGGGCTGTGCCGCCCGGTTCTTCAAATCCTGACCCGATTTCAGACCAAAAATGTAATTTTCCACACCCGTTTTCAGACTATAGATCTCTAAAATCCATACCCGTTTTCGGACCATAATTTTAGGGAAAAATTATGTTATCAGCACTTAGATTAGAGCAGAGACAAAAAAAGATATTCAAATCCATTTCGAATTCGCACATTTCTCTTTCTTTCTTACTCAGTTGGAATTGAAACGATAAATATGTTCATACACTCCGTAGTCCCCTCGAAAACCATACCCGATTCCAGACCAAAATAGAGTGTTTTCACTCACGTGGCCAGCATCTATGCAAATTTATTGAAACAAAAGAAAGCGTTTGCATAAGAAAAGAGTACAACTCCCAGAGGATTGGTTTGGGACACCAACATGGCCGCCATTTCATTGTTTTGGGACACCAATATGGCCGCCGTGACGTCATGTGAAAACACTCTATAGGCAAAGTGTATACCAAAACGGCGTAAAAATCCTACCCGATGGGGCAGCATATACCCATGAGGGGTGATGAATGGTCCATTAAAAGTTTTAACTGCTCGCAAAATTCTACCTTTGCTCGATTTGCTCGCAAAATTTAAATGAGTGCTCGCTTGCTAGTGCCCCCCAAATTTTTGCGTTGCTCGCAAGCTCGCAAAGTAAATTTTTTATTTCTGCTCGTGCTCGCAAAAAAATCGCAGTGCTCGGCATGCTCGCGAATGCTCGCAAAGACCATTCGTCATCCCTCCTATGTGGCTTATATAAGCGAGTACCCCCCGGGTTGCAATTTGGCTCAAAGTAAGTCTGTGTTGAAGATGTACATTTCAAAACATTGTCATGAAGTGACCTGATTTTTGTTGTGGATTGGAACATACTATATAAGCTGTGTGGTTTCTCTGGTGGGATATGATGACAGTTGTTTTGCTGCTATAGGGTATGTTAAAAGTATGATACGTGTAATACAACCACGCCCAAATATATGCTCCCACAGCGTCTTGTTTTTTATATTTGATTGATGAAAAGATACAGAATTAGTGCTTAGAAGCAGTAGCACGTTAGTGGGACAATACTGGATTCTGTCATAAGTAACAGACCTAAAGTCATATAATCTCTGGCTCACAATTTAATGGAACACATATTGCACTGAGAATTGTGAATGGTTGTTTTAGCTGAAAAAGCAAAACATTTTCCAAATTTCTGGTCCCACCTCATATACCAATAATGGGACACAATTTTTAAGAACGAGACAAACATGTAACTATCTTTTTTCATATATTTGGTTGATGAAAAGGTACGGAATTAGTTTTAATGGGGCATTTTTTATAAAGTGACATTTCGTGGAGGTTTACATAAGGTGAAATAAGCGAACACGAATTGTCGCACGGACGCTGCTGGATATTTCAGCTTTCGTTGCTTTCAGGGGACCGTTCCTCTATTATTTTAATGTTGAGCTGGTCATATCGATTTGATCATTCAGTTCCTGGAAGTTGTTGATAATGTCTATGAACTTAGTTCCACTGGCAACTTCATGGTGGGTCAGTGTTTCTTTCTCTTCATGCAAAATACTGGCCGCTTCAGACAGCTGGTTTTTCAACCACTTCAGCTTTTTCATTTCATATTCTTTAAACTGACAATTGGTGTCACTTGTTACACACGACGTCACTTCTGAGTGTGCAATCTAGACTTCACAGTTTATATCCATAATGTTCCGTTGTTCTTGCTTTTTTTTTCTGTTTTCTTTTACCATGTGAAATAAAGAACTTCTTTTTTCTCCTGTGCCGGGTGAACCTCAACAGCAGTTCTGTGAGTCTGTACAGGATCACGGACGTGACCTTGAGAATCACGGGCATAACCCTCCCCCTTTTAATGGCCCATTTTCATGACCACTCCCTTTTCTGAGTCTCAAAAAGTTGTGACCCTCACTCTGTTTCCACGTCCCTGCCGCCCTGCTAATTTCTGACAAGTCCCTAAAAAAGAAATTAACCAGGCACGTTTCATCCCACGTCAAGAAACTTCGAAACCTCAACCTCAGAAGAACAACTCAAACCAAACTCCCTTTGTAATCACTTACAATCCAGCTCTTCCTAACATTTCCACCGCTTTCCGGAAAAATATAAACATTCCTCAATCATCCAATCGCTGCAAACTAATATTAAATTTTTGCTTTTAAAAGGAGTCCCAACCTTTGTGACGTCCTTGTTAGAAGCACTTTACGTGATTGTAGCATACAACAAGAAAAACCATCTCCCGGCGTTTCAAAATGTAATCATCCACGCTGCCTTACCTGTCCATTTTTAAAACAAGGCCAAGCCAACTACACCTTCATCTCCACCAAAGAGAAACGGCGTATACATGACCCCTTAAACAGTAAATCCAAAAACCTTATCTATCTCATTGAATCCAAAAAATGCGGCAAACAGTACATTGAGGAGACCAAGCGCTTTATCCACCAACGCTTTGGGGAGCATCGCCGCTCCATTCTCAACATGGCCACTTTCCTAATCCTACTCCGGTCTCCAAACATTTTAATCAAGCCGATCACTCTATCAACGACGTCCTTCTTATTCCCTTAGAACTAATCCGTAGCAACCGTGACTCTGTTAGAAAGGCATGACTATGACTTTTTATAACCTCATGGTATAAATAGACGTGAAGAACTTAATTAGTGACATTTATCTTTTTAGTAGCCTATCATTTTCTGTTTGCTATGTATTTAAATCTCGCATATGTAACGTTCATCTTTTATCTGTATTCATTTTTCTTTTACAGCCCTTGTTGAAGATTTGTGTTGCAAACCAAAATATCGGGCAAATGTAATTCGCCACTTTATTTTCGTTTTCTTTCTTTATATTTTCTATCACTCTTCCTGCTGTAAGGATCAGTTTACTGTTTTAAATTTAAAATTTGGTAGTTCTTTTAGCCTGCACTTTCGATGCATTGACAAGTTTCACCTCAGCTTATGTCCTCAAATTTGGTGGGTCTCCTGTCAGGGATTTGAAAGAAAGGCGTGGTTCGTGTTAAACCTTCAGAATCTTCCCACATTAAATTATTGCAGTAGTACCCAGAATTCAGTTTGGTGGGTTTAAAGTCAATTTATGGGCTTGTTCTATATTCCACCTGCATTCAATGTAAGTTCTGAATACCGCCTTTATTGTTATCGTTCTATTCTTATTTTGTAGTTAGTCTTACCAGCTGTTCGTATCTGTCGCATTTTTCTGGATAACTTTTTCAACTCCTTGTGCCTACCTGATCGATTAACCTGCATCAAAAGACAACAGAGAAAAAAACCTTTGCAAAAATCTATAAAAGTTTTATTGCTTCACTAACTGAAAGTAAAGGAGTAGAACAAGAGTGAATATAGCAGAACCTCATTAGGCGACTAAGACCCATATCAGATGTCGTTCTACACATGCGTCGAACCTAATGCTAATGAGAAAGAGCATCAGAATTTGGTGTAAGGCACGTGTGAAGTTGGACGCTTTACTTGCCTTAGTTTGTTCTTATTGCGCACTCCGATTCGTACTGAATTTAACAAGATGGTACAATCAATCCTTTTGTCATTATATTAGTAAGTGAACAATCGTTTCAGTTATCACTACCTCCAGGAATACACCAATAACAGATAATCCATCTTTCTTGTCAACGGCAGTTTGAAAATCCGTGTATTTTGTGTTAAATGTCACCAAGTGGAGCTGTAAAGTACAAAAAATGCAGATCAACTGTTTCAAGTTAAGGGACAGGTCATTTGCAACGCTACTTATTCTAATGTACGTGGCTCCTTTTTACAACTCAGTTTTATCACTGAAACTTTGCCGTATTCTTTCCTTTCTTTTCTTCTGGAAAAGCTGTCGTTCTTTCAGTTACTTTTAAAAATTACACTTGCTAATAAACAAAATAGCCCGCCTAGAACTGATAAGAGAATGAAGTTAACTCATTCTCTCTAAGAGTGTCAGCAAACCGTAAGCATTGATTTCCCTTGAAAATTCCGAAAACCTGTCAAACTTCTTTCCTTCCCATCATTAGTCAAATACACTTTGACCACAGTATCCATGCAATTTTATGGTAGCTTAAATTAGGTAAAACAACTGTATAGTTACCCCTTTGTTAAACGGTCATCCCGAATAGCCTAATGTGACCGGTAATAAATATAGGTCATATAAACCAGGACTATGAAAGGCGGGTCGTCTTTTGGGATGTGACCACTTAATTCAGGCTTCGTATACTTCTTCCAACGTAGATTCAAGGACTTTTCAAGGAATCTCAAGGACCACATTTTCATAGGCCTAATTTATGTCCGGCACAAAATTACGAAGGTAAGTTCTGGCATTTCATTATTTTCAGTGATCAGCTGATGAGAAACTCGACGAATCAACTGCCGGCGAATCAGATCAGAAATAAATTTTCTCCCGAACAAGGCTAAATCATACATTATGAAGGAAATTTCAAATTTATTAGTTTCGTTCGCGCATGTGCAGATTTACGTTTTTCTCTGAGACGATCTTCAGACGGATAGAACATTTTGGACGATCCAAACTCATTCAGACTAACTTAACAGAGCCAAACGTCCAACTTTTCATGAACGTATCTTTTTTTGCCCTGGTAGCAGGCATCACAGGCCGTCCATACTGACCTTCATTCCTCAACGCCGGTTTTATTCTGTTGGCTTCAAAGTGGTATTTACGCTTGAAAATGTTGCTCAATTAAAATTCAATGGCTTATAAGGACCAAGACTGAATGCAAGAGAATTTCAAGGACTTCCAAGGCCTTGAAAACCTAAAAGTTCAAGGGTTTCCAAGACGAGTAGAACCCTGCGAATGCGTACGAACCTTGAGTATGGGTTTGACTATCAATACTGTTTTTAACATTTTAATTGGGGACACTAGAATATACAAGTATGCGACAATTGATTTAAGTAAACTTTTTACTGATCATGTACTCTAGATCTATGATATCGAGCAAGCTTACAAGACATACATACATAACCTTTATTTTAGCGGAGCTCCACGTGTGGCGCTTCGCACCGCGCGTGGGCGGAGCCCCATAGCTAAGGAAATGTGGTAATCTACCCATCCGAGAAAATTTGGTAATCACGTGACCATACGCCGAGCGAGCGACCGTCCGTCCGCACCACATGCATACCAATGTAAAATAACTCAATCAGCAGGTATGGCAACCCAAATGCAACTCAAGGTTTTATTTGGAAGGAAAAAACACGGCCACCTGGACTTTTGGAAAGAAAAAACAACAACAAAGTCGTGTCTTTTTTTGGCGTTATTTTTTATGTTTACACTAACGTGGATAGTAGAGAAAGAGCTAGAACGAGTTATTGAAAACAAAGGAGGCGAATTTTGCAGGACGAAAAACATCGAAATTCAAAGCGGCGGTAAAAAATAAAGAGAAATGCTAGAGACCAGCAAGGTGAAAATGAGAGGCATTGAAAAGTAAAAGCGAACATGAACACAGGAAACAAAATATTGGGTAAGCACCTACGACAATTCCTCCCTAAAGTTTTTGCTGATTAGATCTATTGGTCTTGAATCCATTTTCATTCTCGTCCCCGTTTGGCATTACACGATTTAATTTGTTTGTTTACATGTATTAACAACCAGAGCTTCGCTTTTAGCCCTGGCTAAATCTAAATATTAACTCGTATTTTAGATTAGCTACACTATATCGCTAATATCTTCGAGAAACAAATTAAGATATCTAAAAGTGAAAAAAATAGACGCACATAAAATAAGACAAAAATGAGTGAAAACTAATCAAACGCATTGAGACTTTGCACCCGTCGCTCAGTTAAAATCATTAAAAGTACTGCTCCTTAATTCGTTGGGAAGATCGTTCCATTGCTGGGCGGAAAAATAAGAAAAAGAGTGTGGTCCATAGGTTGTTGTTCTAGGCTTTCTTAGAGTCACCATATGGGTACCGCACAAATTATAGGTTGTATGGCGAACAGTAAACATATTCCTCATATAAGTTGGATACTCATTAAAAAATAGACTCTTGTGAACTAGTAGTATTAAGAAATTCTAAATGCGCTTGTTATACAGAGAAGTCATTTCAACCTTGTTAAGCAAAGTGGTGTAGTGAGAAGTATAATCATTTAAAACAACTTAAGCATTTTGTCCTTAGAGATGATATTGCGTAACCGTAACATTATTAAATTGATTATTAATTTTATTACAAACAGTATAGATATGTGGTTGTCAAAGTCTAATATATAGATTTAACCAGGGCTAAAAGCGAAGCTTCCATTAATAAATTAATAATTTAAAACAAACAATAAACTTGTAATCCACAGATCAGTTAGTTAAGGGCACATTCGTGTGACTTTTGAGGGAAAGGCAAAGTGATTTTACAGTGAAACAAATCTTGCATCGAGTTGATAGCCTTATATGTACACCCCAAAAATAGCACTGGCAATCATCTTCGGGCAAATTTATGTCACGGAGTTTTTGTGTTACATTTCTTCACGCGTGACATTTTTGGTCTTAGATGTAGGTGATCACGTTTGGAGCACGTGATCACGTGACATTTTGAACTGAGTAGTTTTTTGATTGAGAATAGATTTTTGATGCAATGCACCTTTGAGAGAATTGTAATTTTGTAAAAGACTAGTGTTCGGTTTTGAAGTCTGAATGTTTGGCAAGTGTATCGGTTTTGAAGCCCGCTACTGTTGGAGTCCTATTGGCTTCAAATAAAATCTATCGCAATTGAAGAGCAATAATGGCTTTTGATCACAGTAGATTAAGCGTGGAAAACAAATCAGGCCAAATTTTTGCGTTCGACAAGTTTACTTCACAAAATCTTGCCAACAAATCTGGGTGCGTGCAAACCAACCTTTTATACTTTTAATACATCACATATGAGGTGAAAGAGTACTATGAGGCGTTTTTTTATCATACAGACCTCAGACCTCTGTTTCACAATTTTTCAAGACAAATTGCATTCATTCAATATTCAGGACCATCGAAGCACGCGTGGGCTTTTAGCGAAACCGTTCAAAAAATTCCAAAATCACCTATACGGCTAGCTGGTTCTAATTTTTGACAATCATTTGCAAAGAACGTTTTGAAAGAGTTACGCTTCAACATAATAAAGAGTTTGTTGTGTTTATTTTTTATAGATAGTTTTATGACGATGTGTAATCTTAAAAAGCGTTTGATACGCGCGGCAGTACTCCTGCCTGCGATGTTCATGAACGACTGAAAACAAACGGAAAAACGATGAAACTTGCAAGAGACAACTAACAATAAATAAAAGATCAGAAATACAATTCGGTACAACATTTACAGAGACAACAAGTTTCAGTCACGAAAACAAGTATTTAACTTTCTCTAAGAATCCTGGATCTTTAAGCTCAAAGATTAAGTTTAACTTTAAGCCACTTCCAGGTGTTTGCTGTTTTTCAAAGATGAACTCGCGACAAGAAAATCGCTCAAAGCTTTCTTTCTGCAGCCAAAATAATACCTAAATATTCTTCGGAACGGTTTTTCTTTCTATTTGCGGTGAAATATCGACTAAAGGCTTTTCAAAGTTCTGTAAGCTTATATCAAACGTCATACTAGGTCTGATCACAGTGTCTCAAATCTTAATACAAACGTGCATAAACAAGCCTCATAAACTGCGCTCGACTTCATCAAAATAGATATAAATACAATAATTACTCAGGCTTACCATATTTCGAGATGCAGCTCCTAAAAACTATCAAGTAAGGCCAGAATCGCTTGAGCCTTTATCTGACCCTCTTACGTATCAAGAAAGGTGAAAAACAAAAACGATGCCATCCGAAATCGGATTCCGACTTTGCAGCGCATTTCTCAACCAAAAATTCAATAAAGGAACCAGCCATGAATAACAGAAAACTCTTGATGGAAAAAGACAGTTAAAAACATCACAAGTTGTCACAAAACTCTGTCAGCTTCAACTGTCAAAGCAAACAAGTTTCAAGATGCTGTATGAATTTTCGGCATGAACTCACCTATCAAATTTTGACAGAAACTCATAAGGGGTTGAAACGTGTAACTCTCATATGTTTGCTTTGTCCGATGCTTGTGATTATTCAATTTCGAAAGTACCATATTTGGAACGAGAAGAAGAGATAACTGACCGATCAAATTTCTTAAGCAACGTGACGTAATTTTCCTTCAGGTTCCAGCACCCGCTTAAAAAAATGGCCGAGAAACGGGAGAAAAACTCCCGAAAGCCGAGAAAGCTTTCAAAGGTTGAAACCAGGAATATTACCGAAACACAGAGTAGGATATTATTGCCTTACCACCCGGGCCAAACGTAACAATATGAAACCCATTGACGGCCTCCCAACTTCTTGAAGTTGTCACTTCAAAAAACGATGCCTCGTTGACCCTCTGCACAGTAAATTTATACTGCAAATAGGCTTTTAAAATTCTTATGTTAAAAGTCTAGAATAAACAGTGAAAAATATTTTCGAATAAAATTCATTAGCTGCGTATCGAAAGTGTCCAAAACCTGAACCTGACATCTTCGCAAAAAGTGATGCGTGTAATGAAAGTGAGAAGCATTTTAAAAGCTTAAATTAAACTTAGATGTTGTAGTCACGATCGTGTTTTGAGCTAATTTTATGAATTAACAAACTCAAAACAATAGACAGAGAAACCGTTTCTTGAAAATTTTTATTCAAAGTCCAACAAGTTAATCCTTTAAAGCAATTCGGAAAACACTATCTGGATAGTGGATCCGTTCACGCAAGTGACATCGGCTAAGCACATGGCAAAATTCAACACAAAATCCATCTCAAATCAGGGCACATTTTGTCATTTTCCTTTAGCGCCGAACAATTTATAAAACGTCTATGAAACATTTAAAAATACATAAATTCCCTTTCAAAAATGTAATTGTCTTGGCCATAGAGTGCAAAATGTACCTGAAAATTCAGCAAAAACTTTGCTGACTTGGTTGCATTTCAAAACAGACCATGGGCTCCGCCGTGAAGAATTCCTCGAAGGACGATTTCTTGATGAAAAGCTTCCCTTTCTTCACAAAAAGAATGCTGAGCATTCTTTCGAATTTTCTCTTTTCATTTTTTCTCCTTTACCAATGTATTTTTAACCTTGAAATGCAGAACTCTTGTCTTAAAACATCTGTATGGTGTTCGCGCGCGCAGCAGCCATTTTGTTGAAAATGGATATCCGTCACTAAGATTTCCAAATATGGTCAAAATTAATATTCACGAGCATTGAACGCGGTAAACGCTTGTTTCCATATCTCAAACCGCCCTTGGAGAGAGGAGCCTGGAAATGAATTCCGATCACGCATATCGACAGTTTAAGCCGAACTGCCGAATAACTGCCGATATATTAAATGTGATCGATAAAACCTTGTACGACAACTGCTTTGGTCTTACACAAAAGTTTGGAGAGTTGTCAGACTTGCTGAGGACGAGAGATATTTGTGACTTTTCACGTAGAAATAACTAGGAGTCGCCAACAGAGTGTTTAGCTATTCGGGCGCCTCCAGCTTTAGAAACAAGTTGATGCTGACGTGACTTACTTCGTTTCCATAACTCTTGTCGCCCAATTGGGAGGAAGTGATTCCCGACAAAAAAGAAGTTTGCACATTCTTGTGCAGGTAAGGAATACGCTAGAGCAGGATTTAGATGGATATTTATTTCTGTAAACTGGAACTTATATAGGTGATAAAGTGCCCGGGTATTCTGCAATGTAGCTCATGTTTATCGTGGAAGTAGTGGTTATTAATATTTCTTAAACCTTATTTTGGTTTAAATTTTGTCAGAAAAGTATAGTTTTTACTTTTCGTTGTCTCAAATCAAAATAACCATGATCACAGACACTCGAAGACCAAAATTAAACTGGAATGAAAAAATTGAAACCACAACCCTCAGCTGCAGGGATCACCACAACGTATCACTTAGTAAATATTATAGCCACCACCCACCCACCCACCCACCCCTCCTCTCACCGCCACCTAAAACACTTGAGCAAGTTAAAAATATCTATTGGAAATAGAAAATACAAGCAAGTACATTGTAGGTTAGTGTACAGATTTCGGGACACTGTGTCTCTTTTGTCAACTGTCCTTATGTAAACCTTTCTTCCTTCTTGAAGCTAATGATGTGATATTAGGTTTATTTACTTTAGGACCAAATATCATTTGGTATTAATGTGAGGTGGGCCCGATGATAGATCATGAGCCCCTAACTATTTCACACATCCATATAACACAACCATTTTCAAGTTTGCAACCCTCCCCAAATTGGTGTCTGGCATCTTGCCTCCTGCTTTACTAAATTTGTTGCACATTTCTAAGAAATAAGGAAAAATTTCAGCAACTAAATTTGAGTGGCTTTGCAATCTCTTGAACATTGCAGAACACTCTACGTCCTTGGCATATATCCTTTTAGACACTTTGTTAGTGTACCAGAATTGCAGTTGCAGGTGAAAAAACTGTACAATGCATATTACACCTCTTACATGCTATTTACTTGTGCAGAGATTTTAACCTTTTTTTGGCATTTATAACACTCCCAGAATGAATCATTGACAAAAATATTGTCTGGGATGCTTTCACAGCAGCGATGGAACCATTCCAAGCAATTGTCACACTGAGCCATCTGCATAGCTGGATCAGAGTCATCAGCTTTCTGCCATGGCATCCTACATGAGCAGTAGAGAATAATTGCTACGTCCTTGGTCTTGCATCTATCATGTTTAGTCGTGGTTAATGGAAATGGTGACATGTGGCCTTGGTGGAGACAGTGTAGCAGGGGATGATAATACTAATAATCACAATAAATGAATGAAAATAGATCTGTCTCAAAGAAATACAAACCTAACCTTCTCCACCAACTCTTTCCTTTTTTGTTTCCAAGCTTCCTTTCTATCTTTTCCATTTCAACATTCAAAAATCTTTTGGCCAAGTACAAAATATGGCGTGCCATCAAATTGTATAGTTTGATCCTCCCACATAACTTTGTGTGAAGAAGCCAATGGGTCTGATTGAAAAACCTCTAGTAAGTACAATTTCACTCTTATATACCAAAACTATGTTGTATTTTCCTGATTACTTTTGAAAATCTCTTATTCAAAGACAATGGCGCCACTGATAAGGTATAACTGTGAGGTGAATTAAAGATTTCTATATTGATCTGTGAACCAGTTTTCAAAGGAAGCAGGGGGCTTCAGCTGTAAGCCCAAGGAGTACTCCCCGTGATGGCATATATGAGGATGTACCCAAAAAGGATACATACTCAGGCTTCAAAGGAAAGGGTGACCAGGTTTTCACAAGCTGGAGTATATGAAGGGGTAACAAAATGTGTTGTATGATTTTGAATAAAAAGGATCAGGGTGAAGGATATTGAGATCTTCATGCCAAGGATAAGTTGAGAAGGTATGAGCAAGGGGTACATTTTTCATGTAGTAATTCCCTTGACTTTGTAGTAATTACCTGAAAGGGGGGATGGGACAACTAGATGAGTGCAAACGGAAAAATCACAACCTTGCCCAGAGAGAAGTTGCCTGCACAACAGGTGTTACTGGGGGACTCAGGCGAGTTTTGAACGTTTTGAAAGGATTGTTGAACTTTTTTGTGGCAAACAGGTCTCCCCTACACCCCCTCCCACCAGTCGTTGAGAAGGTAGAGACGATTGACTGTTTCTCAATCTGTAAAAGCCGGTCGCTGTTAGTGCGGGAAATACTGGTTTGCCAGCAGAGGCCGAGAGGTCGCAAGAGGGTACCCAAAGACAATCACAATTTTCAATATCCCTGGAATTTAGTTTTGCGGGAAATTGCGCCACGCAGTTTCATTTAAAAAAATTCAGCCAGTTAAAAAGTGATATAAGGGCCTGTTAAAATAAGAAGTTTACTCTCAGACAAGTTTTAGGTCCCCCCCCCGACCCTCCCGTGGCTCCGCAACTGGGATTTAACTGGGCTAATATCAAGTGAACGTAATGTTTTGTTTTGTTTTTTTTCTCCTGAACTGGCTGCATTTTTATCCTTCATCTTTTATGCAGTATGAAAGGAATGCCGATGTTTTAAGACAGGGCTACTTTGCTTTTACCTGAGCAAGGCATCTAACATGTAAGGGAGAAGTGGAGGAGGGTGTCGGTCTTAAAAGTTATCCCCTTACCCTGAGAAAAAGACCCAGTCTTTCCCTTCTTGTAGTCAAGCTGGCACTTGTATACAAACATATACCTGCACCCCTACTTCACCTGTCCCTTTCACCCCCGCTTTCCCCTGGAACATTCATATACTTCCATATCCTCTGTAAAAAACTCAAACTCCTTTTGATTTTCACATAGAAATCAGCCTTACGTTGTAAAGTCGCATTTGGCAATTTTATCTGATGAGTGCCACTTTGGTTGAGTGCTACGAAACTAAATAGTAATAAAATGCCCTAAAAATAAATATGTAGAGACACACCAATGTTCCCAAAGTTTTTTTCCGTCATCCAAGGGGTGAAAGATGATTTCGTCCTTAGCTCCCATTCTTTAACTATTTATGGCGTTGAAGCACATATACAAACGTGTTGGTTATCTGTTTGTCAAAGAGGGTGGAAAAATATTGTGATGCAGTTCCTGCGGGAACTGCATCACAAACCATTGCAGCAGGAAAAATGAATAAGCTCGTACCCGCCAAATTTATTGAAATTTGAATTCCGCGCCAAAATGATCGCGGAAAGGCGGCTTGAGTTATGGAAACGAAGTCACGCAGGGTACTATCGACTTGTTTCCATAGCTGAAAGCGCCCGAATAAGTCAGTGTATAAAAAAGCGATTTACAGACCGTACTTGAGGTGCTACTAACTTGAAATACTTCAATAGTTTTATATTTAACATTCCAAGAGAAAAATGAATCAATCGGAGGTATTAAACCATGGATAGAACTGGCATGTAACGAAGATCAGCACTTCGGCAGTTCGGGTTGAACTGTCGATATGCGTGATCGGAATTCATTCCCAGGCTCCTCTCTCCAAGGGCGGTTTGAGATATGGAAACAAGCGTTTACCATTGAACGCGAGTTACACGTTTCAACCCCTTATGGGTTTCTGATTTTGACCAATCAGGGCATAAAAATTGGACGTGGAGCGTGACCAACGCGAGACTCGACTGTGTCGAGAAAAGTGAGAAGCATCTGTCTTCCCCGCTTGCATTTCAAAATGTTAATAGTGCTGGGCCATAGTAGCCTGCGAACCGCAGACGTATTTCCGGTCGTTGCTTCTCTTCCTCCGAAAATAGCGTCTGCGATCTCCAGTTGCGAAACGATTTCTGTGACGTCATTTCTTTTCTTCTGTCCTCAACCAATCAAATTGAGTGATAGAAAGATCCGATCAATAACACGCGCGAAATCGCGAGGACCGCCAACTGTTGATGCAGTTTTGAGTGCGGAAACGCTAAAAAGGTTTCCTCGGCCAAAGGAGACTCGTTTTTTTTGCTCAAGGTTAAAATTCCAGTCTGAAGGAGAAAGTGAAGATCTTCTGCGAGAGTTGGGGATTCGTGCGTTAATTTATAACTCAGTTGGAGTCGATTTCAGTATATATCCATTTGTCTGTTTACGTCGGTTGCAATAGCCTGCGAAGGCGGACGTTTCTCCTCGTTCATCGCCGCTGAGGAACTACTTTTACCTCATGCCCGCCAAAATGCTGCTTACTCCAATGGGTTTTTTCCTCTGACGGGTAGATTCTGCTGGAGGGTTCTACTTTTCCACTGAGCAAATGTGATTTTTGCCGCTTATTTCACACTGAGAGGTCATGATACGCTTATTGATTTTCTGTGGTTTTTGTCTCGGGTCGGGAAGATGATTTGTCCTATGATGCAAGATCATTTTTTGTGACCGCGTTTGACTGGTAAAGCTTTTTATTGCGGCTAAATAAGGCCTTAGGTTCATTAATTTACTCCAGAGTGCCTTCTGGATCTGAATAACTGTGCGACTTTTTTAGTCCGTGACTGTGATGTTTTCCTGCAATGTTGAATCACGGCCCAGCTCGTCTCGTCTTGTTTGCAGGATGTTTAATTCTCACAGGTAGCGATTAACAGATTTAAATTTAGAAGAATGAATTGCAGCCTAAAATAAAGCTACATCAGCTATTTGTACGTTTCGCTTGCCAACATTCTTCGCCATCGCATGACACTAAGCCAAGATTCTGGTGATCCGTAGACGATAGAATATTTTCCACTTTCTACGGTTTTTTATGTCCGCCGCAGAGCTGTTATCACTAAGCGATGTCGCGTTGTACTCCAAGCGAAGATAGACGGCTCACTTGAACTTTTATAAGATTGAATAGCGGAGAAATAACGATTAAAATATTCTTCTCACGTTTATCTATTGATTCAGAAACAAATCTTGGAAACGCGACAGACTATCCATAACCAGCCGGCAAATTCACATAAACATCACTTTTCATTTCGACTACTTGTCGAATATCTTCTTCTTGGTGCTTGTCTAGGTTTCTCAAACCCGAAAATATCGCATATTTTGGTAGACGCGTCGTCTAGTGAGCTCTCCCCATCTTCAGCTATTTTGGTTTTCTCGTGTATAGCGGATTCCCACGTAAACCCCACGCGTGTTAGCTCCACAAAAATAAGAGCCAAATTATGATTCGTTAATAAACACTGACGTCATGGAAATCGTATCGCAGCTCGAGATCGCAGACGTTATTTTTCAGAGGAAGAGAAGCAACGACCGGAAATACGTCTGCGGTTCGCAGGCTAGGGCCATAGTGACATAAACACAACATATTTCATATGAATCTTAAAAAATAAACTTGAGCCTGCGATCATCTGAAAACTAGTAACTTGTCAGCGGACAACTTCAATAAAATACTCGACCAGGATGGGTGACACTTGAGCCCACGATACGGCCAGGTGATACTGGTCAGCGGAAACCTTGTTTTCACAGCTGTCCATTGATCACAACATTGATGTGCAATCAGTTGTTTCCTGGCTCTCTAAGTATTTATTTATTTTTATTTATTTATTTATTTATTTATTTAGTCACTCACAAAACTTGCACAACAAGAACAAAAGGTGTTAATTAAATTATAAAATTAATGTGACAAGGAACCCTAACGAAGCTTGAAGCTTATATTAATAGGCTTCCTTAAACTACTAGTAAACTAAATTCATGGCTGAGTGCAGAGTGAGTAAGATCAGAAAATTAAACGACAGATCGGCTATCAGTGAGATAATTCTTTAAATTTTTTTTAAAAACAGATATAGAAGGAGAGTTAATTAGTGAAACAGGCAACGAATTCCAGATTTTAGGTCCACGGTAAAGGATACTGAATTGCTTTATATTTGTTCTACAAAAATGAGGTCTATACTGAGAGGCTAGTCGAGTTTCGTATTGATGGACTTGATTACTACTTAAGAACAAGTCATGAAAGCTATTAGGCAAAAGATTATGGTGATAAGAATACATAAAGGTAGCGACAGAAAATGAATTAATACTAAATATGTCAAGGACTTTAAGCTGGCTAAATAAAGGGGCGGTATTTGCTAGATAGTGAGCTTTTGTTATGAGTCGCACTAGACGCTTTTGCAAAAGGTAAATACAGTTTAGGTTGGAACAGTAGGTGGAGGACCAGGCGACATTACAGTACGTTAAGAAAGGATATACAAGGGAGTAATACAAGGTCATCAAAGTTTGGGATGACCTTGTAGCTACAGTCAAGGGACATAAGTATTCGTCACTTTCAAAAAAGATACGCGAAATTTTTACCCCCGTTGTGCACACTGTCAACAGGAAAACTTGATGCAGGGCGTGCGTTTGGTCAATAAAGGCGAGAAAAATTAGCAAAAGTAGAAACAAACAAGCATCCGATCAACAGCACGAAAAAAAATGCAAAGTTCCCGAAAGAAAAAAAAATAAGAGCTGTTTGTGTTTTGAAACCTCGCTTATTTCAGTCATTGAACATTAAGTTCAAGGTTTAGGCGCTAAAAAATAGTCATACTTCTTTTGTTTTGCTGCTGAGAATTTATTTTCAGCTCTCACGAGTCGAAAAGGTGCTGAACTGTCCACAGAGACGAAAGAATTGATTATTACTCTGTCGGAACCCGTGCAGAGCGGAACTGTCAAGAATGTTGAACATTCCAAGAACGACTATCACGAGCGTTCGAAGCAAGTACCGAAGGACTGGCACAGTGGAGACTGACGCGAAGTGGCAAGAAAAGGAGCTTCACAAATAGAGACAGAAATGCTTTGAAGCGTTCGGTTAAAAGTAACAGACGGCTTACCTTACAGGACATTACTGCAAATCTAAACGAGTGCAAAACAAAGACTTTCAGCCAGAAAACCGTACAAAGGATGTTGCATTCGGAAGGATATAAAAGAAGGTTAGCGAAAAAGAAAATGGTGGTTCGAGAAGCGAATCGAAAAAAGCGAGTGAAGTGGTGTAAACAGCGAAGAAGTCGGACGGTAGACAACTATTGGAAAAAAGTAATATTTTCAGATGAAAGTCAGATCGTGCTCGGTACAAACAACCTTTTTCTCGCTCTGAACAGAAGATAAGTTTGATGATCTGGGGATGTATTTGTTATGATGGTGTTGGAACTCTGACTGCAGTTGAAGGCAACATCAACTCTGCCAAGTACATTGACATCCTACACAAGAACTTCTGCCCAATAGGTTGCTGGTTTTCAGTGTCACGCCATTCAAAATAGATGATTATAAAAATCAAAACCGTCCAATAGACAAAGTCCAGAATCTGGGAAATGAAAGGAGGTACATATACAAAGACCCTCGCCAAGATTCAGGTCAGAGGAATATTTCGTATACGAGATATCCGAAGAAATGTTTTACCCAAATTTATAGAGATTTGTATGGAGACGCCATGCTGGTGCTCACCTGGATGAGCTCCAACATGGCGGACGGAAACCAACAGAAACATCTGTTACCGAGTTTTGCTACAAAAGCGTGAATTTATTCTTCGAGAAACTCATAAACATTAAAATAATACTTTTTCCAGTACATGAACTGTTTAGATGGCAAAATTTCCTGAAATAAGTCATTTTTTTAACCTACATGACAGCTCTCTTGGCCGTCATGTAAATATCGCGTCACGCAAAAACTTAGAAATTCAAGCGTCCTCTATCACAAACCAAGAACCCTTTTGAAGCGAAAATTTATATGAAAATTAGTTTTCAGCTGCTCTAATGCATCGCGAAAGTAAAATCTCGGTAGGATCGATAGTTTTTTAGTTTGAATTTTAGTGACGTCATGTGAAAACCAACAATAGTTGTCTGGTATTTTGAAGGAAAAGAATACTTGTTCATGGATGACAATGCGCCTGTTCACCGTGAGCTCACACTGTAGAAAATTATGAAGATCAAAACACAGTAACCTCATGATCAATGGAATGGTCAGCACAATAACCAGATTTAAATATAATAGAAAATATCTGGCTCTACACGAAGAGAGAGTTACAAAAGTCCGCGGTAGATATCGCTACCAGAGTAGATATCCAGAGTGTGTGGCGGAACATCGAATTGGATTATATAAGAAACCTTTACCAGTCCATACCTGATCGCCTAGACAATGTAATTAAATGAAGGGTCATCTTACTAAATATTAAGGTGATTTTAAAGTTAGATGTGCTGAAAATGGTCTTCAAACTCGCGCGCGTAAAATGTAAACAAACGCAGCCATGTTGAAAGTGACGAATACTTATGTTCCGCGACTTGTAGAAAGTGTGAGAGTAAACATTGGTATGCCTGTGTTGCGGACGGACGGTCGGACGGACGGTCGGTCGGTGTACGGTCACGTATTTATCAAATTTTCTCGGATGGGTAGTTTACCACATTTTCTTATCCATGGTGCTCCGCAGGCGCGCCTCGCGCGCCAGAGCTCCGCTATTATGGGGGAATATCTATAGTCATTCCGAAAATATATAACACGCATTTCACCGGAAAAGATAGTTTGTGGTCAGTTAGATCAATAATTAAAGCTTAGACTGTGTTTCTTACAATCTTACAAGTGACTTCTCAATATTCCAGTCGATAGTATCCTCACCTCTCCTGAATACGCCCGACCATCCACAGTGTGCTCAGATCCTTGGTCGTTTTTACAGCCAAAGTGAAAGTGAAGTTGTTCAAACTCAAACACACTATCACCCAGGGGACCCCCTCTCAGTAATGCCGTGCCGTTGTCCTTGTCAATAGCAAACGTAGGGGCGTGACCATTATTGGTTAGTACGCCGCTTACTTTTCCATTTTTGTTGTCGCAAGTAAAGCTGAGCTCATTGAGAAGTGGATCCTTCACAACTGTGTTTGTCGCAATATTTATGGGAGACTGGGCCTTCTTAGAGCAATCTTGCGAGACCTTATTCCAGTCTTCCGGACCAAAAGCTAGTAACATTAAAAAGAATGAAGTTCGCTTGTTCTGATTTGGATCAGGAGCATCTAGTAAACTGCATTAATTAAACAAACAGTTCCTTGATACTCTGTGTCGGCAAAACTAGACTTCTTATATTAAGGAGAACCTCGCAACCCATAAAATTATTTTTCATCTAATAAGACAACGCAAAGTTGACACACTTGTGAGAAAAAGGTAACTAAAAGTAAATATGACAGGGTATCCATAGTTTCCCGAGGAAACAAACTGAAAGCTTACAAAAAACGAGTCTGAACAACAATGAAATGTCTACACTTACCAAAAAAGTCTGATAAACAAACTTTGCTCAGAGGAGATGAAAACAGACCTGAATGTGTGTGGTAGAGATGGTGAAGGCGACAATCCGTGAAACAAACAACGTCCATTAAATTTAATCCCCGCCGAGGAACTGAACAGTCTTCATTACTTCCAGTTCTTTTAAAGTGTGAGGAAACTCGAGATGGAAGTCTATAGGCATTCTCTAGAGTCTGACTCGTCCCCTGTCGTCTCTCTCTGTCTCTCCTTAGTGGCGCGACCCCCTGCTCCCGCCGCGCGTGTTACGCGAAGACGACTGGGGACGAGTCAGCTCTAAAGTCTTTTTGTTAGGTTTCATTCATTGTGTATACTGCAAGGGGGCAGAAGATATTTTTAAAGGAGCAAAATTTGTTCAAAATCATTTTGACATTGATCCCCCCTCTTGACAATGAAATGGTGCAGAGATTATTAGAAAACAAAACCAAGAGGTAAGCACAGGTTCAAAGATTTTGGTATTTCTGGTGTAAATTGTTTAAATTAAAGAAACCTGTAAAAGATTAAAGCGAGATGTGCCTCACTGGGAAAAATTTGGGACCTACATTAGCATAGCCCAAGTGTAAAAAAGATAAACAAAGAAAAAGCCAGCAAAAAGGCAGATGAATATGGCCTAATTGGTTAAGCAGAAAAGGAAAGAAAGGTCCACATACTTAAAATTCTGTGAAATAAAAATCTTTCCAAAAGGAGATGGAAGTTAATTCATAGGCCCAATTTTCCAGTTAGAGCATTTCATCACCAACAATATAATATTTGGGTCAATATAGTATTTGTGTCAAGTTTATTTTCCTTTTTTAATACCAGGTAATGGAAAGGACTATGGAAATGAGTGTTTAAAACTCCACTGATAGCTTCAGGTTCTACCCTAAAAAATTCTATGCTTGATGTAAAGCAAAGAAACTTCCTAAAGATTTGCCTCCAACTTGATGGGAATTTGCATATTATCACTTTTGATTATAGCACCATGTTCGACCTGGAGTCATTCTGATTGCAGCTTAACTACAGAGCCAACAAACCAAAATTACTGATGATCATTTTCACCCCTAAGTTGATTTTAATTAGCTCTTGCGAACACTGATAGAAACTGAGAACTTAATCATAACTTTGAAAGCTTTAAAAGTGATGATGATGATAACAATCTGTGACGTTATTAATAAAAGCAGGACAAAAGTAAAAGTGGTAATGATAATGTAGATAGAGATAGTTACTGCACAAAGTAAAGGACATTACAGTTCAGAGCATTAGTAATAAAAACATTCTTCATTGGTTTATCAATGATGTTACAAATACTTAATCTTTTAATGACATCTAAACAAAAATGGCATCCCCCTTCCTTTCTTAAGAAATTTTTTCCATCCCCCCTTTTCCCTTCAAAACATTTTAAGAACCCTTCCCCCCCCCCCCCCCCCACCAAAAAAAAAATTGTCTCCCCATTGTGGTATACATGATGAATGCAGCCTTGGCATTAATCCCGGTGAAGTTTAGATGAGGTTTCAGGTCCGATGTTTACGAGTAGCTCTTTGAAAGTTACTACTTTTGTTATTTTTTTGCGCATTACTCAGTTACTCTATTTCTCGAGTCCACTAATTAGTGACCAATAGCGAGGGACGCAAAATAAGGTGACAACCTATCAGTTTTCAAAGTACAAACTCTAACTAGCTATAAACTATCTAAGTAACTATAACGTTAACTCTCGAGAAAATATTTCTAAAGACAAACAAACATGGATTTCTAATTAGCACGTACGTGACTCGATTTTTGCAGACAGGATTAATAGCCGCGGAATTCTTTGCTGAGTTTTGAAAACTTTTCACGAGGCGGTTGCGGATTCAAAAGGTAAATAATTGTAGCTATTGAAGCAATTGCTATTTTCAAATGCTCGTTTCATTAAGGCACCTTACCTGTTTCACCATATTTCCACTGCACTCCTATTAAAGAGAAAACAAGGGAGAGATTGACTAAAATGAAAAATAAATGAGTTAGGTAAAGAACTTGTTCCCTCATCATTGACCAAGGACCCTTGGGTTGTACCATACATACCCGTATGTTACTTCTGACGACAGTTTTTTGAAACTCATTTCATCTTTGGTGTCCAACCTCTCCCAGTATTAATCCTGTATAAGATTCTTAGATCATAAAATGTCTTTGATGGTATCCTAGTAACGATACCGGCAAATTACTCTACTGTTCTTTACTCTACTCTACTGTGTGATCGATCGCCTCGGGAAAACTTATCTCCAAACTGTCACTGTAACAGATTACTTTGCAGCGCGCATTTCAGAGGAACTACCGTAGGCCGCATTGACTAGGAAATTCGACTCTATACTGAAGCCTGATACATCATAAAAATGCACGAATGACTGATCAAGCATCACATTTCTCCCGTTCTTCTTCTTGGTTAAGAATCCGGTTCACTCCTGGAGCACAGCCCGAAGTTCGTTTTTCTTATCCCTTTGTATCAAACGACCCCCCTTCAGAGGATTATCACTGTTATCGCATTGTAAATATTTGAGACAATTTTGACAGTTCTCTTAAAACCTTCATATCAAGTTTCTCTTTTTCAATTTTTAATATCTGAAAATATACTATTTTTATCTTTCACGTGTGAGGATATTAGTGTCACCATGGTTACTAACATTAATTTTGACTTTTTGGAACAGAAAATATAGGTATTATTGTCTTTATTTCTCCTTTATTTAATAATTAGTCGCCTCAGGCGACGTGAATATCGGCGAATAGTCACCGACACGAAGTGGAGGTGACTATTCGCCAATATTCACGTCGCCTGAGGCGACTAATTGTTTTAGTATTATTACATTGATGATTATTCGAGAAAATAAAATTATTGATAAATTTCCAACCCCGAAACATCAAAAAATCTGGCTGCCATTTTGAAAACTGCTAGCCTTCAATGCTATAATCACCGCGCGGTGATTATAGCGGGATAAAGCGAAGTGCCTAGCCAATCACAGCGCTCTATTTTCGATAATCATCAGTGTAATTATACTAAAACTTTATATCCGAGTTTCATAACATTTTTGTGACAGGCATTTTGCGATAGGTGACCACTTTAATTGCACTATTTTGCTGTTTCGAAAATGAATAAAAAAAAGTTCTTGTTTTATGTAAGAATTTCATCAGTATCTATAACATAAACAGAACATTACACGGTCGCTTCGAGTGCTGAAGGGATCTCTCAGCACTCGAAGATAAAATTCGTATCCCCACGCGGCCATGTAATATCCTCTATTTCATAACAGTTTTAAATTAATAAACCCATTTTCACTTGAAACGCTCAACCTACTGCCCCGCTAGTAAGTGTGTTTTGACCTTTATTTTCCCATAATTAAGAAATTCTTTAAGAGGTGAGTGAGGTTTAAGTTGATGATATTGAAAGTAAGACTTGGACAATTTGCCTCGAGTTTTTTTAATAAGAGACGTTCTGCCAAACTGAGTTCAAGTTCAATTTATATTAGGGCTGTCTACAAGTTGCTGCAAAACGTTGCTCCGATTTTCTCAAAAAGTTGCTCAAAAGTTGCTCCAAAACTCTAAAAGTTGCTCAAAAGTTGCCACAAAATCCAAAAGTTGCTCAAAAGTTGCCTTCAATTTTTTAGTGTAAGAGATTGATTAACAACTTAAATAAAGATTTAATGAATAGATTTAACTTTGCATAGATATTATATACATAATTAGATCATACTGACTCATCAATATTATTATTGTAAGACTGAGTCTCTCTCAACCCAAATCATAAAAATCTGATCCTCTGTATTGGCTTTCTATTAAGATAACCACGTGATTATATTCGAACAAAACAAACTTGTTACTGGCTTTTTCTACTTAATCTAGCTCCAGCACTAAAGGATCTGAATATTCATCATCTTCACTCGAGCTTGAGTAATCACTCAGCCCCGCCATTTTGAATTTTTCAGCATAACCGCTGACCACCTTCGGCTGCTACCACAGGCAGTCTGAGGCAGACTACCAGGGCAATAGTGTTTTTTGTTTACAAAAGGTATTTTACGCAAAATCATGCATAAAAGCAACTGATGCTTTAAATTAAAACTTGAATGGGCGGTTTTGAGTTACAAATTGCCTTAAAAAAGCAAGAAAGTTATTCAAAAAAGAAAAAAGTTGCACAAAATCCGAAAAGTTGCTCGAAGGACTAAAAGTTGCTCCAAATCTGAAAAGTTGCTCAAAAGTTGCCGAGCAACTTATGGACAGCCCTAATTTATATAGACCTCCGTAGCCAAAGGGTTTCTTGCCTGAACTTGTTCAAACAACTGAACATTTTCCAATTGAGATAAATAGAATATTTTCAGGTTAAGTACAGTGAAACCTCTATTAAGCGGACCCCCACTTAAGCGGACACTAAGCCGGGTCCCGAAATTAACGTCTTAATTAATTAACGAACCCCTTCTTAGCGGCTTTTTAATTCACGCTGGGAAAAAAGTGCTAAAAATCGGCCACAAAATATGTCCAAAGTCTGTTTAAAAATATGCGTAGAATGTTACAGATATCTCTTAAACTATAGAAGATAATGAGTTAAGACTTTCACTTTGTGTTTGTCTTAAGTTGTTCTTTCAAATTCTCCATTTTTTGGTTTAGTACTGCGCATGACCAAAAAGTCCATTTTGTGACGTCATCAGTTGTGACGTCACAAAATGAAATTTGAGATTTCAAATCGGACAAGTTCTTCACTTTTATGTGCACTATATTTCTGCAAAGTATCACACTATCAGGTTTAATTTTCTTGCAGGAGAAGTCTTTGGGAGTGCACTATATTTCTGCAAAGTATCACACTATCAGGTTTAATTCTCTTGCAGGAGAAGTCTTTGGGAGTTTGATCTTTTAATTGGCCACTAGAGGGTCACGTGACTCTTTACCAACAAAACGCCTATTTCAAAATTTTCCTGGAGTCAAGTATTGTGGCATGAATTAATTTCAGAACCATGCCTTTTAAAGAAAGAAAGTTATAGCCCCAAGAACTCCAAAAATGTTTGTGCCTATCACATCCCCACTCAATCTTTTGGCCGATTTTTAGCACTTTTTTTCCCAGCATGTTTTATTGTTAAAAATCTCTATTAAGCGGACACCTGACTGAACTGACAATAGTAGCATTGGATTACGTCCTTGAAAACGTGCTTTAGTCGATTATAAAGATAAATCAATACATTTAGCTGTCCTTGCCCAAAGTACAGCACAGCTTCCTTAGCTTCCTTAACAACATGGAACTTTATCACAGTACAGAGTAACCACAGGGTAACCGTTGAAGGTTAGTCGTTAAACAAACATTGCGCAATTTTTACAAACCTCTATTAAGCGGACACTTAGGAAGGTCCGTAAGGAGTCCACTTAATAGAGGTTTCACTGTATTCTACTATGGAAGTCCTTACCTTCAGAACCAGTGGCAAAAGCCATGAAAGTAGAAAAGATGACACCTCGAAACATCTCAGTCAGTTCTGTGAAAACATTTAGAATGTAGCAGTTGCAATAAAATAAAGAAATACAGTATGTGTTGACAACTGACTGAATTGGTAATTCCCTTATCAGTACAACATAGATCGCGCCTAAATCAGTCTTATGGTGTCAGATGGGGAGATTTAGACTCGAGATTACTCGGTGCTCTTTTGGTTCGTTAGTACAGATTTAGTATACTGGGCTGCTTACCCTACGGCAGTCCGTGTCTAAGAGAAGAATGCCTTAAGGAAAGCTAGTCGAAAGATAGCAAAGGGTACAACTTAGACGACACTCAAAGAATAGAACCAGTCATATTACTTGAAATACTCGGCCGGTACCTGTTAATTATGAATGAACATAAAGAAGCCTACAAATATTTAGTTGTTTTTTTTTCACGAGTTTCTATGACTCGTCCAAAACTATAATCAAGGACAAAAACAGTGAACACACACCATATATGCTAATGCTATGCTATTTAAATGAAGAATTTTCTTTACTTGTCACATTGAACGGATAATTGTGCGGATAAATATATTATATTAGTGTTTTTGAATCCTAAGTAATATCCTGGTCCTGTAATTTTTGAAATAGCCTTGCCAAGTGCATTTTGTGCCTCTCACTCTTTGGAACTTACTGTCACTTGTTATCTTGTAAATCGGCCCTGCTTAGCTCCCGGCGGGGAGAATAGGAACTTTTCAAGGGCAAAAACTGACAACAATTTTAGAGGTTTTTTTCTTTGGCCTTCCATCCAGTGGTCGTGGATCTTTTTCAAAACATCAGCGGGAGCTCGAACGACTAGCCACCTGTTTTAGACGAAAGAACAGATGTGAAATTGCTTTGTACTCTTTTGTTATTCATTCCCTATAATATTATATTACCTGCTCTTTTTAAGCGAAGGAGCACGGGGTTAGGGTAACTACTAATATCTGTCCACTTTCCATGATAATTTCGTAAGCTTCGGAATCAGCTTCAAGAATTTCAGTAGCTATAAAGACTGGGATTCACCAGTTAAACCATCGGGTGTTGCAGAGCAAAGTGTGCGCAAACTCATCAACCGATTCTGTAAACCCATTGACGTCAAGTTCGTTTACTGAGCTTTACTTTTAAAATTAAGAACTTATTCAACGTGAAAGATCCTTTCCCTGACAGGCTTCGTGCGCACATCGTATACAAATTTTCCTGTGCAAGCTGTAATTCTTGTTACGTTGGCGAAACAAGTGAGTAAGTAAGAAAGTAACTTTTATTAATGTTGTCAAAATACGCTTAGCTCATTATAGTATTGCAAGTATCGCTATTTAACAGGTATTTCCACAAATTAAAAAAATGAAAAGAGGAAAACAAAAACACTAAGATACAGTCTAAAATATCTATCTACGATACTGAAAATCTGTGAATATGTCAGAAATAAAATAAAACTGTGTACAGTTCAATAATAATTATAATAAAACTATTTACAGATTGAATATAACTGTGTGACGTCAATTTTTCAGTTTCAAGCGTCTTTTAAAGCTGCTTAGTTTAGTCTTATTTTTTAATGCTTCCCGTAATGCATTCCATATCTTTGGGGCCAGGTATCACCATGATCTCAAACCTTGTTTCGTAGGATTGACCTTGGGTAAGATTAGAATATCTTAACAACGAAGATTATAGGTTTGTGTGATCTTCCTTTAGGGTTGATGGAACTACGGTCATTGTGTAGCACCTTAAAGACACAGCTGACAATCTTCATGATTCTTTGATCGTATATTAAGTTGACATTTCCTAGTTTCTTATTATAATAAGTAATAGGTAGGTAGGTAGGTAGGTAGATATTTTATCCACATTACAGGTCACTACATGGACGAGTACAGGACTCGTTTAAACGTGAACCTGCCAAGAGCTGTGTAAGAACACAGTGTGAACCGTGTAAGAACTGCTCGGCTTTTGTCTTTAACCCCGAAGCGCAAAGCTCTTTCGTTTACTTTATCTAGTTTATCGGATGCAGTTTTGCTGCAGAAATGCCACATCGATATTGATCTGTAATTTGATTTTTCCAAGAGACATTCTTTTGAGAATACATTGACACTCAAATTTTTTTATTTTATCATTATGAACAAGCCGACACTTTTCCAGGCCTGTGCACGAGCACTTGTCATCGGGACGGATCTTCTAACGTTTTTAAACATTTACAGGCTTCGGAGTCTTGTCGTACCTACTATAACTTAGACTACTTCAGGATAAGATCTTGGACTCTGCCCCGGCTAGGTATCAAGTTAAGCTTAAGTAGCTGACCTTAATCAACAGGTCAAACACATCAATCTGACGCTTTTTCTATAGCCTGCGTAGCTAGCGGGATAAGCGTGGGAGTGCTGTATTGTTTTGGCGGCGGAGCCGCAAGAAGGGTGGGTATACAAGTCAATTTGAAGTCCCGCCTGCCACAATTCTTGGGTATTTTGTATAGTCCGCAGCCAGGCTTACGGGAGATTCTAATTGGCTGAGAAGCGATAAAACGCCAATCAACAACAAGTTTAACAACAACAAGTTTATTCAGTATTACCATTTTGTACAGGTGTTACCGACTAAAATAACAAAAATTAGCTAAATGTAAGGAAATCAAGATATAATGCAGCCTCCCCGCAGACGTCCTGTGGGGTTTGTTCGTCACGCATTCATTTCCCCACGGAGAAATGAATGCGTGACGAGCAAACCCAAGGACGTCTACGGGGAGACTACAATAGATATAATGGAATGGTAGAATTAATTATGTTTCTTTCGTCTTTCAAATGCTTGAAAGATGAAATTAGCAGTTACCCTACTGATATGTGAACCAGTATTGTTTAAAAGAAAACAGACTTTATCATGGATATTGTAATATGTAAATAATGTATTTCGGTTGTTGATTTTAATAGAAAGAATCTTTCTCAAATCATTATATAGATCACAGTGAAATAATATGTGCAGTTCATTATCAACCGAATTCTATGGCAAGCCAGACATGACAAAAGTGGTATGAGTTTTAAATCATCTATCGAGTTTCAGTAATCGATGTATGAGATTGGGAAATCACTGTACGAGAATTAGAAATCACAATTCGAGAATGAAAAGGCACTATACGAGAATGAGAAATCACCATTCAAGAATGTAATCGATTTGTGAGATCAGGAAAATAAAATCACCATTCGAAAAAGAACGATGCAGCAACATGAAAGCCAAACATGATAAAAGTGGTATGAGTTCCGACCAACCTTTCGAGCTTCTGTAATCGATGTGTGAGAATTTTAATCACCGTTCGAGATTATCGATAAGTTTTTTCTTGAGCCAGCGAATAAATACCAGTCAGCGGTTCACGTTCTTCGCTGATCAAACAAAATGGCCGACAGGATGGCCGATTAAGAGAGTTTCTGATATAGAAAGGAAGTCAAAGGCAGACCTGCACGGACTCCCAATTTGGTTTTTGTGGTTGCGCCGCATTATCAAATGCCTTCGAGTTACATTTTTGCTCTTACAGGCATGTCTTTCAGAGATTTACCTCTTTTGTAGAATATGATCGGAGGTCTTTTAAAAATTGTTTGCCATCAATGTCTTTTTAAGATCTTGTACCGCTGGGTGATATGTTGTAACGAAAGGCAATAGTCCTTACTTTTTTGCTTTTGTTTTAGCGCCAATTGTCTTCGGTCAAAGTTGACTTCTGACAACGTCCTTTCTATATCTTGTTTAGGATACCCGCGTGCTTCGAGGGGTTGTTTAAAGTTCGCAAGGCACTCGTCAAATGTCGTTGTTGAAGAGTTCGTTCTACGTAATCTTATTGCCTCGCCTTTAATGAATCCTCTTTTTACCCCTGAAGGGTGGCACGAGGTGAAATGGATATATAGAAAGGTTTCAGTCGGCTAGTGAGTTTTGATGTCCAAGATGGATTTCTTCGTGAATCGCTCTCCTTTGAAAACTGTTGTATCAAGGAAAGTTATTTCGTTTTTTGATATTTGATATTTGATTGGGCAGCTATTGTAGGCTGGTGATAAGCTGGCGAACAATGTCAGTCCTGATCGTCCATTTTGTATGACCAACGCAGGGTAGGTACTTCATATATGATTCCTATAGTGTACCGATATGAAGTACCTACCCCAAGGGCAGCGGAGACTATTTTCAAGTGGTCGGGCTAAAAATCTGGCCAATACAAAAGAAACATTAGGGACCTTAAGCAACCTAGACGACGAGCGCATGTCAGTGATGTCGTCCACATGGCGTTCAGGACGTGACATCTGTTGATTTGCCGTCCTCAGGTGAACGTGAGCATTCAAAGCAATCTTTGACGTTTCTGTGTCCATTTTACCTTGTTTAATACCAATGTTTGAAAAAAGGAAACCTTTTTTGTACTTTTTGCCGAAGGTTGGGCCGTTGGAGGAAAGATTTCGAGAGATTTTCGGTAAACCGTGAGCCGTGCTTTTCAATGGCTTCGGCGGGAAAGAACCTGTGAGTAAAAGTAAATTGTTTGTGTTCTCCTTAAATGCTTCTGAACTGTAATCCGTTTCCAGAAGCACTATTTAACTCGAAAAGGAAAAGGCGTTGATATTCGGGACCCTTGCATGAAAGAGACCGGTTAAAAATTCCAAGGAAAATCTCTCGAAGCATTTTCATCGGGTGTTACTAAACAGAGTAACGCAGTAACGAGTAACGGAGTAACGAGAAAACGAGTAACGGGAAAAAAATTCAACAGGTTAAAAAAATAAAAATTAAATCCTAATGAAAGAAAAAACATAAAAATGGTTGTAATATCCTATTAATGACCTAGGAGCAACAAGGGAGGAAGGTGAGGTACAGATTTTCTTTCTTATTGCCACAATTATTTCATTTCTTAGTAGAAACAGCTCTGCCAGGTAAATGAAAATAATAGAACCTTGTTGGGCCCTTATTACGGTTATCAACTAACCAATTCCATGTACTCGATTGCCAAGGCTTAGAAACAGTTTGCTCGCTTATTACTCAGGTTGAGGTTATTACCTTTCCTGCTCAACTTTCAATGTCTTTTGCTCGTCCTCTCGAAAATAAGGGATTCGACTTAATCATGGCTACCTTTCAAAAGTTAATTATAGTGAACGTTTCTATCGGTTTAAAAAGAATTATAAATCATGTTTAAAAATAGCCTCCCGATGCAAAGACTATGAAGTTTGAATATTGGCGGCAAAATAGAATAGCAGAGCGAGACTAGTTTTTAGATCGATTTTCAATTAAAGTAAAGGAAAATAAAGAAACATTCAAATGCATGGGTTAGCTTGAAGTTGCGTTTAACAATCAATGCAGAATACACGCGAAGCATAGTTACTGCCAGGGCATGAAATTAACTCTTTTTTTGTAGGATTCACTTGGCTACTTAATATTTCAAAGTCAATTTCATTAAGCCCAATAAGTCTGGAGCGTCCCCGAGAAAAAAATTTGTAAACGAAACCAGACAAGAAAAAACAGAACAAACAAGGAGTAAACGGCCGGTTTTAATACTAGATGTTATTTTGGAGTTGAGATCCTACAAATTCAAAAGTTTGGAAACCAAATGATTCTAGCAGGTCATCAAAAGTAAGCAAAGAGGACCCCTACATATCTACTACGAAAACCAAAATGGCATTCGCCGGCGACAGAGTTTCCTTAATTGTGAAATATGTGTCATTTTGCGTAATCGTCACAGACATTGGTACCTGTATTAGTTGCAATTTCACTCCCTGATAACTTGCAATTCATGAACTCATTTTGAACCAAATTTTAATTTGTCATGCCCGGGCTTAATGGCTTAAAGGTAGCTACAATACGCCCCTGTCAGCACTGAATTCTGTCAGGGACTTTTTCCTCTTCTTGTCACGCTTTTGATAGTCTGCTACACAGCCGTTTTTAGTGTCGTCACGTGTGTTATATGAAACGCCTGAGCTAAGATGGCAACAACTAATAGTATTTTGAAATCGTAGAAGAGTCCTCGTTCCCAGTGACTTATGATCCCTTTGGGAAAGGAATGGTCGTCTCTTCTAGACTTGCTTTGACGATCAATATTAGGACCTGGTATTAGGAGCTGTAGTGCGGGCACTTGCAGACGGTTTTTACCATCCTGCGACTACGAACAGGGACCTGCATTTGGCATAAGAAGTACTTTTTGTTTTATATTCTTACAAAATTTAATTCATCCATTAGTTATCACAATCATTGACACTGGATCACAGTAGGCATATTCACTTGCAAATAACAGATGTAGCCAGGTGACTTTTTCCGCACGAAAACACCTTCTACTTTGCTGAAGGGAGGGGTAGGTTGGGGGGGGGGGGGTTGACGTCCTTGTTTTAAGCACTTTTTGGAATACACATATTTTTTGAGATTTGTAAAGGTCATTATCAGGATATCACAACTGTTTTTGTTTTTTCTTTCATTATGATTTTTTTTAACCTCTTGAATCTAGTTTCTAGTTACTCCGTTACTCGTTACTCGTTACTGCGTTACTCTGTTTAGTAACACCCATTTTCATCCACATTGTTTTTTTTTGTTTATGTGTTTTGAGATGTACATGTCTGCCTCTCGAAAGCAAGATTTTCACTATATTTCGTATATATTTCGTTTGATTCTCGATTGATTCGATTCAAACCTTTTCATTGATAAATGGTTTACTGATTTAAATCCTTCGGAGAGTAGGAAAAGTTCTTCTTCGTTAATTGTGTTGTTCTCATCGCTAACTAAAGAAGTACCTCTCGTATTTCTTTAAACTAAGCCATTCAGTGCAGTCTACCTACTTCGGTGACGAGCCGAGACGGGAGCTTGCTTAAACATTTGTTTTTCCCGCTTTGGACGACGTTCTCGACCCAGACCTCACTTGTCTTCTCTCGTCGTCGTCCACAAACTCGTCCTGGCTGCTTAAGGTCCCTATTAATTCAGGTCGTTTTTTCGCCATTTATCTTGCATTTGCTCGCCATCTTATTTACCACCTCAACGGTCCTCAACAAATATAACATAAAGGTCCTCACGTGTTATACTATCCAATATAACTAAAATGTTAAATAAACCTTCCTAAAGTCGGTTGCTACTAAGTTGCCCGCATTGCCGAAGCTTCTCTTGCGATTCTCATTGCGGGAAACAAACTCCTGAGTGTGTAGATGCACTGACGATAAGATCAATAGCCTCCTAATAGACCGTTCTAAAGTGATTTTGGCAGTTTGGGGGTAGCTTGGTGTACCAGCACCAACCTCCAGTCTGGTCCAGTCTGGCCGAAGTGCATCGCTTTCTCGGAAGCGTTGTTTCACCATGCAGGCCTTCACTCTTGCGGGAAACATTAGGATAGAGATGGTCGAGGCTCTGATGACTGGACATTTTATTCAGTACCTTTTTTGTTAGATTTGCCAGGCGTTGTCCACTGACAGCAGCCATCTTAGAACCCTGAAGATTTAAAGATAGATTATCGGTGTGAGAATAAAGCCGCTCTCCAAGATGCAAACAAAAGAAAAAGTCGTATTATCCTTGCACGCACACCAGGTTGTAATCTTTCGGACAAGCAAACATCCCACTCTTCCATAAGAACTGTATAGTTCTCAAGAATTCGTCGAAAACAATCGGCTCAAACCGTCCACCTTTTAGGCCAAAGTCCAATAATTTTACAGGAATTTTTTCCGTGTCTTCTGGAGTCCTAGATAATAAATCCCTGAAAAAAGTGGTAGGGCTACAGCCCTACCAGCCTCTCCCTCTCCGCGGTCCCTGTACCCAACGCAGAACGTGAGCCGCTGACCGGTACTTACTCGCTGGCTCGAGAAAAACCTAATCGATAATCTCGAACGGTGATTAAAATTCTCACGCATCGATTACAGAAGCTCGAAAGGTTGGTCTTATACCACTTTTGTCATGTTTGGCTTTCATGTTGCTGCATCGCTCTTTTTCGAATGGTGATTTCTCATTCTCGTATAACAATTTCCTGATCTCACAAATCGATTTCATTCTCGAATTGTAATTTTTAATTCTCGTACAGTGATTTCCCAATCTCATACATCGATTACTGAAACTCGATAGATGATTTAAAACTCATACCACTTTTGTTATGTTTGGCTTGCCATATTGATGTTAAATGGGAGAAATTAGCAGTAAAAATGATCTGTCCATTCGAGTGTGCCTAATATTGATATGAACCGGGTAGATCTCCATTACTTACCTGACGCGGGCCACTTGTTTGTGGAACGCTGGAAGTATCCCGTCCTGTGTGGCGTTTTTTGCTAATTCGTTAGTTTTTTTTGTGTGGAAAAGTCCTAAGTAGCTTGCCGGGATTCAGCCCCCAGTGAACGGCAACTTCCACCGCCAGCTTTCTTGTTCGTGTTTTTTGGGCGCCCAGCCAGTTTGGTTCCCTGCGCAGTAGGGCTTAACTTGGGCGTGTCAAGTTTTTTCTTTGTGTGATGGCTGGTGCCATGTGTCCATGCACCGTTGCGGTGCACTTCCCGCCTGAGGTTTACCAGTCCGCTGGCGCCTCTCAAGTTCTCCCGGAATTGGCCAAGGTCTTGGACTTGCCCAATGTCCGGGCCATCCAGTTTGTTCCAAATGGTGTCGTCCGTTTGACGTTTAAGGAACCTGCCCAGTGTGACGCCGTGTTCACTGGGGGGCTCAGCTTCCGTGGTGTTGCTCTTCGTCTCACCCCTGTCGACGCTCGTACGCGTTTAGTCTATGTGCGAGATCTGCCCATAGAAGTTCCGGATGATGGTCTTCAGGCCTTTCTTCGTCCGTTTGGCGTTGTCCATTCGGTGGTAAGGCAGACCTACCCTGGAATGCCTGACGTTTTTTCCGGTACCCGCGTGGTTAAGGTTTCCTTGTCAAAGGACCTTCCCTCGGCGGCTCGTATTTCGGGGTTTGATGTGCGGTTTTGGTACCAGGGTCAGCCCCGTGCGTGCCCTGTTTGCCGTGCCTTTGGTCACCGCGTGAAGGATTGTCCCTTCAATGGAAAGTGCCGTCGCTGTAGTCAGCCGGGACATGTGGCTCGCGAGTGCCCCTCTCGCCGTTCTACTACTGTTCCCGCCTCTGGCGAGGTGTCTGAGGATGCGGTGGATGATCCGGACTACGTCCCTTCCTCCGCCTCTGAACCTGACCCGTGTTCTGGTGATGAGGAGGTCCTTCGGTCGCCTCCTCTATCCCCCGTTGGCCGTGCTCGTCGTCGAGTTCCGCCTCCTGCTGTTGAGTCTCCTAGTACTCCTGTTTCCGTTCCCGGTACGCCTGAGTCCGCCTCTGCCGGTCCCCCCCTGCCGCTCCAGCGGCTCCTGATGTTTCGGACAGTACGCCTGAGTCTGCCGCTGCTGTTCCTGTCGACGGTACGCCAGAGCCTGCCTCTGCCGTCAAGCCTGTTCCTCCGCCTGGGAAGAAGAAGTCTGAGTCTTCCGTTCCTCCGCCCGGGAAGAAGAAGCCCCGCGTGGCCCCTCCTTCCACCAAGTCTTCTTGTCCACCTCCGTTCTGGGTGGCTTCGCGTCGCCCTAGTTTCGCAGTTACGACGACTGGCCTCATGGGTGAGTCTATCTGCGCCGAGTTTGGTACTCTGACCCGTTCGATCCTGCGTGACTCCTCTACCTTCGAGATTGACCGTTTTTACAAGTATCGTGACCGCCTGGTCCCCCGTCCGTACATGGTTTCTCAGGATGTCCCCCGTCTTTCCTTGCGTGCTGGGGTTCCTGCCAAGTTCCCGAAGTCCTCCAAGTGAGATGTTTTCTGCAGTTTTGATGTTGATGTCTTCTGAATGTTTGGTCTCCTGCGTCTTTTAGCTTGTCCTGCTGTGCCGTTTTTGTTTGGTCCTGTCGTGTGTTTTTGTAAGGGGTGGCGGGGTTCGTTCCCCCGGCGACTTTTGGTGCGCTTGTGCGCCCATCCTGAGGCCTGTTAGCTTGTAATTTTGTGTTGTTTTGCGCGATGGTGGTGATGTGTCTGTGCTGTGTTGTTGATGGGCGACTTGGCATTGCACTCGGCCTTGGACGCCCGCCTGTGCTGTGTGGTTAAAATGGGCGACTTGGCATTGCACTCGGCCTTGGACGCCCGCCTCGAAACAAAAAAAAATATATATATTGATATGAACCGGGTAGATCTCCATTATTTTTGGGTTTTAAGAAAAAGGTAACCAGAGACTCCCCTCAACACCATGTATCTATAACTAGTAATAGTTGACACTACAGCTGCCCCCGCTCTATATATTGTCGGTCCATAGTATTCTTGCTCGTTGTGTTGCTTTTTGAAATATAGCGATTCATAATGAAGATTTTCACACATATTTCATACAATAGGTGAGATAATTACAGGAAACGTAACCTGAGATCAGGCGTTATTTTTTTTTCTTTTTTTTTTTTTGCTTCTTTGCTTCTTTGGCTCGAGAGGGAAAAAATAACGCCTGGTACATTTATTTAACAAGCCGTCAACCGCCCCCTAATTTACATAATGTAACGTCTGCTTGACCTGTCATGTTATTAGACAATAAGCGTTTACCATAAGGGAATCAAATTTTGACGCGAATAATGTCTCTTTTGAAATCAATTTTAGGGAAAAGAAAATTTTTAAGTTCGCCCATGTTCAGGTGGCGCTTCCTAAAAAAGAAATTTAAATGTGTTGTTTTTGTGATGAAATACTGCTAGCTCAGTAGCTGGAGATGCCGTACCTTTATTTAACAGCTTCAAATAATAAAGAATTTACTGGTTAAAGCTCGTTGACTTTGTTCTGTACCGAAAGCAGTGAAAAAAAATTAGGCTGAAGCACCATATTTGACGAACTGTCAGGTGGTGTGAAAGCGAAGATCGCTCAGAATAATTCGCAGGTTTCTGAAGGAAGAATTACAGTCAAGCCAGGTCAAGATTCCGTTCATGAATTGATTATTTGAAAAGGGAACCCGTTTGTCGCTTCTGTAACTTGTAGCCGGTATCAAATTGCATTCAAATGATCAGTGAATTTTTAGTATACGATGAGATGGAAAATATTTCAATGGATGAAATTTCTATTTAGGCATTCTTCAAATTCAAGAAAACTGAGCTGGCAGAAATTTCATAACGAACTCGCGTGTGTATTCACTGCCGCATTACGCAAGCAAAAATGCAGACTGAAATCAATTAACAACAACTAACGGATAGCGGCATTTTGGCCAATCGAAACGGCGCAAATCATTCGTATTGTTTCCTATCCAATCAGGAAAAAGTCCAGATTCTGGCATTTTTACATGTGATCCGACAAACAAATGTATCATGCCCTCTTCCCGTGAGAGACATAAAGGGTTAATAGGGAGAGGGCATGATCTCAGGCTACAGGAAACGCAAGGTTCCATGCACAGTTTCAGCTCTGATCAAAACATTCTCAGTTTCGAGAATAGTTTATTCTAAACCATAAAAAAAGATTTAATTTAATTTTCATGGCCATACAATAGGTGAGATAAATACAGGAAACGCTAGGTTCCATGCACAGTTTCAGTTCGATTTACATAGCTTTGATCAAAAAATTTTCAGTTTCGAGAATAGCGGTTTATTCTAAACCATAAAAAAGATTTAATTAGAAGTTGAATTTTTCGCTATTTCTCTTTCACTTTTTACATGCAGTTCATTTTATTTGCCGGAAAGTAAGCCTTAGAAATTAAAAGGACGTTTGGTCAATTCACGCCCACGCAAGTCTTATTTTAAACTTTATGGCGGAAGGACCTCTGTGAGCAGGGAATAAGTCAGCACAGAATTTGATTGTCGGCGAATTTGTGTAATCATCCATCGTTCTTCTAGTGATAAGCTAGCCGTTGCTCACTCGTCTTGCTTGTTTGGGGCTGAGTCTTACTCCGGTCAAAGAGAGAGAAAGTGTTGGGCAAGGTTTTTAGTCAAAGATTTGTGAACTCGTGTCTGGCAAACTCTCCAAGTGTTTATATATAGTGTTTATATACACACAGTTATACTCGCCCTATAACTTCATCTGCGCTTCAGTTAACGAGTGTCTTTTGGTCCATAACTTTCAAAACAACTGCTCCGTATTGTGATGACTGCACAATAAATGTCACAAAATCTACCTAAGTGGTAGCCTCCCACGCAGACGTTCTTAGGGGTTTGTCACGCGTTCCTGCCCCACGAACGTCTGCTGAACTGAAAGATAAATTCCTTTCCCATTGTTCGCAAATACCAGCTTGAGATCACATGCAGGTTATCGGAGATCCAATCGGCGCTGTTGAAGTCAAAGTGTTGACAAGCCAAACACATACGTAGAAGCTCGGTAGAGTGTGATAAGTGACCAAATATTTTTGCTCCGGACGAGAATTTAGGAGATAAGCGTTGGGTTTTGTATATTTCTCTCTGTTAAGGCTGAATTAGATGTCATTTGCTCATAAAGTTGTTCTTTGGGCGATGCAACGGCGGGGTTACCTTGTAAGACTGAAAAAAGGGCAGAATTTTTCTTCACATGTTATTATTTTGTAGTAAAGCCGACTTCCGTTCAACAAATTTAACCTCCGAGGTAATTTTTTTCAATGACATTGTGAGGGTAGCCACTAGTACGAACGCTTGTGAGGTAACTTAACTGAGTAGTTTGTTCTAAAACTGCAAGGTCTTCACCTTTTATGAGACCTTTCTGATCTTTTCTGGAGCTATAAAGTCAAGCGAGAAATTTCTCACGGTCCAAAGTGCACTTCCCAGATCTGGAAGTCTGCTGTGATTGGTCTACGTTTTTTTCCGCTCAAGTCAGCAGAGGCTCGTGGGGCAGGAACGCGTGACGAACCCCCTAAGAACGTCTGCGTGGGAGGCTACCTAAGTGGTCCCTTCTGAGTTTTCTGTGTTTACGTCATCCTAACCATTTTGTACTTGCGGGTGCAAACAATAGAAACGTCATCATTACCTAGCGATTCCTCGCAGCCCCTGTTCAAGCAAATCGAGATTTTTTCAAGTATACGGACTGTATAATTGAACTGTAAGTACTGCCCTTAATATACGCGGGAGTTACTAGGGTGCCTCCTCGGGATTTCGCGTCTGGGCGAAATCCCTGCGGGGGCAATAAACAGTTAATTCCACTAATGGAAAAGGGGTCGTTTGATTTTGATCGGGAAAAAATAGAATCTCACTACCTTTTGTAGAATCTCCCTATTTTTTTTTTCATGATTCTCCAGCTTTTCCTTTATCAGGGGTTGGCAGGTCTGTATGAGGAGCTAAGTACCATTCAAATAAAAGGCGGAAACATTTGGAATACTCCCAGAGATATGATGATATACATTTGCATCAATATCTTTATTAGAGCGGAGCAATTAATTAAGCCTAGATTGTGCGTCAAATTTTTAAGAGATCAAATAAGTAAAACAAGCTTTACACAAACAAAAATGAAACGAGAAAGTACTGTAACTCATAATTTACAGAAGTCCCTTGTTGATACCAGCCAAGTGCTCATAGGGCAAGACTCCCAATCTCATGGTTTTCTGGGAAAGCAAAAGGCATCTTAAAGTAATAAAAGGCACATAGAGCTCAGCCAAATGGTACCAAAATGACGTCGAAACGTATGGAAACAGGTCTTTTCTCCGAAACCCGCCCCATTCCCCTATAGCTATTTTTTATTTGCGTTTACCTTACCTCCCCTCCCCTAACCAGTTTCCTTGATTGCCTTCTGAGCTCCTGATGAGACAAAGCTTTCAACATTTTGTTGAAATAGGATGCTTTTGAAAGGATGGGCTCATCATATTTTATCATTGTAGAGATGGAGGTAAGATAAGTTAACAATGATAGACAGATTATTCAGTAGGTAGGTTACTCATTTTTACACCTATCCCTGGAAGAAGAAATAGAAGTAAGGAGCTGCCGGGCAGCCATTGAGATTGAGGAGAGGAGAAAGGAAATTGAAAGAGAAGAGAAAGAGTTCGAAGGAAAAGAAGAAAGGTTAAAACAAAAAGCAAAAGAAATTATAAACACAGTAATAGAGGCCAAGTGGGTAGCTGCCCAACTACAACTAATTGCAAGGCAGCAAGACCACTTGGCTATCCAAATTCTAGAAGAGACCAAAAAGTAAAAGAAGAAGTAAAAGAATAACACCAGAGTTAAGTAAGAAAATTTTATTGATAACCAACCGTTTCTTTAAGTCAGTGTTTTAAATGTAAACATGTCTAAGTCAGACCTGCTATGCAAGAAAGAAAACACATTTGTTCAGTATATAAAAAATAAAAGGAAACTGGTTCTTCTAATTTCTCGTATCCTGAGTGTATGCTCTCTTCTTGCTCCATGGAATCCACTCCATCGCTAACATCCTCCACTTCCCGCACCGCACTATTCTCTTCGTGGAATCTATCACTCTATACTAGATCTTTACAGACATCCAGTAAGCAGCACCTCCATCATACACAGCATGTTTTTTCTCACCATCTAAAGGGTATTCCCAATCAAGGAAGCACCTAATTTAAATCAGTCAGATAAAAATAGATTATTAAATATACAAAAGTCAAAATAAAATAAATAAATAAAGACAATATTATCAATTAAAATCCCTGATTATTTTTAAGCATCTCTTAAATCAGATATCATAATGGTTTTCCTCACCTACTCCCTAAAATTCACATGAATATAGGTGAGTAAAACCACAAACACCACCCCACCCCAAGCAACGGTAAAAATATATATCCCTTGAATAATAAATTTTTCTAACTTCAAGCAACCTATCAAGATAATCCAATCAATCTAATCTTAAACCAACAGCTAAATGAGTACCTGTCAACATAACTGTAAACATACAATAGCAATAGCAAGGCTATGTGAAATATATTAGCCAAGGCAATACAACAGCAAATTTTAAAGAGGGGCTTAGGGCTATTATAATGGGACCCCAAATTACGACAAAGCTCCATCAGCTGGGTGATAAAACTGTACGAGCAGGCCCCGAAGATTGTTGGAACTGGACAGTGTCACTTGATATAACTAACAATAGCGTAGAGTCCAATTAAGTTAAAAAGCATAAATGATTAAAACTTAAACTGATGCCCCTGCACTCCCAATATATCCCCTGTCTTGACATGACCTAATAAACATACATTAAACTCGTGTCATTTTCTGAACTCGTGTAGTTGTTTTGAACTATATAATTTGTTGTTCTTGAACTTTGGTGTCTTTATTGAATTACACAAAAAGGAAAACTGAAAAAATGTGACAGAAAAAAGTCTCTTTTTATATTGTAAAAGTGTGTGAGAAGGGTGATGATATTCAGCGAATGAGAATCCTGCAATTTTTTATATCCTTAGCAATTTTCCCCCTCATTTTTCAGATGCGAACGCCCGGGGAAACAGATTTTCAATATTACACCATTGAAACGCTAATACTAGTGTCCGTTGTTTGGCTTTTTCTGTTTTTTTCTATTAACTCTCTAAAGCGATTAAGGCAAAGCTACATATCCATCCTTTGTACGGATCGTCCTCCTGGATTCTCTGAATAAAGTCCTAAAAGTGTTGATGTTGATCAAAAACTTTAGCTCACGGCACTTTACCCTAGTGATAGATTCTGTTTCACTTTCTGCAGGATAAAAACCATATTTTTCTTTGTTTGTGGAGCGAAGAAGGAAAGAGAAAGGCAATGTGAACTTATGTCCATCATGAGCAATGAAAATTTTGACAAAATTATCTTAATTTATGGTGAAAAGTTGCAATATAATGAGCTATTAATAGTAACATTCTTGGTTATCGCGCGACGATTTGATTTAATACGCTCTATTAACGTTTTGATACGCTTGACTCAAACAGGAAATCCTTTCAAACCCCTTGAAGATTATTGCCCATATTCTGTCCAAAAAAACCTTGCTTCTTACATTTATTTAGTTTTATTAAATTGTTAAGACAATTTGATAGTCTAGTATCAACATCATGACACTATGTTTCGTGACCTGTCCACTCCATTTTCGCAATTTTGAGGTTTGCGACTTTTATCCCACTGATCATTTTTGCTAACTTATTAAATGATTCACTTCTATCACTAACTGAGAGACCTATACCATATTACAACATTAAATTACATCGATGATTATCGACAACAGAGCGCTATGATTGGCTAGGAGTCTTCGCTTTATCCCGCTATAATCACCGCGCGGTGATTATAGCAGTTTTCAAAATGGCAGCCAGATTTTTTGATGTTTCGGAGTCGGAAATTTATCAATAATTTTATTTTCTCGAATTGTCATCAATGTAATTATACTAAAACAATTAATGTCATTTGTTTTTCTCGCGACTAAATTCTGCTGGGCTCTTTAGTTATGCGTCTGTGTGAGTTGTATCGTCTCGTCGATCTCGGGAAGTTCTTGATTTTTTACGATGGAAATGTTCTTTCCTAGAATAAATTACAATTTTGCTATATAGCATTAATAGGTAAACACATACCTTCGGTCGTTTCATCGCAACGTGTCGACTTTTACCACTTGAAACCACTAAACAATTCCACGTGATGAAACCATTTAAAGTTCCCGGGATAAATTTCTCGTAACGTCACGAGGGCGAAGATCATCCGCCGCGCGATCCCTATAGGAGCGATTGACGAGTTCATCGCTCCCTCTCCCCCTGGTTGTGACCAATTGACAGCTGTCTAAACAGGGTATCCGCTGACCAGTATCACTTGACCGTGACGCGGGCTCAGATGTCGACCCATCGAGGTCAAGTATTTTTTGAAGTTATCCGCTGACAAGCTACTTGTTTTCAAATGATCGCAGGCTCAAGTTTGATTTTTTTTAAATTCATATGAAATGTCGTGAATTTCTGCCGCAAAATTAAAATTTTGATTTCAAACTGACCTCGGACGCAAAAATTCAGCCAGCTATTACAGGCAGGGGAGACAGGTGCTTTTGACTTTGTTCACCATGATCACGCGTTGGTCAGGCTCTTCGTCCAATTTTTATGCTGTGATTCGTCAAAATTTGACAAGTGAGTTCATGCGGAAAATTTATGCAGCATCTTGAACTTGTCTACTTTGACAGCTGAAGCTGACAGAGTTTATGAGGGGTGATTACCGCCAAAATGAGATGTTGTATTATGCTGTTCTATTATGATCTTTTAGACTCCATAATTGGTGTTATGTCCTCTCTATTTGGCATTATAAATTCCATTCGTCTATTCTGTATTTTGTTATGTATTGACACATTCTATTATGTACTTCGAATTCCACTTGACAATACTAGATATTGTATTCTGCTTTTCTAACATCACGTTTTAGACTTCTGTGGTGATGTTTTGCTCTTTCTATTTGGAAGTGTAAAGTTCTGTATCCTATTGTGCAATTCTACATTCTATTGTGCACTTATATATGTTATCATCCCAGACTGGGTTACTTTCGGAATTTTTACTTCGGCGGAGCGCGAAGTGAAGGATTCGCGACGCTCAGGAATGTACCAAAGTTGACTTTTTTTGACAAGATTCGGCACGCAAAGTCCGTAGGTTTTTGGTTTTATTCGGCTATTTGACGAAGTGATAGCCTAATTAGTTGAAGATATCTCGAGATCACTTCGATTTCTTTGATTTATTCTTTAACTTTTTCGAGGAAGAAAGAATTATCTTGGCTTTCCTAGCCTGCGTAGCGAGCGTTTCCGTTTGGTTTCGGAGAAAGACCGAGGAACGGTATTCTAGGTTCAAGTTGGCCGCGTGAGAAATGAAACAAGAGCCAAAAAATGAAAGTGGGGGGAGGGGGAAGGGAAGGAAGGAAACGCTTGCAAGCCAAACCCCTCGATTTTGAAAGCTTGCGTTCGCCAGCGAACGCTGCGCCTGATTGGCTCGGCTAGTCGAACAATGTTGACATGAGTCGATCAACAGGGGTCTTTTTTGCTTGAGCATGCGCAACCGCTGACTTGACAAAGAGCACGCGACCAGTGACACCGACCGTGGTGTATAGTCGAAGGAGCCAAATTGTTCACTTTGAAAGCTTGCTTGACATGGAAATGGTAGCAGGAACTTAGGAAAGACCTTCGTTATACAAGATAAGTAAAGATCTGGTGATTTAAAGTGGAGACTGATGCGCTGAACGAGGTGAAAGAGCAAGTTTCTCAAGGATGTCTGACACGAACATTGCTGCTTGTTATTGTTTGGCTCTCGACTCGTGTCTTGATTCCCGTTCAAGAACCGCAAAGTTTGGCATAGAATGGATTGTTGATGCGTTGTTATTGAGCAAAATGTTCTTTATTTAGTGTTTGTCTATAAATCGGATGTAAATTAGTTTCTCGATACCGTAGAGGATTCTGTCAATAATTTGTTCATAGCTGATTTAGCCATATTTCGGGAGTGGATTAATAACGATCAGCGGGCGACTACCACGCCGTTATCAGTTGGAATAGAAAGTTGTTCCCTTAAGTATTTTAGCGATACAAAGTTTGTTTATCGGGAAATTGTAGAACGTCTTGTTTTTGCGTGGACTAACATTGTAACACATTACTAACAGGAATATTCATTTAGCCAGAACTTAAGTGCTGTAAAAATTTTTAACTTTTGGTCTGCATTACATGTTTACTGTACTTCTTGGGAAACCTAAAGGTTTGTTTCATCGAAATCGGTCACAAGATCCGACTTCAATTTTGGTCCTATTGAATACAGTTTTGACTGTGTCTCATTGATATTCATTTTTTTTTATTTTTCGAGACATACAGATTGACTACCACCAACATCTCACCAGGTGACTAATCTACGTCTCGTGTGCTGTTAATTTCGTAGCTTTTAAGTGCTGGGAAAATTGTAGAACATATATTAATTTACTGCTAAACTCAACACCGGCTTTTGCGCACTTCGAGCCCGCTCGCTGAAATTTGCTGGTTTTTTTTTGAATATTTCTGTTCCTTTTTCATTTCAAAATGAAGAAAATTGAAAGTGTTTACTTGCATCAACAAACGTTTCGGCACTTTGTTTAGACTTTGATGAGGTTAGCGCAATCCTACAGGCACTACATATACGCGCAATGTTGTCCAGGTCAAGTGGGGAGGTGAAATTTGATGGTAGCTCGTGTATGTTAAAGCCGGTCTACTTCGCTTTTGTTTAAGACCATGTTACAGTTTTTTTGCAAACTACACATTTTGTTAAATCACGAGCACATTCGCCAAGACCAACGAGAAAAATAATCGTGACGATGGCTTTGAGAGTGGGCTTGAGACGCGCCATTTTGATGAAGGCAGACCCTGTGGTGAGCCTCCATGCACATCGCTTGTTCAACGGTCGCGCATGCTCATGCAGAAAAGACCCCTGTTGTGTCGATCAAAGGTTCGTTTCATACTGAGAGGACGGTATGGTACGTGACACGCATATTAATGTTCAGTTGTTTTTTTTATACTCTGGTCGGCAAGATTTGCGATCCAATGCAAGAGCATTTTCTTTGACCTTTTTTGAAACGTAAGGCTCTTCTTGCGACTAAATAAGGGTTTCAGGTCGTTTAATTTATTCTCCAAAGTGCCTCCTGGATCTGAATAACTAAAAGCGATTTTCTTTTGTCCGCGAATGCGATAGTTTCCTGCAATGTGTCATGCTAGATCCAGCTCGTTAGTGTTTTTTGGGAGATGTTGAATTCTCTCAGATGGTGATTTACAGACTGTTCTGTTAGACGGATTAAAAAAAAAAAATGTCTAAAGCCTGTATTGATCGTTCGGATTCATTGACACTTCAACATAAACGCTGTCCACGTGTTCCAAAATACAAAGAAATATATTTTGGGTTCACACACGCGCGTCCTTTGAAGTTCATTTCTGCTCCACTGAAAGCCAAACATTTTATTGGTCAATTATGACAGCTGATGACAGCATCAAATGTCGGTGCGCGAACTCAGGCATGACAGGCCTAGTGGGCGGTTTTCAAAATCCCGGGGTTTGTCTGCAAGCGTTTTCTTCCTTTCTTCACCACCCCTCCCAGCTCTTTTGCTGGCGCCATTTTCCGCGCGGTCTTAGACTCTCGTTCCTCGTTCTTTGCTCCTAAACTACACGAAAACACTTGCTACGCAGGCTATGGCTTTCCAGGGGTTTGAACCGACTCACCTGTGGGACCCGTCAGATCAGAGGAGACTCTTAGTAGAGGGATTAGCCGATTGCGCTACTGCGACCCAAGGTAGTTCGGCATATGCAATTTAAAATAGTTATGAAATCATGGACTAGTTTCGGGACAAGATTGCTTGGGCGTGCAAGTTCGTGACGTTTCGGCTTGCTTCGGCTATTTCACGAAATGAGACCGGACTACTTCGTAATATCTTGAGATCACGTCGAGTCTAGTCTTTAATTTACTCGAGGAATAAATAGAGCATATTACGTGGCCGCGCAGAGACACGAAATTCTCTTCGAGTGTTGAAAAACATTTCACGAGTGAGCCCTCCTTTCGAACTGTTTTATATATAAAGTTACTTGATGCTGCACAAAGACATTTTGTCTTTGTTGAGTGTTTACACGTAGCAAAATTGCTTTCATGCGTTGCGTGACTTTCTCGAACGTTCTCTGCGTTTTGGATTATTTATGAATGATCACAGGTGGCCCAAGCTTATTGTGTGAGTTTAAAATGGCCGTGAATATAAAGGATTTGTATGGGAATTCAGGTAAAAGATTCAAATTGATAAATACTCGCTAGAATGTTCAATAAAATACAGCTTACCGTATTTACTTTGCTTGTTTTTGTTCGCTGTGTGGTTATTTTCCCGATCCATTGCGATTTAAGCGATTTCCTTTAACCCCAAGTTAAAGAAAATCGCTTAAATCGCAATGGATCGGAAAAATAACTACATAGCGAATAAAAACAAGCAAATTAAATACGGTAAGCTGTATTTTATTGGACATTCTAGCGAGTATTTATCGATTTGAATCTTTTACCGAATTCCCATACAAATCCTTTATATTCACTGCCATTTTAAACTCACACAATGAGCTTGGGCCGCCCGTGGAATAATTAATTAGGGCATGTTTACATTTCAGCATGAGTCAGCAGATTTGTATCAGTTACTGAAATCATAAAATATGTCGAAAAGCTACTACTATTCGCCTGTCTAGTATTTCTAGAACCTTATATCAAACGGTATACAAGTTCCAAGCGAGTTCTTTTGACGAACTAAATTTTTTCCCACGAGCTGGACTGCTGTGTTTAGTCAAGTGTGACGAAGGTCGATTTTCAAGTTCTGTGTTTACAAGTTGGCGGAAGCCGTAAGATATCTGAAGTTCAAGTGAGAGTTTTTTATTATTGGAAGAGGCTGTTTAGTCTTACTTAAGTTCAAGTTAAGCTTGTGTTGGTGGATGCTGTGTTTTAAAGCTCTGTAATGGCTATGTTCCTCTGGTATTAAACTTCCTTGTGTTAATCCGACATCCCTGCGGGCTGATAGTCAGTGAATAATTATCCTCAAAACATTCGAACTCGTAACATTGAGTTTTAGCCAATTCCATGCTCAACGTAATTGACTCCTTACCCATGCCTTACATATCTTTAATCAGTACATGAGACTGCTATGCCGTTTTTGAAGCCTGATGTGACTAAGAAAAGTAGAGAATTCTTTTTTCACTGTTTGTTTTGTTAGACTTGTTATTCACCTCCAGTAACCTCATATTTGACTTAAATCTAAACGTTTAGACCCAAGTCAAAGTTAGAAGGATTTGTATGGAGTCATCAGAGCAAAACTGGACTACTATCGCAAAGACAATTTGTCCCGAAATGCTAGTTTTTGGCAAGTAGGCCTCTTGGATATGGCTCTTTTCAGAATATCCTGGCAAATCCCATAATTTCACAAATTAACAGCTTATTCTTACCATATTTCATTTCTTACTATTCCTCCGCATTTACACTTAATCAGTTCAACAACCACAACGCCGAAGTGTACGCTCCTTAGCATCTTATTGTATTCTGTTTTGCGTTCCCGCATTATGATCTGTTTCATCTTGTGAAGTTGTATTATGCTTATGTCATATCCTGCATGGCACTCAGTAGACAAAAATTAGACCGCCGAGCAGGGGAATGGGTATTGTTCTCAGCCACGTTGCCATTTTCTGCCATCCGCTGTTAAAATGGCGGACAATGTCGACTGTCATGTTTCAGCCACAAACCATCTTCGCAACGTATTGTTCAACATTTTGAGACAGTTAGAGTCGGGAAATGGTGACTCGAACACCCTGGATCACGAGCAATACCGAGTAGATTTGTCTGTATAGAGTTATACTCAGCTGTTTTGATGCTGGAATTGTTGACGAAAGAGTACATTGTAGCTTCCATTTTAGCCTGGTTACAGACCCTTTTTTTTCTCTTCAAAGTCCGTCGAAGGTACGTGATAGAAAAACAAAACAACCTCTTGTCTACAGTACGACAGACATAGAAATTCATGTGTCCATGTTTCCCGAGGCTTGAAAAACATGGCAGCATGCCTTCCTTTCGTTTTTGGCGGACCTACAATTTGATTTCTACTTTGTGGAGCAGGACGTCGAGTACTAACAGGGCTATCATCGTATGCACTGAAAAGCGCGCGAAGATTTGAGGCAATTCTCTCACTTCTGTTTGCATTAGGAATGGATGTCCTATTGACTAGAGAAATATTATCGCTTAAGGAACCAGAAAGCAACTTTTTTGCCTCCCTTAAAAACTTTAAACCTTGATCACTGCTCGTCTTCTTATCGATCCGTCTTTTATCACATTGTCCGCCATTTTGACAGCGGATGGCAGAAAATGGCAGCGTGGCTGAGAACGAGACCCATTCCCCAGCTCGGTCGTCTAATTCTTGTCTACTGAGTGCCATGCGTCGTGCCATGTAGGATATGACGTAAGCATAATACAACTTCGATTCACAAGATGAAACAGATCATAATTCGGGAACGCAAAACAGAATACAAAAATTCCGAAAGTAACCCAGTCTTGGATGATCGGCATAATAGAATGTAGAATTGAACAATAGGATACAGCACTACACACTGCCAAAAAGAAAGAGCAAAACATCACCACAGAAGTCTAAAACGTCATGTTAGAATAGCACAATACAATACATAATAGAATGTGTAAATACATAACAAAATACAGAATGGACGAATGGAATTTACAATGTCAAATAGAGAGGACGTAACACCAATTGTGGAGTCTAAAAGATCATAATAGAATAGCATAATACAACATCTCATTTTGGCGGTAATCACCCCTCATAAGAGTTTTGTGTCAACTTGTGATGTTTTTTAAAACTGTCTTTTTCCACTGGATGTACAAAATGCAACTCAGCTGCTATCAGAAGTCTTCTGTTATTCATAGCTACAATCCTGGACAAAAGTCCTTTATTTTTAGGACAGTGCTGCTATGTGCATATTTTCCGTCATTTCTCGGTTCCCTCTTAAAACAGTGCATCATTTTCTCGCAGTTCTCCCTCCCCCCACCCTATACAAAGTTGAAACTGGGAAAAAATTCTGGATACACGCGTCCAACATTGTTTGTGGGGTGAGGGGAGGGGTTGGACCTGTGTGAATTGAAAAACACCACAGAAACGCAAAAGTGTCCCAAACTTTGTCCACGATTATAGTTTGTTTAATTGGTTTTTGGTTGAGAAATACGTCACTTGTCAAAGTCGGAAATCCGATTTCGGATGGCATCGTTTTCGTTTTTCTGCGTTTTTCACCTTCTTGATGCGTAAGAGGGTTGCAAAGTCTGAAGCGAGATTGGCCTTACTTGATACCTTTCAAGGCTGCATCTCGAATGGGAAGCCTGAGTAATTATTCTATTTGATGTTTGTTTTTTATATCTAATTTAATGAGGTCGAGCGTAGTTTATGCGGCTATTTAGTTTATGCACGTTTGTAAGATTTGAGACAATGATCTGACCGAGTATCAGTTTTGATATAAGCTTACAGAACTTAAGAAAAGCCTTTTGACATTTTCTCACCGCAAATAAAAAGAAAACGTTCCAAAGAATATTCAGTTATAATTCTGGCTGTAAAAGAAAGCTTTGAGCGATTTTTTTGCCTCGAGTTCATCTTTGAAAAGAAGCAAACACCGGGAAGCCGGATTAAAAGATAAACTTAAGCTTTAAGCTTGAAGACTCAGGATTTTTAGAGACACTTTTTAAAAAAGCTTGTCTTCGTGAATGAAAACTGTTGTCTCTGTATATGTTTCACCGAATTATATTTCTTATATTGATTGTTAGCAGTCTCTCTTGTAATTTTAATTGCCATGCCGTTTGTTTTCAGTCGTTCAGTGAACATCGCTTGCAGGAGTACTCAAAATGCGCGCGTATCAAACGCTTTTGAAGATTACACATCGATCATAATAAATTCTTTATTATGTTGAAGCGTAACTCTGTTAATGTTCATTCAAACACGACCACAGTTCGCTCGGCAAAAAGTGAGAACCGGCTGGCCATATATACTAGGTGAGTTTGGAAATTTTTTAAACTGTTTAGCTAAAAGCCTACGCGTGCTTCGATCGATCGTCCTGAACACTGGATGAGTGCACTTTGTCCACTTTGTATTGCAAAATTGTGAAACGCTGCATTCTGTCTGAGGTCTGTATGATAAAAACAGTGCCTCATAGTACTGTTTCACCTCAGATGTGATGTTTAAATGGTATAAAAGGTTGGTTTACCCGCACCCAGATTTGTTGGCAAGATTTTGTAAAGAGAGTTTAATGTCCACATCTTCCCGCAAATCTATATTGTAAGTGCCCGCAATTAAGGTCCCGTCTAGATTCTCCCCGCAAAAATTTCAGTCAAACGCCCGCAAGTCGCTAAGAGGTCCCCGCAAGACACGCAAAGGGACACAGTTCTTACCCTCCACCCCACAAAAACAAATCACGCAACCTGTTTCAAGTCACACAAGTCCCTCCACTACCACCCCCCCTCGGGATATGTTTTTGAGATAACGACATAAAGAGAGTATGTGACACATTTTACACTTTGTGTGACACAAGGATCTGTCAATCAAGCAATAAAAGAACAAAATAAAGTGTCAAATATTATAATAACTTGGGAAACTAAAAATAGATGAATAGTTTTAACATAACGCCATGACGCGAGTATGTGACAGGTTTTGTAACATCATGTCCTGTCAATCACAAAACGCAAAAGAAAATGTTAATAAAATATTCCGAGAAACTAAAAAAGGACTTGGCTGAGCGTAACTTGGGACCGAGTACAGAAACAAAAAAAAAACGAAGCGTACCCGGATTTATGATTAAGTTATTCAAGTTCACGTCCACCAAATATTTCATTTTTAATTGATCCCAGTAAATCATCGATACTCATAATAAAGATAATACGATGGTCATCTATACTGCAAAATTAATATACCCGCTAATTGTTTTAAAAAAACCTCAAGACATAGCAACATCGACACGGCAATTATTTATTAAATGTCTTAAAACGACACGACAAAACACGACCTACTTAAAATCACCCTCGGTTGTTGCAGTTAAAAAGTTTGTTACAATCAGGGCATTTGACTAATTCGTTCAATTATTTATTTTAACGCTTTAGCCAATAATTTTTTTTCTAATTTATATGACCCAACCTTAAAAGACTGAACACTGAACACTGCCACACAAACACTAATTTCTAGTTGGCTAGTTGGCTTCCTTCCTTCGTACATGCTTTAAAATTCAAAATCAGTAATTGATCAAAAGGCTTAAAGTCTTGCGCGTTTACCTTAAAAATGTAGTCCTCAATACCGTGGCAGTCGGCAAGGTGGTTCCTGAGATAATGCGATCAAAAGATCCAACTTAGCCTTTAAACTGGCTTGAGATGTGGACATTAAACTCTCTTCCTTTAATTCAATAGCGTATTTTCTTTGTCTTTGCATTTCTTCTTTCCTTTCGGCTTCCTCTTCCTTAAACGTCTTTTTCCTATCCTCTGGCCAACCAATTATCCATCTCTGGCAAAAAAAAAAACAATAATATAATTGCCATCGTTGTGTCCGGTATGAGGTATAGCAAATGAAACTAAAAAGGTTTATATTCTCGCTTACCTTATCCGGTAATGAGCACGCTATTTCATACGTTGAACGTTCGGTTAATTGACAAATTAATTCAAAGTTTGACAATTTTGGAGCATTTTCACTTGCCACTCGCGATTGAGCCATTCTTTTTTCGATCTTTTGTGATTTTTGTCTTTTTTACTAATAAACCTTTCGCACTGCTTTAATACTGCACGTGTGATTATTTTTAGGCTAAGCTGATATACTTAAACCTCTGGCAAATTACGTTTGTTTTCTCAAATGACGAAAATGACAAAAAGGAGAAATAATCCCCCCGCCCAAAAGGAAAACAAAAGAAGGGGGAATTCTAGTGACACGGTATATTTTTCACGTCAAATGACGAAACGAAAAATGATCCACCCTCCACTAAACATAAAAAAACAAAGAAGGAATTATCATCTTACTTTTTTTTTTCTTTTTCCGTGACGCGGTATATTTCCTTTCCTCGAAACGTCCCGGGAAAACAGAGAAAAAACCAAATGATTTATGACACGTAAAATTTGTTTGTTCAGCCGGACTACCGTCCAAGGCGTTCAAACACTAAATGGCCGGGGGTTTACTGAAAGATGATGTTTTGTGACACTTAAAATTTGTTTTTTGCAGCTGAACTACCGCCCCAAGGTTTCGAAAACACTAAATGACCGGCAGATTTATATTTTCACTAAATTTCATAAAATTAAAAAAAAAACTGCTATAATTATAAAAGCGCCTAATATTTTGAAAACCGTACCCGTGAGTCCAGATTTTTAATAACATGCTTAATGCAAACGCGGACGACAATACAAAACCTTTATTTAGAATCGCTTGACATTTTTGACAAACATTAAATACTCTGGTGAGTTTTCGTTGATAATGTCTGTGGATATTCGTCTAAAGTTGACTTAGTGTGTCAACAGTAAGTATTTTCAAAAAAACTAGAGCTACTAAAACGTTTCGATTTTAGACAACTAGAATTGGGTAAACTTATGATTTTCACCTTCTTTTTTGTAGAACAAACCTTCGTAAATTTTTTGTCAGTTTCCAAAGACCTACTTATTATAACTCTTTAGAAGATAGTATTAAAGAATCTATTTCTCTCCATTTATTCAAAACGAAATCAAAGAAAAAAAATTATATGAATTATTAGTTATAAATCTTGTAGTAAATAATTGCCTTTCTTCACATGTCTGATGTTATTTTTAAAGTTTTTGTTACATTTACCATACTTTATTACAAAGTGTAAAAAAAGTGTAACTTGAATATTTTTTTGTGTCAAAAATATTGAGATTTCACTCTATTTCCAAACTCATCAATCGCTTCTACTTTTAACCCAAGGCAATATTTATAATCGCTTGCGATTTCTAAGCAAATATCTTATGTTCTTGGAGGAATTTAACGAGCTATTTCGAGAAAACTGATCACAATTCCTTGCTCCCGAGTATCTATTTTTTTTTTTTACAAAGAAAACACTTTCCAGCTGCCGGGTATCGCTTGCGATATTTCTGAGCAAAACACGAAATACTGTGGTGATATTTCGTTGATAATTTTGGTAAATATTAATCTGGAGTTGACAAAAGCCACTTTCGGAGTTTTTTTGTCTCTGATTGTGAGTTAAATACTCGAAACCAAATATCAATGGGTTAACCACCGGAATATTTATATCAAGAAACATCAAATTCAAAATCTCACCTTCGATTAATGTCAGCTTTCCGGATTTTACTGGGTTTTTCGCAAACCAACCAAAACATCGCCATTTTTGTATTGATGTTTACCTGCGTAGATTTTCGCGGAAAGATTACAACCAAATTTACAGAAATCGCGAACGGTACCACCTGATATCGTGACATCTCTTGTTTGCCTTTTAAAACCACCACAGTCTTTTAAAACAAAGATTGTGATAAAAACTGGGGTTTTTGTTTTCCTTTGAATTTGACCTGAATCCGTAAGAGGTAGCCAGCGCGAGGAAAATTTCGAGAAACGTTTTTTTAAAAGCCAGAAATATATCCTCCCCGTTTTGAAAGTCATTTTTAAAATATTTTTTTAAATTTGTTCACAGTACTCTTTAACTGTTTTACTGTTGTTACCTCGTGTATGCTTCATTCAAAAGTATCACGGCTAAAAACGGCAAAATATCATCCCCTAAACGCATGGAAAATTTTTTGTTGACCTCAATGGACGTGACATGCTACGCGAAGCTGCATTTGAAGGCGTGATACATTTTTTTACTGGTCAGTGTCATCGTCTTTTAAAATCAAAACACCGGTAACTTTCACAGCATAAAATGGAGATTTGCGCAAAGTTAACGTTTGCGTAAACCTGCATAAAGTTGGTTATCCAACTTTACACAAATTTTCCATGGCGCGTAAAGGTTTGTAAAGGCAAATTTACGCGCTCGGCTCTTGAAGGTTTCGTAAAGCTAGTATAAAGTTGTTGTAACAGCTTTACGCTTATTTACGCTACATATAAAGGCATAGTAAAGTTGTCATATAATTCTACCTTCCTAACAGGAATTTATTCCCGGTATTGTTTTTGGTAGGGAGTTTAAGATACGGAGACTACGGACCACGAAATACGACTGGACGAGTGTTGTCTTGGTTTCTAACACTGGGTTTGAGTCGTGCAAATATAGAACTTTAAGATGGACAATAGGCTACAACGGAAAAGGCTGAGAGGGGAACAACACGCAAAGATTTTATTGTTCTCATCACAACATCGTTTGAAGCATTAACACTGGAATGTTCACATCACAGACCAAGACTACTGTATTACTAAGGCTCTTCGATTCTCAAGATTTTGCTGAAAAGAGCAGATAGTAAGGCAAGGTAATTTTTTTAAACAAAAGTTTATTATTGATTTTAAATTCCGGTAACCGGTCAAGATTTTCAAAATACTAAACTGCCGGCAGTTTTATATTCTCAGTAAATTTCACAAAATCGAATGATTCCAGCTAATGTAAACTATCAAAAGTCGATTTTGATCCTGAAATGTTTTTCAGATCTCAAGACTAATGTTTGGTTTACGCTGTTCGAAACACTAAATGGCCGGCCGGTTTTATTAAAAGATGTAACGTTTTAATGGCACTTGTTAAAAAAATTGATCGTGTTTTAGCTGCACGTTTGGGTAACATTTTGAACACAAAACAGTGCGTGGTCGCCGGGCGCTGTTATTGAAAGATGACATTTTAATGGCACTTGTTAAAAAATTGGTCGTGTTTAGCTGCACGTTTGGGTAACATTTTGAACACAAAACAGTGCGTGGTCGCCGGGCGCTGTTATTAAAAGATGACATTTTAATGGCACTTGTTAAAAAATTGATCGTGTTTCAGCTGCACGTTTGGGTAACATTTTTAACACAAAACAATGCGTGGTCGCCGGCCGATGTTATTAAAAGATGACGTTTTAATGGCACTTGTTAAAAAATTGATCGTGTTTAGCTGCACGTTTGGGTAACATTTTTAACACAAAACAATGCGTGGTCGCCGGCCGATGTTATTAAAAGATGACGTTTTAATGGCACTTGTTAAAAAATTGATCGTGTTTAGCTGCACGTTTGGGTAACATTTTTAACACAAAACAATGCGTGGTCGCCGGCCGATGTTATTAAAAGATGACATTTTAATGGCACTTGTTAAAAAATTGATCGTGTTTCAGCTGCACGTTTGGGTAACATTTTTAACACAAAACAATGCGTGGTCGCCGGCCGATGTTATTAAAAGATGACGTTTTAATGGCACTTGTTAAAAAATTGATCGTGTTTAGCTGCACGTTTGGGTAACATTTTTAACACAAAACAATGCGTGGTCGCCGGCCGATGTTATTAAAAGATGACGTTTTAATGGCACTTGTTAAAAAATTGATCGTGTTTAGCTGCACGTTTGGGTAACATTTTTAACACAAAACAATGCGTGGTCGCCGGCCGATGTTATTAAAAGATGACGTTTTAATGGCACTTGTTAAAAAATTGATCGTGTTTAGCTGCACGTTTGGGTAACATTTTTAACACAAAACAATGCGTGGTCGCCGGCCGATGTTATTAAAAGATGACGTTTTAATGGCACTTGTTAAAAAATTGATCGTGTTCAGCTGCACGTTTGGGTAACATTTTTAACACAAAACAATGCGTGGTCGCCGGCCGATGTTATTAAAAGATGACGTTTTAATGAGCTAATATTACCGATAAGAAAGACAAGTGTTTTCATGTTGTTTGTTCATGCGAAAGTTGGCCGATCGCCAGTGGGTGAAAGATGACGCGACGTGATCGCCCACTGCTTGTTCTCGGCTATATAAGAAGCTTTGATCGAGGCTAACTCAAACCAGTTGAAGCTGCTAACCCAAGAGCAAAGAGCAAAGAGAAAAGAGCAAACCAGAAGACTAAAGTCTACGAAGAAGTTTGATCATGGCAGCCCCAAAAGAAAACGTTGGTCACATCTCAACCAAGTACGTTGAAATAAGTTGTGAAGTGGCCATGCGTTGTTTAAAATGCGATAGCATGTCCGACGTGGAAAGGTTTTACTTTTTTGACAAGCTGAAGACTCACCGCCATAGACGGAATCTTCTGACAAGGTGTTTATGCGAGTATCATTGTTCGTCAAAGTGGCAGTTTTATCTTTGGAGCAAGATCATCGAGGCAGAAAATCCCGACAAAGCAGATTTTCTAAAGATGATGTTCGCTCTGGGCAAATCGTCGGTCGATCTCTCGGCGTTCAATCTGTACGTTGGCTGCATGTCGCGGTGGGATTTTTTTGAGACATGTAAAGTTCCACAAACAATGCCCGAGTTTGCATCGCAGTCGATGTTATCTCGCCCGTGTAAAACATCTACCGTATCATGGAAAAAGACCATGCTGAAACTCCACGAGGCATTTTCAGTCGAGACGCTTTCAGATGAGGCGCTGCTGCGCGGAATGTTGGCATGTCGAGTATTGATTTTAATCGAGGTCACGGAAAAGACGCCAGTCTTACGAATGACCGAAAGGGGTCGACAATTGCTATGTCAAGTTTTGCCATGTAATCTTGTGACAAACAGCAAAGTGTGGCCTGCAAGCGGCCTATGTTTTTACCCAATCTTCCATTGGATTCAACGCAAGGGATACATATCTCAGGCCGAGCAGCAGTTTATCCAAAAGCATGAAACGACGCTCAAACAAATTGGTCATCGCTTCGCCTCGGTGACGGTGAGTTCACCAAACTCCATCACCATTGACCTGGAACCTCTGGATGGTAGTTATGATCACACAAAAACAATAATCAGCACCTTTGATCTTGAGAGAAACAGCTTCCCAGTAACGGTGGAGAATGGTCGAGGTACAGAAGACAGCCTTTTCCTGTCCATGACCCCAATGCTCGGACAAATGATGATGATTTTAAAAATGACATATGCGTACCTAGACAACAACAACAATGGGGACTTGCACCGTGAACTGTTGATAGCATGTGTTTTGTGCGTATTGAAGAGTGGGGTAAAACAGATAAACACTTTACCACTAAATATGCTGAATCAAGACTACGAAGAGAATATAAAGCAGGTGCAAAAGACACAGCCTGGGACCGTGCGACCACCGCTGATCGCGTGTGATTACCGTACGTCCGCGGGACAGCGAAGAAGGGAAAGGGGAGACCAAATGAAGATATGTTTTCCATCGGAAAAGCAAACAATAAAAACTTTTGTTGCAAATCTCCGTCGTTGTGAAGGGCTGCATTCAAAAAGGACAGAGTCACATTTCAAAGATGCATGTGACGAGGTTGTGGAAACTTTGTCGAGATCTAAGATCGAGAACTCTGACATTGTCATGTCTAGTGTTTCAAAACAAATGGCGCCAATGGCATCCTTGCCATCTCCCTCGCGTGAGCCATCGACTTCAGGAAATGTCCGCACAAAGAGAAAGCGCATTATTGACAGTGATGATGAAGGAGACGACATCATCGAGGTAACGCCGACGCGGGAATTGGCTAGGACGCCAAAGGTGCCAAAAACTAAACGAAGACGCGATATAGACAGTGATCACGACATTGAAACCGAGTCAGTGGCCTTGTCTCAGCCAAGGATGGAGCAGATCATCCGACCACCAGTAACCATAGCCGTCGCAGCCGTTGCAGGCGCGCGAAAGGAGCAAATAGTTTTGGAAAGTAAGAAGCCAGCAGAAAGCCCCAGTGAGAGTGGACACGAAGATGCGCAAAATGACGATGATGATGATGGTGATGATAATGATGATGATGATGACGATGATGATGATGATGATGATGATGATGATAACGATGATGATGACGACTATAAAAGCGACCAAGATGGCAGTGAGAGTGATGATGACAGTGGTGGAGAAGAAGGAGAGAAGAGACGATATTCTTCACCGCTCAATACACCGATGACGGATACGAGTGCAATACAGTTGGCAAACTCAAATGAGACAGGCATGAAAACTTCCACTAGCGAGACAACTCGTCCCGCTGCACCGCCCCTGGCCATCCAGTTGACTGGAGACCAACGCGATGTCACATTGGATGCTGCCACGATCAGTCAAACAGTGGAGCAAGTGGTTGCCAAAGAGGGTCCGATGGCCAGTTCAATGATCGAGACGAACACTCCAATGTTTCCAGTACCGCCTTTGACCCTTCGATCGACTCAGTCAGCAGACCACCCAGTGGTTGGTGATTCAGTATCCGATTTGTTCAACGGTGAACTGTGCAACAACACCGATCTCGATGATGATGACTATGGTGTCACGAATACAGCCAAGTCCCTGTACCTAGGTTCTCCTGAAGGCCCCATTGCTTCCGAGTTGATAAGCAGTGGTCAATCGGTACACGGGCCAGGTACCATAACTGTGGGTCCGATGAACTACGACACGGCTATGAGGGGCAAATGCCTGGTACGGTTGCTAAGGGAAGTGGGAGAACTGACTGAAGTGGTGCCTGAAGTGGATGTGGTTTCCACTAGTAACGGCGAGTTTGCCTTTAAAATATATACTGATTTGAACAAACTGTATACCCTCGGTACATACCCCTTCGATTGGATCCAACTAAAGAATTGTGCACAGATTGGGCGGACGATTTTTATGGTGGCCGCATTACAGTCGTTGGATTCTAGTGATTTGAGCAAGTTTGAGATATCGGCAGACAACAAACTGGCTTGGTTCCCACCCACCAAGGGTCGTTTGGAAACTGAAATGCACCCATTGGAGGTGTTTCAGTCGTCGTCTTTGCTTGGACATCAGTTGCGGAAAACAGTGCGACAAGATGAGAACTTTGGCGCCTGGGTGAAAGCCATTGCAGAGAAAAAGCGGCCATTGGTGGAGTCGATAGTACGGCGGTGTGACCTAGCAACGAGAGACCTCGGTAAAACTATAGACTTGGACTATTTTGGTCGCTTTTTTCAAAAACTGTCAAACGCGTTGCCGTGGATTGATCAATATTGACTTTGTTCAACCAAATGCTGCATGGAGTCTTGATTTTCTTGAAAGATTTTTTTGATTAACTTTGAATGTACCACAAACATGTTTGATAGGGTGGTAGTTGTGGTGAAAGTTTATTGATTTGAAAAATTCGAATCACAAATAAAACATCTAGGATCTTAAAATCTTTGAGAAATGTACAGTTAGGAATTGGTCAGTAACTTTGATTTACCAAAGATGATTTTTCCTTTTACGGTGTAAAATAGTTCAGCTAGGCTGATGGACTGCATTTTGAGTAGCTGAAAGTATTTTCTCGATATTATCGTTTTTTTTTTGGACAAGATTTCTCTTAACAAGTTTTAATGTACCATGATAATATTTTTTAGGGTAGCATTTGTGGTTAGCGCTTGTTGATTTTAGTATCACGAGATATAAACATGAAATAAAATAACTAAGTTGTTAACTCTCTGAGAGTTTTTAAAACTTCGCGCAATAGCAAATTTGACCGGTTGCAAAACGAACGAGAAAAGACCTTGCTTCTGCACTTTTAGAGAGTTTGGTTCGTACAAAGTTTCATGGCAACTTTATTGCCTCTTTGTGACACGCGTTCCCTCAGGGGGAAGTTTATTTTGGCGGATTAAATTGACAAATGCTCTGTTATCATATACTCGCAGGCAATGGAGCCAACGTTACCCTTCGTTGGTAGGGGAGTCAAGCAACAACGAACATTTTCCTTTTTTTATGGGACATTCTTTCAATTGGCCAATTCAAAATTTAATTATTTGATATCGCATTTATAAGTGAACAGTGTAGTATTTGGTTCTTTTCTGTTTTCGGACAGTTACATGGAGTTTTTGGGCTTGGGGAAACGAGAGGTGTGTCATGAGTATCCAGACCCGGTGTGTCATGCGTATCCGGACCCGGTGGTGCTTGGGGACGATCGCGTTGTTCGAAATTTACTTACCCGCGAGGATAAATATATCCCCCAGTTGTCGATACTTTGACATTGTACAGAACGAGATTGAGCCACGTATGAGACTCATGGTTACGACATGGTTGCAGGACGTTTGCGAAGAGCAAATGTGCGAGGAAGATGTATTTGTCTTGGCAGTGAATTATTTAGACCGATTTTTATCGATTGTACCAACGAGAAAATGCAAACTGCAATTACTTGGTGCCGCGTGCTTGTTAGTCGCTAGCAAATTTCGAGATGCCTCGCCGCTTGGGGTGTACAAACTGTGCACGCACACGGATGACTCGATAACGAGCAAAGAGTTGTTAGTTTGGGAAATAAAGGTCCTTGAACAAATTCAGTGGGACCCATTAGCAGTAACACCTTACGATTATCTCGAACAGTTTTTTGCCCGATTCTCGTTTTTCAACGCCGGTGCGATCAGAAAGCATGCAGCAACTTTAATCGCCTCGTGCTATACAGATGACACATTGTTATGTATCCGCCCTCTTTGCTGGCTATAGCTTCGGTTAGCATGGCATTTACTAGAGTTGGAACAAAAGAGCAAAAAGAAACAGAGTCAATGCTTTTCGCGTTTTTTCAACGACTAACCAATAAAGGAGTCGACTACTTACAGAATTACGAAAAACTCGTAGACGAGATTATCAAACTGAATAATCACTACAATTAAAGAACAACCAATGATCGACAAAAATGTTTGTAGTAATAAAAAAAAAACGATTTTATTAGTTCACAATATGTCTTCATTTAATAATTACAAAGAGTCACATTTGTTTGGGTTCCTAGTCTCCTTCTTTACGAGATCATCTTTCGGATTCATCATCATCCAACCAGTGACGGGAAAAATCGTCTGTCTTATTAAACCAGGCTGCAAGGCGCTCGTAGGCGGCGACGTTTTCACTGCCGCCCCACATCTCTTGCATCAAGCACAGCGTTTTTTGATACATCGTTTCCGTACACATCACGGCCGTTTCATGTGTCAACTTGTCCAATACTTTTTCGAGCCACTTCCAAATGTTCAACTGAGAATCTTCTTCCTTGATTACAAACAACCGGTCCACCGAGCGATCGTTTACAATTTCTTTCAGCTTGTGAGGCACAAAATCATAACCGTAACGAGAGTCTAGAGGTTGGCGAATTTCCATGATGAATCAAACTCGAAGACTTTACTGAGATTTCAACGAGGGCTAATGTTTTTATAATCGTACAATTCGACCATACTACAATTTTACCTTGACGAAATAGAGCAAATAACACAACAATCTAGTATCATTTTAGCCATTTTATTCAGTGTCCGATGCGTTGGCCGCTCTTCGACTCTTTCTCGGCTTTGAGCTTTCTCGTCTTGTTCGCCCCGGGTGCAAGTCGGGGAGGTGATAATAATCCATGGGCTGGTACGGAGTCAGTCCAGTCAACAAACACGCAATCGAAAAAGCCGCACTCTGCAACCTGAATTCGGACGATTTTCCTTCCCATGCTCGTCTTACCTCCTCCGAAAAGAACTCCAAGTTTGGCGCGTCGGTTTGGGCCATGTGGATTGCTTTCTTTTTTGTGTCCTTCTTTTCTTTTCTATCTATAACTCCTTCTCTTGCCGATCGCTTCGTCTCGTCTGGGGTTTTTGAGCAGGGCAGAAGGTTCTTTATATCGTTTGGTGAGAGCGCGACGCAAATGTCGTCAATGGAAAACTCCCAGTTACGTAGATGGTTCGTGGTCTTGGGGGAGGGGGGAAGGGGGGGGGGGGGTTTCTCTGGGCTGGGCATCTCGACGCGTTGACGTAAAGTCATTTCCTGTGCGTAGTCCTTTTACGTCATCATGGTTCGTCTCATCTGGCCTTTTTAGCGGGGGTAGAGGATTCCTTTTACCGTTTGGCGAGTGCGCGACACAAATGTCTTCAATGGAAAACTCCCAATTGCGTAGACGATACGTGTTCTTGGGGGTGTTTCTCTGGGCTGGGCATTTCGACACGTTGATGTAAAGTCATTTCCTGAGCGTAGTGGTTGCATCATCACATTGTAAGCATAAAAGCGCAACAAACGGGCCGTGGTACTGCAATCAGTATATCGTTGCAAACGGGAAGAGTAAAAAGAAAACATGGCACCCGTGACTCGTTCTCAGACGATCATCTTGCGAACCTGTAAACTTTACCTACCCGGTAATGACGAAGATTACATGAAAATGTACGCTGATATCATGACAAGTAAGAAAGCATCTTTAATCAGGGCTCTACGGCGCACTAGAAAGTGCTTGCATTGTGGAAAAAGGTTTTCGCGCGAGAGACATCCCAGGCCGTCCATGACCGGACATGGCGACAATATGAGGTTTCCCCAAGTCTTCGAGGATCTCGCAAACGCTAAGACCGGACAGCACGCCAAGACCTTCCTAAAGCAATTAAACGAGGCAAAGAGAGCAACGTGCAAACTGGAAAAGGTCCACAGAGTTTGTAAGGCGTTGGAAGCAATGGCGGAAAGACGATGTGTGTTTTGTTACAAGTGGTGCAGGAAATCTCCATTCGAATATCAACTAATGCGATGTTTTCCCAGAGAACGTTGTAAGAACATACAATAAAATTATTGCAAAGTGTTGCATTTGTAGCATTATTCCATCCATGGTTGTGATTGTATCAATATGGACTGGGATCTAATCTCTATTTGCGTGTAGGAGGCGGCGAGGGTGGAGGTGGGGGTGAGGGAAATGGAAATTGATGCCAAAGATTTAACTGCCTGCTCTGGGCAAAGAAGATTAGTTGGTATGCATTATCACTCGTGTCAAACCACTGCCTGATAAAACCCCCAACGCAAAAGCAGCGCATTGCGCATTGTACAGCCAAATAGAAAACAATAGGCGAGATGAACAGCAAGTGTATAGTTTAATCAAAAAAATATATATAAAACAAACTTTACAAGACATTTTTTGTTTGATTGTTTCAATGTCAATGTTACTTTTTGCAGCGTTTGCTTTTACTTCCTCGATTATCTTGGGCGTTTCGTTTGGCCGACGATCCTGTAGCAATTATTCGGTCTGGTTCGACCTTGCACTTTACCCAGGCGTGAAATGTTCGCGATTGATGGACACCAAACGGTGTCAGATCGTACAAGCGGCGAGACGCTTCCCTAAATAATAGATTGGGTTCCTCTTCGACACCCTCTGTGCGCTGACTAAGTTGCTTCAAAAATTCATCAAGCTTAGGTTGAACATTTGGTGGCCCATATGGCGAGTTCCTGGAAGATGTTGGCAAGAGATAGGCACATGGGACAGTTGTCACGTTTGCAGGGTCGCAAGGAAGGCTCGTCATGTAATCCGTCGCGGGATCTTTTGGTACTCCCTCTGCCAGCACTAGTAGCGCACTCATGGCTACAAGGTCCAACGGTGCCCGCGGGTCAGAAGCGCAACAAAAAGCCAGCTTAGCATGCAACCGGACACACTTCTCCACTTTCCTGTTCATTTTATAGTGGTTTCGTATCATCCAATCGAGGGGTGCAGTCATTGCGAGAGTAAGTGGCCGGAAACTCTCGGTCACCGCCTCGACATTCCACAAGGCATATCCAGGCTGAAAGGTTCTCAAGCGATCCCTCCGTATTCTGATCTCGGGATATTTGCAGTCCCAACCAATCAACTGAGTGATGGCAGCGGCCAAGCGCAGCACGGCATCCTTTGTCATGGGAAAATTGTTCGACACAGCCCTCACCTCCTCGTACATAAAAGCCATGCTAGCAGAAAACCACCGCCGCGAATCTTGGTCTGCATCAGACTCCAACAACTCATCAAACTTCACGGGGCATTCGACCGTTAGAGATGCCCGCTCTTCGTCTGACAGATGCCGAACGAGATTCAAACAGGCAATGCGCAAGTACGCGGCAGAATGGTCCACCGGTTGTCTGGTAATGATCCATGCCATCTGTCGAAAGTCATGTGGCACGGTGGACTTTTCCGGGTCCACCAGATCCACAGCCGCTCGAAGAACTGCCTTGGAGCAACGCCTGGCACCCTCCATCTCTATGCCGGGATTGTCTACAGAGTCCACGTACTCCTCGAAAAGGTAAAAAAACTGCCTCCACCCAAATGGTAACACTTTTGGGTTGCGGTGCATGATTTGAACAGCGAACCACAACTGGGGCAGGTCGTAGCGACTGCGCTCGCTTACTCGAGTCATTCCCCAACATCTCCTTCCGCTCCTTAACTGAGGCTCGTAACCGATTGGAACAAACTGCCTGATATGCGCTCTTTTTTATACCAAGGACCGCGTCATCCTTATTCAAAACGTCATTGTGACCTCACCCAAGGGCGTATGACGTCAAAGGACACGTCACGGTCTCCTTGACGCACGTTTCGAATACGTCAATTTGTCTGACTCGTTGTATTTGCATGATCTTTTAATTTCTTATTACGTCATTACTCATTGCGTCACAACTCCGTCTATAAAATGCCGGGGCAATTCGCTTTGCAGTTAGTTGTTTACTTGAATCTCAAACGAGTAACATCAAAAGGAAAAACTAGAGCAAGGAGAAGTTGAAAAATGGCGCCGAAGACGAGCCAAGAGAAGGAAGAGGAAAGAAGGTCGATATTAAAGGTGGTGACTAATACGATCAGGGAACGCAAGAAGAAAGTCTACCAAGGCAACCAAAAACAGTCGTTGTTTGCACTAGCAATGGTGATGGAAGATGGACAAAACGTGGATGACATTGACGTTGAAGCAATAGGGTCCATGGATGGCATTGACGTTGAAGCAACAGGGTCCCCAGTCCCACGTTTTAGTGCTAAGTTGGAAAAAGCATTTGAGAAGATCGAGGATGCTGTCAAACGCATGGCCCCGAAATCGTTGCGCAAATTTAACAAGCCCTTGTTGGATGACTGTGCCATTTTGGAAGGCGAGTACGAAGGTTTTGCCTGGGATGAAATCAAGCGGCGTTTGAAGCGGCTTCACCCGATACACCTTTTGAGACTCGAATGGTCGCTGAAAAGAGTGGAGGAAGGCACTGACGATCAGCTGGTCCAGCTTTTCTTTCCCGAAAAGAAGTTTCCCGATTGGCTGACCAATGTGGGGCAGATGTTACACGATGCATGCTGCGACGATGCCAAACTCGTTGACAACATGCTCACGGCGTTACGTTATGGGGGGCAATTCAGTCACCTCTATAAGAACGCGGCATGGAAACACAGAGAGAATATGGCGTTGATGAAAAGGTTTGTGAGCGTCATGGCAGTGTACCAACTGTTGTTGCCCTCTTCGGATGAGTGGACTGGATTTGCAGTGATGAACGAGTTCTTTCGTGAAGCGTACTTGGATGATGAAGAAATGGAAGAAATATGCAAGGTTCTGGAGTTGGCGGCTCATACAGACCGTTGCGTGGAGACCTCTATGTCCAACAATGAAGAGAGAGACGAAAAATGGACAGGAGAACTGGAGGAGAATTACATACAGTGGGAATGGGAGTGCAACGATGCAGTGAAAGAAGGGATGAATCTGCACTACTCGTTTTGCGAGGAACTACCCCCGAAAGATGCGATTGAGAAACACGTTGGATCAGCAGAGGAAGCCAAGTTTTGGAAATGGTTGTCCGTTGTGTCTGAAAAGATGAGGCAAAAAGATATCAGATGTACACAGGATCGGTACGAGCAGATATGTGCCCTTGCAGATCGCATTGGCGATGGAAAAGGCGATGCCAACGATGCAATGCTGTCAGTGAAAAGGTGGAATACGAGTACCGGGAAAATCTGACTGACTACCAATCTTCTTGAAGTCAAAGGGACTTAATCAAACTCTGGCAATGAATCTAAAAATAATTGACTACAAATACAGACAACAATTGTAGCTGATTGAACAAAAATATAATGTTGTGAAAAAAATTCATAGGTCAATATACGGTATCCATTAAACACTTGACACTTGATTTGTCGTGATTCTTTGCATTGTACATTCGTTTTTCAATCTGTCAATGCTTTCACATTTTTGATCTTTTTCCCTCGATATTATTCCCTTGTAGCAGATGTCGGGTGAGAAACGTATTGAAGCGACAAACAAAACATCCTTGCATGACCGATGATATTCACTGGGATCTTGACGTCAATGAAATTGCGTCATTCAGTACCTTTGAAGAAGGTATAAAAAGCTGCATCGCGCAGTCTACAGACAGTCTGATTTGAGAAGTCTGAGCGATAACAAGTCTATTTGGCAGTCAGCGCAACACGATGATTCGTACACGCAAGCAAACCAGTTCCATCGTCCGCAATGGAGTTCTGTGGTTAGAGTCGAAAAAGCCCATCGGCCAAAGACCTTATTCGCTGGTGGTGGATTTCCAAAAATACTTGTGTACTGTGGTAGATAGATATAAGCACTTGCCATACATAGGGGTTGTGAAAGAGAAGGGTGACCAGCTGGTACGGGACATGAACATTGTCATAGACAATCTCGTTGGCGATTACAGAGTTAAACTGGATCGTTTCCGGGCTTTAAATACGCCCATCCTTAGCTCAACTGACGTTGAACTGGCCGAAGAGTTGCTTCGCCATCACCTAAGGGACTATAGTCTGGAGAATGTCGTGATGTTGCTCAACTGTCACACCGTCAACGCTTTGCATCCCTGGTTCTATGAATCAGTTGGGGGGGCGACTGCACTGCTCATGCTAGCCCTGGAAAATGCTAGTGAGACTCTTGCGTCGTTTCGAATCAGCCGGGGCTACTTGGAATGCTCATTGGACGAGGCCTTTTGTACAGTTTGTTTTTACAGGAAACCAGACATGCAACCATTGATGGCTTGGAGAGACCTGCACGTATCTCTCTAATTTGATCATCTGTTATAATCTTGTTACAAATACTAGATGCAAAAAAATAATTATAAGTAAATGAAGACATTGTCAAGAGTTTATGTTTGTGAGTTGTTTTTATTTTAACACATTTGGGATAAACAACAAAAACATGAATAAACGACAACGTTGCCAACTTGACATGCTCGTGCGTTGTTGACCTACTTTCGTGTTCACACATTTGGTCAAACCATATAGAGTAGACAAAGTACAATTCACGATCCAGAGTTTTGTTTCAATTAAAAAACTCCAAAAACAAGTCCACGATCGAGAGGTAATCGGAGACTGGAATGGTTAGATGATAATCTGCCACCACCTGCTCCCATCGTCGCATGGTACCAATTTCTTTAAGGCACCGGAGCCAATCGACCATCTCTTTGGAAAACCGCTCGACAAGCGCGTTCATTCTTGTCATGGTCTTTTTCGAGGGGGGTTTTGAAAAGGCCCATTCCAGCGATGTACCATTCAGTCGCAACGATTTCGACAACTCGCCACCGACGTCGACCCCGTAAACGCGTCTTGTCTCGCGCACCACCAAAATGTTGGAGGTGTTATTATCCGATGCTCCGACAACATTCTTGGCTACAACGATCCGCAAAACGTCCATGGGATTTTCCAACGTGCTAATCCAATCGTTTTCAAATTCGTGTAACTTGCATAGACCCCTGCTCTCATTTTTCGACACTAAGCCTTCGCCCAACACATGGCCCGGGTTTCCAATCATGGGACTCGAGACTCCAACCTGGCCATCGGCCGTGACAAACACTCCCTGTTCGGGGATGCACTCTTGTAAACCCAACACCTCACGGACCAGTCGAGTTAGACAGACACAGCGAATCGCCTGTTGATCGAGCTTAAAGGGACCCTTGATCACCCGCTGTCCGCCAACATCAACAAACACAGGCGGTTTTCCTCCTGCTCGCTTTTGTGCCAGGGGCTTTCCTCTCGTGAGATCACACCACGATGTCGAAGAGGCAAATGTATGGGCGCACGGCCGCGAATTGATCCAGTGGAGACACTGTTTTTTGGTTGGCGCGTCATGTTCAGCCGTTTTGCGCTTTTGGCAATGAACTGTCGACGCACAATCTTCATGCGTCAAGTTTAATCGGAGCTTTAGGATTTCCATCCTCTTCTGAGGAACCCCGGGTGGTACCGACCGGTACACCCGACAAGCCTCGTCCTTGAATGCGGGCTGTCTTCCATCGCTCGTCTGCTCTTCGCATAGGCGTATGTGTTCCATAAACGCTTCAAAGCCCTGCTTGACGCTGTGAGAAGGAGGACCATGAGTGTATGCAACGTTGGGGGGTAACGCCAATCCTTGCCTTTCACAGTATTTCGTGAGTATCGAAGTCGTATCGATCAACTGCTTGCCTCGTCGAGTGTGTCTGTCCTCTGCGCAGGCTGGCATTGGATAAGCTCTGCGCTCCTTGGGCACCTCTACCGGTTGGCACGGAAGGTGAGACAAGTAATCCAGACTAGTCTCGTCCGGAAAGCGCCCCGTCAACACGAGTAGCGCATTGAAAAAAACAAGATCGAGACGAGCAGATTTATTAGAGCAACAGGTCAAAGCCACCGTTGCGTACAATTCGACATAGTCTCGTGCTCTGGGATCGAGTGTATCTTCCGCCCGTTTCATCCACCAAAATGCCACCGCAAATCCCAGAATGAGAGGTCGCACGCTCTTTTTGCACAAACTCAACTCGGGCGCCAGAAATTGTTTAATCGTGTCGGCCATGTTTTTCTTATTGAGGCGCAAGTTTGGGAACATAGAATCCCAAGCCACCAAATGAGTGACGGCGGCAGCAAGACGAAGGGCAGTTTCCGGTGTCATGGGGTACGCGTGAGACACAGCCATCGTTTCTCTGTACAAAAAAGACATACATGCCACAAACTTTGATCGGGCGTCCTCATGCGCGCACTCCTCCAAAAGATGGTTCCACCCGTCTGGAAAGTCCATAATCGTCGACTCATCTAGTTGCCTCAGCACATCGAGACATGCCACACTCAGGTAGGCAGCAGAACGGTCCACAGGCTGTCTGGCCATGGCAGCAGCTACACGCCAGTAGTCGAGCCGTGACACACTCTTATGACTTTTCAGCGCCGCGATAACATCCTGTAGAAGTGTTGCTGGACACCTGCCGTGATCTTCGACCAGGAATAGCATCAGCTTGGATGTATCCCTAGTCATCGTATCAAGATACTCATCTAGAAAAAAGAAAAACTGCTTCCAGCCACCAGGTAGAACTGCAGGGTTCCTGATCATCTTCTGAACGATAGATCGCAACTCGAACATATCGTACCAGCTGCGTTGACTGACTCTGCTCCACATGATCGCACTCTTAAGACCAGCGACAAGCAAACGAACGATTGGGGTGTTCTCAAGATTCGCGCTCTGGCACCACGAGACGTTTGTGAGTTTGAATGCAGCGTCTCTGTTTTTTTTATAGAGCGCAAACCAAAACGTCATGAAATCGTCATATTCGTTGATGACCTCAGTCGGGCGGGACCTATGACATCAATCAATGACGCTGTTGTCTGTTGTTAAAAGAAGATTATGACCTCAGTGGGGTGGAGTGTGTCACGTCAATCAATGACGTAGTAGGTTTTTCTGTTCAACGGGTTATAAGAACCGAATCGAGCTCTCGGCTAGCAAAGACAATCTGCAAGAAGAAGAAGAAGAAGCGGCCAAACAGACGAGAAAGATGAACAAAGCGAAGCAAGCAACCAAAGAAGAAGCAACCGAACAGCTTTACATGAGCAAGGACGACCGCGACTATTGTAAAGCGTTACTCAGGTACACGAGTGCCATACAGCAAATAAACCTAAGACGAAAGAAACGGAACCTACCTCCTCTAGATCTTCCCAGCCATGTTTTAGTGAATAGAGACAATGAAGTGAAAGTCGACAAAAGAAACTGTCCGGTGAGGACCAGATATGCCGCTCGAAAACGAAACTTAGAAAAGGTGATTCAACGATTGAAGAATAAGAGAGAAAGCACAAGACAAGAAATTTCAATGACAGTGACAACGATTGTACTGGAACATTGATTGCGCTTTTTTTAATGACTTGTGTTGTTTTATTTAAAGACTCAACGATTGTTTCGCATTAGTCCTTGTATATATCAAGTCCGATAAATCGTCGAAAGTATCGCGAAAAAACATCTCGATTCATATTGGATATGAAACGTTAGGGTTGATTTAAGTAAAGTATCTTGACCATGAATAAAATGATCTTACCTTTATTGTAAAGAAAGTGTGGTGATTATTACTTGATATTATTGGGTGGTGATTTGAACAAAAAGGGTGCATTTCATAGGCCCATGTATATGCTTAGTGCTTACAAGGCCATAAGCCATGCTTCAACATTCGAAGGACACTCTGGTATTTTTTTTACTCGGAGACAGTTATGAAAGGGCATAATTTTTTAACTCACATAACTACATCCGACGACGACAAATTGTACAGATTTCTACCAGGGTCCAAATGAAATAACCCAAGGTGTTACTTTGACTTTACGCTTAGTAAAAAGGACAGTCCAAGAAAGTCTTGTTTTAAAACAAATGTGCATAGAGGATTGTATGTTGTGCATTGTGTACCATCTTTTAGCTTTGTAGCTATATTATTTGCGTTTATTGATATATCTTTATCCAATTCAGCCTTTATTCAACTGAATTTTTCTTAACGTTTTAACAAAGTATCTTCGTATTTTTGACACTACAGGTTGAAGTAAAGGCATTTACCATTGAACATGGCGTTGGGTTCTCCAATATGTCCCTTTTCGCGCGCTTTTATTACGAGCTCCAATTAAGGTATGTAGAGTTTTATTATTTCTTGACTTGTCTATCCAATGTGGTGACAATGCATAGTCTTGTATATGCATTTGACACCGTTCATTCCATTGACAATAAGGCGACTTTATTGTACATGGATATCTAAATAAAACGCATACAAAAAAGATATTGACGAACCAAACCGCGAGGGACCGATCACACAATTTTTGCCACAATTTGCATTGCATGATTGACTTTGGGTTTGTCCGTTTGTACAAGGCAGGGAGCGATGCATTCAGACAGTGTGGGTTTTTTTTTTGTCGAGAGTATCCGATGCGTATTCCGGTAAACTCCTCGCTCTCCCCTGACACACACACACACACACACACGACGAGTCTCCGGTTTACAATTAAAAAAATCCATACGATTTTGGTACAGAAACAAGTTTTATTTTTAATTCAATTATGCTACTCTGTTAACAGTTACACCAAGATCGAACTCCCAACATGAATGTTTTAAAAGTGTTTCTTTGTCCACTTCTTCAAGTCATTATCATCACATAAAAAAAAACAAACACAACTAGTTCAAAGTGTTTCTCAATGTTCCGTCACGTCATTCTAATCCTCAATTTGGGACACACAGCTATTCCTCCATTCTACCAATGCCATCAAGGAGTCACAGCCTTTTCTCTTCTCACACTCGACACGTTTCAAAGAAGTGAAAATCAGTTCAAACATGTCCTGGGTACACTCTTTACCGCATTTTTTCAGTTTCACAAGCACTCCGTCAAACCATTCCAAGAAGTCTGCGGTGGTCTTGTCATCGTGACAGGAAGCGATTTTAGCACCGTCTCCATCGAACAGGTACGATAGGGCGAGGCCTTCCTCTCCCTCCTCACTGTGAGGGAGATTATCCTCTCTGTACTCGTCCAGGCGCCGGCTCGTACAGACCGCAAGGTCCAGCACCTGACAGATGCGCTCGAGCCCTGCGTGATCCAAATGGTTGGTCTTAAAGTATTCTGCTATAGCTTTAAAATGGAGATGGTCGTCAAATCCCCAAAGAGGAATTTTCTCGCACAGGCCAACGTACAACGAAATGCAACTGACATAATTGTTCATCACCACCATGTTTTCTCGTCTCTTGCGGCAAATGTCTTCAAGTGGCTCCGACGTGTCCTCCCCCGTCAATGCCTTTTCCATTTTTACCGTCAGCGCCTCGTCGGTCTGTGTCACCTCGTGTAAGCGTGTTCCCATCCGCTCGAGCCAGCATGGTGCTCCTATGTAGTAAAATTTTGCCGACAATTTGCTGCTGTCCAACCGGTTTACACAATCAACGCCATCCTCCAAGTTCAGGCTGTCTTCATGAAAAGACAGTAGGTGGCACCGGACATCCAGCCAGGGATTTTCATCCTTTACCGTTACGCAGTGGTCCATCAAGGGTCTGCAAAATTCGACAGCGGTAGGGCGGTCGAGAAATTTGGGTACCGGATCATCTGTTCCGAAAGGAACGGTGAATGTTCTCTTTCGATTAGAATACAGCATTGCCGCTTGAGCCATTCTCATTTTTAATTCTTTCTGACGACGACTCGGCCATCGGTTACAGAGGGCACTCGAAACAGAGGCCAACATATTCTTGTCTGTTTTGGTAGCTAATCTCTTGACGCGTCTCTCCATCTCGACTTTTACTGCGCTTGACTCTCGTCTAACTGAACTGAAAAAACAGATCTCGTGAGCACTGTTATATAGCCGAGTCCTTGTCTTAGGTTGTATGACGACAGTCGTGACGCGGATCCGTCTTGCACCGACGCTTTTTCTGTCACATGACTGACGTATGATACATAATCGCGTCAGAAAAAGCTTGTGCTTGCGTCATTCCGACGTAGTTATTTGACGCCTTGACCGAATGGTATAAAGGTGCACATTTGACTGTCTCTGGCTCAAAACAAGACTTGAAGTCGGACTCGAACGATCATGAAGCGCAAGCATAGCCATACCGAATCAGAGACCGACGAGCAACTCCCCGAGTTTCTCAAGATACAACCTATCGGGACTTTGTCTGAAACCGAGACCATTGCGATGAACCGGCTCCCGTCTAGAGAGGACGCGATACGAGTGGGAGTGTGCCTGGTGGACAAAAATGCGATGACCATCATCCCAGGGACCGGCTTAGCCACTCCGTCTTATAACTATTGGACCAGTGTTCATTACGTGTTGCCAGACATGAAAAGGCGATTGGTGGTCAAGGAGCGCAAAGCGCCAAGCAATCTAAAGAAGCTCTTGGAGTATATTACGAACGAGAGTGATGTCGACGATTGTGAACGAATGTTGGAGGAACCGTCCGAGTATTCGAGTGACACGGGACTATTGGTATTGACACAGGTACCACCCTGGAACACTCCCAAAGGCGACTGCCTCTGCGCTGACCCGCTGCCAAAAACGATAAAAGCGTATTCCACTGCATGCCAGCCTTGTCTCAAGAGAGCGTTTAGGGAACAATGGATCTTGGAGTACACCAGGAAACACGGATGAGAGGAGGCATGAACCAAAAAGTTTAGAGTGTATGTTCTGTAATTGAAATGTCATTACAAATAACACGAGTCGTCGTTTTTGCATTGATGTTTATACATTGGGGCGTATTGCGCTTTAATTTTTGATCGCGAAATCGTGTGGCAGTTTACAACTAAAGAATGTACACGAACCCAATTGTAAAAAACAAAAAAGATAACAACACAATAAAAAAAATGTTAAAATGACTTGTGTGTTTGGTAAAAAGGGATAGAACACGATAATCTCTAAGTCCATTCATTATCTTATTCCTTTTTGATCTCCGCTCTGGCAAAGGAGAACGAGACGACCGAAGAAAGACTGGCATCTCTGCAAGGCACGTCCCTTGGGGACACCTTCTCGGATAGGGCTGCGAGAACCCTCATTTCGTGCAGTCCTACTTAACTGGAGGTCGGTAAGACGCGATCGAATGAGCGGGCTAGTCTGAATGGCGTCTTGCCTTTGGCCTATGAGCATCGATAGTTTCTCTTAAGTGTTGGGTGGGAAGGGATAAGATAAGATTTTTTCTAGGAGGTAGAGATAAGATACGATTTTCTCTGTCCGTTTTTCAATCTCCGCTCTGGCAAAGGAGAACGAGACGGCCGAACAAAGACTGGCATCTCTGCAAGGCACGTCCCTTGGGACACCTTCTCGGATAGGGCTGCGAGAACCCTCATTTCGTGCGGTCCTACTTAAATGGAGGTCGGTAAGACACGATCAAATGAGCGGGCTAGTCTGGATGGCGTCTTGCACTTTCGCCTGTGAGCATGGAGATTTTTTCTCTAGAGTTTTGCGGGTTATTGTGTCCGCCCAACCACATGGTAACAGTACAGTAGACTATGGGTTGGAGGGAGGGGGACAGGTAACCTTGTACGTGAGAGAATTCTCTTTTTTCGTGTCCGTTGTAATGTGTCCTTCGGCATTGACTTCGCTTTTTTGGGCCAGTTTCGGGAAAAAAGTCAATACACAGTGCCAGGTGCCTCACATTTCGCATTCCCGTGCATTACTTGCCATTTGCAAAGATTCTAACAACCGCGGATTCATCGAGGTTAGTGGTCGGGCTGAGATATCTCAGACCCACAGACAAAAATCTAGTCACAATTCTTTAAAGCACCACTTTATTTTACAAAATGAAATAAACTACAAAATGGACATTTCTCCTCTATACAATGACATCTCTACCGAGCTTCCAGTCGACTAGTACCAAAATCTCGGGGCGGTCTCCATTGACTCCGTCACCGCTACAAATTCGTTCGACAAAGGCCATCAATTGGTCGTACATTGCATCTGTGCAAACAACACCGGAACTGTGCAATAGGGTAATCACACAACCAAACCAATCCCAAAAGCACGCGGTTCCGTCTAAATCCCCATCTCCAGGAGCGCCAGGTAGCATATTCGGTGCCAATGAATAGTCGATCCACACTCCTGGGTCCTGCTCTGGACCATCGCCTTTCGCCGGTTCGTTAGATATCTGCACATGGCGTCCGGTTCTGGCCTCCACGTCCATCACCTGGCAAAATCGCTCCAATTGATAGGGGCTCCCGACGTGCTTTTTAAACGCCTTGGAAACAACGGCAAAGCTAGGATGGTCGTCCATTCGACAAGTCTCGATCACATGCGCGAGGTACGCGAAAACGGCCATACAGCTCGTGTACCTATTCATCTGCTGAATATTAGCCCTGCGCTTCTCCGCCTTTTCGTTGTAACTCTGACACTTTTCTCGCAACTCTTTCATCATAACATCCATCTCTACATTCAATCCAAAGTCGATATCGCAGCATTTTGACACCTCGAGTCCAAAGCTCTCCATCCAACAAGGAACACCCCCCATCGCAAACAGTCGCGCGAGTCTGCTTCCCGTTGCCGTGAACAATTGGTCCTTGTTTTTGTTGAACTCTTTCCCTATAAAAATAGGGTGTAACGCCTGGACTTTTTTTCGGATATGATACCAGGAATGAGACACGATTGTGGTCGCGGTGACGGCGCAAAAATCCAGAAGGGGCCTGTTGTGATCTTTATCGGGGCTACTCTCGTCTCGACCCGACCAATCTTTGGCCATGGCAAACATTTGTTTCCTGATATCGACTTGGCGATGTTTGGCCTTGCGATCGGTGATGGCGCTAGATACGGCCGATAAGATTGCCATGTCCCTCTTAGTAGCTTTGCGCTTACAAGAATTAGTCGTGACCATGATCTTTTCACTTGGATCAAACAAACTCAACCGAGTTGGTCGGCCCGCGCTCTCTTTTTATAATACCATTTGATTGACGATGACGCCACAAATCCGCCCACCAATCGTCATAACTGAGAAGGGCAGGTCTTTACGTGATGGCGACGACACGAGTTTACGTACCATTGAAATCAGCAAATTGGAGGATTGGCGACATGCCACGCCACGCATGATGTCACGTTGATATTTGAGGAAGCCAACTCCCGAGAAAGGGGCAGTAATTTGATTGGTTGATAGCGAGATAGCGCGATTGACGTAAAAGCTACGTGGTCTTTACGTCATTCGATCACTCGAGGAAAAAAAGGAATAAAAAAGGCGGTATCGCGCCATCTGGAGACAGTCTGTTACGAGAAGAGCCGAGTGACCCACAGTTAGAAGAGACAATCGAAAGAGGAAAAATGGAATCGAAGATACGCACGCGTAGCCAAACCAGCTCCATCATCCGCCAGGGCATCCAGTATCGACAGACTAAGCGCCCCGTCGGCGAGCGTCTCTCTAGGGACTTTTTGGAATTAAAAGAGATGTTTTGTGGTTTTGTCCGAGACTACCAAAACACGGCTGGCGTGAACGATGTGGCCAAGAAGGGGGGACAGTGGTTGCAGGATGTGGAGGAAACGATTGACCATCACATTGACGATTACTTGACTAAGCTGGTCCATTTTAATGATGTGAATGAACCCATTCTTAGCTGGAGCGATGTTGCATTGGCCGAGGAACTGCTTCGCTCTCAGTACAGGGACCTCTGTTTGTGGGCTGTTGTGAATCGACTAATGGTTGGATTGATGGTTGCCTATCCCGATTACTTTGGTGTACCGGACTGGCATCGCGATCCCGCTTGCAAGGGAATTGAAAAGATCCATAAATCTCTGGAAGAAGCTAGCGAGAAACTTGCCTCGTGGAAGAGCAGTGGACAGAACATTCCGCTTGGGAAGGTTTTTGACCGGTTTTGCAAATATGACGAGAAGGCGGGTGCTTTGATTGCCTGGAGGAACATGTACGTGTCTCTAGAATGTGAAGAAGACGATGTTCCATGTCATTGAGGCGTATTTTATTGAACTGTAAAAAGAGTAAGGAATGAATAAAATGTATTTATGATATTCAATAGTTTTGTTTTGGTGTTGTATTTGTTCCCAGGGGGTGGCCATGCTCTTTTGTTTTGGCAAGGGACTGTCCCATGACTGAGACTGAAAGACAAATTTTTCAATGGGGGAGGGGCATTTTCGTTTTGTTACAAAAAGAAGCGGCAAGCGGCATTTGCTGCAGTCGCGGCCAACTGTCGAGAGAACAAGGGAGATGTTTGCGAATCACTGCTGGGGTCTTACCGAGACTACTCGACACGAGTGTAACACCCGCGAAGATTACGAAAGCGAAAGCTTTGAAATGTGCGAGAATGGAGTTAACAGTTTGACAAGTCCTAAAATACTCCACGGGATGAGATACAGAACATGGATGGGCGAGGTGTGGGAATCCTACAGGCGTCATACCCAGAACATGGCAAAAGATTCCCAAGACCCTTTAATTCGCCTAGATAGGGAATACGTACTGCTCCGAGCGTATTATAAGTATGCCAAGGAAGAAGGACATCATCCCGAAAGTCGCAGAGTGTTAAAGGATTTGTACGAACGACACGTCCAAGGCAAATCCGTGCCTTTACCCCGTTATTTCATCACTCCGGAAGAAAGGGGAATAATGGAAACCGACAAGCACTTGCCCGAGTATTCTAGAGCTTTTGTCCACGGGGTCCGCAGATCGAAATGCATCGCAATGCTTGACTCTATAAGGCACCCCGGGTCTAGCTCTTTGTTCTAAATCAATGAATAAAACATTTTATGCAACAGCCCGTAACGACAAGTCTTGTTCCCTTGAACAAACGTGGACCCACCCCTAGAACAAGCTAGCTAACACGGACCTATCTGATCCGTTCCTACTCTGTCAATGACCACTGTATCATTGTCTTTCCCAATGAAATAAAATTTTATTCCTTCATTTGATAACTCGGACCTCAGCATTGAATATTGCTACAAGCAACAGAAACGGTGGTAATGTTTCTTCTTTTTCTTAGACAAATGTGAAAGAATATAATAAATTTACGAGACGAAAAAAAGGTTGAGAGAAACTGTGAAGGGTTGAGAGTAGAACAAACAAACTCGACTAAATTGATCGGCCCGCGCTTTCCTTTTTATAATGCCATTTCACAATGACGTTGCAAATCCGCCCACCAATCGTCATGACTGGGAACGAGAGGACTTGACGTTCATAATGACGACACAAGCTGACGTACCAATCGCGCGAGCAAATTCGACACTTGCGACTAGCGCGATTGAAGCAAGAGACACGAAGTGTTTACGTCACTCGATCACTCGAGAAAAAAAAAAGAAATAAAAAGACGGTATCGCGCCATCTGAAGACAGTCTGTTACGAGAAGAACCGATTGACCCACAGTTAGAAGTGACCATCGAAAGAGGAAAAATGGAATCGAAAATACGCACGCGTAGCCAAACCAGCTCCATCATCCGCCAGGCCGTCCAGTATCGACAGGCTAAGCGCCCCGTCGGCGAGCGTCTCTCTAGTGAGTTTGTGGAATTGAAAGAGATGTTTCGTGATTTTGCCCGAGACTACAAGAACATGGCTGGCGTGGACGATGTGGCCAAGAAGGGGGGACAGTGGTTACAGGATATGGAGGAAATGATTAACCACCACATTGAAGATTACTCGACTAAACTGGGCCGTTTTAATGATGCGAATGATCCCATTCTTAGCTCGAGCGATGTTGCATTGGCCGAGGAACTGCTTCGGTCTCAGTACAGTGACTTCTTTTTTCGCGTTGTTGTGGCTGGACTAAGGGTTGGATTGATGGTTGCCTATCCCGAGTACTTTGGTGTACCGGACTGGCATCGCGACCCCGCTTGCAAGGAAATTAAACAGATCCATGAATCTCTGAAAGAAGCTAACGAGATACTTGCCTCGTGGAAGAGAAGTGGACAGACCATTCCGCTTGGGAAGGTTTTTGACCTGTTTTGCAAACATGACGAGGAGGCGGGTGCGTTGATTGCCTGGAGGGACATGCACGTGTCTCGAGAATTTGAAGGAGACCACGTTCCATGTCATTGAGACTTACTTTATTGAACAGTTTTTTAATCACTCGCTTGTTTATTCTAGAGAACTTGTTCAGAAAGCACACAGATTGAAATGCATCCCATTGCTTTACTCTGTGAGATGCCCGAGGTATTTTTATGTTTTTGTTTTAAATCAATAAATACAAAACTTTCACGCGACAGCCTGTAACGACGAGTCTTCAAAATTAGTTAAACTCTTGTTTCCCTAGAAAACGCGAGCGCGAATCGAGTTGAGCTCTGCCTGCTCTGTCGATTTACACCGTTTGAATGCCTTGTCCAATCGAACAAACTTTATTTCTTTATTCGATGATACGGACCACAACATTCAAGTTTACAATTATCCTATTATCTTCTTCTGTTATTTTTGTGGCCACTCTGACCATCGCGAACATCGTCGTCGAGACTCTTAATGCCTCGCCCTCACCCGCCAACTCCCAGAGGAAGGCCATTTAGGCTTCGTGGGCTCGCCAAAGTTCACACCACTGACCGTTATAGGCGTCCAAGAGTTGACTTTGTTCCAATACCTCGTACAGTTCTTTGGAAAACAAGTCGTCTACCACCACGCGCCGAAACAGTTCGTGCAGGTCTTTATCGGTGGCGAATAGCAAGGCGTCTTCCGACGGACTGTCGGGCTCCTCCTGGCACCGTTGCTTTAGAAGGGTTTGACACTTGACCCAGGCTCGCTCTCTCATTTGCGAAAGGTACTCGCGCTCATAGCACGTCAAGTTCATGGGATGTACACTCCCTAATCGAATCAAATACACTCGAGGCATATGGTAGGTTTGAAGTGATCGTTTTTCTAACCACCGTTTCGTTGACTTCTTCGTTGACTGGTAGTTTTATACCGTCTGGTTAATTGTGCCCGTTTTCGGTTGCACATGGCCAACAAGTGACATGCTTGGGCCGGGCCAATGTCTGCAAGTGTAAAGTTGCAACCAATGCGTCATATGACGGGTTGGGCATCGAATTCATTCGAATTCATTGGAGACTGTATTCTCTCCCCCCCCCCCCCTCCATATGACAGGTAGATCCACCGGGGCAATAGCGAGACTGTATACTCCCCGATAATGGCGAGTCGAGCATCGACGTCCACCACGAAGATCCAACCGATCCGTGCCTTACCTGCTAAGTCAAATGTCCGCTGTTCGATTGTCTTTTCCAATAGAACAAACTTTACTCCTTTATTTGTTTCTCAATTCACACGAAAGGTTCGGACCGCAGGATCGACGTTTAAAATTGTAACCAATTTTATATGGCGCGTCGGGCGTGGGGATCATCATCATCGAGACCCCACTCTCCCCCCCATATGGCTTGTCGAGCCACGGGGTTAATAGTCAGATAACTGTTTTCCCCGTCGATACGGCGAGTCGAGCATCGAGGTTTAAGGCGAGGCAACAAACCCCAAGTCTTGTTGCCTCGGACAAGTGCGAACCGATCTGTGCCATGTTCGGTCTGTGAAGGTTGGCCACCTCGAACAAGTGCAATCGGTCGGTGCCCTGCCTGTTCAGTCAAAGTGGACAGTGTGATTGTCTATTCTCCCCATGAAAAGTTCGGACCGCAGGATTGACGTTTAAAATTGTAACCAATTTTATATGGCCGGTCGGCCGTGGGGTCCATCATCGACACCCCACTTCCCCCCCCCCCCCCCCCCCATATGGTTGGCCGAGCCACGGGGTTAATAGCGAGAGACTCTTTTCTCCTTGATACGGCGAGTCGAGCATCGAGGTCTAAGGCGAGGCGACAAAACCCAAGTCTTGTTGCCTCGAACAAGTGCCAACCGATCTCTGCCGTGCTCGCTCTGTCTCTTCGATATGGCGAGTCGAGCATCGAAGTCTAAAGCGAGGCGACAAAAACCCGAGTCTTGTTGCCTTGAGCAAGTGCGAACCGATCTTTTGCCATGTTCGGTCTGGCCGCCTCGAACAAGCGCAATCGGTCGGTGCCCTGCCTGTTCAGTCAGTGTCCGCTACGGGGCTGTTTTGTTCCCTCGGGCAAAAGTACCCCCCCCCCCCTGAAACAGAAATGGACACCTCGAACAAGCACGGATCGATCAGTGCCCTGCCAACTCACGCGATGCGTCTGCGCCCCGTCAAAGTGGACAGTGTGATTGTCTAGTCCAATCGAACAAACTTTATTGCTCCCCATGAAAAGTTCGGACCGCAGGATTGAAGTTTAAAATTGTAACCAATTTTATACGGCGGGTAGGGCGTCGGGTCCATCATCGACACTCCACTTTTCCCCCCATATGGTTGGCAGCGCCACGGGGTTAATAGCGAGAGAGTTTTTTTCCCCGTCGATACGGCGAGTCGAGCATCGAGGTGTAAAGCGCGGCGACAAAGCCCAAGTCTTGCTGCCTCGAAGCCTCGAACAAGTGCGAACCGATCTGTGAGATCGCCCTTGCTCGAGGGTCACGGAAAAAGGACACACCACTTTGACGCCACCGACATGGCACAGACTGGTCCGCGCTTGCTCGAGGGATCCACGTTTGTCCGCGAAATCCGTGGAGCTAACAGGATGAGAGGAGCACGGTGAGCCGACATGGCACAGGTGCGATCTTGCTTGCCCAATGGTAAAAGAAAAACAGACACAGCATTTTGACTCAACCGACATGACACAGACGTGATCTTGCTTGCTGGAGACTTAAAAAAAAGACACAACATTTTGACTCGACCGTCATGGCACAGAAGCGATCCTGCTTGCCCGAGGCTTAAAAAAAAACAGACACAACATTTTGACTCGACCGTCATGGCACAGAAGCGATCCTGCTTGCCCGAGGCTTAAAAAAAAGACAACATTTTGACTAGACCGACGTGACACAGACGTGATCTTGCTTGCTCGAGACTTAAAAAAAAAGACACAGCATTTTGACTCGACCGACATGACACAGAAGGGATCTTGCTTGCTCGAGGCGTAAAAAAAAAAAAGACACACCACTTTGACTCAACCGATATGGTAAAGACTGGTTCGTGCTTTCTCGAGGGATCCACGTTTTTTCTGTGAGATGCGTAGAGCAAACAGGATGGGAGGAGCCGACATGACACAGATGCGATCTTGCTTGCCCAAGGGTTAAAAAAAATAGACACAACACTTTGACGCAACCGACATGACACAGACGTCATCTTGCTTGCTCGAGGCTTAAAAAAAAAAACAGACACAACATTTTGACTCGACCGACATGGCACAGACGTCATCCTGCTTGCTCGAGGCTTTATAAAAACAGACACAACACTTTGACTCAACAGACATGGTAAAGACTGGTTCGTGCTTGCTGGAGCAAACAGGATGAGAGCAACACACCCCCCATCCGTTTTTTTTCCATTACCCCCGTTTGTCTGGGACTCAAAGACAAAAATGAAAGGGGGGTGGGGGTATTGCGTGGGAGACTGGGTGGCACTTTTGTCCAAGGGATTCACTCAACGTCATCATCAATCAACCCACTTCTCTTTTTTTCGAGGCCCCGCCGCCGCCGCCGCCATCGCGTCACTGCCGCCATCGAGTCACCGCCGCCATCGACTCACCGCCACTCTGTACGGTGGCAAACACCAGACGACGAGAGAAGGGTTGTGGCGCTCTCTCCGCCCTCGGGGAAAACGTTTTGCTGACCAGATGATGTGCAACTGTGTGGGACTGCACGATGGGCTGACCAGAGAACACCGCACTCGGGGTGAACGAACAACACACTCCCTCCAGGCCAGCTCGGTCGGCCACACCCAGGCCATGAAATTTTTCGTCACCGGTGTAATCGACAGAGAGATGGGGGGATGACCAAGCACTCCCACAAGACCCGCCATTTGGCAACCGGTGACGAAAAATTTCATGGCCTGGGTGTGGCCGACCGAGCTGGCCTGGAGCGAGTGTGTTGTTCGTTCACCCCGAGTGCGGTGTTCTCTGGTCAGCCCATCGTGCAGTCCCACACAGTTGCACATCATCTGGTCAGCAAAACGTTTTCCCCGAGGGCGGAGAGAGCGCCACAACCCTTCTCTCGTCGTCTGGTGTTTGCCACCGTACAGAGTGGCGGTGAGTCGATGGCGGCGGTGACTCGATGGCGGCAGTGACGCGATGGCGGCGGCGGCGGCGGCGGGGCCTCGAAAAAAAGAGAAGTGGGTTGATTGATGATGACGTTGAGTGAATCCCTTGGACAAAAGTGCCACCCAGTCTCCCACGCCGCTCCGTTGAAACGCAATACCCCCACCCCCGGTGAGCTGGTGCCTTGCCATACGAAATCTTCCTTGGGAGGGTAGGGAGATGGAGGGGGATAGACAGTCTTGTTTTAGGGTGGATGGGTGGTAGAGAAAGCGTCAGTGCCAGTCCGTTAGTGTCAAAAAAGGCCCCCGGCCTCCTCACAATCAGTCACGTGACCAGATGAAGACTCGTCATGAGAACGAGGTTGTTTGTAGAGTAATTTTGTCAATCTCTTTGCTCCAAGTAAATGAGAGTTGGTCACGTGATTAGATAAAAACTCGTCATGAAGACGAGGTTGATAAGTATTATGAGAATTGCCCCCCGCCCCCCCTTTCCAGGACCCTCCCAAGGAAGATTTCGTATGGCAAGGCACCAGCTCACCGGGGGTGGGGGTATTGCGTTTCAACGGAGCGGCGTGGGAGACTGGGTGGCACTTCTGTCCAAGGGATTCACTCAACGTCATCATCAATCAACCCACTTCTCTTTTTTTCGAGGCCCCCCTCCAATGGGATCACTATGAGCGAGCAGGGAGGATACCGCGATGGGGTGCACAACAGTCATTCCTCTTATTTCATCTTTTCTTTCTTCTTACACGGTCTATGTCCGACTCATATGGCAGGTCCGGTACTGCCAGTATGATTTTTTTCTTCGAACAAAGATGGACCGTCGCGAACCGGCGCGATCCCATCTTCGATTTCTTTTCTCAAACAAATTCGGCTGTGCGGTTGTCTTGTTCTGTGAAACAGTCGCGTCCGCTTCGAAAAAGAGTAAACCCCTCAAACAAGCGCGGTGCGACCCGTTCCCTGTCTGTTAAGTCAAAATCCACTCTCTGTGATTTTCTTGACCAGAAGAACAACCTTTATTCCTTTGACACGAAAATTTGCACCGCAAGATCGAAGTTTAAAATTGCAACCAATTTCACAAGGCGGGTCGGGCATGGAGTTCATCATCGAGATTCTATTCTCCCCCCCCCCCCCCCCCCCATATGACAGGTCGAGCCACGGGGTTAATAGCCAGAGACTCTTTAGTCTGTGATATGGCTCGTCGAGCATACTCGCCGCAATTATGTGTGAGGTATCAAATACGACCGTAGTCTGAGTGCCACATCACTGCAGCCCGCACTTTCACCTGGACGCTCGGTCTGCCATGTGTGAAAACAGGTTGCAAATATTATCTTAAATATTTTCCGAGCCAACCCTTTATGTGGAGGGTCACCGAGACTCGACCGATCGTGTGGGAGTCTACAAAGTCTCGCCTATAACCTTACGGTTAGATTGACCACAAATCATTCTCCCTTTCCTTTCCCCTTTAAGCTTTGTATTTGATATCATGGGATCACCTAATGAGGGAGAGGATAGTGTAAAGAGGCGCACAATTATTTTCGTATTGAAAAAAGGTGAGACAGACAATTTGACACGCAGTCTCAATTCTTGTCTTTTGATTCCCAGGCAGGCCGCCTATGTATTGCTAGGGAAGTTGTTGCTAGCTATTGCATGATGGAGGAGTACTTTTTTCCCGATAAAAAAAAAAATACCCAGACACACTTGGATGAAGTTTACTCTACATGTACGCGCAAAGATTCAAAAATGGTATGCTCACATTTAATCTTTTTTATTATTTTTACAATCTCATGAGAAATGTACATGTTTACTTTTGTTATATCTTTGTTGCGTTTTCTGAAAGAGTTCCTTGCCGTCCGCGAGCCTTTCCTTCATCCCCACGATAGCACTCTTTTCGCGCAAAAACGGACATTGTCCCTTTCCCAAAAAGAGGAAAGTCCTCGTGTTATGGTTGTACCTGTACCACTTGCGGGTCCTCTGGTCGAACCCAAAGACGGATCTCTGTAATTGAATGGCAAATTGCACCGTCCATCCAACATCTCCATCCATTTGTCTATAATTCGAGGTAAACGAACCAAATGCGTAAACGGCCTCAGCTCGCAAAGCGATATGGTAACTGCAATGCACAAACTCAATTAGTCGAGGACTGTCAATTCTCCTTTTCAACGCCGCACGAGCAGTGTCAGTGGGTGATGCCGCCTGGCCCAGCTCGTGCTTCGTCAACGGGGTGATAAATCGAGTCCGGCGATGAGAGGGACCTATAACAACGTCGACTTGCATGCCATAATCTCTTGCAAGACCATCTGCCTCATCCTCGTCTCCACCAGTAATCAACATAAAATGAGATAAAATAGGAATGTCTATGGGTTCTTCAGACGCATCAGTTCCATTCATGGCGTGGCGGTTAGGCTCCCTCGCTGTCTTTTCCCCAAATAGTTTCTCTAACTTCTTCCAATGCTTTTATACAATGCCACCCAGAGTCTGCGTATTGCGTACGTTCTGCCAAATCTCCATTTTTTATCCCCAAAAAAAGAGTGCGATAGGCGTTGTGACAGCTCGGACAATCGGGAATATAACTCAATCCCTCTCCCCTCTTGAACGCCTCGTCTTTCTTCAATTGACAATCCCAACAGAGAACGTGGTCCAATAGCACATCGCATCGCCATTGCCAAAATAAACGCTGCTTGTTCAATTCTTCGACGGTTGCGAGCAATTCATTCTTTTGGCCTGTCAGTTCTTGACAGCGTTGCTGAAACACACGTGCAGACCCGGGGTGAGTATAATCTATTGGAGGTTCCATCATATTCTGGTGGTTTGGCAATTCCACGCGGTACTGGTCATCTTTCCACGCATACTTGTGAGCCGTCTGAAAGGACAAACCGCTTTGTTGTCTCATCCAATTAACAAAATGCACGCATTCGACCATGGCACAGTGGTGTTTCAAAGGATCTTTGTGATGGCCACACCCCTCCACTCCCTGGAGCCGCTCCATTCGATGAAACGGAGGACATTCATCTTCTTCCAGATTATAAGAGGGGATCTTGAGCTTATTTAGAAGGTCTTTTTCTACATGACCCCCTTTGTAGCCCACGACATGACGTTCAGAGGTTCGGTGGCGTTCGTACAGACGACGGACGTCTTCTTCGACCTCCTCAATGGGTCGAGCTTTTTCCCTTGTAAAGACCCTGTAGGGTAGTCCATGCAAGTTTTTTGTCACAAATCTGACCGTTTCTTGGTCTTCATTGGGCAAGTCCTTTATGTACCCTGGTAATTGGTAACGGTACGATCCCACATGAAGACGTCGCCAATCGCAGTACCCCAACTCGCGAACTTGAAATCCACCTCGACTTTTTACGTAGAAGCCCTCCAGGTCGATCACGACACATATTTTATCCATAACGCTAACGTTTTCTCTTTGATGTTACTCGTTTGAGATTCAATGAAAAAAGTGAATGCAAAGCAGATTTCACCCGACTTTTTATAGACGATTCGCCAGATGAGTTGTGACGCAATGCCTTTTTGACGCAATCACTTGTGACGCCCCGAGGTGTGACGAAACGAAAAAGGTGTAGGATGCTTCTACGTTCAAAAAATCGAGTCAGTGGATCAAAGTCGAGAAAATGACATCGTTGAAACGTGGACGTACCGTCATGGCTTTTGTAGTCAACAAATAAAAGATGACGATAATTTCGTCATGTCCGATAATGGAGGGTTTCCTTTATAAAAGGTTTGTTGCGGCTGCGAATCACACAACCAAGGTTCTTTCTCCTTGAGACCAAACTATCGACGAGAAACAAAGAGCATGGCGGCCGAGGCTAGACCAAGTATTACAGATGCGTCCATTGTGGCATATTGGAGCAATCAGACTGAAACGAGCAAATTTGTCTTCCGCGACTTGAAAAAATTGCAGTTGGAGGATCCAGATGGAAAAAGAATCGTCCTGGACTTTTCTCCCGAGTGTCAGCTTTCCATCACGCTGTTGGGCACTGAAAAGGTAACGAATCACTCCAAGCTGAGTACGATCGATCTCATCACGAAAACGATGGACCCAGGAGAGGGAAAGTTGACATTGGATCAGTTTGCAAGTGCGCACAACCAATTTCAGAACGTTTTGGTTATCGCCGGAGATTTCATTAAGGTGGACCGTGTAAATGCTCGACTCCGACATCGTATCGATAACCCCTCTGACAAGGACGCCTTGAAGAAGTTTGTGGAACGATTGAAGGCGATTCTCCTAACATTGGTACCACCTGGAAGCAAGATATTGATCGGTTGTCCAACTGGCAATACTCCCATGGCTCTTGTGGCGATGATGATGGCCGACTCGTGGAAGTATTGCTTAGACGGTAACGGTACCCACTGTTATCAGGTGTTTTGGAACGCCATGGTACAGGTTTACCTGTCCGAAAGCAATGTCCCCGGCAGCATGAGAATAAGGCCGAAGTCCCCTGTACTTCTGGAAGTGTCTATGTTGAATGGGACCGAGGAATTAAAGAGTAAAATCACGCGTGTGGCAGTTAAGTTTGGGCAACAAAAGGAAGAGCACGAGGACACTTGAAAGATCGAGTGTGGGGAAACGTGACATTCGAGACAATATTTTGTTCCGCGATGTAGGCCATGTTGTAAATCTTTTTAGTTTAATAAAAAAGATCTTAGATGTCTCGAGCCAATCTCGTCCTTTTAGAGTAGACATTGCATCCACTTTCGACTATGGGAAGGGCAGACACGCGTAAATTAAAATGGCGAGGCACACCGTATGGGGCTCTTTTGAATTTGACGCTCCAGATCGGTTAGGCACGATTCTCCTGGGTAACGTTGTCGTCTCGATCGGGCTCGGTGAAGCCAGGAACTCCAACGGGTCGGGCAACTTTGATGAGGAGGTATGCCTTTTTTCTTTCGATCCTTTGGGCACAATTGTTTGGGATATGCCTGTTGTTTCGATCGGGCTCGGTAAAGCCAGGAACTCCGACGGGTCGGGCGACTTTGATGAGGAGGTATGCCTTTTTTCTTTCGATCCTTTGGGCACAATTGTTTGGGATATGCTTGTTGTTTCGATCGGGCTCGGTGAAGCCAGGAACTCCGACGGGTCGGGCAACTTTGATGAGGGGGTATGCCTTTTTTCTTTCGATCCTTTGGGCACAATTGTTTGGGATATGCCTGTTGTTTCGATCGGGCTCGGTGAAGCCAGGAACTCCGACGGGTCGGGCGACTTTGATGAGGGGGTGTGCCTTTTTTCTTTCGATCCTTTGGGCACAATTGTTTGGGATATGCTTGTTGTTTCGATCGGGCTCGGTGAAGCCAGGAACTCCGACGGGTCGGGCGACTTTGATGAGGGGGTATGCCTTTTTTCTTTCGATCCTTTGGGCACAATTGTTTGGGATATGCTTGTTGTTTCGATCGGGCTCAGTGAAGCTGTCGATCTGGACGGGGCAGATATCTTGGATGCTAGAGGTGTCGTGTCGCCGCAAAACTGCCAAAGAGTCTCGTTTTTGACCATCTCTGGTTTCGTAGGTGTCACTGGTCGAGATGGACGTGTAGATGGAGCAGGAACGGTGGGTTTGTAATGTACAACAAGTTTGTAAGTGGAGCTGACGGAGACGCTGAGCAGCCTGGAAACTAGTACCCGCACACCGCATTCGTATTTTTCCTCGGTTTCTGATTCAAAAGGATAGATGTTCACGTACGCCACGAGAGGTGACTTACGAATGTTGCCGGGAAATTTGTAAAAGATACTTTCTCCTCTAATAAACCAAGAGTTGCGCACCTTGACTGCCCCTTTCTTCCATTCGACCTTACAGTTCAGCCTTGGTGGGTTGCTCCTTTTGCCGCCCCCAGATAGCGAGATAAACGCCCTTGGGAGTACGGAAGGTGATAAGACATGATTGTGTACCGCCAGCCAGCATTCAGCCCTCTCGGGGGTACGTGGACACATGACTACGATGGAACGGTTATCGTTCGCCAGAGCCAACGGCAAGGACGTTGCCTCTTTCGACACCTTGACCCTTTGAGGCAAGTTAGAAGCACAAAATGCTGTGGTATCTAGGACAGTGAGGTTTGGATGTTGTATCAACTGATCGTCTGTTGTCACCTGTTGTTTCGTACACGGAATGGCAGAGACATCATTTCCAAACCTACAGTAATGAACCGAGAAAAAACATTGACGAAGTCCCCGAAACTCCCCCTGTCTCGATGAGAGAACATTTGTGCAATAGAGCAGAGACGCAAACAGGATATGGCGCATCTCGACCTGAAGACGATAAAAAAGAATAATAAACAGATAAACGTAACCCCCTTTTTTTATTGTTTCTCTTAATGATCCCTTATTGCACGTATTTTTTAAAGTGCAATTTTTTAAAATTGGTTTCACCGAGGAGATTGTCAGTAGGCCTGCTTCAATCGTTAGAGAATTAACGCCATTCGTGTCTCGTATAACAATAGATTGTCAGCAGCAATGAACACGTCGATTCCGTCGTCTTTCGCTGACCGAGTTGAATTGGCTAAAGTCTACCAAAACGAATGACTCACGAGGCGAGTCTACTTAGATCACGCAAACGTTCGTATTGCCGTTGAAATGTGCATGTCTCAGTTCGTGGATCGCGTAGGGGTTCGGGAGGACCCAGGAGGAAACCTAAAAAAAGCATGGGATTATATTCTCGAACGCACGCGATCCGAGGAGCAGCAAGAGAATTGGGGGCTATTGAAGTCGACTCTCGTCTGTGATACGCACCGCGTCTTGTTCAAAGAGACGATCGTACCGCCAAACATGACCCGACCGGGTCAGCTCAGCAACAGACCCCGGTATGCAGACTTGAAAGGCTACGCGCGACACTGGTACCCCGTTCCCGAAGATATGGATTCGGCCTTGGTTTCCTTGTTTGACGAGTACAACGTCCGATACGACACATGTCGCGGTGCTTACGATATGAACCTATTTCTAACTTGCGCGTGGTTGACTTACCGCTTTCTTGCTTTGCATCCCTTCGGTGATGGAAATGGGCGTTTGTGTCAGATTTTATGCAACTACGCAATGGCCGAATATCATCCCTTTCCAGTAGCCTTTTGTGATACGGACGATTATTTGCCATTGTTGATAAGAGCCCAAACCACCGGGGACGTCTTCCCACTCGCAACGAACATGGCCTTAAGCACCTGCCTAGCATGGCAATCATTCATGAACACTGTAAATAAGTGGCAGTAAACTTAACATATATAATCCACTGCCTCGTGCAAGATTTTTACGAGTCAATAAACACGCTAATCGAGAGAGGCAAAATAAAGTCCCAACAAATAGAACACTGGCATTGCTTGAAGTAACGATTTTTTTATTATTATTATTATTTCAGGTTTGCTCGGGACATCATCAACAACGTCGCTTTTTCGCCTGGCGTGTTACTATTTGGCTAAAGTGTTTGTCATATTTCCTCCTTCTCTTAGCTGCTAATATCCCTCTCTTTACAATGGATCGACATGTTTCTTGCCGATTCTTGTGGAAGACGTTTCGGGGTTCTTTCCTTCCTCTCTGCATGTCCCTGCTTGTCCCTGTTTGTTCTTCATTCTCTTCCTTCTCCTCGTCCTCTGACTCTTTGGTTTCTTGTTCCCGTTCTTGTGATTCTCCGTTGTCGTTCTTGTTTTCACTGTCGCCCTCGTTTGAAGATGCCAAGAAAAGCTGAGTCTCTCGACTGTGCCTGTTCAAAAGATTGTAAGCCTTCTGCGATGACTCAGACAATTGGGATATTGTAGGGAATATCATGTCAAAGAGTTGTCGGTACTTTTTGGGTACTTCCAAAACGTCGATCTTTTGGGGGTCTTTCGAAGACGATCGGCCGACAAAGAGGACGGAACGAATGACTGCATCGCCTCTCACCATGGTCGTTTTTCTTTCTAACACCACCTCTTTAACGATGACCAACTCCAACGACATTGGCCCTTCGTCATCTTCCATAGACCAAACTGGCTGTACGTACATGTTCTTGCTTTCACTTGTAATGGCGACTTTCGCATTGTTCGGATCAGCTTCCACACAGACGTACTTTCGGTCGTTTGAGATCAGTACTCTTCCTTCCGAGAGCAGGTGACATATGTCGAATGTCACTGTGCCAGGCTTTATTTCTCATGGCATGATAGTGTCGCGCGCCATTTGTTAAAAAGAAATGTCAACTGAATTGTCTAGTTTGTCTCTAAATATACCCACGACAGCGAATGCCAGACGAAATCCAAAACTGAAATAGTTCAAGAGGTGTCACGACGAGACGGAAGGGACGTTTGGGATTAAGAGAGACGACTAGTCGTCCATCTGGTCTATCCACCTCCGGCTCTCGTCATCCCAGTATCGTCCCTTAACGTCTACGCCACCACGAGTCACAACGACCACAATTTGCAATGGCCACTGCTCTGGTCTCCTCGGAGTCAGATAGACCTCTTCTCTCGAAAAATATAGAAGTTCATCCAAAACGGGGCGAATAACGCGTCGGCCGATGGTAACAATGGCATTCAAAAACTTTTCCATCGTTTCTTTCTCTGGAAACATGTCGCAATGAATCGTTAACAGGACGCATTCAGTGCGGTTCCAAACATCCGACAGATTCCCTGACAAGCTCAAGAGGTTTGCTTTACACCTTTCCATCAAGTCGTCAGGCACGAGCTAGTGAAAATATACAAAAGGAAAAAAAAACAAACAAACAAACAGACTGCAGGTAATGGTACAAAAAATGCACTATACCCTACCGTGCAATAGAATTACAGTACTCACCAGTCGGAGATTCTGAATTATGGTTTCATTATTAAGTATGGTTTGCATTGCCGGTACGACCTCCCTGTGGGAAAGGGTTCTCAGAGAAAATAACCATTCCAAACTTTGACGACAATGCCCACAGGAATCACGGTTCGTTACTTCTTCCCATGCAACCTGACAACGGCGATGCACGAACCTACGACAACACGACAAATATACCTTGCACTTAGCAAATGCCCTCGTTGGTAGGAGGCAAAAAAAACATTTCTCGTCGGTCTGATGATCGGACTCTGGAGCAGCACCCTGCAAGCGCAGGCTTCGGCGAAGAGTAGTCATGTTTGCTCGGCAAAGCCATGTCGAGCAGACAGCTTTATGCCACACGTACAATCTCAGATGACATGAAAATTTCAAATTTCGAAGCGTGTTATGGGCGTTCGCTCGCTTGACGGTTTTAAACAATACACAACCGCTTTCGATACCCAAGTTGCGTACGTCTTTGATAGATACCCAAGAATACTCAATCAACTTCGCTCAAATTTTCTACTCTCTTGTGTTAAGTGTCCGCTCTGGCAAAGGAAAAACGAGACGGCCGAAGAAAGACTGGCATCTCTGCAAGGCAAGTCCCTTGGGGACACCTTCTCGGATAGGGCTGCGAGAACCCTCATTTCGTGCGGTCCTTCTTAACTGGAGGTCGGTAAGACACGATCGAATGAGCGGGCTAGTCTGGATGGCGTCTTATCTTTGGCCCGTGAGCATCGATAGTTTCTCTTAAGTGTTGGATGGGAATTCGAAGGGATAGAATAAGATAATCGCTTAGGGCTAAGACCTTCTCGTCCCGTTTTTCAATCTCCGCTCTGGCAAAGGAAAACGAGACGGCCGAAGAAAGGCTGGCATCTCTGCAAGGCACGTCCCTTGGGGACACCTTCTCGGGCAGGGCTGCGAGAACCCTCATTTCGTGCAGTCCTCCTTAACTGGAGGTCGGTAAGACACGATCAAATGAGCGGGCTAGCCTGGATGGCGTCTTATCTTTGGCCTATGAGCAACGATAGTTTCTCTTAAGTGTTGGGTGGGAAGGGATAAGATAACATTTTATCTAAGAGGTAGAACGTTCTTGTTCCTTTTTTTGCTTTTTCAAGTGTTTTCGTGGGAAGAGATACAACATGATCACCTCTAAGGGCTAAGACAATTTTTTTCCTTTTTGTTTTTGTTTTTTGTCCGTCATGACAAAGAAGAACGAGGCGACCGAAAAGAGACCAACATCTCAAACTTACACTATCAACTGCCTAATTTTCTTGACCATTGAAAAAACGTATCCCGTTGAGCAAGCACGATCCAATCTGTGCCATCTCGGTTCGATGTGTTTTTCACGACCATCGAGCGGCGACGATCCGGTCGGTGCCATCTCGGTTCGATGTGAACGACTCACTTTTTGGGCTCCATGCATCTCCTCGACAAAACGTAGATCCCTTGAGCAAGCACGGACCGGTCTTTGCCATCTCGGTCGCGCCAAAATGTTCTCTGTGATTTTTTCATGACCATCGACCGGCGACGGTCCGGTCGGTGCCATCTCGGTCGAGCCAAAATGTTCTCTGTATTTTTTTCATGACCATCGACCGGCGACGATTCGATCGGTGCCATCTCGGTCGAGCCAAAATGTTCTCTGTGATTTTTCATGACCATCGACCGGCGACGATCCGGTCGGTGCCATCTCTGTCGCGCCAAAATGTTCTATGCGATTTTTCATGACCATCGAGCGGCGACGATCCGGTCGGTGCCATCTCGGTCGAGCCAAAATGTTCTCTGTGATTTTTTCATGACCATCGACCGGCGACGGTCCGGTCGGTGCCATCTCGGTCGCGCCAAAATGTTCACTGTGATTTTTCATGATCATCGAGCGGCGACGATCCGGTCGGTGCCATCTCGGTCGCGCCAAAATGTTCTCTGTATTTTTTTCATGACCATCGACCGGCGACGATCCGGTCGAGCCAAAATGTTCTCTGTATTTTTTTCATGACCATCGACCGGCGACGATCTGGTCGAGCCAAAATGTTCTCTGTGATTTTTTCATGACCATCGACCGGCGACGATTCGATCGGTGCCATCTCGGTCGAGCCAAAATGTACTCTGTGTTTTTTTTTCATGACCATCGACCGGCGACGATCTGGTCGAGCCAAAATGTTCTCTGTGATTTTTTCATGACCATCGACCGGCGACGATTCGATCGGTGCCATCTCGGTCGCGCCAAAATGTTCTCTGTGATTTTTTCATGACCATCGACCGGCGACGATCCGGTCGGTGCCATCTCCGTTCGATGTGGTCGACTCACCTTTTTGGCTCCACGCATCTCCTCGACAAAACGTGGATCCCTCGAGCAAACACGGACCAGTTTATGCCATGTCGGTTGCGTCAAAGTGTTGTGTCTGATTTTTTCACCCTCGAGCTCAGTGTGCTCGGTGTGTTGCTCCCATCTCTTTTCCTCCACGCATCTCGTGGCACGGATCGGTTCGCAGTTGTTCGAGGCAACAAGCCTTGAGCTTTATCGCCTCGCCTTACACCTTCATGCTTGACTCGCCATATCGAGAGGGAAAAACTCTCTCACTATTAACCCCGCGGCCTGACCAGCCATATGGGGGAAGAGTGGGGTGTCGATGATGGACCTCCACGCCTGACCTGCCATATAAAATTGGCGACAATTTTAAACGTCGATCCTGCGGTCCAAACTTTTCACGATGAGCAATAAAGTTCTGTTCGATTGGACTAGACAATCACACTGTCCACCTTGACGGGGCGCAGACTGATCGAGTTTGTTCGAGGTGGCCGATCCGTTTTTCTCTGTGTCTCTTAACCCTCGAGCAAGCACGATCCCATCTGTGCCATTTTAGTTCAGTCAAAGTGTTGTGTGTTTCTCTAAACCCTCCAGCGAGCACGATCCAATCCTTGCTATGTCTGTTCAGTGTACGTTTCTTGACCGAGGGTGTATGGTGACCTTAGATGACCTGTCGTGGGCGGATGATGTAATATCTCATTCTCTTTGAAATGATTTCATTGGTTCATTGGGATCACGCGATCAGAAAAGAGATATATCAATACGCATTTTTTGTTCATGCGTTCTGTTTTTAGTGGACAGCCATGAGGTAAAGTAGTACAACAAGGCAAATGGTGCAAGATGAATAGGAGTCTTAAGGTATGATTTTCTTTTACTCAGTAGTCTTGACAATGAGAATGTGCGTTTTCATAAACGAGTCTAGAATAAAACCACCCCTTCAATGGGCTAGGAACTTCTTGTCCCTCTTTGATTTGTTGTCAACCTCTGCTCTGGCAAAGAAAAATAAGACGGCCGAAGAAAGACTGGCATCTCTGCAAGGCACGTCCCTTGGGGACACCTTCTCGGATAGGGCTGCGAGAACCCTCATTTCGTGCAGTCCTCCTTAATTGGAGGTCGGTAAGACACGATCAAATTAGCGGGCTAGTCTGGATGGCGTCTTGCACTTTCGCCCATGAGCTAGTTGTTGAGTGGGAAGGGATAAGTTAAGATTTTCTCTAAGAGTTAGAACCTTCTTGCCCTTTTTTCAACCTCCGCTCTGGCAAAGGAAAACGAGACGGCCGAAGAAAGACTGGCATCTCTGCAAGGCACGTCCCTTGGGGACACCTTCTCGGACAGGGCTGCGAGAACCCTCATTTCGTGCGGTCCTCCTTAACTGGAGGTCGGTATGACACGATCAAATGAGCGGGCCAGTCTGGATGGCGTCTTGCCTTTGGCCTATGAGATAGGTGTTGGGTGGGAAGGGATAGAATAAGACAATCGCTTAGGGTTAAGACTTTCTTGTCCCGTCGTTCAACCTCCGCTCGGCAAAGAAAAAAACGAGACGGCCGAAGAAAGACTGGCATCTCTGCAAGGCACGTCCCTTGGGGACACCTTCTCGGATAGGGCTGCGAGAACCCTCATTTCGTGCAGTCCTCCTTAACTGGAGGTCGGTAAGACACGATCAAATGAGCGGGCCAGTCTGGATGGCGTCTTGCACTTTCGCCCATGAGCTTTTTTTCCCCTGGGTGGTTTGGGATGGTTGTTTACCAGGCGCGGTTGCTGTTGAACGTTCATTTCCATCGCTGTTAGTTATCTAATGACCTTAAGTTGTTTTGACCTGGATCGACGGTTACCGGATAACTGAAATACTGAGTCTTATACGTAACCTTGACGAGTCGTCCAGGTTCGTAACCCGTGCCGTGTGAGCCTGTCCTTTCGATGTTGATAAGACAATGACCCAGGTGCACTTGGAGTTCGCGTATTAGCTCTTGATCGTCCACTAACTCCCCTGCACCAATTATCGTAGCTGTTTGAAAATCAACGGCAACATTGCCGAGAAGATGCGAGGCCGTTCTGAGCCGCTCGAGAGATAGCACTGTCATGGGCTGGAGTGCGCTGACTCGTTGTCGACAATATCCACAGTAATAATGATCCGCGACCCATTGCCTGTGACATTTTGTGTGAAACATGTTCCCGCAACAAGGCATTTTAGCGGTTTCGCCATCGTCTTTGTCAAAACAGTAAAAGCAATCGTGATCTGTTCGGTCCATGGTATCGTCGACTTTTGAAGGAAAGGTCGCTCGATATATTGTTCCACTTGCAAATAAAACTATTTGAAATTGTTATTTTTTATTTATTACTCGTTTTGAAACGGTAAAGTATTAAATCGTAGATAGACTTTAATTGAAAACGTTCTACCGCTTTTACTCGTGGCTACATTAGGTAAATGGCAGTTAGCCTTTCTGCTTAACTGTAAGGTAACGAGAGATTAGGAGGCTTGAATACATGTAATGTTTTTTATTGGTAAATGTCTGGTTTCTGATCCTCATTTTCGGCTGCGTCTTCGGCCACCTCCTCTTCGTCCGGTGAGATGGGTGGATTTTCGCCCATCAGATGTCCAATCGCACGATTAAATGGTTGACAATCGCCTGTACTGAAAACGATCAACAGATCATTTTCAGAATCTAGTAGGTTTTTTCCCAAGAGCTTGTTTCTTTCCAATGCAAGTCTTACGAATTCGAGCTGCTCCTGTTCATGCACAATCAGGGGCTTGAAATGTCTCATATACTGAGCTTGAAGCCTTTTTCCGTTGGCGATGGCATCACAAGCTTCCCGCGTTTTTTGGACAAAGTCCTCCCAATCTTGCCTTTGCGAAATGTCTTTACAGCCGCGCAAAATGACCACGAATGCACGTACGTCCTTCCAACTCGGCCCAAGCGGGATGGTAGCGCGCGTAAGCTCTTTAAAAATACTTTCTTCTATCCAGAGCTCGATTGCGTCGGTCCATGGCTTGTCGCGAATCGTCTGCGAAATGACGACCATCTTCGATCCCACTTTTAAGTCTTTGAAGCTGTGGGCCCATGAAGTGTTCTTCTGCAAAAATATGGGGCTCAACAGGATGGTATTGGCGTTCTTCGGGATAGGTCGATCGGATCCTTTATTAAGCCGCTCAAGGTACAGTCTCTTTCTAGGGTTTTCAAGCACCGCTTCTTCATCTTTTAGAAGGATCTGCTGGTTGGCCATGTCGCTGCCTTTATTCTTATTTCATTGAGTTGTTTAATGATATCAAGAGAATACACGCATATCCCATGATATCAATTTTACCCTTTGAAACTGCCGAACCCCAAATTTGTGCTCTTTCAATGCATCGATAAAGTTAGCAAGCAAGGGTTAATTATGTGGTCATCGACATCGACGGTATCGCAATACCATGGAGGGGATAACGAAGAATAGCCCCTTTGCCATACTGACCGCCGCAGTCATGCGTTCGCCGAAAGGAAAGCCCGTATATCGAGAGATTGCCTACTGTCGTCACCCCTACTCCAGAATCAAGGAAAAGAGAGTTCGCGTGTGGCGAATCAACACGCCTTACTCGTTTGTGGAGCTAAGCAATGATGAGAGGGATAAGGAACAAGACGCTCGCAGGAGGGTGCACGGATTGAAGTACTTCCCCGGCATAGACGAGAAGAGAAGGAACATCGAACAGTACGAGACTTACCCAGTGGTGAAGGAAGCTTGGAAAGAACATTGCGAGAAGACCGGCAAACAGGTGACGGTCTTCCACGTTCAAGAAGAATTGGGGGAGCTCCTAAAGATGTTAGAGATTCCGTCCATCTCTATAAAGAGCGCATTCAAAGACAAAGACTTCGACCCCTACGACAAAGATTTGGCGGAGATTGCCCCCGAGTTCACATGTCGGTCACCGCACGATTATAATCGCCCCTGTCAGGCAACTCTAGCCATGCGATGGGCACAATTTGTCTACGAGGCACTGAAAGAGCAACCGCAAAAACCCAAGAGTGATTCCTGGGAAGATAGGGTCAAAGAGGAGGAAAAGGGAAAAAAAAGGGCCTAACCACGAGGAAGGTGACAAACCCACCAAAAGGTGCATTGGAGTACCCAAGGCCAACAACAAAAAGCAGACAAAATGACAAGTGACACAAGATCATTTAATCATTAAAAAAACAATAATCATGTACAAAAGTAAACGTTTATTTCTTTTTCTGTACGTTTTCTTTCCTTGTATGTAACGCGCTTTGCCACCGGTCGTCCGTCAAAAGGCACATTGAACCCGCATAAACAAACAACGCAATTCCACTCCCCCAAGGTCTGTACCAACGGATACAAGTTAAAAGGTTTTTCGGGATCACTGCCCGCTGTATAGTGACGGGTCCATTGGCGACACCTGAAGGCGATGGTAAATTCCACGATCCGATCGAGGCCAACACCCGAACGTCTCCGTGTCCATCGTTCCAGGCTATCAACAACCTGAGATTCCACTTCTTTGGATTTCTTTAGAACATCCTTCAAGCCTTTCAGACACCAATCATGCCTTCCATTTAGTAGAGTGATACCGACACTCAAATTAGTCACTTCGATTTGCTCGGTCCAATCTTTGGCCGCTTCATGTATTTCCCGAGTAATCATACTCTTCCATATGTCCAAGATTTCTGTTGTTGTCAGGATTGGGAATTGTCCGTCATCGGCTTGTCCGCATGAAAAGCCAGTGGGTAACATCGCTCGACGCAAGGCACACGGTTCCACAGATGCGTCCAAAGGCTGTAGTGTACACGGTCCCAATTCATTCAGTAAACCTTTCATCGGGTCCTTGTCGCAACCGGGACAACTTTGAAGGTGACTATCCTCGATACAGGCCAGGTGTATAATTCCCCTCTCACAGCAACGGCGGCGCATTGCATCATTTGACTGGCACGGCTCGAGACACACTCTACACATCCACTCCATTTTCGGGGTACTGATCGGAAGAAGGATAGATTTTTTTTTATATCCTCTCAAAGGGACATCATTGGTTATGACGCGGATGATGTTTGTTTTTACGTCATAATACGTTGTTTTGACCGGAGTAGGCTGATGTGAATGACGTTTTTGGTCTGGTCCTACGTCATAGGGCGCGGTAGTTACGACGTTTAGAGCTTCTCGTACGTCATTGGGTGTAGTGTTAACGTCATTAAAAGGCCTGGTTGCATCTTGTTGTTCTGGCCTACAAAAGCGAGCGATCGGTTAGTTTGGGTTGTATTTTTTTGGCAAAGGTATGGAAGACCGCCGCTGCTTCAGTTGTCGCAGTATTTTGTCTGCTGGCGATCGATTCGACCAGCGCATCTACCGACGAAATTGTTGCTCTATTGTCATGCATCACGATTGTATTTTGAACAGAAACCTGACCAATTGTCCATCGTGTGGTAACGAAACCAATGGTTTGATCTGGGAACCCTTGCCAGTTGTCAAAGAGCCGCGTGAAGTTATACTAATCATTGACAGTTCAGACGAAGAGGACGACAATGAGGACCCGATTCCGCGTAAAAGGTTCAAACAGGAAGAACAAAAGGCTGAGTCAACTTGTGTCATCTGCTTAGAGGGGGAAAAGGATAAACAGGATCCGTTGCTTCAAGCTGAATGTTGTCGCCAATATGGTCATCTTTCTTGCCTTCGAACGTATTATCGTGTGCCTGCCGAGTGCAGGAATATTGAAAAACGAAACGAGGCCGCGAAAGACCTCGGGTATCTTAAATGTTTTGTCTGTAGGAAAGAATGTTCTAACGGGGTCGTGGGACTCGGAGAAGTTATCCCAACTTTACTCCCGAGGGTGACGGGTCGCGATAGTGTTATGACTGCAAGGGATGCCAATGAAGTCCTACGTGTTTGGTATGCAATGTTTGAGAAGCATATCAACACCCAGACCAAGCTTTGCAAACATTGGATGAGGATCGATTGTGGCACTGGTTGGGCCGCGCGTCGAGATGGCAGTATAGAAATGTTTGAATTTCCATGTTCTATCCAGGCAAAAAGAATAGGGGCTTTTAAAGAAGAGCTCATGAAAAGCATTAAAAAGATGGTTCGTGTCTGGGCTGGATTGAATAGTGACAAAAAGTTTAGAGAGGACACATTTACACGATTCTGTTTGGACAATATTGTGGAAGTAGCTTTATCGTTTCAGTTGAGCCAGTCTTGTACTCTAAGGCGAAGACCTCAAGGCCAAGAAGTACCACCATTCCGTACTGAGTCATATATAGCTAGGCTTTGCACTTGGGAAATGACTGGGCATTTTTTTGACTTCGATGGGATCGTAGACTCAGTGAATAGCAAGTGTTTTGCTTGGGACAATAAACGGCTTCGATAACGACAGCCCCGATAGATAGGGGGAGACTTTGACTGCTGAAGTTTACCTAAGTTGTATTTGTTTTTGATTAAAGAAGTAATTATCTGACAATTTGAGTATGTAAATTATAGTGTTGATACATTAAAGGTTTAATAATGCGTGCTAGCAACTAATAATGTCTGGGTCTGTACACGTTTACCATCTAGTATTAAATTTTTGCTGGGACTTTTATCAGTTATGATCTTGTGAGATCGCGTGAAACATCGTGGAATGACCACAACAACAATGTTTTAATGCTATGATGGATATACTCAGTTTCCATCGGCCACGGAAAGACCGTCTGGTTTGCAGATATATATATATAATTGTAAGTTTAACTGAGGAGTGGGTGGTAACACCTACGAAACAAGTTTGTATTAAACTTATGGTCATCAGAGTTGAGTGATTTTAATTTACGGATTATATATATATATATATATATATGTATATAATCCATAAAGTAAAATCACTCAACTCTGATGACCATAAGTTTAGACTTATGGTCATCAGAGTTGAGTGATTTTACTTTATGGATTATACCGCTCCTTCACTGTAGAGCACTTTATTGGATCACCGGTGAATCTTCAACTTGGATAATATATATATATATATATATATAGTTGAATGGATGAAAGTGTAGCTCTGTTGCTTTAATCAGTGCCCATTTTGGGCGAGGCGCATCGTCAGAACATACTGATCAACAAACCACTTTGACAACGTAACTCAACAAAACGCTGACACACACTAATTGTCACACAAAGGCAAAATGTGCCAATATTAGAGTTGTCTTTTGTAGCTTTTTTTCCCCTCCCCCTTGCTTAAAAAAAAACCTGTCAACAAACCACATTTCATAAATTCAATGACTTTATTTATAGATATTCATTCCCAAATTGAACAATGTTTCAACTCGTCCCACTCAGGATCTTCGATCCTTGGCCTTTATTCGCTTTATGATCCTTTGGATTTCCACCATCGCCATCGTCCCGCATTCAAGTTGCACCCATTGAAATTCTCTCTCCCATTTGCGCACCCACTGCCACCAAGCATCTTCGTTTTCGTCTTGTTGCTCTTGGCCCGCTGTCTTTGTCTTTGGCCCAGGCTTTTCCACGAGGTAGACTAATTGATGGGGATCATTCTCGAGGTCGTACTCGACTTGACGCAAAGTTATAGCTTCAACATCTAGAACGCAACAATGACGTTCCAACGCATCGAGGTCACCGATATTTTCTTGAAAAAACTGCGTCACAATATCGAGACCGTCCCATTTTCCTATCTTGTAAAATAAATAAAACAAATGCATCAAGCTAAGGCACCTGTTCATTTCCATCGCATTATCACGGCGCTCTATATTCACTTTGCGGTACCGCTCGGTCCTCCCGGGAGTTTTTCTCGTTATGGTTTGATCTAGCGAGGTAATGACAAGTATTATGTCTTGCGAAAGCGTCTGAGCTAGGCACTCGCTCACTCCGTCTAAAAATGCCAGGATTTTGACGACATGGAGATTCGCTTGTGCGGCTAGGCTCTGTCGGCACTGGCCCCACGCTGTAGATCCCAGCGCTCTAACGTTGCTATTAAATCGCACCCAAGCCTGTTGAATGTCTTTAAAGCTATTAGGCGGAAAACTATATTTCATCAAAAGAGGGCAATGGAAGTTCACCATGCTATCCAAGTCACCATAAACGTATTCTCCGTCTTGAGCTTCCTTTGCGATCAAAGAAGCCATTGCTTGGTCATCCGAAGGCAAATGTGGAGGTTCCTTGATTGACCATGCTTTACTGAGATTGAAAGCAGTCTCCTCCGTTTTGTTATCTGAATCATGCAGAGACGAATAGACCAGGTCTGAGATGAGACGCAAGGCAGTTCTTCGATTTTTGTGAATATCGGGCGAGGACCGATGACGTTGGAGATCGGTTGGTCTTTTTTTCATATAAGACATGATGCACGAAAAGGTTATGATCCTGGATGAAGCGTGTCCCGCTTTTGTAAAAACGAGACGTGATCAAATCGTCTTGTTACGTTAAAATTTGCACAATTCTATTACAAAAACGATGTCGTGGCACCGCTCACATTCCATCGCTTCTTTTATAATGACGTGAAAAAAAACCCCAAATCTATCTTGAAAATTAAGCAACCACCCATGAAAGTCATAAATGTTGTATGTAATTTTAATTATACAATTTAATGATTTAATGGGGAGATCTTAACGGTAAATACAAAATAGGCGAATCAATGTTTTTGCGAAAGAGCAGTGCTCTGTAGATTCGCCACACGCATCGCCCTCATTGGACTCGTCCAGTTCTACCACATGAGACGGCACCCAATCATCCGGTAAAGGCATCACCTCTACGGAATTCCAGTCAACGTTGCACCCTAACACTCTAAGGCAAGTCGCACGCATTGCGTTTATGGCGGTAACAGAAGGCAAGTCGTCCTCAGAAACGCGTCCTTGGTCACCGCATGAGTTGGTTACCGAGGAAAACCGTTGTCTTTCTCTCCTGGCAATCGGTACTGGCTGGTACACTTGTCCAGTTTTGTACACAAATTCTAATACACTTTGGTCACTTACTACGCACGTCAGAGTCTGTACAATAGATCGCATTAGTTCGACCAATCTTTTGGTTTCGACATCCGCAACAGTGGCGGTCTTGGCCAGGGCAAGAACACCCTGAATCCATATAAGCGATTCCCTATATTCTAGGTTGTATCGATGGTCAAGGAATAAATCAAATGAGGTCACATAATGGCGCATCGGATTGAGGGGATGTAGTACCAACTCAGTAGATGGGGCCTTTCGAATGGCATCCCGCATCTGTTCGATCTCTGGACCCAATGCTACTATGCGATCGTATTGGGTATCCGACAGCAACAGTTCTCTTACTCGTTTCTCCATCTCTTGAAAACGAATCTCGAGTACCAACATGCTCAGCAACGCATACACTGCTCCTCCGTTATACGCAGGCTTAGACGCCGAAAAGAAGGGAATTATGTTACAGCCCCCGTATATCTCCGAACATGATGGTAAAGATTCTTTACAAATTGGTTGCGTCAGGTCCACATGCCAAGCGAACCCGACACCTAAGAGACCGTGAAAGGCCTCATCAAAGGCTCGAGAGATTTGTTGTAGTTCCAGCTGCATTTCCTCGAGATAAGGACTCCTTTTGTACTGAATTAAGTCGTTGAACATTCCTACTGCTCTGGACCAGCTTCGAAAAAACAGGTCGCAATAAGGCGAGTCAAACCGTTGTCCGTCGTATTGAAAGCGACGATTTCCCAAGCAAATGTTCCTATGCGCGTCCGCAACCGAGAAACGACCCAAGACCTCGGTGAGGGGTATAACCTGTTGTGGGTCGTTTAGTTCTGCGTATGCAAGCACGGGATACTTGGTGCCCGCCAACTTGATGGTCGAATCGTTATACAGTTCGCAAAGATTCTTTCGGATTGGCACGGGCAGTGCGAACTCGGGGTGGTAAAACAACGATCGCCCTCGATCTTCACCAGAAGGCAGCGTATCTCCATCGGTGATTTCGACATTGTCGTGCGGCCGATAGTCCAGGGATGACTGCATCGAAAAAACCTCGCTGAATCGGCACGGGTTTCGCGTCTCGGTGGTTGGTAATATAATCGTGCCCCAGGGGAACGTAACCTCCTGTTTCACCTCGTGCCCGACGGTTGGATACGATCTCTGCGATACGGTTAATGGCATCTTCAGAAAATCGAGGGATCAGTCGTCGGGGGGTGGTTGCGAGTATCGCTGGAAGGAAGACATCCGACCAGCGACCCTTGTCGCAAAGGTAGACGTGAGGAGGTGTCGCAAGGGAAGAAGCATGAAGCGTCCAAGTTTCCGAATGGCTGGAGACGTGTGTACGTTTCCACAGGGAACGCCATCGAGTACAAATCTCCAGTTTGGTTTTGTCCTCGCCCATCGGCATTCTCCACGCAACAGACAAGATTTCCGAAGATCGCCGTTCGGAAAGGATCACGACTTTCCAGGGCAGTATCACAAGCCCTGCCTCTAAAAAACGTCTCCCCGACACCAAAGTCGTTATGATTGCTGGGTGGCACCCTGGGAGGTCGAGACGTCTAAGCACTGCTATGCGTGCTCCAACCTTGTCGACAACAGTACGATGGATGGAATCGGCGCCATCCGGGAATGTCATTCGCGTATAGTCGTCATGGTCTGCAAGGGATGGCACCTCGATAGCGCACATGTTACCCGAAGCGTACTCGCAGGCCACAAACAACTTATCGTGTTCGGAAGAACAAGCGGTATCGAGTAAAATGCTTGCCAAGTACTTTCCTCGGTTCACGTCTTGTATCGCTTGTTGGGCAGCCTGCCATTTGTTCTCGTCAGTGTCAAAAAGAATCGCCTGCACGGGCAAGCAAAACGCGCCCGCCAGTAGTAGCCGGCCAGGGTCTTCTGGGGCGATGGCCGAAGCCCATGCAAGACATTCGATGTCCACGTCGCTCGACATCAAACGCATCGATGGGTGCAAACTCGAAGCAGGATCAAGCGGTAGACCGTAGAGGTCGCCATTGTCGGCAAAGTGGACCAAACGAAAAGTGGTTCTCTCGTTTTTTGCCAATTCTTTGAAGGTCACCTGTTGTTGCATGTCGTCTTGGTCCGTCTCGGATTTCGGCAATGGCGCTGGTTCTGCCGGGTACCACTCAGTGAAACCAACGTGGCGCAATGTTCTGGCTTCGTCGTACGTGACGTGAACCCGGGCAACGACTCGATCGAGAACGTCTCGTAGGGTCACAAAGAGTACTTGGTCGTGCGAATTGATGGGAACCGGAACGGCCGCCTTGACCTGGAATATATTGTCACCTTCTTTGATTGGCACTGCCGGCCACATCATCTCTTGAGGGAACGTCAAAGTTCCACCATCACGTCGAGGAGGCGAATCTACTCGTTCTACGCGTACCCCAGCCGAAAAGGGCCATTGCAGGTGGTGCGATTGAACCAACCGGAACCAGAACGTCAAGCACCTACTCGGATCGTACGGCAGATCTTCCATCTTATTTACTGCTAGATACCCGTAGCATAGCGACGTCGGAAATGGCTCACAATCAGTTGGAAAAACGATACAAGCAATGGTGCCGAAAAGCCTCTCGCGGAAACATCCAACACGAGCAACTGGACGATGACGTAGTCGCGATATGTCCGCTGGATCGCAACGTTTCGACCACGGCGTTGGTGTTGCGAAACGAACACGACAGAGTGTTACCGATGCCGCCCTTGACATCCATACTTAGAGAAACGGCTCGGAGGATCGACGCGAATGCGAAATCTCTGGCTAAACCTTCAACACCAACGAATACAGAACTGGTGGCTGTGGATTTGAAAACGCTTACAACGTGTCTCGCCAACCTGTGCTCCTATGAGGACGAGACGAAAGGGCGTCACGGCCTGGGGTTACACCTCTTGCCTTTCACTATCGGTAATTGGATAGCGGAAATTCGCGTGCAGGATGGCACAAAGGGCCGGAAAACGACCGAAGAGAAGCTGATGGGTATATTTCAACAATTCTCCGTAAGCGAGCGGTTCCGTTACGTGGCAGTGCACCAAAGCTACACTGGACTCTCTCGGATGGACGCCCAACGTAAAAAGTTCGCTCAATCGATGCTGCAATTCAAGGAAAAGAATGATCCCATCATGAATGTACTGGGGAAAGGCCTGGATGCAATAGACGTTGCGAAAACGAGCGATCCCAACATCTTGGGATTGTACCTGTGCCGTAAGAGCATGATACAGTGGCTCGAGGGAAGCGTTCATAAGGCACTGAAAAACTTCGGGGTATTTTCTCCAAAGACCCCCCTCGGCCACATACTGGCAACTAGATTATATGAAGCCAGTCGGGTGTATGGCGACAAGAACTTACACCCCATCCAGCGATTTGCTGGCAGGAGTGACGGAGGGTCCATCATAAGAGAAATACCCAAGCTCGTCAGACAAGCGCAGGCATTGGTGCGGCAAAACCACGGGATGATTCAGGTCACGCAATTACTGGAACGCTTGACGAGGGTTTTGTTGCAGGTCGACGGACAACGCGACGGTAGCAAGGAACGCGGGATGTTGTACAACCTGAAACATGCGACCGCTTTAAGACCATCGAACTGTCTCGTGTTCTTTCTCAATACCACGCTAGCCGGGGAACGAGATGAGCAACAGATCTTTGCCCCTCCTGTACTGAGCGACTTCGACTTGCAAGAAGACTCGAGTGGCGAATCCAAACCGTCATGGGCCAAGTCTCTAGCAGAGTTAGAGCGACTGACGGGTCACGACACCAGCGACGACATGAAAGGAAGCACGACGGTAACAATGGCCGGCTTTCCTTTCCAGTGCACTTTTGTCCTGGCGCATAAGGAAGGGGAGAGATTTTACTATTGCCCTCATCGGTTCTGTGATCAACAAGATGCCACCGATCACGTAAAAACGGTACACCAGGGCCATGGGCTTCCGAGCGATACGTACGCCAAGATCGCTCAGTTGGACTCGATGTTAGAGGAGACGGCATTTGGCAAACGAATGCGTCCCGTCAACGAATTTGAGCTGCTGCGCAAACTGAGGTTAGACGAGAAAGACCCTGAAAAGTTGCGGCTTCGTCCAACACTGCACGACGATTTGCTAAAAATGTCCGAGGCTCTGACGCAAAATACCAGACTGTTAGGTCGACTCGAAAAGGATCGGGACGAGGCCATCCAGCATATGGAGTCGTTAAACCGTTTGGCAGAAAATAATGAGACAAAGGTCGAAAAATTGAGGAAACGGCAGTTGTTCAATGCTCTGAATCGCGAAATCACCGAAGTGATGAAATTTATCATATCTCCAGCCGTTCTAATGAAATTTCAGGATGCATGGCACCGAGCCAGAACCCGCAAGGAGTACATCACAAACAACATGTACAAAGAATTTGTCACATCCAACGATCAGCTGTCGTGGTTGGACAGGACAGTGGGTGAAGGTGCCAGGAAGTACAAAGAACAAGTCAAACAGTTGGGCGGGATCGATCCAGGTGCGACTCCGGCCGGAGTTCCCGGTGGTGGCATCCGCGTCGGCAAGTCGAACATCATCGGCATGCTAACACAGAACCTGATCGAACGGAGTCGTCTTGCGGAATCTATTCAAGACGCGAACGAAGCTTTGGTCGCAACTAATCGCAAAGCGTCGTTTCAGCGCGTCGTTTCTAAACATGATCAAGACTTTGGTGCAAGCAACGCGATACCAGCGGCCACACCGCTGATTGCAGCAAAAGGATGGGACGATGACGACGAGAACGGAGACGGGGACTCTGAAATGGTCGAGGACATGGAAGATATCAAGAAAGAGGAAAACGATCCAGAAGAAACCGGACATGGACCATCCGGTCCTCAAAAAGTCGAGAAAGTGAAGGAAGAAGCTACAACCGCTACAGTAACAACAACTTACGTTAGCAATCCTCTAAAGAGACCAAGGTCAAAGAAACAAGGGGTTACAAGCGAAAGGGCTGTTGTTCTAAGGGCCGGTGACGCGTCCATGCTTGAGAAGAAACGGCTCATCGAACCCATCGTCCCAAAATGTTTAGAAAGCATATTTAAAATTGAACTAAAACGCATCTTCAAGGTTTGTCAACTTGATAAATCAGAGATAATGGGGGCCCAAGATGCATGCAAGCGAATTTTGAATCTTGCATTTGATCCTCGACTCCGAGAGGAAGTCACAAAGATGAAAATGAACGATGCACTTAAGCCCGGACAGATTCGAACTTTAAGGGATCCTTTTCGCGAAAGAGTGTCGGTACTCGTTCTGACGGACCCGCGAGTCATCATGTATCCTACCGGCGTACTCATGCCCATTCTGACTTCGTGCATATCGTTGATCGATCGCATGCACGAGAAAATAAAGACCGGTGACAAGCTGCTTTGTCTATTGTTAGCAACGGGTCTTTGTCATCTGTTACAGCCACGTTTCAGGCTCTCGAAGGCTAGATTGCAAATTGTCTGTGATGCCCTGAAGATAGTGCTGATGGAAAATATCGAGAAAGGTCGAAATGGCACTGGAAAGTGGTCTCATCTCTTGTAGCAACGCTCAACGCCAACCTCGCTGGCTTTTGGAATGCTGCGCTATTGCGTCGATATCACAAGATCGAAGATCCGTCGTACACGACGAAACACGTTGACACGGCCCCAGAGAAGACGTATGCCCCACTGGATCAGCTACCCACGGTCGAAATGGTGGCCGCTCGCATTCGAAAACCCAGGATTTGCGAGACATCCGCGATATCGGTGTTGCCCGAAGATTCCAACTCGCAATTTTCCAGACTGCGAGTGGAGGAAACCAAAGCCTTGATCGAACAAGTCTCATTGGCAGTACTGAAGCGCGATACGACTCTTGTACGTATCAAGGTCTCGGATGAGATGGACTCGAAAGATTGGGTGCGCCGTCTTCTTGAAGGGAATGCCAACGCCGTGATTGACCCGCACAGAATGTGCACCTGGTTTCGGGAACGCAAGGTCACGTTTGCAGAATACAAGGATGAAGAGAAACATCAGTGGCTGCGCTTGGCAAGGTGTTGTATATGCACTGAGCTACTGGGTACCATTCCGTCTGAAGGGTGGTGTTGCCTTTCCGGTGTAACGTCGCTGGACACACTGGCCGATCAAGCGTTAAGGGACGTGACCGACCCGATTGAACGCGAGACGCGCCGAGAGCAATTACGCCAAGAGATAGTAAACAAGATCGTTTCCCAACCCAACTATCCATCGTTTCACTTTTGGCATCAACACTGCAAGCAAATGCAGGACGAGCGTCGGTTCATTCGGGCTCATGCCAAAGCAAAAAAGAAAAACCAAAAAATGGAAGTCCCAAACTTTGACGAATGCCCGTTATGTTGCACCAAATATCCACGCGACAAGAAATTGTTTCCTTCCATGGAGAGCATCTCAAAGTGCATCGCGAGCATGGAACGGTCAATCGGTGGATTGGTGCCGATAGATTCTGCACCGCAATCCCCGAGACCGATGCTGACCGACATTTCACAGTCTCAGCAGACAGTTGAGTCTAAAGATCCCACCATGGAAGACTACAGAGAAGGACAAGATAGTATCGAGGATAACAGAGAAAATATACCGAGAGCCGTGGATGTGACGCGCACGGGAGTAGCTTATCTCGGAGCGCTATTCCAGGCAGAGTCTGGATGTGAGGCATCGCCCGTTGCCATGATCCCACCCTCACCCGTCATGCCAGATCCCGAACACGAGCTCAGTCTGTATGATACCATGATGCATGCATCGGACTAACAGAAGAGGTCGAACGAGTGCTGGAAGAAACCCCGACGATTGGTGTTGCAATGACCTCCGTCGCACCGAACCCCGTGGACATCGGTAACGTCAACGAAATACTCAGTGAAATTTTTCAGGGGGCAGATGTCAACTTCACGGAGGACCAAGGCTCACAGTTCGACTTTGAACAGTTTTTTAGTCAATTAAGCAATGTTTCGAACTCCGCGTTGGCTCAAAACATCGAAGGGATAGATTCTGGCGTCGGTGAAGGTCATGCAACTTCAGACCAAGCTCGACCGCTGGAGCCATCTGCAGCCATCGTCGACGAATCGCTATTGACCACTTCAACGAGCAACATGGCAGTCGTTGGATCGTGGCCATGTCTCAGAGAGAAGTGCATCGCTTGCTCTTTCATGTCACCCGGGACCAGCCAGATTGGCGTGTATCGACTCACTGCTAAAATAAATTGCCTTAGCCACGATGTGATCTACGTGAGCATGTGCCCTGTATGTGCCAAAGTGAACGGTCTGGGGCACTCGATAGGCTCCATGCTCTCGGAAGTGGTGCAGCTACAGGCGCAAAGTAGGGAACGTACAACCCTGTTATCCAAGTGTAGCCTCAACCACGATACAGTCCTCATCGGCCTGGAGCAGTACACTACCGACGACGATCTCATGGAAAAGGGTGCTATGTGGAAATCGAGGTTGGAAGCATTGTCTTTAGGCGAGCCATCGGTTATATAAACGTTATACGCACATTACAAGTGCATATCAATCATGGCGGCTAGAGCGCTACTCGAATTAGATGGGTACGAACCGGACGAGATGAAGTCTCTCTTAAAGAAGCTCTTGAGAAATGCAGCATATGTAAGAGAGGAAACCAGGCGATTCTACTGGTGGGACAGAGTGAAGATTTTGGCAACAAAGAACCCACGTGTTCTCGTCGAGAGTCTGTTGGAAGATCATGCAACCGTACCAAATTCCGTGATAAATCACGTTGTCCAATTTGTGGAGCAAGGCAAGTGGAATCGTGACCAGTATGTGGCAGTGCAGGTGATGGAGTCGATAGGCAGTGTTAAGGTGGATCGAAATTTGTCGCGACTTAAAGAGTTGTCACTGCGAGATTACGCAATGGGAACAATTGAAAACAAGATAGATTGGGACAACAGGCAACAGACAGAGATCGAAAAAGAAGCTATTGCCCTTGAAGACATTCGGAAAATTCTCCAGGAAGCCAACAGTACTCTGACGGAAGAAGAAGTAAGACTTGTGGCCAAACATGTAGTTTTTGTGGACCAAAAGAGGAGTCCAGATGTCGAGGGGAGATTGGAGCTGGTATGGCAAGAGCTAGTAAAGTACGCAGCCCAGCGAGACGAGGATGGAACCCTAACAAAGAGACTCCGCCTCATTGACAGATTGCGGAAATGTACCACGCTCAACTGGAAGGAGAAACAGGTGTCGATGGTACTCTGGGGAGTTTACTCTTTGATGAACCACTGGAAGATGATCCAAGAGCCAAGTCCCGTCGTTCTTGAATATGTGATATCAAAGACCCTGAAGTCGAAAGAGACACCGAGACGACTACCCATGGAACCTTTTGCAGTGGACGTGACCACCAAACGCGGACGAAATTGCAGCGACTCTGGAGACAGGCTCTTTGATGGAGATGTCCTAAGCTTGATTGGCTCGGAAAGCAAAGTGCGCAAAAAGTACGACCCTATTGAAGCCAGTCATGGTCCAAGTCCTCATGAAACCAAGCAGACAACAACAGAGCAAAAAGCAATGATCAAGTTGTGCGAGGCGATGCAGTCCTCGGGCCATGTACCGCGACTCTTTGAAATGCCCAAAAGAAGAGAGGGAGAAGAAGGAGAAGAAGAAGAAAGCCAAGACAGAGACGAACGAGTGATAAAGCGCCTAAAAACCCCCGTATGGCACACGTTGATGAAAGTGGTGCAGCCTGAGGCGTTTGATGAGAAGCTCATGGCAGATTTGCCAGCAACAGCCGCCAATCGATCCTGCGTCTTGGATTTTAAGAAAAAGGTGAGCTACGAGGGACCGATGAGTGCTTCTGCTGCATTGAGCGCACTGGCGGTAAGTCGTTTGGGAAACACGGTGGCTGGTCTAGAGGCGGTACCAAAGGTGCAATTGTTTCTTAATGCCGCCAAAGATAAGATCTACTTAGAAAAGACGTTGATTGGGATACCGGAAGACACCGAGATACAACATCCGTTGACCCCGCAAGAGCTATCGTTGTTTCCTGTCACAAAATTGGAGATACTAGAGCCCGAGTGGGGGACGTTGAAGGCGTCCATAATCAAAACCTTCATGTTTCGAAGGATAATGGGGATGGAATGCAACCCAGCAAAATGCCTGCTGAATCCAGAAACCAAGAAGATTTACATGCCCGATCTCAACACAACGCGAAAGGATTACAAGCGATGTCGCACCACGGTCAAGACAGAGTCAGCCGATTGGCTCTTTGATAATTCCACCAATCGAGAAATCATCGACTTGGTGACTAGAGCATTGACAGAAGATAAAGATTGCATGAATGAAGTGGAGACGTGGCTACTCAGTTTGCCAAATCAGACCGCCTTTGAAGAAGCGACAGCTTCTATACTCTGTCGTTATACCATCCCATACGAAGACTTCCAAAAAAACGCGCTGGCCGTGAGAGATGCCTATGGTATTGTACCCGAGACAGATGATGAAGGCGACGAACAAGATGACGATGGTGAATATGAGTCAGCCTGACTTGAAGCAAGCATCTATAGAGAAAGCTGACAACAAGTCTTTATTTTTTGCTTTTTGTTAGTATTCGCCTTAACCTTATATCAGTTGATTAGTCTACGTACTCTAAGAAATCAATAAAGAAAAGCATATCATACTACAAAGTTTTTTTTTAAAAAGAATAAATAACATATTATATATATATAATTTATAGATAAATATGGTTAAAATGGTAACGTAGAATAAAAAAACTTTCTTGGGTATATTTTGTTTTATTTGAGCTTCATTGTCGCTATGTATATATTGTGTTCTTTTTGTACCTATAAACGTGGAAGACTGTCGCTCTATCAAAAACTTTTGTTGTACACATGTTTGAAATAAATGCGGTCGACCCCACAGAAGCAAAGTCGGCGATGACGGACAAATCGCCAAAGACAAACATTACGGTTGCCGTGGAGGGTAACATTGGAAGTGGAAAAACAACTTTACTGAATCATTTTCGAAAAAATCCAATGATTGACGTTTTGGAAGAACCAGTTGCCGAGTGGCAAAATGTTGGCGGTGAAAACCTTTTGGAGTTATTTTACACAAACGGCCAAAGGTGGAGCTATTTGTTCCAGACTTATACTCTTCTTAGCCTCCTGAAAATTCACAAAAAGCCACATGTGACGTCTGTTAAGATGATGGAAAGAAGCATTTACAGTGGATTCTATTGTTTTGCCCACAACCTTCGCAAAAATGAGATGATGTCTTCCGTAGAATATTCAGTGCACCATGAGTGGTTTGACTGGATTACCAAAACGCAACAGCCTCGACTAGATTTGATAATTTACCTGAGGACGTCACCTGAAACGTGCATGCAGAGAGTCAGGGTAAGATCTAGAACTGAAGAAAAAAGTCTCCCCATGGAACTCCTTTGCGCCTTACACGACAGACACGAGGAGTGGTTAATACAGGGAAAATTTCCCGTACCTGCTCCAGTTATAGTCGTGGATGGCAACAGGAACCTCGAAGAGATGTTACAGTTTTATCAGGTCAATGACCAGTATCTCCTAGGAATGGAAGAATGGCCTCATTACCACTCTACACAAGACGTTTGTTGATTGCTGAAATTGAAACATCTGAAACCAAACGCGAAAAGAAGGGGTTTTATTTTATCTTTTGTCATTTCCTTTATTTAGTAGTAATAAAATGCCAAATGAAGTCTGTTGTAAACAATAAAATTGTAAGGTCATTTCTTTATTTCATCTCAAAGGCTTGCTATAGCTAATCCAGCCGTTTTGTTTATCTGATGGATTTCTCAGAAAGCGAAGTGAACCTCGAATCTTGATCCAAACAAAGACGGTGACCTCAAATAAGACCAAAAGACCCCATTCGATCAAAGGCCAACCTTCGATCAGAATTAGCCATAACAGCACGCCGGTTGAACCTATCCAACCCAAACGTTTCGGAAGACCATCAAAGAGAAACAACATCACTTGTATGGCTCTCGATACCTTGTTTTCGCACAAACCCGGCAGCAAGGCATCGACCAAACCGTTGATGATCCATCTCGAAAGGGATATAGTCCGAAAGTACGCAAGACTAGGACATACCCGTACGCGCGCAAGCGATCGGATCAGTTCGGCCAAGGCTTGCCCGATCGGTGATTCCTTTGTATCGTCGATGTGGTCCTTGAGAGTAGCGAGTTGAGACAGGATCGGGGGTACCGTCAGGTGAATTCGAGTAGCGTAGTCACCTTCGTGCGAGAGTCGATTAAAGTGGCCGGTAACAAAATCTTCGAAACCGTGTCCTATCTTTGATGCCTCGTTGGCGACGGCGTTAACAACCTCAAACACAACAGCCACCATTTCGTTGATAAACTCTGCCACATCACCAATGACCAATCCAACGTGCAACAGAAGCGTTTTTAACAAATTCGTGACCACGATGACGACTGCTATGGCTATCCACAAACGAGCAGAGAATAAATTGTACAAGACCTTTCCAAGAGCGATCACAAATCTTGCGCATAAATGCGAGCGGTCGAGAGGTCGATGTACGGTTTTGTGGCGGCCTTTAAACGCTTGGTCTTGCATTTGTCGTTGTGACAATGAATCCACGCGCGCGCTTGATTGTCGATCACGAAATACATCGTAGCATGGCCATGTGTGTTTCCTTTAATGACACACCAGTTTCCCCCCTTACGCCTTCGTACTGAGACGAAAGGCGGCCGCGAGTCCGGTGCTAACTCCAACGTAACAGTTTCCCGTGTCCTAGACAAAGCGAGACGAATGGCGTTTAAAGTTTCGTCGAAGTTCACGTCGCATTCGTTAGCGATAGTTTTTATGTTGTTGTATCCTGTAATCCCATGAGCTTGTTTAGATAAAGTTGACCTGAAGATTGCCAGGCCGATATCTTCCCAAGGTGGCACGTCGTGTCTTGCATGCACGAGTGCACCAAAGACATCGGCAGGGGTACCACGCCAAGGAACCAGGCGATGGACATAGGAACCGTCTTGTCGCCTCTTGAAACAAGCCGGCAGACGAAGCTTAGTGATCGATTTGTCGAGATACCAAGAGGAGTGCGCACCGTCTTGGCGTTCCATTTCTTCGTACACTACTCGTAGATCCTTGTAGTTCCAAATGATGACGTTGCTCGGAAGAAGGAGATTTGCGTGGACGGTAACTTTGTCCAGTCCCTGGACTCGGACTACTCCTTCCGGTGTCACCTTAGCCATCATCTCTTCTGATATCCACATGCGCGTCTGCACGACACGACGTTTGTGAGAGCCAAAACCGAGACTCGGTATCAAGTGACGCAAAGTAGCATCTGCCGCACATTCGATGCGCTCGAGCCAGGTCATCGGGTCCCACGTAGAGCCAATGACTTTGTCGATAGGCATATCCCAGTCGACGGGAATCGCAGTGATGACCAGATCGTCGCGATAAACTTCGCTGAATGCGGGTGACTTGGTTTCGGATATCAACTTTTCCAATCCGGCCGAATCGCAAGCCGCGAAAGAATAACCCATCCCATTGTCGTTCGGGTACTGCAACAAAACCATCCGTTCGTCCATGGATGGTGCAGGTGTCTCGATCCCCAAAACTGTCCATTCTTCGACAAAAGCCCGGTCCCACGGAGGTAGCCCATCCACGTACCGAGCCACCGTCTTGAGGTAACCTGGATGGTTTCCCCGACTGGCATAAAACCGTTCCAATTTGGGCACGAAGGTACGACAGCCAAATTTAGCGACGACAGCCCTCGTTTTGGCTTGCTCAAAAAAGTAAGTCTTTGCATTCTTCAATCTGAAAAATTCAGAAACCCTTGCAGCTTGTTCCTCTTGTTGTTCGGCGCTGTTCTTCTTTTCCTTTTTTCTTTTCCTCTTCTCAGTAACGTCTGACCTCGTGATGGAGTCCTCGTCTGTTCTTAGAAGCCGAGACACTATTCGGCGGACCACAGCTAAACTAACGCTACTTCCCTGTACGGTCTTTCGTAAGCACTCACTGCGAGCTGCGGCCATGAGTTCCCCCAGTCGCACAAGCGGTAAAGTGGTGGATGCGTCACCGAGTGCTTCTCTAACAGCGTCGTCTTGCTCGTCAAGGTAGTCGATGCGTCTCACGTCCGGTAAAGGTGCTAACCGCAAAAAACCTCCCTCTCGGAGATGTGCTGCAGAAATGCTAACAAAACTAGACACGTTTTGAGCGAGATGTTCATTCTCGCATAGCGCCACCGGGACGGCATCTTTGCTGGCTTGGTCAAACAGGCACACAGCAATGTTCCACTTCCAGAAAGTCCTAGCCGCCTGTCTGAAAGAGTCGTTCCATCTCAGAGAAATCTCGCCATGTTTCAGGACGCCCAAGATGCGTGCCCATTGTCCCTTGGTGGAAGCAAACGGGTTGCGATCTACCACTACCACGATCCGGTTGAAGTCTGACATTGACTTAGTGCTACAGATATGGCGTTTGTGATGATGAAAATAGTCTCTCTGTTTGTGGAATGGAATGTTGATTTATCTTTTTTCCATCGGAGGAAAGCGAGATCGATCCACCAATTAAGATGGGCCAACCGCCACGCTTGCCCCAGGAGGTCGACCACGGAACGATGTAAGATCAAACTGTTTGTCCAAGGCCCCACCAGGAAGCCGTCGAAATCATCGTCGTCGGCATCTTGGCAATTATTAGAAACCTGAATAACCGTCCTGCGTCCGCGATGCCGGCTATTGATTTCAGGAGCCCCAGAAACGGACGATGTGCAAGAAAGAGAAGATAATCGTCTACGGCGCGTGCCGTTTCGAGGATTACTGCGGAATGAAAGCCGCTGAGTAGCCACCTGCCACCAGCGTTGTTGTCCTCGAGTGTACCGACACGTGAACCAGTCGATGTGATCTTTAAATGACTTAACGGTGCAATCCCACTCCAGGACGGGACATCTCACAACAGTGACCCGGAAAAGGTCTTGTCTTTTTCCGGTCAGTACGCACTCCACACCCTCCTCTTCCTCGTCTTGTTTGCAGGGTCGAACAACCGGCAAATGTTGTAAGGCCGTCAGACAGAAGTTGGACCAATCGCCAGCATGAAATCGCTGACGGGCATTTTCTAAGGCGGGGTCCACAAACTGCGTCTTCACGATTTGATAGAATGTTGCGTGCAATCTGGTCACTCGTGCATACGAATCGGCAGGAAAATTGTCCTCCCGTCCGAGAAACGCAGATACCTATCGTGTGACGACCATGGCCCGTATGAGTTCTTGGCCCGGATCGAAGGGAGAACGCGTCGAGTCTTCCTGATCGGGAACTGTCCATGGCGTGCTTTGAAGCAGTTCTTCCGGGTGAAATGCTAGCAGATTGGAAAACCAAAGCGGTTGTCTGTCCTTGGGAATTTGTAGGGCGTCGGGTACGTGGCAACGAGACACGGTACCTTCGTCCTGTTCGATTGACCCCATGGTGTCTCCAAAAGAGAATAGGGACGGATGGAGCCGGACGACGAGGGTGGGCAGTTTCTAGGGAAAGAACCATTTCTTTGAGACTGGGCAGACAACGGCCAGGACGTGTGCGTTGCTTACGTAACACAAATCATCCAGGCCGTATCGGCGATACTCGAGCAGAGCATTCTTGATAAGAGGATCGCCGGATAAAATAGAGGATAGAGGGTCCCCGGACTCCTCCGCGTACTGGATATCCACAATTTCCTGCTCCTTTTGAGCCAAGGTCTCGCAGTGCTTTCGGAACAATGTGCGTTGTCTGTGTTCCTCCGAAGCGAGGGAATCTTCGAATTGTACGGCGAGCGCTTTTAGCCTACGAGACGCGTGGAGACTCGTCCATGCCTCGGGTTGATCCTCACTTTCGCACAGACCAAACACTCGTCCGGTGCTCATTCGAGCTTTGTACCGAACGGAAAATGGGTCTTGATTGTATTCACCTCCGGCTTGCTCGTAATAGTCGACTTGAAGCGCGACGATTCTTTTTGCAAAGTCTGAAAATGATGCCATCGACCCCGGTGAAAGAAAACGAGGGAGGGATTGTTAGTGTCGTCGACGGCGAGGGTAGACGATATGATATTCCTCTCGAACAGCTGCGTAGGTCCAGCGCCGCATTTTGGAACAAGTACACGCTCTGCAAAGAAAGATGGGTGGACCTGCTCGTGGGGTTTGCTCGTGGTTGCCGCTACACCGCCATGTCCCTTGTTTTACAAACACCCGACATTTTGTTGATTCGCGGAGACTGGGTAGGACTCTTGCGTTTTCCTCGCCAAGAAGTACTCTCGATGGTGAAACTTAGCGATGCGTTGATCCCGCGACCACCGAATGCCTTCGGTTACGAAGTCGACTCGGCCTTAAAACACATGGCCATGTGTTTTGGACGCGGGGTTGCTCTCACGGGAGACATCATTGGACTGTATCTCACAGACCCCACCCCGGATGTACGGCGTTGGTTCAGGCGTCTTTTTGTCGAGACGGCCCCTGATGATCGTTTGGTACAAGAAGCGTGGCAACCGGGGATTCATCCGGTCGTCAACAGGGGGCTCGCCTTACTTCATCGCCTAACTGGCGGTGGCTCGTCCATTTTGTTGGATCGGTTATTGTCGGTCGAAGTACGTTGCACTACCTCGGAGCAGAGTGCCTTGGTGGCACAGTGTAGACGCGCAGCCGGGATCGTGGACATTGAGCGCCCCATGAAACGAAGGGACGTCAAAGTGCAAAGCCATGCGGGGCAGTGGGAATTTCAATGGCACAACGTGCTCGTCTGTTATGGCAATGAAAAAGTCTATGAAAGACCAGACGAGCGATTGCGCTGGGTGGCGATATGGATGGCATGCACGTTTTCAAGCCGGCCAGGGTTTGCTAGGGTTTTGCAAAACACACCCGATGCTTTATTGACGGCATTATTGCCAGCCATTAAACAAACCTTAAAAAAGCAAAGTGATAATGATGGGGAAAAAGCGAAAACGACCGAGCGACGAACACGACGACGACGACGACAACGACCTTGAGACCGCGCAGGAACTTGATCGTCGCGTTGCCAAACGTCGGAAACACCGTGATGACCAAACGAATCGCATATTGTGGCCGCCCGAAAAGTTCGACCTCGCCTTCGTAGCTTGGGCTTGTCAACAATTTCCAGATACGGGATTTTGTCTGGATTTTCGAGCACGATGGTTAAAGAGCCGGCAAGCGTGTCCATTGTGCGACAAATACGCCATCCGAAAGATCGCCGACCTCGATAGCATGTGCAAGGACGGAAAGACGCGCAAGGCGATCTCGGAGGAATTTCCAACAAGATGCGACATCGAAACGCTAGAAAGAATGGAGTACATCATGTGCGGCAGGCCCCACGGAGCCCAGTCGTTTGATTACGTGCGGACTGAAGGTGATAAGGCCGAGGTAAAAGTGACATTCGAGGGCGTCGTTCACCTTGGTTGGCCGGAGTTATGCGCTCTCTTGGAAACGTGCGAGTTTTCGGATCTCGTCGTAGATTTGAACCAGCAACGCGTCTCTTTGAAGATAACTCCAAGAGTAAAGGAACCTCTCGATCCCGAAGAAGTGGGTATGGCCCTAATGGGTTATTATCTTCGTTTTGCTGACACTACACACGTGCCGATCAAACGCGATGCTCTGCAAGACTTGCCATAGCCAGTTCGACCCAGAGGCTGTACTGAAGGAGACTCTAGCGAAGACCCATGACGAGATTTTTTGGGTCTGTATCTTTGCCAACGATATCGGAGCTCCGCCTAAACCTGGCAAAGATAAAAAGTATCACTTGACCGTAAGCGACACCCGCAAAATGGACGTGAAAGGTATCCCCGTTCGATACTTTCACTGCAGCGATCCCGTGGGGCGCGTGTTATTTGGATGGCATATTCACTGGGTAGGTGGAACTACTTTTGCATGCGCTTGTGTTGCCACCATCAACGAGGCGTCGTTCCGAGCGGGAGCACCTGTCCTCCTCACTGTTGCATGTCAATCTAGTCTGGGGACGATTAATTGCGTGCCGGACGAGATTTCCATCACTCAACTTGGGGCACGTGATGACACCGTGGGTGTGTTTTGTCATAGGGAGTCGCTGCGTGAGGTGTTGACTCGCTTTAGGTTTTTTACTCAAAGTGGCACCAAACCTATTAAACGCCACTGCCATCGAGCTAGTGGATTTCTGGGTTCATCCATGGACTCATCACCGACCACGATGACTTCTGACGCACCGGCCAGAGTATCGGAAACGGGAAATTGTACACCAGAGGTAGTCGATGCAGAGCAGGTACCAAAATCGGAAGAGTCTTCCATTGCCCCTGAAGGAAATAACGCCATCGGCAAGATGTCGGAAATTGAGGATATAGCCCAACAAGTGACACAGATTCGAAAGACGTTAGAGGATCAGGCCGACGCTCTGAACATGACCCGGGGACTACTCGAAGAGGCAGCACTAAAGTCACTGGCAGAACTCAAGGCATCCGAGGCCTCGGGTGAGCGCAAGGTCCGTAAAGATATAGAACACATGCTGAGAGAAGGAGTTATTCGCGACATCGACAACCCTAACCAACCGAATGTTCCACACGCAGATGCCGTGCACACTCTGGTAAAGTATAACATAGAAAGTTTTCCAAATGTGCTCGCCAAGTCGTTCCGCGATGCCGTGGAAGTTGCTCTAGGAGAGACGACACCTACATCGGCTTCTCCTTTAAAGTCAAACGAAACTGGTGTCGAGGAGATCGGACCCAGCATTGGAACAAGTCTGGTCTCTGTGAGAGCCACGGCATTACGAGCGAGAGCCTTGAACAACGGCCGCGGCAACATTAGCCCCGTTTCAGGGCATCAATCGCCACGACGACTATCTACTTTGCAGCAAACTCAACAAACTCAAGGTTCAAAAAAGAGACAGTCTCCCTCGTTGCAGATGATTCACGAAGCCCTTTCGCAAAGATTGGTGCCAGGCCGTAAACGGGATCGCGATTCGAGCCAACATCTGCCTGCCTATACAATGGGTCATAAACAACGAGAGGAGGACGCGATTGAATCCAAGATACGAAAAGTCATCGAGGATACTATTCATGATGAAATACAGCACTGGAAACAGTTGCAACCGCCTTCTCGAGAAGAGGATAAGGAGCAACGCGTTCTGGTGGACGAATTTCGGAAATTTTTGGATCAACGTGCAATGCAGCAGCGCAACGAATTACCAGCGCAACCTCATTCGTCTCCTAGGTCCACTCCCAATCCACCTACAACTCTCAATCAGGCTCGGGCTCAAGTCCAAGTTCCCCCTGAGACACAACCAGCGCAAAATGCACGCGCTCCCGTTCGGGCGAGCGGAATATCGCTGCACGGCACGTCGCCAGAAGAGGACACTAACGTCACCTTAAAGGATCTGGGGATATTCTACTGACCGCATAGAGCATAAAAGTTTGATAAGCCAGTTATTGTTCTTCGTAAACAATGGCCATATCAACCACGTCTTTCAACGTGCATCTTCATCCCGGTTACTACCAACTTCAGGAAAATGCGTACCAGAACAAAGGACAAGAGGGATATGCACCGATGTCGCTTAGAGGCCGGGAGGTCTTAGAGGGTCAAGTCGTTGCCTTAAAGCTCGACACGCCGAGCGATGAAATTCCTTGGATCGCTTATCCCGATGCAGCAGGAATGCCAAAGGACCCTGTGTATCATGCAGAATGGATGCATGACGTGAGATGGGCAGTGAATCAACGAACAAGCTTTCTAGATCAGACCAATCAGTTGATGGATGTCACTATCGTACCAGCAACGCGCGAGACGGTGCTTCACACTGGAAGCAATCCAGTCAGTATCGGGGATCTCTTGTATTTGCGATTTCCAACGGACGCGGACGTGCAAGCGCAACAATCGGCCTTCAGGGATTCGTTTAGCGGATATGGTGGCGGTAGCCAAATGTGTCCACCGATGTTTGCGACTTATGGTGTTCAGCCTCAGACCGTGGATCATAGGGGACGGATATTTAGTTGCATGGATAGATACAGACGTTTCCTGACCACAGATCAGATGGATTTCGATGTGACTAGAGACGGAGGGGAAGGAACAATCGCACAGATAGAGTCTTCCAAGGTGACCCGAATCACCCGTCTGCTGTCTTTCATGCATCAGTATTTTACTCGAGACGGGATCGGCGAAGAGATAAGGACCCTAGCAGCTTCGATCAAGACCGAGGCTGTTGGGGAGGAAACTATGCTGAAAAAATGTCGAGAGTCCAACGTGTTTAAGACAACCGCAGGAGTACAATTCACTTCAGAATTTTTAGCAATGCTGTGCGAAAACGATACTGCCATGTACGATCCGAATCCATTTGGAGAAGTGCTGCAGTCGCTTGAACCAGCAGGTTCTCAATGCATCTTTCCTGGAGATAAGATGGTCGTAAAACTGTTAAGCAATAAATAAAAAAAAAAACAAACTAAACACTTTTTGCGTATGTTACTAGGGGATCTTTTCTAAGCGAAACATACGACGCGACCAAATTGTCCATCTTTTTCTGAAACATGTATTTTTTTATTATACATTCATTTATATAATATAATATATATATACACACATATATATATATATATATATATATATATATATATATATATAAACTAAAAAAAAAATAGGGAAAAAGTACACTTTATATACATAAATAGATCGACGGAACTGGACTAACCCTTATAACATTTATTGCTCTTCGGGTTTTATCAGACTTTCTTTTTTTCTCTCCATTTATTTTACATGTGTCCCATCGTTTTTCGCAAAGTCCACAAACATTCTGTGGCATTGTCCGTTTCTTTGAACAGACTAGCTAGGCTATCTGCCCGTCCAAATACTGCATCAAGAATGAAATTAGCCGTTTCTCTCCCGTGTATATGCTGATAAAATATGGCATCACCGAGAATCGTACCCGAACGTGAGAACAGCTCCATCAGTTCTAAGTAATAACTCAAGAAAGATTGAAATGTCATTTGAGAGTCCTTCGATGTATCTATGGCCATTATCCGTTTGGTTTGTAATTTACACTGTAATTGGAGCTTGTGGTTCAGCGACCGTCCACCCTTTTTGATGAAATGTGCGGCGGCAGCACCGATTTCAAGATGATGATTTGCTAACCAGTCGCCAGTGCTAGTGATCTCGGTGGGAAAGTAATCTGATTCTCTTCTATGCTGGTTGTATGCCAGTGATTTTAAATGGTTGATGTTCCGTTTGACAATGCAGCTGACGACGAGAGGAATGTCGAGCGTCTTTGGTTGAGCCAAAAGCCTCTGATAGTGACCAGCGTCGTCTGAACGACAAAGGGATACAACGTACCCACTTCGTCTGCGAGGGATCCCGAATCCTGTCATGGATTCCTTTCTGATCCTTTGTTCTTCTCGAGAAACGACATAAGGTTGACCACCTGGTTTCCAGGCGTGAATCGTTTTTCCTTCTTTAATCATAGACGCTATGGTGCAGACGGGACGCCTCTTTACAGTTACCCTCTCTGTCTCTATTTCATCATCCAAGGGAATGTCCAGGGGAACGTCTGTGCTATTCATGGAGCCCGTCATGGCCACGTAGACATCTGAAGATTTTTGGCTGGTCCAGGTATGAAGACGCATCACGAGGTTGATTGCCTGTCTTATATTGGGGGCCCCAAACACCTCGAAGGTCTCTTGTCCTCTATCTTCGACTTTTATCAAAGTTACGACGCATGGATAACTGTTACACATTTTATCTTCGTTTACCCCTGGAAATGCGTATGCCATTTTGACCGGATTCATATGGTCAATGAATGGTTGACGTTTCTTGTAGGCGAGTACACCATCCAGGACACAATTATGTTGGTATTCGTACCATCTCTTTGACCATTGCTGTGAACTCGAGGCAAGCGGTAGGGTTTCCTGGGAGGTCGTGGTACATTGCAGAGACGGGGGGGCACTATCGGGTGGAGCAAATTCTGGAGGACAATTTGTGGTTTCATCGATAGGCAAAGGTGTGTGAATGCCATCGTCAAGTAAGAATAACGACTCTTGTTCGTCATCATCTTGTTGTAAGTCTTTATCAGCGTAGTCGTCGTCATTGTCGTCTTCTCGATCTTTTTTTTCACTTTTTCCTTGTCCTTTGTTTTTATCATCGTTTTGTTGTTTTTGCTCTTGTTTGTTTTTATCCGCGTGCTTCTCCTCGTTTTCCTCAAAAAGGATGAGGGGTTTAACGGCAGAGACGTTAAGAGGTGAAGGAAAAATGTCCGATAAAACGGGTACCGGTGTGACAAGCGGTGATGGCCGACGCGGTGACTGTTCTGGAGTACGACTAGCATTTGATACCCTTTCCACGGAGGTAACCGTCGGCAGGGATTTCGAAGACGTTTGCGAAGGAGAACCCGACCGTGGCGGTGTTGCCTCGGGGAAAGCCGTGACTGGTTGCAGTCCGTCCGGTGAATCAGCATTACACCACAAAAAACCCGGAGTAGCAGGAACAAAAATATCTTGGACGCCTTCGGGCGGTATGCCCATAGGTGTTGGTGGGGGAGGTGACCAGTCCGTAAACACGTCGTCTTGTGCACAATGTTCTATATGCCGAGTTTTAGGCATCACCGGACTTTCCTCTCGTTGATTCATTTCAACGGCTTGACCAGACGGCGTCCTTGGGAGAGGCAACGGAGATCCCGTCGATGGTTCTTTTCCCAGAGATATAGTGTCCTCTTGTGAACCAAGATGTGAACCAAGATACTCCGACAAGGTTTGGGCCGTGTCGACAATCGACGGACTCGTCGTCCTCTCGAGACTGTCACTCGGTTGTGCGTCATCATGAGGTATATCTGTAGACCTACCAGGGAAAGGTGTCGACATAGCCAAAGTTTCGTTTTCTCGATCTTTTCTCTTAAACTTGTTCGGTTGCATGGGAGTGAGAGAGTCATATTCACCTTTTCCCCGCTGTCGCTTTTCGCGCGATCTCCTGGCGCACACGGCAACGAGCAGAATAGCATCGGACAACGACAGGGTCCTTGGATGCCTAGTAGCCGAAGGACATGCTAATGGCATCTGGAATCGTTTGGTCTCTTCCGGGTTCAAGCGAATGCGTTTACGAGCGAGGGCCAATTGATCCACGAGGTTCGGACAGAGTCCCTGGAGGAGGCATTGCAGGCGCGTGGCACAGTCAAGGTCGTAATCGTTGGCTGCCAAATGGAACGAGATACACCAACCATCTCCTACCTCTACTGGATGCCCTCGAACGGGAACAAAGACAACACCACACGATGGTTCTTGGGATGGAGGTCTCACCACCACACCTTTAATTGAAATGGCACTGGATTTATTTTTCGGAACGTATAGGACCAGCTCGCCCTTCACTGGCCGACCGTCATGAAGGGAATATGGATCGAGTGTTTGGAGTACCCTGGAGCCCGAAAATAACATCTCTTGTGCAAATCTGTCGATCCAAGCCACCGCATCCGACTGAAATTGGAGCTTTCCCATGGATCCCGTTCCATATTCTCCCGGAGCATTGCTCGGCAAGTTTGCGCCAATGGTCGGCAAAGTCACAAAAGCGAAACCTTGCCGGATCATTGCTTTTGAGAACTCCTGGTACGTACACGCTTGTTCCCGACAGAAATTCATCGCGATCTCGTGCCAATTGAAGGCTTTTACAAAAGCCAGGCAAGAGAAAGGCCACGTGGAGCTCATCGTCAAATTCTAATCGCACGGGTTTTCATTACAATGCTAAAATTTACACTTTCTTGAACAACACAACGTAGCTCGTCAGATAGTCAGAGAGGTTAAAGGAAGGATGGAGACTACAATAAACATAACGCCAACTTCGAACAACGGAAAACCCCAAACCCATTGTTTTATTTGTGACTTGGTTCTCGAGGAGGACAATCCTTCAGATATATGCACCGACTGCGAATATCCTGCCTGTCTAGAGTGTCTTTCCGTTTGCGACGATTGCCGCCTTTACGTCTGCTTCGAGTGCGAGCAAGAACATGATTGCGTCGAATCCAGCCATACTGAAGATGACTCGACGGGCGAGGATACCGACTAGAAAGCCCGACGGGACGCAAATTTTAAGGAAGTAGTCTGTCATTCAAAAATGGAGCGAGAATCATAAGTCGAGCTTTGAATTTGGTCAATAAAATATTTTATTTAAATCAAGGAAGAAGTAAGCGTTCTTTGGGGACACATGAAAACCCTTTGAATAGCTCGAAGGGAATCCCAGTGACACGGTGTACGCTTGCTGGTGGCAGGGCATCGTAATCAAACTCCAACTGTTTATCTGAAGCGACTAGGACCCCCTTCGTAAAAGGTATCCTACCCCTGTCAATGTTTTCCCACGGATCCATAGAGATGGCCAAAGATCTCAAGTCTTTTGCATCGAGTACCAGATTCGGATGACCATCAACCCACAAGCCCACGAAACCGTTTTCTGGACACAGGCCTGTAATACGTGCGGCAATCATCTCATCCAAGCACGTTTTTCGTAGCTCGCCATCCTTCTGTTTCCACAAGCATCGCGTTCTGTTTGGTCTGTATCGACCTTCGTAGCTTGACTTGAGCCAATCTTCGTCACCCTGTTCCTTCATCTCCACTGTCTTCCATTTGCACCGCCTCGTCATTTCGCGGGCGCGTCTAAGCATCTCGTTGACTTCTTCGGTGTCACGATCGGCTTTCCAAACCGACGAGGGTGGCGACATGTCTTGCCAAAAAAAAGCAAAGAGGGTGCAAAGTAACGATTTCAACCACAACCAAGCCATACGCGTTTCATCATCGTGCCCGCACATGACGGCCATATCCGCAGGTTCGTCCAGTAGGGCTTTGAGGTTGGAGGGTGATGTGGCACACAATGGCGTCAAGACAAACAAGAGCGTCAAAGACCGGTGAGTTGACACCCGGCCCTGAATGACTTCTGTGAGACGCTTAAACCCTAGCTCTACGTTGGACGGTACCGTCGTAATACGAGGGCCGACAGTGGCCCACAAATGTTGAACGATCTTTTCCATGGTATTGTTTTCGATGAAATCCCGATGTCGAAGAGGACTCAAAAAGATACCGAGACCCGACAGCATCTCCTCGATTTCCTTGCGCGTTGCATTGGAATCAAATAGCTTCCACCACTGTCCATCATTTTGTAGGCAAAGTCTGAGCCTTCCGGCAACCGTCGAGTCCAAATGCCCGATGCTTCTGGGTCTCGGAGTGTCTGAATCCATTTACTTTCATCGACGATGGCATCGATCGGAGTTTTGTTTTAAATGGATCCTTGGTTCGAGGCCTGTGTTTCTTTAAATAGCGATCGTCGTGCGATCTTTACACGTACGACTCAATGCTTGACTGCGTGGACGGCCCGAATAGAGATACGTTGCCGGGGATGTCAGCGATGTGTCGGACGCGTCCCTGCCACTGATCCTCGTCAGATGGCATCCCTGCGAGCCAGAGGCCGTCTTCTATTTTCACCAAAGGAAATGATCGCACCAAACCCGAAGCCCTGACAATGACAGCTTCATCCCATCGACCATCATCCAGCCTTAGAAAGGCGATGCCTAAGGTAGTGCGCGAACCTTTACACCGGAAACCAAGATATTGGAAACGACGAAACGTCTCGTTGAATGCAGTGTCGATGATCAATCGCTCCCCTATCCAGGCCAGAGCACGCACTAGTGTTGCCTTGGCGAGGACGTCAATACCGATCACTTTGTCGTAAGGGTAGCGATCAAACCGAAACACGACGCGAGACCAGCCGGCGGTTTGCCAAGCGCGAGGAAAGAGAACCAAGACAGTATCTTTATCTTGTAGTCCCAAACGGGACACATTAGACAAAGGCAGAGGAACTGGTGTCGTACCGGATCCGCTCTGCGCCAGATGGCGAATGTGCGTCACGGTTGTGTATCGGTTCGGGACTGTCAATGGCGAGTATATACACCATATCCCAAAAATACACAACATGATGCCAACGCTGACGCAGGCATTACCCAGCAGGTTTTGTCGTTGATCGTTGTTTGTCCTGCCCGTCGAGGCATCCGTTTCTGTAGGTTCAGTCGTCACGATTGCCATGTGCATCAATTGCTCGGCCAATAACCACAGATAAAACGATCGACCGATTGAGTTAACAAGCAGCGTTCAAAATGTAAAAGACGATGGAGAGGGAATAAAAAAGGTAATCACGATCGAAAGCCACGGGTTGATCATCGCGGGAACCTGCGTCGACACCCAAGACAGGCTTTGTACACGGAGACGATGCACTTGAGGTACGTCAAGGCAGAGGACCCGACAGCAGCCAAGATCAATAAGCGACAATTGTAAACACTTGTCGCGTTGGCTATTGCGTTGGTCGTTCCCAATGCGCACGCTACTTCAAACGTGCCAGCGATCAAAGACACGTAATCGTATCGTGGGACGAACGGATCCGTCATCTGCGGTTTGAAGCGGTGATCTCCGATGGAAAGATGTTTGCGAAGTTCCACAAACGTGATGTGGTGGTCGAGGTATTCAAAGAGCAGGAGGAAGCGAAAGATAGTCGCGCCGATGGACTTGACGCTTAGCCAGAACTTTGTCGGATTGGGTTCGCTTTTGCACGAGACAAATGCCAGTGCTAAGAAGGTTATGTCTGCGACGGTGCAGATCGTGTACGAAATCCAGCGTCCCATTGTGGTTCTTGGCCCAGATAAGCGATTTAGAGCTTGGTAGGATACCTTTCTTGTACCGATTCTCATGGCCATTTTCTTTCACTCTGAAAATACAAACAAACAGAACCTAATATGAGTTGGCAGAAAACACTTCCCTTTTGGATGTTACAGATCTGCACATATAATATATGGAGTAATTGTCTCTGTTCCTTTTATCATTTTTACGACACCATGGAACTAATGACGTGGGCAACGAATCTCTACGAAACACAACTGGACTCGATCGACGCATTTTCTTTGGCAGCCGCCTGTTTGCTCGTTTCCTTTAGGCGTCTACACGGAGGACAACTGGGTGTTCAAACGTTGCAGCACTTACTCGTGAGCTGTTTGCAAAGAAAGAAGCACGATTGTGGGCGTAAAGTAACGTTCGAGATGATTTCTCGGAAGCTGTGGGAAATCGACGAGACCTTGCTTGTTCATTATTGGACCAACGCTCCTCGTGTTAACCTCCGGAGCGACGATCGAAAAGATGAGCAATTGTACCTCGATATGTTACATTACGTAAATGGGGTACCCGGGGTGGTTCCACCAAACATCCCTAGTCGTCACTCGCACTGCATATCTCCCTGCCTTGATCTTGCGGGCAGTGAGATCAAATGGGAACAGCTGGATGGAAGGAGCAGTGCCATAGCCTCTCGCATCATGAAAGACTGTTGGACCGACGAAGATAAGCAAATCTGTCACGAGGCACACATGTTGTATTGGCATAAAACCATCCTCAGTCCAGGTGTTCAAATAGTGGACGAGGCCCAAATGGCAACGATCCTCAGCTTGTTGAAAGAAGTGCTGGTGTTCCGAGAGCTTTCGCCTATTCTTCCTCAACTCTCGTGGCTCGTTTCACACGGGCCAAAATGCGTCGCTTCTTGCTAAGGGTTTTGAAGGGTACTGTGGATTTGAAAGAGTCTTGGCTGCATCGTTTGGTATTAACTTTTTTTGTATGTAAGATAAAGATAAAATAAAAAACATGGACCCGGACAATGATCGCGTGGCAGTTCAGTCTCGAAAACGGGCCTGGGAATGCTACCGAGATGAGACCGAGGCATTTTCGTCGCCGAAGAGGCCGATGTCTAATTTCGGCGTGGCTCCGCGTTCGGGTATTTTGGGCGCGTACCTGCAAGATAGAGAATACTCCAAGTATGATCATGTGCGCGAATTTGCCTTGAACCACGGTCCTTACGACGTCGATCATTTCATTCCCGCTGACGAGGAAGAAAACCCCGTCACTCAAGACGTGTGGTTCAATAACTTTGGGCCGCTCGGTCAATCGACGATAATCGGAGATGGAAGATTAGTCTTCAAGTACAGGGGTATCGACGTGCTTCGACGCATTCCTAAGGACGACCCTTTTCACACGGTGGAACGCGTGAAAGAGGACAAAGTGTTCTTGAAAGGATATACGATGAAGTCGAGCGATCACGCTTACCGACAAGAACTCTTAAGGAACTTGACTCAGGATTACCAAGTAGCCCCTACCGACGAGCCTCCTTTTGGGGGGCTGACGACTGGCCTCACCTTGGCCGATCTCAAGTCGCACATCGGGGCATACGTGTCGAGAGTGAAACAGCTGAGGCGAACGGTGATGGCTTCAAAAGCGGAAGAGTTTGAGCTGGCAGACCATCAACGAACCATCTATGGATGGAGTCGCCCCATTACAGTGAGTGGTGGAAGCCAGGCTGCGGCTGGCGTGGAAGCCTTGCTGTCATTGTGCATGGGTCCTCAAGACTTGTACGACCTCTTTCGGCCAATGGGTATCTGTTCCACGGGAAAGCGGAAGATCGACGTGGAAACCGATCTGGTAACGATCGTGAGTGGAGGAAACGGAAAAATGGGGATAACGTCTTTGGACAGTTCGACATGCGACCGAGGAGAAACGGCACCCTTTTCTCTGTGGCTTGTGTACCAGCAAAAGTATTCGAATGCCGTGGAAAGCGCAAACCGCCATTTGGATAATTACCCCGACGTGGACTTGGTGATGACCAACAAACCACAACGTGCGTTTCTCCAAGCCTTTATGACAAACGCGGGAAATGCGTCTTATTCAAGTAGAAATGATCCTTACGAGATCACGCCTTTTATTTTTGTGCATGTGGCCGTAATCAGGTGCAGCCAGTATCCAGATCTCGATGACGAGACAGATGTGTATATGACTCTGGCCGAACAACACTGGCCGATTGTCCTTTTTCCTTGTCGTCTTAAGACTTGATGAAAGAAATAAAGTAAAATTCCCAAAATTGATCCACAGTCTTTGCATAGGTTAACACTAACTTGGTTCTTTTAGAGAAAAAAAAAGTTGCCGACTAGAAACGATAATGGGATTGGGACCGAAAGTGGCTACTACCCTTTGCGAACATGCCGTATTGACTCGCACTGTGCAATTGGCGTGGCCAAACAACACGCCGAGGCAAACGTGGGGAAATCGTCACATCAACTCTGAACCCCACGATCTTTTAGACGTCAAGACGCGAAGTGACCTTGCCAGGACCAAGACAGTCATTTTCGACCTGACGCAACTAGTTTACGGCTTTCCTAAGGCAGGTCGGAAATGGATGCGTTCTCATTGCGACACGCAATTCGTGAGCTTCGAAGGGAACACTTTGGAAGAAGCGCTGACAAAATGCATTAACGGCGGTTATCATATCGGAGCGGCCGAGCAGCTTCCCGACAGACGTTATGCAGTGCACGTCGATACGTTCAACGACGAGATGTTGACAGGGTTTCTCTTTGATCGTTTGCTAAGCTTGCGTCGAGGTTTAACGGCTTTACTGCCGGACCTCGTGGCGGCCTACTACTTGGTGGACGGCGACCGTCCGGCTGCCAAGAGCATCACGAGTAAAAAGAGGTCTCTAGCCACGTCCTGGTCCGAAGAATACAAACTGCGTCAACGCGTCGAGGAGTTTTTAGGTCCCGATCGCGTCGGGTTGCTCGAACCCATCCCGATTCAGGTAGGTGGGCAAGAAATGTTACAAGGATCGTTGTTTGATTATCTTCGTAGTCGAGAGACCCTCTGGAGACTTATCGACTGCCTATGTGAAACGGTGGAACGCGTTGGGGGGCAAAACGAGGCTGACGTGGATGTGTTCGTGGCAAGAGGATGGAACTCCAGTATCGATTCAAGTAACCGCTGGTTTCGTATCGCCGGCAATAGACCCGAGAGCGCGCGTCCTTTGAGAGATTATTTCAGTGGAAACGTGGACCTGGAAGCGGACGCCATGATGATCCGCTTGGGTCGGTTTGCCGGCAACCGCCTAAACGGTCCTTCACTGTTGTCGACGACCGACTCTGACGTGTTGGTATCAATGATCGCCATGGGTTCGCCGGATTTGTTCTGGGCCAAACAACTCGGCTTCAGAGATAAGAAGGAAGTGGTGGTACGCACGGTTCCCGTGAATTCAAAGACCAGGTCATTGTTCGTCCCTCATCGCATAGATCTGCGGAGTATCGATCCTTTAGAGGAACCAGAAATATGCAACGATTATCTGCTGCCAAAAGTGGAGAAAAGTTTCCTATTCTCTTCGTGTCAACTGGGTGAGACGTCCAAGTGGTCCAATGCGGTAGCCGAACGTCGATTGTGCGCAATCTTTGTTTTGTTGTTGAACGGCTGCGACTTTTGCGAGGATCTGTCCTCGTTTGGACCTCGAGGGATGGTACGCTTGTTGAGTCAGAAGCCCAAACTACGCAAGGTGCATTTCAGTCGCATCACTTCCATTCACAACATAAACAAGGAATTGGAGCATGGTATGCGACGCGAATGCCTGGCGCGGTCGGACGAAGCAGTTCGTTTCCCATGGAGATGCGGGGACTTTGTGTGCCTCGTCGAAGTTGATTTTGAAACCATGAAGACGTTGATACGGGCGGCCCTTTTTCCCAAACCGATAGAGGGTAGCGATTGGAGACCCTTCATTCGTCGCCTGTGTTATTCTGCCATGACATTAGCGGCCACTGGCATTGGATTGGAGAAAGAGATTAAAGTCAACGCACAATTGGCCGAAAACTTTGGGTACGACTCGACCAGAGACTTTGAGTATATACAATTCGAAGATAAAGAATATAGATCTATTTAAAAAAAACAAATAAAGCAACAAACACGTGTTATGCATCTCCTCAAAGGATTCCTTGTATGTTTTATTGATGTTGATACATGTTAAGATAAGACTATGGCTTGATATCTTGGCCTTTAATTAAAAACAATACCAAAGAAATTTGGGTATGCATTGCTGCTCAAAACCAATGTAAACGTACACGGGGCCTTTGATCAAGAACTTATTGGCAGGTCCTCCTCCACAATCAATGACGGCAGTATCCATATACTTACCTGTATAAAACGCTTGACTGACGTGTTGACTGCGACCTAGAAAGGCATCAATTTTATTCTGTAGGCAACATGGCGAGCGGAACGAGCCCATGCGACGAAACGTTCAACGAGTGCCTCGACTTTGACCTGGACGAGAAAAGTATCATTTCTCTGGAAGAAGCCCTTCAGCAGGTCGAACAAGACTACGCGGCAAATCCAAGGCATTACACGCTCTTCACTGGCGGTGCCAATGGCAGTGATACGCACTGGCAAAATGTGGTTGCTTCATTTGGTATTCGAGTGAAGGCATTTTCCTTCCAGGGTCACGGAAAAAGGAGCAGTGATAGAGTTGTTCTAACGGATGAGCAGTTAAAGCAGGCTGATGAATACTTGCACCGAGCGAACAAAACTTTGAAAAGACATTTTCCAACGAGCAAACGCTTTGTCAACAATCTACTTCGTCGTAACTGGTATCAAGTGAAAGACACGAATGGGGTATTTGCTGTTGGCAAGCTGAGTGCCAATAGAAGAATAGTCGAAGGCGGAACAGGATGGGCGGTGCAGATGGCTATCGATACCAAGAAACCTGTATACGTTTTTGATACGACGTCTAATTCGTGGCACCGATACACTTATGAAAAGGAGAAGTTTATATCTTGTGATAAGACGCCCAGACTTAGCTTAAATTTCACTGGCATTGGAACAAGGGATTTACAAGACAAAGGTAAAGCCGCGATTGAAAAGATATTTGAAGAAACTTTTGGAAATTTGCAAACATTTAGGAAATAGTGTTGGGCGAGTGCCATCAATAGTACTTCATGATGGCAAGGTAGCCTTTACCGAGGTAGTGCATAGTAATAATAATAATGCACCTAACAGCAGCCATCCCAGGGGGTGATCCCGGGGCAATTTACCTTATGGATATTATATATAATATATATTATCCAAGTTGAAGATTCACCGGTGATCCAATAAAGTGCTCTACAGTGTAGGAGCGGTATAATCCATAAAGGAAAATCACTCAACTGTGATGACCATAAGTTTAATACAAACTTGTTTCGTAGGTGTTACCACCCACTCCTCAGTTCAACTTACAATCTACAAAATTCCATGAAAATGAAAGCAAATTCTTTGTAGAAATAAATGCATTCCAAATTACATACTTGCTCTTAAAAGTGGCTTGCAGTTTTATCAATACACAGAGTTATATTGGTCATAAAATGGCACTGAAGTTGGAAACATGTCCATTGGATAACCAGTGTAAGATGGCTCGTAGGTTGCTTGCGTTGGCTGGAAATTTTCAAAACTTTGACGCAAGGACGACGAGTAGCGTAAATTTAACAAGAGCTGGGCAGCAATTATCTGCTCTTCTTGGTGTTTTTGATAGTAGTATTCCAAGAGAGAGTTTCCGCCGCAACCTGGTGCAACTTCAAATGGAGAATGAATGGAATGGCTGAATTCCCCGGCACTGCATTCTTTTTCTCCTTCCGATGCGCTTTTCTGGGGCGAGGAATCAGATCTTTCGCTAAAGAAACTGTTGTCGTTTCTCCCCAATTTGCCGGAAATTCCTCCTCCTTTTTGGTATTCACTCGACTTCATCTTTCTAACTGGTGGGTCCTCCAGCTGCGTTGAGCTTTCTCTTTTGAAGGATGTCAGCGTTCCTTGATGAGCAACTTGTTTCTTCTTTCTGGAATAGCACGTACGGTGAACCAGATGCATTAGTTCTGGCTTGTCGCGTTTGAAGTGAACGTGCTCAAATTTCATGTTTTTGAACGGGTCGCCTGTTCCGTTGACTGGAACTTTACGGAAACCATACATGTTAAGCTGCCTCACAAAGCTCGTAAAGTTTCTGGTTTTAAACATTTCAGCACTCTCGTCTAGAACTTGCCGTTCGAATGCTTCGTCGTCGGTGATGAGAATTGCCCCACCACTTTCTGACCAGCGTATGACCTTTTGATATTTGTCGTCACTCAGAAGAAGCTTCAACTTTGAGATGAAAGGACTCAAAGGTTTTCCTTTGACTGGAGTGAAATGAAGGCTCTTGGCCATGTCCATTTCTGAGCCGAGCACTAGAGTCGTTCCAAAAGTTTGTCGTCAATATCTTTGTGAAGTTGCGCTGTTAAACTCAACAAAAAATGAGTTAAGTAAATAAGTTTAACTGAGGAGTGGGTGGTAACACCTAGGAAACAAGTTTGTATTAAACTTATGGTCATCAGAGTTGAGTGATTTTCCTTTATGAATTATAATATATATTATATATATATATCAATTTTGACGCGCGTGGGCCATACGTGTAGCCATAGGTAATACCATATGAACAGTTGTCAGATATTTTTATGTGGCATGCCTAGCCCATGTCTCTTCAACTATTCATTTACCCCACCAAATCCTATGGGGCGCGTATCTAAGGAGGGGTCCCACTGGGAGGATCCCCTCGATATACCCCACACATGTTTGTAAACATTTTGTTTATTCATCATCAGTGCTATAATCACTGTCACACCAGCGTGACATACAATGTTTGTGTAATCCTACCCTAATACAGTCTCGGTTACATGATCTACCATCTCTACGTAAGATGGTCTCAAATACCTCGTTATTTACAATCTCAATGCGTGACATGTTCACATTATCTTTAAAGGCAGCATATTTATTGTAATTCTCTTTTATTACATCATAACTTGAAAACAACTTCTTCTTTAATGCATCATGCTCTACAAATCAATTGTTCAAGAGTTTTAATACAGGTACAACCATAAACTTATCATTGGGAAAATCAAACTTCTCTTGCAATCTATCTTTTCCACCACTACATACAGCCTTGAAATTATTATGAGCTAGTTCTACTAAATACAACAATCCAGTATGCACTCTACAATCGCAAAAGTAATGAATCTTGTAGCTATTTTCAATAAAACCAAGCTTCCTTTGCGCTTTAGGCTTAGGTTCCTTGACATTGTCATCGTCTTTGTTCCAAGTACACTTAAGACGGACTCTACCCAAGATTAATAGTAATGACATAATGACGCTTGTCAATATAATTCTCACATTGTTCTGACCAGGCATTACTACGTTTAATAGAGTTGCAACCATGTTGCGATATCTTAACTCTACTCGTCTTTGTTGAATAAAAATCTAAGACAATTCGCTTACTCTTTTTCTTGAATGGAGACTTCTTTGCTCCTGGAGTTTTGCAATCAACCACCTTAACGGGCGTCTTTTCAAAGATTTCAACGTCATCTCCACTATCGTCGAGCATCTGCTGACTTGCTGGGGTGAATGGATGATCAGGAGCACCAACACCGTCACAGTGAACACGTGCAGCATCATGAGGAGTAACGTCTTCTGAAAGTATAATAGTAATATGTCAATTAATTCAGGTTTTATTTGCTTGAAACGCAATGAAAACCCCAAAGGATATATCAATATTACACTGACCTTGTAGGATCAAAGGGCTCGAAGGCACCTCTTCAGAGCAGTCCAGTTTAGAAGTACTAGCTTCGCAAGTAGCCATATTGAATACGGAATCAAGAGCAGAATGTGCGGGTGTACACTAGTCAAGGCAATTGTGGAAATGCCGCATATTCTGCCATATCTGCTTATATAGGTAGTGGTGCGTCAATCACTAAGCCACAACCCATTTGAGCTTATATGGATATAGGCGTTGTTAGGTATGTGCATACCAAAGTATGTATTACAGGTTAATCTGGGCGTGAAAGGTTAAGCCCGATTAGACATACCAGACATAAATGTCTGACACATGAACGACAGCTTGCCCTCACCTGTCAGACATGTCTAGACATGTCTTGACCTGAGGTCGCTGCTTTGCAGGGAATTTTATTCCCGACCTCTGTCGTCAAAATTGTCTGATGAGTGTGGTCCTTGCACCATACAAAACAGTTTTGTAGCAATAAAACGATGATTACTCGTGAAACCTGAACTTCTGTAAAGTTATATATATATGTATATGTATATATATGTATAATATAATATAAATAACCAAGCATTAAGTTGACGAAAGCAAGCATATTGATGATTTTGTTGGAATAAAGATCATATCATTCTACCCGTCCGTTTTCTCATTTCGACCTGTTTTATTTGCCTTTACATTTGCGAGATATACAAACATCATTGACGTCGTAGCCTTCTTCGGTAACTTGTAGAGCCTCTGTGAACGTCAAAACCGCAAGGGTTGTGGTTTGCACGTCGGCTCCGGATTCAACATTGCGACAGGGGCGAGGTATCCGCGTCAAATACTTGGGAAGGACATCCACAAATTCGAGGTCGTGATACATAGAAAAGTCGTCAGTTTTGATCTCACAACCTTTCCTCGTCAAGAGAGGAAAGTGGATAGACTGGATCCTGCATACGACACACATCGGCTGACCCCAGTGCCATCGTACATCGTGCTTATGGTAATCGTTATTGTCGAGATAATCGGTCAAGGTGCGATAGGGTGGCATTTCGAAGGGTCGGTTTCCATGAATTTGGACGGCAAGGCAATCTCCTTGCCAACCGAGACATGGTCTTAAGTGCATGGGATTGAACACCCCGCGACGCTTAAAACACAAGGCGAGTTCGAGGTGCTCGCGAGTCATTGGACGCCCGATGACAGATAAAGAAGTGGGAACATGCCATCGATCGGGCGCAGCATCATCTCGAAATAAGGGCGCCATTGCTTCTAGATGACAATGCACTGAAACATTGTTTAGAAGATGCCTGACGTCGCGAACCGTTTCGTCGTCGCAATCTCCGTCGCCATTGACAAACCGCTTGATCGTCGCGGTCTTGTATCTCTGAAACCACTCGGCATAGTCCAAACACTTGTCGGCATCCTTAGCCAATTCTTCTAGAAACGCCGCGTCGTCGACACTGGTCGGTTGAATTGTCAACGTTGCACAAGCCGTATGCAGAATGCGTCTCCTTCGCATTTTATTTGCATCATCAGTTGCATGAAGTCTGTCGCTCTCTGGGATTGTCGATGGAGGAGGTCGTTGTTCCGTCTTGCGAAGCTTACGGGGTCTCCGTTTAAATTGAAGGTCGCCGGGATCTTGGCAATGGAGGGAACGTGGTGAAGCCTGCACGATAGTATTGGCGATGGACAAATATCGGTCGAATTGATCCCGTGTCGACGGGCAGAGGTACTCTGAACGGTCTGGCGGAATAATGTTCATTCTGTGTCTTCTTTGCTCTGATACGCCGAAAACGGGCCGACGTGGATCGCCTCTAAAGGGTCTGATTTTCCCAAGAAATTCATTGTGTGGAGTACTTCTTTGCGGACCCGCTCTACTTTGAGACGTTGATTCTTGGCGTTTTCCAGCTGCGCGCGCAAGTGGTTGCGGTTTTGAATATAGCAGACGAGGGACGACTGTTGTTCGAGGTCATTGAAAACCATAGATTCTTCGCTGTCGATGCCGGTGGTCGACACCTTTTTTAAGGCTTGAATCAAGCGTTCAGAGGAATTTCGCATATACTCGATCAGCTCCTCGTAATATGTTTGCAACGCGGGTAAACGTGGACATTGATCCGTAGACTCGCTCTTGATTTTTGCTCTCCATTGCTCTATTTTTTCGGCGTTGGCGTTTACCAATCGACTGATTTCCCCCTCGAGTTGTGTCATGGCTTGCTTTTGCTGCGATAGTCTTTCACGTTCTGTACCTAACTCCCTTCGGATGTTACGTTCTTCGGCAATAGAGTATAAGGCTGCAGAGTGACGCCTAGTCTCTGTCAACGGGGGAAATCCGTATCCAATACTCCACATATTAGAAAAAAGGACGAGAAACTGAAAGAGTGGCGCACGCGATTTGAACCACTCATTGTACCTATTATCCACGGTATTGAGCGCCTGTTCCAAATTCTCAATCTCCAAAGGAAACTGTTTCATGTTGATGATGACTACTCAACGGGACGACACGCTTATAGGAAACTCGGACTTCACAAACACAATATCACAAGCCCTGACGCTCAAGCGAACCGTTCGCGAATTGAACGAGACACGGGTAAATGTTGAAGTGCTTAAAGAACGTCTAGATGCTGCAGACAGGGGTGCTCGAGATGCGTCCGTTCAACACGCGGCGGACATGGCTCGAGTAGAGGGCCAGCGGGACGAACTTTCCGTTCTCTTGCGGGAGAAGACGGAAGAGCTTGCAGCCGCAACCGAAAGGATTGAAAAGGTTGAACGAGAGTTGCAATCTGCAACCGACACCATCGAGCGATTAAGAGAAGAAGTCGCCATGAGGAACACGGATCCGCTACACGTTCAAGTGCGACACGGTAACGCGTACGACGCGCTACTGAAACAAGCTGTGGAAAACTCTGGAAATCAGAATGCGTTGGTGGAGCGGTATCGCAATATCGAGACGCATACTTCAAACATGAGGTGGCAAACGTTTTTAAACGAAACGGTATTGAATATTCGCAACCTCTTGTCCCTTTTCATGAGATGCGACCTTTCTAAGAAGCTGTCCGAAAAGGCAATGGTGGAAACAATGTTGGCCGAAACAGAGAGGTTACAGCCGCCCCTGATCGGATATACGCAACGGCACTTGGAATTCGAAGAAAACAAGAAAAAGAAACTGACAAAGGTACAGATGCAAACCTTTCAGGGACCATTGCAAAAGGCATTGGAGCTACTGGCCAGCGTTTGGGTAGAAGTCATGAAAAACAATCAGTCAAACGTGGTCGTGTTTTATTGATCAATAAAAGCCATGTCAAACCATGCAAACACAGATGCGAGGCTCGTGTCCTTAGTCCACTCTCTGGGGTCTATGGCCTCCGCCGGAGTTGTAGAAAGGCCACGATCAGTCACGTTCATGGCCACCCAACCGGCAAAACTCTTGGACATGAGACGGTTTGTCGAAAAACATGCACAGAGTCGGGCTAGCTGCCCTAGATGCCAGTGAGCAAAGTCCAAGAGTATGACAGTCTTGATACTTTGACTCTCTAGCGCAGCATTGTCGGTCGTCTTACGATAGACGATCGAAGCCACTTCTCGAATGCGTTGGGTTAAGGTCGCGGACATTGTTGTGTTTCTGGAAGCCATTTCAATCGTTGCTAAGTCGTGTGGCGTCCTTTCGAAATGTGACAGCAAAATACGATGATCCGGAGAATCGGGTGTGATTGTAGAATCGTACACCATGATATATTCGTTCGAGAGACGTACCATGATGCGTGCGAGCAGATCCAAGGGTCTGTATTGCGAGGAACCAATGCCAATCACCGTGCGTCTAGGACGGCACATGGCCTCCACCGACGGGAGGAGAATGCGATAAGGACTGAAATAAAATCGTCTGCCGTTCATGTCATGCCACCTCGCAATGTCAAGTTCCACCAATCGATCCCAAGCTCGTTGATCAACTTCCGAGAGAGCCTCGTGTAACAAGATTGTATCCGAGTTGAAAAGAAGGTGAAAACAGTAAACAATAGCCCGTTCCTCTTCTGTTGTAGGCCGGTCCACTTCGCACAACAATCGATACTCTTCGTCCGAATCGCCGTCAAACACTGGCATCAGAGTGCCGGGGTCGACAACTCGCGTCGCATGGAGAACGTGTCGGCGCTGGGGGGATGGGCGACGGCTTCGTCTCAAAAGGTCATTCATCCATGCCAAAACCTCCATGCGACCTAGCCTGATATCAGCGATAGATTCCCCTTGGTCGTGCAGAGAATTGATCAGTTCCCCTTCAAGTGATTTCCAGAAATCAAGTCCGCCCGTCTCGACCCAACACTTTCCTGTTGCGGATGTTTTGCCTTTATTTTTTTCCATGATTTTCCAGAACCACGACACGGCTTTTGTCCAGGCTGCAGGTTTACAGGTTTGAGGAACAAAGACTCGAAGGGATGTTCGAAGTATATCGGGACGAAAAGAAAACGCAGGACCTATACTTCCACAACACGATCTTATGCCTCCATTCGATCGCGGATGTAGGACCGACACGTAAAACGGGCTTGGTTCGATTCCCAGAGCAGAGATCTGAGTGGCCTTAGAGGGGGTTTTGGAGTCTTTGATAGAGATCACGGTCGTGTGCAAGGCAAAGGTGGTCTTTTTCTTGCCGTTTCCAGACGTCAATCCGTTCAGCGTTCTCAACAGAAACAATTCGTTGCCCTCGACAATTCGTTGGAGATTATAGGCGCCATCTCTTATTTTGTCTGCTCGCACAAGACTCGTACTCATCGTCGCTGTCCTCGCTGCGGTCGTAGTCCGAGTCAATGGGTACTCCTTGGGTGGTAACAATGGGCACCACGGGTTGAGGTACGATTACAGCTTGCCCTGTTCGATATGGATCGTTGTCACGGTATTTCATTGTTATATCGACAGCTGATGACCAGTGTTGCACATCAACCATAGTTTCATGCGCCCCTTGCGAAGGATGCGATCCATGAGATGAAAATTCTTCAGACCCATGGATTGCTGGATCGGGTGTACAGGTGCCATGGGTAATTGCTCTCGAGACAACCACGTTGACAACACCTGGTGGACAATAAAACGTTGCAAGACGACGCTTTTCACAGGAACGGAATCTTCCTCTGTGGGATCCACGGCAGCCACCAAACTTCGGGCAAGGCCTTGTCGCGTGCCCACGTCAGTAACGCCTTTGGAATATTGTACACCCAATATCGTTCTCGTCACCTCTACCTGGTACAATCTTTCGAACATGTCGTAGTTCAAAGCATTGGGCCGCACGTTCAAGTGAGAGCCCACGTGATTGCTGCCCTCTGGGAGTTGGTATCGCACGGGTAAGTCCACGGTTTCGCTCCCTCTTCCGCTGGCGTACAGTTGCAACAACTCTTCCAGCGCCTCGTTCTTTTCTTTAAGCTTTTGCCTGTCGCGACTGTATCGAGTCTTGAGGCGGTACAATTTATCGGCCATTTCCTGGTGTGTTCTCCGTACTGTGCTCGCCAAGAATCCGCTGCCACTCAATTCTTCGGCCCCCCCAAACGCATTACCCTCGGTCGTCATGGCAGCCGCCAACTCTGCGAGTCGCATAGCCGTAGAGGTACCCTGGTTGACCTGGTCGCGGAGCATGCGTTCTCGAAGTTTGGCCCTATTTCGTTCCATTTTTTCTTCCTCGATCACATCGTCGCTTTCCTTGCGCCCCGGCATCTGTGAAGTGACAATGTAAGGCCGAGAGGCGATCATCAGCGAACGGTCGTGTGCGTGGCGAAGACGTTTGAGTTTCTTGTGCAAAGGTAGAAGCATGGAGAGATCACTAGTGGGACATTCCTCGTCTGTCAAATGACGAAAAAAGAACAATTCGAAGGGTCCAGTGTCCGTCTGTTGATCTATACCTCGACAGAGATATTTGCCCGACGGTTGGAGACGCACCACGACAAATTCAAGGGGCACATACGGAACGACTCGACCACTGTCGTCGACCTTCTTGTGCCCTAAAGGCGTAAAACCGTACCTGATGAAATTGATAATCGCCTGGTTGATTCAGCGTTCCAGGTGCGGTAACAGTGTCGCTTCAAAATCATCCCTCAGGTTATCGATCTCTTTCAATTCGGCCTCTATCGTTTCGTCGTCGTCGTCCGTAAAGTGTTCACTAAATTGGCGAACCAGTCCTTGGAAAAACATGTCCATGGGGTTCAGGCCGCTTTTAACTAAAACGTCGATACAACGCTGTACGTGATGATCTTCTTCGGAAAACTTTTTGAGTTCCTTGGTATAATCGGTAGGGAACACGAGTACCATGCACCCTCCCTGTTGTTTTTGCAATTCATCGCGATGAAGCCGGTATAGATCCGCAACGGCTCTTTGGCGTCTGGTTTCTAACAGCGTGTTGGCATAGTCCACACCGTTGAACACAAAAGAGCTCGATACATTCAATCTCGTTTGGAAGTTTGCCATTTCTGTAAGTCGCTCATGCCGTCGCGAAGGTAAATGGCCATACCCACGCCGCATACCTTGCCCCAATAAAGGCCTCGGTTGCTACCCATGCTCTGGACGATGAAAAATTCAACGGCGACGTTGCAGAAGAGGCTGACCGACATCATGGCAAACGTCGTCAACATGTGATGGACGCGACCGTGAAGGAGAATATACACGAGGTTACAAAACGTGTATTCCGACATTGTCACGAACGTGCACATGCAAACAAAAATGGGTGTCAGTGTGGGATTGATTGATCGTAAGCGGTCAGGCACAGAGTCTCCTCCAACGTCGTCGGGGCGATGGGCAGCGGCACCGACGTGTACCACTAACGCTGTCAACAACGCAATAAGGACAAACGCGACAACTTGTTGAAATCGAGACAAACGTTTTCTATGACCGGTTTCGTTGTGCATCCCGTGCAAGGCGTGGACGAGTTCGAAACTCGTACCCAACATTTTCTCTGTGATTACCCACTCGAAAGAGAGTCGTTATCGACGACCTTTATCCGGCGCCTTCGGCAAACCCTGGAAAATGGTATTAGTAGATTTTGGCGTTGGTGCACGAGTTTCTGGTCTTATTCGTCACCCCAATACAGAGCAAAGGAAATGGACGAGGTAATGCTGGATTTATTAGAGAAAGAAGAAGCCTTGAGTCGTACTCTTGTCAAGGCGGACAAAGCCAAAAACGTCTCCATCTCCTCGCTTCCCTCCAAAACAACCACGAGAACATTGCGCCATCTTGATGCAATAAAGGCGAGGGTTCAGGAAGGACTAGATGAAGTGACCAAACAGCGAGTGATGGCCTACAATAGCCTATCCCTCCCAGAAGTGATGCAAACCTCTGTGTAATAATAGTAATGGTAATAAACAAAAATATCAATCCATCACCAGATCCTCGATGCATTCTATGCCCATCTTGTTGTAGCATCTTCTCCAGTTTACTGGGACTCGCAGATGAGGTCGATTACAAGACAAGTGATCCACGCCGCGCTTGTCCCTACGGCGGCAATGCATTGTCTCGACCGATAGACGATATACTTCCATAGACCATTCGACGTTGTCAAGGCACATCGCATGAGATGGGTAGTGGTCGTTCAACTCTGAGAGCGTCTTTATGAGCGGTGCAAATTTCATCAGTTGACAGTGCTCACGAGATCCGGAGACGACTGGGCCGATCGGTAGCGCGCGAAGTAGAGGGGTGGAAAAATGCAGCACTCCTCTGTTGGGGTAATTTAAGGCGAACGGTGCGGGTTCCGCAAAAGCTGCCACGAGTTCTCGCTTTGGACGCACGGCTTGAAGCTTCAACAGGACTTGGTCGACGCGTTGCTTCGTATCGACGGTCATACCACGTCCAATGACCGTATCCACAAGGACGGTTATCCTGACCTCCCACAAGTGCGTGCCCCATAACTCATGAGCAATGCTTGCGACAACAAACATAGAGGTATCTTCCACTTTTGCCTCAATCAACCGTTGGAGTTCTGGGATCGTCTCGATCGCGGTCCATCTCCCGGTTTTTAGTCGCGTCGTCAACAACTCGATGCAAGGGTTAGACCATCCATCGGACCGATCTAAGCCGTTTTTCTTTATGCGCCATTTTTTGCCCGATTCGATTAGCTGAGCAAAGAAGATTAAGAGTTTTTGTGGAGATACGTCTGTTAGATCACAGAAGCCTTGCTCTTTACTCGTAGTAGCATCCACGACGGTTTCCTTCGGGGGTAGATCCGGCCTTGTACAAGTGCCGATCTTGGACGCAGTGAATTGTAAGAACCCGTCTTCCCACACTTTAAGCATAGATTCGGGACGGAATGCGGAACACGTTAAGTTTCGACTGGCCTCCAACACGAAGTCTCTGTACGACCGAGAGTAAAAGTAAGCAAAGAATATCAACCTCCGCCTTTCGACCGGCATGATTTTCGTGCGTTTGGGTTTTTCGATCCTCGCCGTTTTCTACTCTTGTCGGTTTCACGAGCTATTTGTAGTGCAGCTAGTTCAATAGCTGGTTTGACTTGGGCATAAAACCAACCGTCGTTGCGTCTTATGATTTTCTTGCGGATTTTACCTGCGTAGCTTTGTAGTAGGACTCCGCGCTCGCATTTGGCCAAGGTCAAATACGTCTTGAGCTGAATGATCTCGTGGCGACGAACAGCTCGAAAACCATGCCGACGATACTTGATCTCCAAAATACACGTCCTCCCCTTCAGATCGCGAAAGCTGGCATCAACTCGACCGATCAAGTGCACCCTTAAAGACTTGTTTTTCGGGTGAGTCCACATTCGTTTGTAGCAACGCTGTCTTTCCCGAAATTTGTAGGCAAACCTTGCCTCTAATTGGTCGATCACTTCATTTTCCATGACTTTTCCTAGCTCGGTGTCGACGAAGGATGAAATGAGCCGCTTCGTGAAATTCATGTTCATGCCTCTGGCGTCGGCCTCGATGGCACCCTCGGATGATTTTAACAAATTCTCACCCTTCTTTCCACTCGTAAACTCTTTCGGGCAGCTCTGGAGTCTTTCGACAAAACGTCTTGACGCGGGAAGACAACGCAAAGTAGCAAACTCGTCGAACCTTCCATGGGACGACGATTTTCCAGGGCGCCACGGCACTCCTCCTCTACGTCGAATTCTCCCGAACGCAGCCCGTCTAGAATCGAAAACGTTCAGTTGAAGAAGTGCAGCTACGTCGGTAACTGCCACATTTACGAATCTCATGATGTCTATTGTTGCCTTGATTTTTTTTTATTGTTAGTGTGTGATAGATTGACTACTCGGAATACTCACGGGCTCGATCCAATCCCATATATCTCTCGAGGCATATCGGAATGTACTTTCGCCAGGAGCCGGCACCCTATGGATACGACGAATATTTCGATCCACCGCTGGATGCAGACCACGAATGTCCGATCTGTCTTGTGGGGCTGCGAGAACCCATACAGACGTCGTGTGGGCACAGGTTCTGTAGAGACTGTATATTATGGAACTTCAGATCTAGTAACCACACGTGCCCCGTGGATAACAAAAGGTTGGAAAAGAACTTGCTGTATCCAGACAATTTTGCCAAGCGAGAAATATTGTGCCACGACGTATTCTGCCGAATGAAAAAGGAACATGGTTGTACGTGGAAAGGACCCCTAAAGACGATAGATGATCATATGAAAGTCTGTGCTTTTGTCGACATATGTTGTCCCAAGAATTGTGGAAAACAGGTACTGCGTAAAAACGCGAAACAACACTTGGAAACCGAGTGCCCTAACAGAACCACACCATGCGAGCACTGTGGCAAAGAGGTACCCTGGAATGGCCTCGAGAATCATTTTCGAACGTGTCCAATTTTCCCGGTGTCGTGTGGCCAATGTGGACGACAAAACATTCTGCGAAAATGGATGGAACGCCACTTGGACAACGAGTGCCCCGAAATGGAAAAGAAATGTGCTTTCAGCGTGGTGGGTTGCACATTCGAGGGAAAACGAGCTGCCGTGGAAAAGCATGTCGAAGGTCAACTCGGACGTCACGCCATGGACTTGGCAAAGAAGTTTGGTGCTTTCATGGCAACTCAGAATTTGGGAGCTGAATCGCGGTACAATTTGCCAGAAAGCGCAAGTTGCGTTGCAAGGGCCAGCAACGTAGCCTGTTCATGCGACCCAAAGGCACCGCGTGATCAACAATCGAAACAAACTAACGAGCCGAAGCGTACGACCAGTGTCGTTCCAGGCGAAGTCGAAAACCGGGAATACGCCCTAACCGCGCCCAATTCGAGGCACCAAAGACCCCTGCTAGACCTTGATGTAGTTGTTTGGCAACTCGAGACAAAATTACTGGAATTCGAAGGCCGTGTCTGTAACGGAACGTACATTTGGAGGATAGAAAATTACAGACAGCGTCGACAAGACGCAATTACCGGTGCGATGTCAACCATACATAGCCCTCCTTTTTGCACCAGTTTGTATGGCTATAAGATGTGTCTGAGGATAAACTTAAACGGCGTGGATGGTGGCGTGGGGAAATATATTGCCTTATTTGTCCACATGATGCAAGGAGATTATGACAACCTTTTGGAATGGCCATTCTGCGGGAAACAAATCACCCTCTCCATCTTAAACCAGTCGATGGCTCATGATCATATAAGTCAAACTTTTATCGCTGAGGAAGGTCTTCTTGCTTTCAAAAGGCCCACTACACGTCGTAACTACAAAGGGTATGGTTACGTCGATTTTGTCCTCATTGACCAGATTCGTGAACCCTGGCATGTTAAAAATAATACTATGCTTGTTAAAGTCCAAATTTTTGATTAACAAGGTTTAATTTTTTATATTATATGTTATATACTATACTATATATATATTCTATATTATATATATTATAAATATATATATATATATATACAGCCGTTTTCAAAAACGTTTTCATATGGAGAGATATATAGATATATATATACTTTTGTTGTCTTGCACGTGCGCCCGTGCATTTGTCACTTGTTATTGTCCAACTTGTGAAAAACCTCGGTTCAACGATAAATTTTTTCTTCGTCGGGTTTTTTGTTCCAATTTGAAAAGAACATGTTGTTTTGCGTTTTTTTTTTTAGAAAAATGCATGCGCCCTGCAACACAAATTTGCAATGACGAATTATATAGCTGATTTCGGGAATGAGAAAAACATCCCGCGAAGCAGCCGAGTTATATGGGGTCACCGAATGGTAGGCCAAATGCCATGGCATCTGTAGCAAGTGACGAAGCATTTTTATTGATGGAGTGTATTAAAAAATGCGCTGTCCAGGGGCGTGCTTTAAAGAAAAACTGTAAACTAACTTGAAAGCATTTGTGGCCGAGAGTTTATTCTGTCCTCAGTGAGACGTTGCCTTATACATGTCGTGATTTTACATTAAAAAAAGTGAGACATTGATATATATGACCAGCTCATCATGGTTATGATGAAGTCTGCTTCTATGAACGTCTTAGTCCGTTTTAACCAACTGCTTTAATATTGTTGCTCCTTCCCACATATCCAATATGGACATCCACAGTCACATCTTCCTTCTCAGAAAAAAAAAATCACCGGTTTCGAAAATACTTTTTTTTTCATTTTATCTGCGTTGTTTTAAAAAGGAAAATCTTTGATGTTCCGCATTCTTTAATTTTCAACAGAATGCAAATCAAGGGAATTGCAGACAATATTCGTGCGTTGAACCAGGTTTTTTTCACAAGTTGGACAATAACAAGCGAAAGTGCACACGAGCGCACTTGTAAGAAAACAAAAGTCGTTTTCAAAAAGGTTTTCATATAGAGAGACATGTAAGGCAACGTCTCACTGAAGACAGAATAAACTCTCGGCCACAAATGCTTTCAAGGTCTTTTAAGTTAGTTTCCAATTTTTCTTAAGCACGCCCCTGAACAGCGCATTTTTTAATACACTCCATCAATAAAAATGCTTCGTCACTTGCTGCAGATGCCATGGCATTTGGCCTACCAATTCGGTGACGCCGTATAACTCAGCTGCTTCGCGGGATGTTTTTCTCATTCCCAAAATCAGCTAATTAGATGTAATTCTCCCTTGCAAATTTGTATTGCAGGACGCGTGCATTTTTTAAAAAAATCTCAAAAGGACATGTTCTTTTCAAATTGGAACAAAAAACCCGACGAAGAAAAAATTTATCGTTGAACCGAGTTTTTTCACAAGTGGGACAATAACAAGTGAAAAATGCTCACGAGCGCACGTGCAAGAAAACAAAAGTATATATCTATCTATATATCTCTCCATATGAAAACGTTTCTGAAAACGGGTGTATATATATGTAATATATATATAATCCGTAAAGTAAAATCACTCAACTCTGATGACCATAAGTTTAATACAAACTTGTTTCGTAGGTGTTACCACCCACTCCTCAGTTAAACTGAGGAGTGGGTGGTAACACCTACGAAACAAGTTTGTATTAAACTTATGGTCATCAGAGTTGAGTGATTTTACTTTACGGATTATACCGCTCCTTCACTGTAGAGCACTTTATTGGATCACCGGTGAATCTTCAACTTGGATAATATATATATATATATATATATATATATATAATCCGTAAAGTAAAATCACTCAACTCTGATGACCATAAGTTTAATATATATATATATATATATATTACATATATAATAAAGCATGATATGGTATAATAAATCCTGCTAGACTAGAGTGTATTGAAATGGTTGTTTTATTGTCTGTTACACATCTTGGGGTTTAATAAAACTCGTCATCGGATGAAGAGACCAAGGTTTTTTTAGCCATACTAGACATCAAGTCATTTGCAAAAGAACCCAAGGAAGGGATGACTTCCTTATTCCACCATGGCTCGTCAAAGGACAGTGGCTCATTTATGAAGATTTTTTCCCCTTCGAATAACTCGATAACGTATCCTTGCTGTTTCTGCGCGAGAAAGAGATAGGTTTGCAGTTGAGCAAACTCAGTGGGGCTAACGTTGGGTTTTCGTCCAAAACGCGTCTTGATCTCGACGACTCTGCCTATTTCATCCAGACAATCAATGCGCCCCAGAATAACCACCTCGATTTGTTCGTCAAAGGATGTCCATGCCAGTCTCTCGTACCTTTGCTGCGTCGAGCTACATTGGCCAATGCACGGGTTGGTTTCGGCAATGTCGATGGCCAACATTTCGCTGTTTTTGCCCATTTCGGTCCTAACAAAACCCTGCGCCACGTGGACCAACTCTTCTCGGCCCTCGTCTTTCAGGGACTGCTTTAGACGAGCGACTAATTCATCAAACTTTTCGTGATCCTTGATGTTGTACTTGTGTTTTTGAAATTCGCGACCACTTTTCGTTTGACCCACGGCCCTGAGAAGATCTGCAGGTGGACGACAAGTGTCTGGAATGCCATCTTTGTCGATGCGTTCCCATACGCGTTTGATGACGTCGAGGCGAGAACAATACGGATTCAATCCGAGGATGCTTCCTATCTCGGTAGCGTACAGGCGTATCTCTTGGCGAGCTTTGCTGGACGATGTGCTATCGGCCATGGAAGCTGACGATGCAGTTATGATAAATCGGTGACGGTAATGGGAAGTCGTCCGTCAACAATCACGTTTAGAGATACAAATTGCCAACCGATTGCCAAGATAACCGCCATCACCAAGTCGTCGCGAGTAGAGGACGTTTTCCCCGAGTAACAGTCTCGCGCCGCGTGATAAGTGAAAGAATCCATCTGTGTCACCAGTTCTTTTAGAGTAGCCCGAACAGATTCCTGGGTCGGAACGAGTTCACCGAGATCGGGCAAGACGACGTTGGCGATGCCGTCGTGTTGGAGCCCCCTGGGATGATCCAGATGAGCCACGATCTCTGCCACAGATTCACCTGCAGTCTTGAGAATTGCATAGCGTTGTTTGATGATTTCGGTCACAGTGGAAAATTGGTCCACCCAGTACACGCATCTGACGAGTGCCGATAAGGTGTGTTGTACGAGGGACTTCTTTTGACGTGTTGTTATCCCTGGTAGGACACTGCCCTCTACGCTTCGTGTCTTGACCATATTGATCGTGCGACCCGTGTTGACATACTTCATCTTAATCTCCAGTTCTAGCGCTCGGCACAAATCCTGTGTCAAATTATTTTCGATCCAGATGGTAATTTCGGCTCGCTTAAGAATCGGATATAACCGTTCGATATTTCTCAGATTGTAGAGTATCAGGTCACGGTGAATGGCCGTCATGTACCCTCCCTCGTGGGGTTCGACGTTGTACTGATCGAGTGCCACAACCTAAACGACAAAAAAAAACAGTCATTATTTTACCGACCATGCAGCAACCACCAACAGACGCAGTAAAAGCCACAAGGATCCTTTGTGGAGATCCCGTGCAACTCTTTCATCCTACGCGATATGACCGTGACGGTGTCGCAAATCGCGTCAAAGAACTCGTGCTAGCCGTCTACGAGTTACAGCGTAGACACAAGGCTTCCGAGCTTAGACACGCTGCCGAATGCCACGAGACCGCCATGTGTGTATTGGGTTACGACCATCCTCTCGCGCGCCTAATGGAAGACGACGTGGATTCCACGGTAAGACAAAAGACCGTCGAATATTTGGCTCCAAGTGATGCATGGTCGTCGCCTCTTTCTAACGCCGCCTCTCCGTGGATGGATGCCCTGGCGGTCATGTGTTGCGAGACTGGGAAACCCCGTACATTCGCTATCCTCGTGGAGGCGTTATGGCATTCTTCGGCAATCAAGACCGAGCGCGGTACCATCTGGATATTGTGGCTCTGTGCATTATCTTGCTTAGTTTTTCCCTTGGATGAGACCCATGTTCTAACTCGGCCGCTGATCGACAGCGTGATTTGCACTCTAGCGCACAAAACTCCGCCAACGTCCAGTTTCTCACCAATTGAGGAATGCGTTCTGACCATATGCTTTCTGGCATCGAGCGGAGACGAGTGTGGAACGCTGCGAGTTTGGTCGTCGGAAAACCTTCAAGACGATCGGGATCTCCGTCTTGAGGCTCTTATGAAAAGACTACACAGACAAATCGCAGTTGGAAAAGCGAACTGCCGAGAAGGCAGTTCGCTTCTTACGTAAAAACACTGTTGCGTCGTCTTCAGTAAAATGCATAACCCGATTCCACTAGTTTTACTCGCTGCCTGGACGGGATCAATGACTACTGCCATGGTTTGCACAGTGTTGAGCACTTCGTCTGTCAAGTCCATGCGACGGTGGCGGACTACCTGGGCGATGAGGTTGGCCGGAAACACTGGTTGCTTAATTGCACCCTCGGCACAAGAGTAACCCATCACCTCTCGTTGGTAATAACCCTCTACTAACATTTCCATGACTCGCTCTACCAGCCCTTTGCGACCTGGTTTGAGATCGATATGTCCCGGTCGTAGATAGAAACGATGAACGCACGTTTCTGTCTGACCTGCGCATGCATCGCACACCATGGATTGGTGAATGCTGTAAACGTCCGGAAACTGCATCAATCGCATCAACCAATGACCACTCGGCATAGTGGAGCACAACACGGTCATGACCACTTGACGATTGATGATATAGGCCATGGTCGATGCCACGGATTCTTTACGGTTGAAACCGGCTTCGTCGATCACAGCCACGTTGGGAGACTGGCCTCGCCCGCTCTGCAACAAAATAAAAAAAAGACCAATAAAAAGTCACATTATGTCTTAATTGATATATAGGTATTGTTTCTAGTTGGCAAGATCATCAATCAAAAAACAATCATGATGAGCGCAAACACAACTATAGCGACAGCAACAGCAGCAAAATCAACGGGGATGACCCAATCGTCGTGGATCGAGGCCACGGTCGACATGAGTCAGGCTATGCGTCCATCGCCCCCTGTTAATCTGTTGCAGCAAATCAAAAACCATCGCGATTGGGTGAGCGACGAATACGTATTACGGATGGCAAGACAGAAATTTGGAGTGTTCACCAGCACGCTAGTGACTGGAGCGGCAGGATCCGAACGATGTCTTGCAAAGGACTTTGTGTGCGTCCACGAACCGCTGGGAGTGTTCGCGTGTCTGAAACACATGGTCGTGCATAGATGCAACGAGTCCTGGCAGCAGGTGAAAAGATGGATTGACCTTCCCGATGGCGAGTCTTCGTTGCGATGTCATAAGATTATGGTGGGTGCCTCAAACGAGGTCAATTGGTGTTGTGCCGTTTCTCGTAAACTTTTACCCGATACCGCTGCTCTCCAGATGACGATATCTTCCGTGACGACATTGAACGATCTGGGAGCGGTTGTATACGGGAATCGACAGAGAGAAGACAATGCATACTCGGGAAGGCTTATTGGCGGTTCGGTGAGGCGGTCGGGGAGTCAGAAACGGTCGTTTGACGACGCCTTTGATTTGTACACAAAAAGACATGATTTATTGAAACAAACCATCAATGCCACGATCACGGCTTTGATAGACCCACGGAAACGGGAAAAATACAACAATCTCATTCGACAGCGAGCGGGAAGATGCGAACCCCTTCATTTAAAGGAATTTGCGCCTGGTGTTCAGTTACTGTTGCGGAGTCGTCTTTTAACTCTTTGCAAACGCCTTGACCAGGAACTGGACGTCAAAGTGGACAAGAAAGAAATGAATTCTCTAGTGTTTTTTGCTCTGGGTATCACGGTGCAGGGTCGTCAATTAGGTCCCGACATTATCGCTCCCCGTCTTCCCGTCCGACATTTAGCACCGCTACCGATCGAGACCTTATTTGAACAAGCCTTTGGTTTGCCACTCTCGCAATATTCCAAGATGACTACCAGAATACAACGTTTGACAGGCGACCCTCGTTTTGCTCACAAATTGGGCTGGTGTGCATCACCGTCATCGGTCGAGTAGGGTACCAAGAACTCGTCGAGCAAATTGTCTCCTTTTTTCCCCTCTTTGTCCTCTGTTTCCTCTTCGTTTTTCTTCTTTACCGTCGCCGCGGAACAAGAGTAGACGGGATCTGTGACTTCTGAATGGTCCGAGTCTTCGTCTTCGTCTTCTTGTTCATCGTCCAAATCACTGTGGTCGATGGATTGTTTGGGTGAAAGCGGGGGCGTTGGGGGTATTTTAAAGTTTTCTTGGAGAAACTGTAACATAAACTCACAGACTACTTTTGGAAGCTCGTAGCGAAAAAGAGACGGAAGACTTTCCACCGAGTGTGGCCTGGCAAGGAAGGCCTCGCGTCGCTGTGTAACATAACTGAATAAGTGACGGGGATCGCTCGAACCACTTTGGTTGGTGTTCCTCTCTAGCAACTCGAGATGTCGACCGAACGTCTCTAGGATTGGTTCAATAGAACAAGAATCATCCATGATTGATTTCTACTACAAATAAAACAAACACGTATTAGTAAGGTCCGTCTGAGTCTTATAATAGTTAATTTCGTGCGATCCCATTATGGCGCGTCAGGTGTCGCGCTCATCCGCATCGTCAACGATTGTTGATCACGGTAACTCCACGAGGGAGTCCTTCATTTTGCGTGGTCTTCGTTTTGCATCCACAGTCATTGGCCCAAGCCTAACCAGGGACCGAATCGGGCTCGTGGACAGGTTAGACGAGATCAAGGAACGATCCATCACCAGTGCATGCGAATTCATCAACGACGCTAATCACTTGGTCCTGAGACTCGAACCCGATGACGAAAAAGGGCTCCAGGACGTCTTTAGGTCTTACGTAAGAGGTTCGACGTTCATTACCTCGGCCTTGTTTGGGCATAGGACTGATCCAGTGACAGTGCCTGTCAATTTTTTTGGGCACTGGGCTCACGTGCAGAGCTATGACGAGGAACAAGCCACCGTTCCCTGGTTTATCGTGGCCGTTGCGTTGGCTTGGTGTCGATTCGTAGGAGAAATGTGGACGTCTCATCCCGACAACCTGCACCTGGCGAACGAGACAAGATGCACGTTGAGGGAACTGGGTGTTCACACCAGCAACAAATCGCTTGTGAGGATACTGGACACCGTATCAGATGACGAGCTTCGTCTATCTATCGATCATCTCTTGAACGGAAAAGATACTCGCAATGCTCTTGATCGATCCATCCAGACAACGCTCACTTTAGTCAAACAGCAAGTGGAACCCATGTTCCAAATTGGTGCGGGATCAGAGATTCAGGCAATCGTCAGATCCTTCATCCACACAATGGAAACCATACAGACCCAGGGTGCCGGGCCATCCAATGCATTGGATGAATTTGTTGGAATAGAATTGATCGGACCATTTCGATTGATGGCGCGCATGTCTCTGGCACCTGATCAAAGAACGGAAAAAACACACGTTGCGGCTTTGGAACAACTCCACCAACGAATCATACAGGACATGAAACGTTCGGTAGATGCATCACGCGCTGCTGGAGAAACAAACAAGCTAGTGGCACGTCATCGCGAATATGTTTGGGGAGGAAATGTCAACATGTATCCGGCGGTCGTTGACCGAATGGAAGTGCCATCCAATGATGGAATATCAACCTACCATCCTTCGACGCTGGGTGGATCATTGAACGCTGATCGAAATTTAGACTTTGGTGATTACGAACAAAACGAGCTAGAGGAAGACGAGGAAGTAGAAGAAGAAGAAGAGGATGAGGAAGAAGAAGAAGAAGAAAAAGAAGCAAGTAAAATGGAGGAAGAGGAGGGTCACCGAGACAACGACCAGGCAATCGATAGGGCAATCCAAGAAAGGCAGCGAATGAATATCAATGAACGGGTGTTCGGGTTGGTGCCAGTCTCAGCAGAGCAGGCACCACTGGCGTTTGATGAAGATTCTACATCCACGTATGCACCGTCCTCCCTGGGAGGGTTCTCAAAACCTTGGTCCCGAGGAGCACCGTCGATAGCCAGTGACCGGTCACTCTTGGTACCTGTTACGGACGCCATCACCGACCGCTCAAGAGACGCTGGACCGGTCATGGTTCCCGCAGAACGAACGCTCAATTTGATGGACGAGAAAGAATCGGAATATGCGCCTTCAGTTTTGAGTGGTTTCAGCATGGCACAAAGAACAAGGTCGGCGGTAGGAAGGCTGGATCGTGCTCCATCGGTCAGGTCCGATGTGTTGCCCCACGCATCTCCTTTGCTGCAATCAGACGAGGAAAGAATGGAAGACCCCATGGATTCGGCGATATTACAACTTTCTGCTGAGATGACGGAACGGTGGGCAACCAATGCATCGGCATCGACGACCGAAGACGAAATGATCATTCGGGAAGGATCAACGGTCGCTTCATTGATGAACGACAATGAAACTTTAAGCCATCAAATGTCCGCTCATCGCGCCGGTGAAGAGAATATAGTCTTGCAACTGACTCAGGCTCATTCCGAACTTGGACACGCCACTGCGGCGCTAGTTGCGAAAAACAGAGACATTGCCAGGCTAAACGAGACGATCGAGACCGAAAGAGAAAAGCACGAGCGCAATGTAGATCAGCTTCAGAGGGACTTGGAATCACAATCAAAAGTCGCAAACGAGTTGAAATTGCAACTCAACGCCTTGCATGCTCGTGCCGCGGAGACTACACTATACGTGGATACGATACAAAGAGAAAGCGCCGAAGCCATACAACATCTGAATCAGGAACTGAATGCAAAGTCGCAAGATTGCCAAACTATGCGACGAGAAGCAAGAGACCTCAGCGAGGCAGTAGATAGAACGAGAACCGAATTGGACTCTGTGATACACGAGCTGCATGCGACCCGCCAACAGAATCAAGCGGCGGTCGCCGAACGAGATCGATTGCAGGCTAGAGTGATGCAAATGACAGAAGAAGAAACCAGACGCGATGCAATGATCACCGAGATGGGCGCCACTGTTGGTCAACTCTTGGAAAACAAACAAGCGCTGGAGTTACAAGTCAAGGCTTTCAATGAAGAAAAAAACCGACTAGAGGCTCGTCTGGAAGAACTCCGACAGACACACGAAATGGAGATGGAAAGAGCTAAGAGCACGTTGGAAGAACTGTCGAGGCGTAACAACGATCTAGAGGACAGTCTTCGAAATACGATGAGTCAAGCGGCTGCCCTGGAACGCACCGTTACCGCAGATAGAGAAGGCCAACAGGTGCAAACGCAAGAAAAGGACAGAGAACTTTTGAGGGCAGAAGAAGCCCGTCAACAACTCGAGACGGCCTTGGGGGAGGCGCGGATAGAAGCGAATGAAACCCAGCGAATCTACGAACAATTGCAATCGGCAATTCTGGAGTTACGGCAGGTAGTCGGTCTGATGGACGAAAATGCCCAGGCCACTTCGTCGATGCTTCCAGATCAAATAAAACAAGTGACTACAACCGTAAAACAGTAAAGAGACCAAAGAGATGAAGCAATCGGTGCAATCCGTAGACTTGCCGACCGGTTAAGCGTGGAAAATGAGGATACCACTCTTATCAGTGAAGTAGTTGGACAAGTGATATCAAAGATCGACGATCAATTCCGAGAAGTAACAGAGACACATCGAGGTCTTGTCGCCCTCGTGAACAGACCAGGTGCAACTAACGGAGAGAACAGCATCGCAAGCACGTCTCTGTCCCAGCTGGTTCCTTTGGCCCAGGCTCGTGTCTCGGAAGTCGAAGAAAGAGCCGAAGGCGTGACCCGTGCCCTTTTGGAGGTGGCCAGAATCACAGGAACGAGAGAAGAGACTGGTGTTGCCAGCCAAAAAGTCATCGATCGTGTCACTAGAATGAATGAAGAGAAAATGGCGATGCAGCGCGGATTGCAAGAAATAGCGGAAGTTACAGTGGCGACTCCGCCGTTGGAATTGATCCGGTTGGCGCAGGCAAAATTTAGGGCGCTTTCAACATTAGAAAAGGGCTATTCGGAAGAGGTGCTATCATTACGACGTCGCAGCGACCTCTTACAGGAGTCTCTTGATAAAGCACAACTCGACTACGAGCGCGAGAAAGCAAGTGGGCAAAGGGAAATTCACGAGTTGAGAGGGAAGCTCAATCGCCTAGAAACACAACAGTTGGAGAAGTTACGGGAAGCAACTCGCGACCACGAAGAGCGACAGAACCTCGACAAGTGTCGTGCACTGCTAGACAATGCAACCAGGGATCTCAATAGTATCACGGTGCAAAAACGTCTGGTAGAGCAAAAGTTGGCCCAGAGCGAGGTCGAATGGGAACGACAATTGACCGAAGTCAATACGGCTTCTGCACTGATGGAGGGACAAATCGAGGCTTTGAAGCAGCGAATACGGAAACTCGAACAAGCCTCCAGTGATCGAGATGTAACGGAGGTGACTGCAAGAACAGAGAGTGAGGCTCGAGAGACAGCGCTGCGACAGGATGTGATACAACGTCAGAAACGTTTGGAATCGATGCAGCAAAGACTTGATCAAACGACAGTGGAATACAATCGTTTCCAAGAAGAAGTGGAACGGGAACGTGCTCAGTGGCAAGAGCAAGTGGAAACTTTTAATCGACAACTGGCCGAAGCTGCTCCCGGAGAAGCAGTAAGACTGCGCCTGGAACGCGATCAACTAAAGCGCGAACTGCTAGATTTAAACGCTCGGTTAAATCATCTGGAACAAACCCGAACGGAGCGGGATCGTCTGGAAGCTGTCAATGAACAGCTAAAGGTACGTTTGGATGAATGCGAACGGTATCGTAGCTTCCAAGATGATCTCCTTTCAGAATTGAAACATCAAGTCGCGACCCTAGAACAAAGAATACTCGAGGCCGATCGTATCACGGCGATAGTGCATCCACATTTGACGGAGCCGGAATTTCAAGAGGATGAAATTCCGGGGTTACCTTCGTCGTCACCAGAATGGCAGCCAGGGAAATCTGAGCTTGATCAGAAGTTAGAAAATCTGGGAGAACAAATAGCGAATCGGGAGTTGGAACTGTTGGTTCTCGATGATAAAGTGGAAGAATACAAAAGTCAGTTAGCCGATATCTTAGATCAGATCGAGAATGCCGAGGTGACGTTGGCCCAATTGAGGGATACGATCGAGTTCACCTACCCCCAGGATGTTCCTCCCCCGTTGAGCGACGACGTTTCCATTGACAGCGAAACACCACCGGCGAGGCCGGTGTCTCATTTTCCGATAGTCAGCTTGAGCGAATGGAAGGAACGTTTTCTCTCTGTGAAACCGTCGTATCATGTTGCCAAGCGATGGGTGTTGGCACTGGGCGAGTTGGAAATGAATAACAAAACGTGCGACTTGAGTTTACTTGACAATTTACTCGATCCTCGTAAAAGATTCGTCTATCAGGAAGACTTAGAGTACATCATGCGAGAGACTCTAGCATTTGCAGTTTACTGGGGGGTGCCAGTCTTGAACGACAGCGACAGCGCAACAGAGCGTTGCGAGGGTTGGATAATTTACAGCGCATCGCATTGCGAGCCAAAGGGCACCGTACCGGTGATGCCTTTCGATTGGCCATCGTGTGTGAACTGATTCTCTTCAACGGCCACGGCATTGCTTACGAAGGCGCTGTCTTGCAAAGATATTGCGAGCTCGTGTTGGAACTTGCAATGGCAGTGAAATTTTGTTGGCGTAGTTCGGATGCGCAGCAAAGGCAACGGCTGATCTTGGCAGAACGCGATCTCCCCGTCAACGACTCTACAGCCATCGTCGTTCGATTCGCAGAGTCCGTTTTTCAGACCTTTGACAGAACCTTGCTCATTCAAACACTATTACGGACCTTGGTGCAAGCAAGGCAAGGAAAAGCAATCAATGTGCCAGTGGTAATCTCAAGTCCGCGAGTTTGGATCCCTCGAGAGAGCCTTTGGTACGAATTTGAGGATGAGGTACCCATCTCTGCACCAACGTTCTGGGTGGAAGAGCAGCTCGACAGAGCGGCGATGCTAGTGCCGGGATTGGTGCACGTTTTGAGAGATCAGACGATCGCCCGGATGCAAGAAAACTTCACGTATGTGCAACTCGCGAGACTCGACAATAACCACGACGGCAGAGAAGATTGTATACTTTTGGTCGGGCAGCGAGATTCGTGGGTTGTCGTGGATCCCTTATCGGTCGAGGAAGAGGACGTTCCCCGGACCAAAGGGATGCTACTTATCGGGGTCATTAGAGCACCACAGGGGGTCACTTGCCACATCGACAGAGGCTTTGCACTCATGACATGGATTCGAGAAGTGTTCGTTCACGGCATGCCCCTACAAGGTGTGACTTTCCAAGGAAACTCTGATAAAATTAGATGCACCTTAGAGCATTACTTCAAGTGCATGTTTCAGTAACGAAGAAAAAAAAAAAGAAGGCAATGATACCTTCGGCTCGCAGACGAGGAGAGAAAGAAAGAAATAAAAAAGCAAAAAAAAAAAAAAATAAACGACAAGTATAACCAACATGTAAACCAACAAAATTAACCCGTCTGTTATCGGCCACGTCAACAAACGACAAATCTGGTCATGGTTGCCACCACGTTATTATTGACCGTCTCGTTTCTCCGAGTATACTTCCAAGGACCTACGACCCATTGGGGAATACAATGCGTCGACTTCGATCAAACGGTAGATCGAGGACAATCAGTGTCCTTTGATCAAACCTACCCAGTACCGAAACTCGTCTGTGTATCATCCAAACGGCGGTGTTATGCAAGCGATGCGGCAAATGCCATCGTGACCAGGACAACAATCATCGACGGTCGTCGCATCCCATTGCGATACTGGCCTTCCGTCGACAGCATTCCGGGGAACGGACGGTGGTCGTTCTGTTTCGGAGAAGATGGTGCTACTGACGGAGGTGTTAACGTCACGGCAACCTGCGGCCGCCACTCTGCATGTCTGGACGTTTGTTTTGCAGACGACGACATCTCACCTCCAACGGTCGTGTGGTGTCGCAACTCTACGGTAGAAACGCCGGTGCAATGGAAGAGAGGTACCCCAGATACAGGATGGCAACCGTGGGAGAATGGACCCCCTCGAAACGATAGCAACGATGTGATCGAATTAGACTCGCCACTGGTGATCAATCGTGCATCTGGTACCAACGCGATCGCACGACACGGCAGCCAGTGGATCGTACGTCGAAACGAAGGGATATGTCTCGCTCCAGTGAAGCTGTCGGATGGATCTTGTCACGTTTTAGTCCACGGGGTATGTTACCGGTACGATGGCAAAGTCAGTGTCCGGTGCGTTGATCTCATCCCCTTTCCACCTGGCTCGGTTGTGGCATTGACTTGGCGTCCTCGTCTGGTGAGGGCGTCGGTGCAGCCTCTAGAGGTCGACACGACCGACATCTATTGTCTAGAATTGAGCAATCACGATCCGGCAAGGTTTCTCGCATGCTTGGAGAAACTTCGTCCTCTCGCAAGAAGGGGAAGTACGTCTCTGTCGCCCTTTGTCTTTTACGGCCGACCTTCGACGGTTTTTATTCGCGTTGCGCCTTCTAGGCGACACGGCAACGAACAAAGATGGGACTTTACGGGATGGACTAGCGCCGCCATCACCGTTGCTTTGGGACTGATTGCTTGGGAGGTGATAACCATTGCTGCTTTGCGCATTTCCTCGCAAGTGCGTTTTGTCGAACGGTGTATCACAGACGCAGTCCGAGAATTAGGGTTGGATTATTAAACAGTCGTTAGCCACCCGACTTTGTATGCCCGGACCATTGAAAGATGTCTCGCTCCAGATACCAGTCGGTACCGACAAATCCCTGTAACAAGGACGATTCGTGTCAAGAAGTGGACGAGGGACCCCTAAAGTGGTCTGATCGACTCTGTGGGTCATGCCCGTTAGTTACCTTTTTTGCACTGGCGTTGGTAGCAGCCTGCCTGGCGATCACATTGTCCTTATTTTTGTCCAAGAGTCCCGGCATCTTCATCGAGAATACAATCTACAGCGCGACATGCATCGAGAATCTTTGCCTTTTTGGGTTTTCAGACTACCCTCGTGACATTCCTTGCACAGAAGACCGGCATTGTGCCACCTTTTACGATCCGTGTGCGTCTAGTCCTTGCAGCGCCGAAGGAACGGAGAAATGCGTTCGTGGACCAAAGGGCGGTTATGCCTGCATATGTAAAGAGAGATACGGGGGTCCACTTTGTGAACATAAAATACACCCGTGCGATTATGACAACCCGTGCTTTGGTGACGCGACTTGCGTGAAACATCCAGTAGACCAAGACCGGTTTTCGTGCAGGTGTGAGTTGGGTTGGATGGGATCACGGTGCGAATACAGGTCACAAGACGGTGATACTTGCAAGACTAGAGGCCATTGTAACAACAGGGGTGAGTGCCTAGACCGTAGCTCGCGAAAGACGTGCCACTGCTCATTTGGTTACCACGGTGTTCATTGCCGACACACCGTCGACATGGACGATTGCCTAGTTCGACCTTGCAAGGAAGGTGGACAGTGTATCAACCATAAGGACGGTTACAATTGTTTCTGCAAGTTTGGACGAGTTGGGAAGCAGTGCCACAATGTGCTCGATTTTGTCGATTGCAGCAATAATTGCCGCAATGGAGGAAGATGCGATTCTGATCTCACTGGGTCACTCGTCTGTAGGTGTCAAAAAGGGTACGGGGGAGACTTTTGTACCGTTCGCGACGTCTCCAAGTACCGGCGCTACAAAGGTGGAACGATCTGTAAGAGCCAGGGCAAAGGGTCGTTACAGTTTCGCTCTTTGGTAGGGCGATGGTTTTTGTTGGCCCTCAAAAACAACACGTACAATCCACCAGATGCCTGCGTACAGTTATCGTTCGTCGAAAAAGCCAAAGATCTCAAAAACGTCCGACCTAGAAACGATTCCTTCGCCATTCGGTACATGGCAAAACGAAACGACACGTCCTCTCATCACAAGATAGAAAAGGTAACGATCGACGAGACACGGTCCATCGTGTATCCTCTGGAACGAGATGCAAGAGAGAATAGAATGGGAGGAGGAGGACAACCAACAAATGGTACCGTGGGACTCATGATGACGGGAAGTTTTGTACGACTTTACTCGTTTCCCTTAACGAACCTGGCGACTCATGACGAACAGACGATCGATTTGGGTGTGGTTTATTCCTCTGAAAATTTCTTAGTGCTTCATTCATGCATTCAAGATAAAACGCATGGGCATTTTGATTCGCTCTTAGTTCTGGGAAGGGAAAAAGACGACACCGCAAATCTTGCCATGGTCTTGCGAGACGTCTACAAACAGCTGCCATATGTTGCCGGAAACATGGTTATAGTAGAAAGGGACGGGGACTGTAAGGACTAGGAGTGTTTTGGGGTACATTTTTAATGGCCAAAATATCTTTATAGACTAAATTAATTAAAGCATCAACGACATACTGTCAAATATTGCCTACAGTACAACGTGCAATGTCTAGATATGATGCCCCTTCAAGTATGCTAGACATCGTTGGGCCTATTTGAATCGTACAATATTTTCAGACCCCAAGGTTCGCTCAATATGCTAGAGTTGCGTCAGACATCGAGCAAGTCTTTCAACATCTTAAATTGGCCGATTGCGTCCGTCATGGACATCTTAGGTACACGCCTAGAGACGAAAAATCTCGCACTACCATTTGACCCCATCATTTCCAAATAGTCGCGATTGAGCTCCACATTCATGTTCAATGTTTCTTCTACCCTACGCCGTAATCCCCGGTATGCATTGCTTCGATTTCGGGCTGTCATGGGCACGATCCATTCAAGATAATCGTAGTCGATAAATTCGTTGGCATCATCGACACGAAAGGGTACTCCTATCCGCACTCTCTGCACTTGAGCACCCGCCTCCTTCACCCACACCTTCAATTTATCCACACAATACATTATGCATTGAACGTGGATGGGCGGCGTCATCGTGTCTAGGGTCCACTGACACTGATACGTTATTGTATTGTCCGCATTCCCGTCATCCCCCGTTTCTATTATTCTGGCTCTTGCGGGAGGATCGAGCCGTTGGCAAAATGTTTCCAACTTAGCAGGGCCCAAGCCATCAACATCTACAAGGACTTGTACGGGCAACATGATTGACACACACGACACAAATGACAACCAGCTATAGGGCTTTTGGGTATAGATAACCTTTAATACAAAAATCAATTATCGTCGCTCAGTCTTGCTTTCTTGGCGCTCGGTTCTTCTCCGTCCCAATTCTTTTGGCTGCCCTCGCATTCTCCATGGAATTCGCGCGTCTCCTCCAAAGCCTCCTGGTCTTCAAAACATCTCATTACATCGGCTTTCTCATTTTCGGGCAGATTCAAACGCTCTAGGTACTCTTCTATGTTGCTTGTTGACAACACCTCGTTGTTTCTAAAGGCGCTGATGCGCAGTGCCTCCACGTACCCATTGATCTTGACATCGTACTCTGGTTCTTGCTCACCCGTGTTGTCATTGACTATGCGAAAGATGCGTATGGTCTCTGCTTTTAGCAGAGTGTTGCATGGTTGTTGTAAATCTAAGGTCATGCGGGTAACCTTGAAATCATCCTTTGGTTTCTCCAAGGCGCCGAGGTATACGACGGCCGAGACCACCGTCCGAGGCAACGGTCCTTTGGTTCTTTCAAAACGATGCTCAAAAAGCTTCTTCACTTGATCGTCTTTAAGGATGCGGCTGCGGTTGTTGGTACAAAACACTCGGTCGTCTTGGGTGAACGTCAAAGACTTAGACTCCATTACGGGCAAGAACAGGTAATGACGAAACTGGCCATTCTCTCGAAGAGTCCCCGTGATCTTGTTCCACTTTGGTTTCGTACGCTCATCTGCTCCGGTGATGTCCAACACTTCTTCGGTGCTTTTTTCCGTTGACGAGAGGAAGGTGGGCTGTCTGGAAAGAACCATCTTTGTTGTCATTTTCCACTTGTCACCAGATACGATCGTTCCATCACCCCACCATGCCGAACAGGGAAACAGCGTCTCCACCAGTCGCTGGTACACAGAAATGGTCGCGTCACCAGGTTTCACGTCTCCCGATTCAAACCGACAACTCTGGGGATTATTCATCTGATGGTGGATGATGCAAATCAAAGCCAGATACGTGACCAATTCGCTCTTGATCATCTCGAGGACGAGAACAAATGGTAAAACCGCCCGATGATCCAGTTTCGTCTTCGTGAAAAGTTGAAAATGGGCAACCTTTTTCTTGGGTGCAGCATCTTTGTTCCCGGTGTTGTACACCAGGTCAAAACTGCCAGTGGCGTACGTCTTGGTTTTCTCGTAAGGTGTTATACCGCGCATTTGCATCCGTTCCATTTGGTACTCTTGATTGTCCTTCAAGATACGATCGCGTTCGTCCAGCTCATCTTCGTCTTGCAGTGCAAGTGTGCCTCCCACACCGAGAAACGACGGACATGCCATACCCACGCGTCGATAGAACCTGACAGATCTCCCCTTGCGAAATTTTGACAAGCGGCATACTGGGTTTTTCCTCAAGATGTTGCTTTCGTTGAACATCTTTCCAAAACCGTAGTCAAAGAGAGGATAAGTCACCGATGAGCCATCTGGTCGGGGTTCGTACTCTGTTTTTACGATCTTTTGGACAAATAGGGGACTCAATGAGATATCATCCGTCCCACTGAGGTGATTTGCATCCACGGCTAGCAATTCCCCGAGCTTTTGGTCCGACAGGTTTTCGAAACGGTCGTTGGTGCTGAGTTCGTAATACCCAATATTTTTGCGAATGCTTTGTACGACCATGTCGCTGTTCATGACCTCATTGACCACTTCCTGGAGAGTAGTCCCTTTGATTGTTTTGGGTAACTGCTCCTTGGCCACTTTGGCGCTGCTCTGTCGCGTGTATGCACTTGCATAGACACTCTTGTCGTACCGGTAGTTAACCTGAGTACCATCCGTTGGCACCATAATGACACAGGAAAGGTAAGTGGGATGTACCCCCAATTGCCCTGCCACTCCATCGCCAAGATCCCAACAGAGATCAGAAGCTTGCCTCTGGGCCAATTCGTCGGCAAAGTATCTTCCACCGTGGTTCTTGTCGGTCATTACGTAATCGATCTTGTCAGACCCCTCGATCACGGCCAATGGATTCCCCGGGTGTTCGCGAATGACGGGCGGCGTTAGTTCATCCTTGCGTTTTCGTCCATGAGCGCTTTTCCAATCTTCCATCTTTTTCACAAAGGAATGGTCTTTGCTGATAGTTATCCCAGGAAGATAAGGTTTGACTCCTGGATTCAATGGACAGTAACGTGAAAAGACTTCGCTCCGAAAACATTGATCGGAAGAAGCAGCCATCTCGGTGATTTAATCTCGTCTCGCTGGGAATTACTACTAATTTAACAAAGTATCAACTTTTATAAGTGTCAGCTATATTTCACCAATACTGCGATTTAACCAGCGATGAGTGGAGACGGCGCCGGCATACCGGAACGCTGGATCGCGCAACACGCAGGTTGCGCGTGCTCTCGATTTACAGATTTTAGTATCGCTTGCGGTAAAGAGCTGGCTTCCCGGATCGAACACGTCGTTCGAAGAGCCTTACCAGCCTCGACTGGTGTGCCGACCGTGGTATGGATAGACAATGGCGACACCGACGGATCCGTGGCATGCGAGGCCGAGTCCGGAAGCGAAGTCATCTACCTAGCCAAAGCTTCATGTGTCACTTGGACGACCACTCTGTTGGCTTACGTACACGCGGTGTCGCACGTTTTGTGTAGAACGATATGCAACGTTTTTTACAAGGAGAACGATTCTGGCCAGCAGGAGGAGGACACGCGCCATGGTGTGAATTGGAGACGAGCCGTGGACTGGATCGAAAGCCATCTTATCGGTAATGCAAATTATCTAGGCGGGAAACACGGTGCCTGTATTGGTGCATCGATTATAGAACTGAAAAAAATGCCAACTCGTATCGAGACGGTGTTGTCTGCACCCGCATTTTTGTTGGAGGCTCAAGCCAAATGTAATCGCTACGATCGGTTCCTCGTTTACACCACGGAAATTACCACCTTAGACAGACGCCAAACAGTCAATCGAGGCGACGTGAGGTGGAGCTATCAGGACGAGTTTGAGGCGGTCGATGCCTCCATGAAACCGAATGGCACCGTAGAGAAAGGATCGCTCGTGGAGCTGGCACTAGAGCTAAAACGCGATCACGATCCTGACTGCAAATGTAATAGTCATTACACGTATTCTTCGCTGGAAGTCAAGAGCCTAGTCGAACGCCTTGTAAGAGAAATCTTGCCGCTCAGACTGGCGGTAGCGCTCGAGAATCCACCGAGAATGAGATGCCTCGTGTCATCCAAGCCTATCAAGAGTTACGTGGACAACAGAGACGTCTTTTGCGTGCACATAAACCGTATCGAAACTTTTGCAGAGGCCGTGCGTGTAGTGATTCGTGAGTGGGCACGACGGTTTGTCGTCTCGAGGTTTGACGTACGTGCGGACGTAATGTCCTCTAGTTGCTATCGAAGGGCCGTTGCTGGTTTTGCTTCTCTGCTCATCGATTCATTTCCCTGTGATGGGCTGTTGAATAACTGGTTCGCCAGTGAGGAGTGCTTGCGCTTGGCGCTCGTACCAGCACCTCTTTGGATCGACGGGATGGTGCCATTGATGCGATTGAGTCGAGAGGGAGCAGAAAAAGTCTTGAGACATCGGACGTTCGACGAGGTGGTAGCGCATGATCTGGATAAGTCTCGATACGACATTTTGTTTGCCAGAGAAGCTGCCATGCATCCCGACATTGAGGAAACGATGGACATGGACGAAATCGCAGATTACATGTCGGCTAGAGCCACCACAACAACCGAATCCACCGTGTCGACTATGCACAAGTTTCGTTTAGAGAGCAGACGTCTGGCCTTTGCCGTCGACTTTTTGGTATCCGGAAATGACACGGTGGCAAAAATCAAACACGATGCAGTTTAAAGCCTTGTACGACCCTTCTCTGTACCACATCACTTTCGATGGCAAATTTTTGTACGATGATGAGGTTGCTGCCGATATTTTCAAGACATGTCGCACGATCCAGGTGGAGCCAATGTCATTGAACAAGAAAGTGATGAAAGGGTGGTCTTCCGCGGCCTACGAACCTGTGTTTGTCACGAGTATGACAAGCGCCCGAGAACTGTTGGAACGACTGAACGTTTCGTCTCCAGAATTGGCCTGCCTCGTTGTCAATCGAACGCACAAGGTCTCCGGAGATCAACCCTTCGATGTCACAGGAGAATTGCGAGTGTTTTCGGCAGGTTATGCATTGATTACGGCCATTCTCGAAGTCGATAACTTAGTCATCCGCGACGACATTTTCGTCGACGAACCAGACCTCCGCAAGCCATTGGAAGAGCATCTAAGTCATTGGCGACGAACGTATGGGATAGCAGGCGAGGTGGACTGCGAAGGGACCGTACTAAACGCTACAGATAGTTTAGAAGACAGGTTCAATCAAAACCTGTCCCTCGTCGACGACGATGGTCCATTGCGCATCACCAACCGAGAAAAGATGACTAAAAATAACGTCACACTACATAGGATAGGGGTGAAGGATTCCAAGGGAAAGCAACTGGGGACAATAAAAATCAGAGGATATCAGGCCATTGGAGGGGGGATCAAAGCATTTTGCAAATTTATTAAGGTGTTGCCGCACACTGTGCAAATGATGACGGCTGACGGGCGTACCGTCTCCGAAAATTCTCGCATCTATGAGCTCTTTCTTGATGACGAACCCTTCGAACTAGTTTTTACCCGTAGGGAACCACCTCCACGAGAAAGCCGCAAACGACTCCGACCTACCAAAGTCGACCATCATGGATCGACGAGAACACACCGCCAAGGTAAATTTGCTCACCCCAGACCAAGCGACGACGTCTTTTTCGTGTCTTCAGACTCTGAAGAGGAAGAAGATGATGCCTGACACCGAGCCTCGGCATGTTCCGGCAGAATACGTCTCTCTCTTTGAAGGCAACACGGATTGGCTGAAGGAAGACAGAGACAGTCGTCTGGATCCCTACAGAACCGTCTTGACTGGAATCAACCAGTTGCTAGTGGACGTGGCAGACTACATCGAGGAAAAACGCACTTCACAGACCCAACCTACTAGACAAATAGTCTTTCGATTGATGTAATGAACGACAACCACAAAGGGTCGAAATACAAATAAAGTATTAGAGTTTAGATTGTAACATTGTTTTTTGGTTTTCCGGCATCGAAGACATCTCATGGAATTACTAAAGAAAAAAGCCCCGATGCAAAGATGTCGAGAATGGGTAGATTCCATGGCCGATCAATCATTGCCATTGACGAACCGAGAAAAGTTGACTAAACGAGGCACCGCGCTATGCAAGATCAACGTGACGGACTCAAAAGGAAAGCCTCTCGGGACATTGAAAATCAGAGGACATCATGCCCTCGGAAGAGGGATCGCAAAAATTTGTGATGTCGTCAAGGCTTCACCACACCACGTACAGATGATGACCATTGATGGGCGTGTCGCGTCTCTCTCGTCGTCCATCTATGAACTCTTCCCTGATTGCGAACCCTTCGAACTAATTTTAATCTCGACAAAACCATCGAAACAAGAAAACCTAAGACGGCTGCAAACATCAAAGGTCCTTAGACGAGTTGCAAGGACGACAACACGAAGCAAAAAAGCAATCTGCTCATAATATCCGTAGTAACAACCTGGTGCGAAGGAAGAGAGTATCTTTCTCAGTTATTTTTCCCTTTAACGTTGGCGTCAGCTAGGAAGCGGCCAACATGACATCTCATGGAATCGATGCCACAAAACCCTCACAGAGAGCAGTTCTGGACTTGAAGAAAAGGGGGCTTGATGAGAGAGCGTTCACAATGCAAAGGTGTCAAGAGTGGGTCAACTCCATACCCGACCAGCCTCTCGATAAGGAAGAGACAGGGACCTGGGATGACTCGAACAATTTAAGAGATCTTGAAACAATGAAGTTTGGCGAAGCCATGGACGTCTCTACGCTTGAACCTTTGACGAAAACAATGGCGAGCAACAATAAACGACGCCCGAAAAAGACATGTGTATGAACACGTGAACAAAAATACTTGCTTTCTGTTTAGAATGATGTATATTCAGAGCAATAATCTTTGATACATAGAGTTGAAACAATAAAAAGGAAAAGATTGAATATTTGTTGCTGCAAAAAACATCGCAGATCATTTGTTGCAGACAATGCTAAGTCGTGGTGGCATGCTCAAGTGACCTCATAATGAATAGCATCAAAAATCGTTTTGCAGATAGTCGTGGGCGAATAAAAGAGGGAAGATCGTTTATCGTTGACTTTCAGACATTGTTTTTGCTGTTGTTGTTATTGTTATTTTCCTCGTTTGCTAGCGACCCGATCCTGTGTCTACTAATTATTGCTACCGCAAAAACCCAGTCTCATGAAACATTAGTTGTCTTCTAGTGGTCGCAGTTAACTTCGTTGTGTACCATTATGGCCAAAGCGACAGCTGCATATAACGGAGAAGGGATATGGCCGCTACGCAGTGCATGTCAACTGTCGAGTACTGATGTGCGCATCATCAAAGAAGCGAGGTCTCTCGCTGAAAATTATATCTGGCGTAGTCTATTGCGCAGATTCAAGCCACACGAACTCATCCGTCTACCGCCAAAGTTTCTTGATCCACAGTCAACGCCCAGTATGACTGCAAGAACCCTCCGAAGAATGGCAACTAAAATCGAAGCAGACTATCCAGATTTCTTCCAGTCACTAAACACCGCGCTGCTCATTACACCAGCGACAGCGTATTTTACGTTTGCTGACACGACACACTTCATTTTTCAAAGCGGAATAAATTGGGGTAGAATAGTGGCTTTTTTCAAGTTTGGAGGCGTAGTGGCCCATCATCTGGTAGAAAAACAGAGATCAGACATGGTCCAACACGTAGTCGATTGGACCGTCACCTATATCGCCGAAAATCTGCTACCGTGGATCAGGGAACAAGGAGGCTGGGATGCTTTTGTTGCTCATTTTTCTGAGCAAACAGACACCAGAAAAAAAATTCTATTGGCTCTGGGAAGCATTTTTGCAGCTTGTCTTACTTTTCTGGTATTTTACAAATAATAATAATAATATAATAATAATAATAATAATAACAATATAATAATAATAACAATATTATAATAGTAATAATATAATAATAATAATAATAATAATAACGATAATAAAACCATGAGTAGTTGGCGTCCCATTGGTTGAAGCTAAATAAAAAAAAGTTATCAATCTATTGTCTTTGTTAGGTAGACGGAGATGATGACACAAAAAAAGGGTACACGCAATAAATGCATTACACCGCTTTTCTTTATTAAACAATCAATTCATAATCAACGTCTTTAATTAACAACAATAATGATCTCCTCGGTGATATCGGCCAGGTCGGAAAATTTGCTGAGCCGACCGTCTGTTCGAGTTGATCAAGTCCTCGGCAAGTGGTTCCACTTTCTGCATCGATTGCTCCAGCTGATGGACCCTCCGCTCAAGGATACTCTCTGATGTAGAGAAAAACGTCTCTTCTCCTTGTACGGCGAAACCAATGAGCAGGACGTCATCTTCCCCATTAGGACGGGGTTTCTTGTCCACGAGGTCTGTGTCATCCATAAACTTTTGGATAGACAGAAAATGCGAACATTTGGCTTCGCGAGTACCAAACCTTCCAAGCTTTGGTATACCAAACGAGATAACGTAGGGATGCTTTCCGTTGATGCGAAACATGGCCACCTTGACACCCTTACCAGGAAACGGCCATGGGAGCCAAGCATCATAGGGACCAGGCTTCAAACGAAGACCAACACCGAGGCTTCCCCCCTGCCAAGATTCTCTGTTGGATACGAACATTTGAAGACATACGCGGTATCCCTGATCGCCACCCAGTGATACAACTGGACTCTCCCAAGGCACATTATTTGTCGTAATATATTGCAGTGGATTAAATATCGAAAAAGTCCAATATTCTCCGCGACGAGAAGGTTTCTGGAGCTCGTTGTAGCGCTGTGACAGAGTAGGTTGCGCAGCTAACCCTTGATCCAGACCAGGCAGGCACAAAGATAGTTCTTCTATCCTTTTCTCTAATCTTTCGTCTCCTTCTTCTTCGTTAGAGCATCTTGCTTTCTCGAGCAAATAATTAGCTCTGTTGACCAACCCTACGACGTTTTCCGCCGTTTGATGCATCGTACGGCGTGCCATTTCTAAATTCATCATGCACGATTGGATAGAAGAAGGTCCATTCTCTCTTCGTTCGTCGCGATCCATGCTTCTTCTTCGGAAATCTGTCAATTATGCGTAGCTGCGGATCACGGGTATGTTTATAGGTTGCCAGCACCTGCTTCGTAACTAGTTTCTGGGAAAGCATAATGGGATGCATCTGTGTCGGGGAACTGTGCCGTGTTTGGAAGAGTGGGAACTGAAGAGCCTGTGATTGGAACTTGACCCATACTAGAAGGAACGCGGGCTAGTCTTGTTGTCGGTTGCAGAGAGGCAGTCGGCACGCGAGCATTGGCATTGCCACCCAGAAGAGGCACACTTGCGCCGCCCATTCCCGAGTTAAAGATCTTTCGGCGCGTTGGTCGTTGGGTGTGTTTGAATATCTGGTAAAAATTGAGGATGCGATGTAGGATATTTGCAACCACCACTAGAGCCAACACACCCGTGATGCGTTCTGTGTCAAACGCCTTACAAAGACCTTGATCACGATGAGCATTGTTTAAGTGACAGTGAATGATGGCGTAGATGAATAACAGCTCGAGACAATAGAAGACGAGCGGGAAGAAATGATAGAAAAGACGCCACAATCGATGCAGCTCATCGTATTCTAAGAGTCTTGAATCGCCTCCTTCGGCAGTGAAGGAGAAGCAGGCCCAAATGAAACTGACAAATACGATAAAGATGTAGACGCCGAATTGGACAAAGGTAGGCAGAAATATCTTGTCCATGCTGGCCACGTGATCCCAGTTACGACCAACGGCTTCGAGTCCGTGCAGGAGTAAAATAATCTGCATGTAGACGAGAACTTTGGTCACCAGATGGAGAAAGTTGCTGGCAACCATGTCGTGTGTGATCCGGTTTTTCCGTGTGGGCCATACCCGGGATATGGCATCGTCCATGGCACGGGGCAAGCTCAAGCTAGCTGCGGCATCTCTGTTGAGTTTGGACAACACTTCGACGCCTTCATCGGCGGTGTGTTCCAACAAGCGCTCTGCTGTGTTCATATTGAATCGTTGCTGTTCTGTTCCCCGCTTTTGCTTAATACGCAAAACCGTTTGATAGAGGTATGTCGTTGATCAACCTTTCACATCCGCGCTGATCCAGTGGCTCGATTCGTTGGTTCAAGGAGCGATGATGCGTCTCTAGTGTCTGAGTCCAGTTGTGAGAACTGTTACTATTCTCGCCCAGGATGCTGCGACTCTTCTGCCCATACTCGTGACCCTTGGGGCCAGGGTGATAGAATCGATCAAACATGCACATGCGATCGTTGGGTGTGATATTCAGATAGTCATCTGCTGTACCGGGTGCCCACTGGGCATCGGGTTTCATACCCTCTTTGTTTACGACGGATAACTTGGATAAGCGCTGTAGGAGTCCGTTGTGCCCCTTTGACGTGGAGCGTCTCGTACTCGACCAGGGAGGCAACTGCACTTGGCCAGCAGAGGCGTTTTTAAGACGGCGGTTGAGGACGACAATTTCAGATGGAGCATTGGCCCTTGTCATCGGGTTGTAACTGTAAGCCCCTTCCATGGTGTGCAGAGGATCCGGACGGTCGCACATTGTCATGTTCTGTAAGAAGCTCGGTCCAAAGACGCCGTCGATGGGGAAGTAAGGGACCCCAAACTCGTTGTGGCCAAAGCAACTCGGTATGGGCACTGCAAATGCTTCCTCCTCAAACACTTTGGATGGCAACGTTACTTTCCTGTCCAAGCAACCTTGTATGTTGGCCATGCGGTTTCCCATGCCTTTGGTACACCCTCGACAAAAATAGTGAGGCATCTGAATGGTAGTGGCGCTCTTATTGGGAAGAACGGGAGCCGTCTGCATGAAAACGTTCAGAGCGGTACATCCGTTGCTGCATTTCTTGTAGGTGAGCACGGGTGCCGCCACAGCAATGAAGCCATAGTACAGATCTTGATCAGGGGCCTTGGGATTGTCGCCGCGAATGAGTACAATGCGATGGGTCTCAAACTCTCCGTACCTCACAATCTGGGCGGCAGTGTGCGTCTGTACACGCCGCGGGACGGTCAGTGCGTTGGCCGGAGTGTGGGGACGCAGCATTGCCAAGGCGGCCACGACGCGCTCACAGAGAGGAACGCCGTACATTTGTCTCAAATCCGCAAAGTGGCGGCTAACGTGAGAATGATAAAAGTTTTTCTTTCGGTCGTCGCCGAACGCGCCGTCTGGTTTGCTGGTGATGAGCGGATGACAACCCGTGAAGTCTTCAAAACCAAGGTCTGTCTTTTCCTCTTCATCGTACTGGTAAGTCGTGTAAAATCCTCCAGGGAGAAAGGGTTGGGAATAGTTCTCGCAACGCTTCTTATTGTCATGCACCTGAATTTGAAAAGAGTAGTTATAAAATGTAATCTTGTCGGGAGCAGATGTTGTTTCGATCGCGTACAGACGAGTCGCGAGCAAGTTCATCACCGTCTCGAAAAACATGCGCCTCATCCATAATTTGGAACGGGGGGTTGCCGCGTCTTCGCCGTCGTTGTGGGCTACTGGTACGACGGTTGGCAACTCGTAGAAGATGTAAGCGTTGACGTTCGTGTCGTCGACTGCAAACGAAGCCATGGTATCACGACAGAATGAGCCAATGGCAGAGTGAACGTCTCGCAGTTTTTCCACCGTTTGCTGGAATTTGGTTGGACTCGCAAATGAGCCGATGGTAGAGACCGATTCCAGTCCCGTGTGTAGAGAAGCCGTGAAGGCACCAACGTTTGCTGCTTCGAGGATGGCAAAAAATACCCTTGGTACATTCATCCACTTAGAGATACCACCGCCTCTGAATACGTCCAAGAGGATGATGAGCAAAGAGGGCTCTATCGTACCAACCTCGGGTTTCTGTAGTTCGTCCAATAGAAGAGTGTCTAGGTTGGGTACTTTCGTCACCCAGTCGAGCACGGCAATGTCTACTTTTTGCAAGTCATCTTTTTTGGTTTTCGGTAGGTTCTTTGTGAACGGGATACGTAGACATGCTTCGATGTACGGTTTGAACACCTTTTCGGCATCTTTGTCAATGTCGTGCATATTGGCAATGGCACTGCGTGCAGCCTGCAGGTACCCCATAACCGTGCAAAGGGGTCGGTTTCCATCTATCCCAGTTGCCCTGAAGTTACTGTGCGGGTCGATGCCTGGGAATATACTGTCTTTTGGAATGGTTCTGCCAAAGGACTTGCCCACGTACAAGACGTGATTGGAGACGCATAGGTTAAATTCCCGGTCGCGAGCTGTTATTCCGGCTTGCGAGAACACTTTTTTGTCGTACTCTTCCTGACTTTTGAAGCATTCTCTGAAAGCAGTCGTCGCAGCCTCGCCTCCCTCTAGCGACAACATGGAGAGATCATACTCATGAGGATCGAACAACGCTGGATCGTTGAGGCCACTGCGGCACAAAATGTCGCGACGCCATTGAATCTCGCCGTCTTCACCGCCCTTGTCAAATACCGTCATCCGCACGGCGTTGAAATCGACCTGGCGAAATTCTGCAACATCTGGAACGTGGCTCAAGGCATATCCGATGGGCGTTGCAAACATCGCGGTCACAAAGTTGACAAAGGACGACCTGTTTACACCTTTCTTGTCCGGTAGATCGGGCATCTTTAAGATGGGTATCTTTTGACCATCCACTTGAATGAAAGGCAATTGCCACTCTTCTATCTTGCCAACACCAGGAAAGGACTGCAAAGGTTTGAAGCTCTTACGATTCGAACGGTCGTCTTCCAGGTAAAAAACGCGCTGGGACTCAGGAAACGGCATCGTCTCGTTGTTCTCCATCAGCAGTTCGGCGACGGTCGACGTGGTGGCCAGAAATAGCGTGCCTTTGTCATCTGCGGGCGAAGTGATCTTCAAGCTATTGATCAAATCACGGATCGGATGACGCTTGAATACCCTGCCGACTTGAGACGGGCAGAAGGACAACAACTGCCGCGATAGGACTTGATCGACCCACTTGGCCGGATTCGGGTGTGTCCCCTTCAGCATATCATCGGCTTCGTTCCACGTTCGCTGCAAGTACCGATAAATGAGCGACGGGGCTGTAGCCAAGGCATTTGTCATGTGAAAATTCATCGTTTTGGCAAAGCTTAGCTCGAGTTGTAGAATGCGACGCAGTATCTCGCCTTGTACCTTCGCGTCATCTCCATGAACGATGGATTCGATCGTGAGTTCGACGCCACCGCCGATTTGTTGTAGGTGAATCTCACAGGTTTGTTCTCTGTTTCTCAGACTGGGCACTATGGACCGAACGGTGACCTGAGGCAATACCTCCTCTTTGTATTGTCTATGTTGCCACACGATTTTGTTTCTCTGACTTTCCAACATCACTACCGGGAACGGGTATCGCAAATCGTTGTGTTGGCCCAGATAACCATCATACGTGTTGAGCGCTCCAAAAAAGATCCGCGAGGGCAATGTTGTAACATCGACCGGTGTCGTCTCGTCTAGGGTCACGGCGTTGCTATACTTATACTGGACATGGTCGACCCCCTGGCCAAACGAACCGCCCCGTAGCAACCCGATCAGGTTACCGTGTACGCGACCGTTCCGATGATTATACAGGAGGGCGCTGTTTCGGGCAAAGGGCGATACTCCGTCGTTGTCGGCTCGAACGAACCCTAGGGGATCCTTTGTTGGCACCATTGCGTATGTCTGTGGGTTTGCAGGAGGTCCATACGGGTGTGGAGCCATTGCCATGGCCATGATTGCACCGTGGTCACACTGTTACAGTAGAGTATGACAGGGCGAGTTTGTTAATGCAATGACGGCCGATTGGTTCAAGAGGACAACGGATGTGTTGGCAGACCAGCTGTTTGCCCTGCAATTGGTCAGGCTCCGTGCGGCGGAATGCAACACGTCGGTGACGGAGCTTCTTGATAGCGATAGGACTTGCGATGGTATCTTCCTTGCGCTGAGCGAACTACAAGACTGTCGCGGCGAACTCGTCGATAGGTTTGATGAATGTCCCGTCAAGTTTCAGTGGAACGTCTTCTACTGCCTGTGTGCTATCGACGTATTGGTCATGGAAGTGTTTGTCGACGACAAACATCCCGAGCGAGTAAAGCTCGTGACCGAGGCGATGAAACGGGCAGCCAATACCCGTGATCTCGACACGCTGGTGACCGAACGGCTGCTTTTTGATTTTTTTTGGCGTTCAGATGAAGATCTGCTTACAACGCTCAAGACGGCCACTTTCTCTGCAGGATTCTTGTGTACGCAACGTTGCTTACCCACCGGATCGGTCTTTGCACCAATTCCATGCACCCAGTGTCGATTTGACCATGCCTTCTCACCCGAGGCCGAAATCGTTGGCGTCCCCTGTACACATCTCGCTGCGTCCCTGGCACCGTTGCCACCAGATGCAGAACACTCGGTCCCCGACCTACCCCGTGACCTGAACAAAACCACAGACGTTAGTTTGTCTTGTCGTTTTCCGACGTCCGATCGGCTCTTCGACCATTTGAGCACTCCCGATCACCTGACCGATGTTATGAACTTGGCACGGTCGTCTCATTCCAAGACACCCCGCACCGCACCAAGCATCGAAGCGGCACGCGGTCAACTTATGTCTTCGAGGGCTCTAAGAGACTGCAGAGAAGAACGGGCAGAATTGTCCGACATTCGATCTGCTATACAAGAGGTGGTTATCAAGCGGAGGGAGGCCACATCCTGTAAAGGGTTGAATGAGTGGCTCCTTCTTCGCCTTGTGCACATCATCGACGCGTTGGCGCGACGATGCAACCGAAGCAGTCGAGCTGGACCGCTACCATCTATCGATCCAGAAACCGACCGAGCGGCGTGCGACCGCTTACGCCGAAATCTCCGAGGTATGGTTTTGCAAGACACAGAGTACAGGCATTTGATTGATACTTTTAATGACCTAGTATTAGACCCTCTTACTCGCGGTCGCCAGCGGATCTTTCGACCTTACATCGACTCCAGAAAACTCATGTACGCGATTGGCATCCCACCCGGAGATATCTTGGTATACGACCGCTCCATCTCCGAAGTCACCAACAAGACAGTGTTTGAATTGCGATCCAGCGATCCTCGTGACCGCTTCTTTAAAGCCGTGTTTGTGTCTGGACTGTTTCGCCTGTACCTGAATAGCATCGGATGCGACGCAAGGTGCTTGCCAAATCTCTTTCGAGCCGACGATCGCAATGATGTTAACGGCTTTTGTTTTGCGGTAGATGGCTGCGGGGTGGTGGCCATCATCGATGACCGGAACTTTGCTCGGGGTACCAGCGAGACCATTTTGCAGCTGTGCATCGCATGGATTTGGCGTCTACTCGCGCTACACTATGCCGGAGATGCAACAGATTCTTTGAGTCACTTGCTGGAAGCGACAATCTGACCGATCACCGCCGTCCCGTCGATCACGAGTTCGGCCTCCGGAAAGTCGTCCCGCGGAATCGCAGCCGACGAAAAAACCCATGTTGATCGCTGGGGATTACTCGCGCGAGGAATCCAACGCATGGCCATTAGACGGAGATTGTTATCTTTTAGTCCAGGAAGACTCACGAGGCTCGTGGTATCAGAGGTGACGTTAAGGTATTTGCGCATGTACCACACTACCTCCTTCTCCCGAGAGAAAGACCATTCTCCGCGACATTTCATCGTATCGTCCTCTGGTGCTTCAGTGCTACAGTTGGGATTCATTTCGAAATGATAACCGTTGATATCGCGCGTAAACAGCACTCTGCCGTACACGTCTACTCGCTGGTAACACCATTCGCTGTGATCATGAGGACAGGGCCGATCGTAGTCGCCAAATCTGTTGACGCATTGTTCCTCTTGCGATGTTTTGACTGCGATAAAAATGATCCCCATGGATGCAACAATCACAAAAAAGGCAAAGCAGAGCTGGGCTTGAACGTGTACCCTCGGAACGTCGATCGCACCGTCTTGCAAGGCAACAAGCACTTCATGGAAGAAACGTTTACGAGCGGAACGTAGTGCCAACCTGCCACACGGCTTGGAAATGTCGGCCCGAGAAAATGCAGGGTTGACCAAGTGGTCGGTAGGTGAATCTGCGTAGTCGTTTCGACCGGGACGTCGGCGGAGGTCGGAAGAAGTGGCCATGACCAATTGTGGGAACAAGCATGTAGTCGAACCGTCCCTTTATATGACGGTTGGATCTGAAAGACTAGGCAAGCGTGATACCGCTGGCGTGGAAAAAAAACGGGTGACCAAAAGATACACATAATCAAACAATTTACAGCACACAATAGAGCAAGACTGTTGCACACAGCGTTTGCAGTCACGAGCCATCGAGATCGGTGGACCAGGAGGGCCAAGGAAAGATTACGACGACGCGACATATTTTTTTTTTCTTTTGCGTTCAATTTTATTACTGTTAATGATATATGAAATGAATCATATATGAACTGCGGAAATGAGATGAAATGAAGGTATGATCGTCGCAGTGAAACGCAATTTAAGCAATTGCGTAAAGAAGCCTGAAAAAAATTCAGGACTTCAACGGGGTTTGAACCCGTGACCTCGCGATACCGGTGCGATGCTCTACCAACTGAGCTATGAAGCCACTGACGTTGGGAGCAGGTCAATTATGGGTTCATATGTTCCCGTGAAAGAAATGAGTGTTAATGATATATGAAATGAATCATATATGAACTGCGGAAATGAGATGAAATGAAGGTATGATCGTCGCAGTGAAACGCAATTTAAGCAATTGCGTAAAGAAGCCTGAAAAAAAATTCAGGACTTCAACGGGGTTTGAACCCGTGACCTCGCGATACCGGTGCGATGCTCTACCAACTGAGCTATGAAGCCACTGACGTTGGGAGCAGGTCAATTATGGGTTCATATGTTCCCGTGAAAGAAATGAGTGTTAATGATATATGAAATGAATCATATATGAACTGCGGAAATGAAAATTACTGTTGTTCAAATAAATACACCAAGAGAGAGAAAAAAAAAACAAGAGGCGAGTTAACCTTCGCATGCTCTGCAACTGCCAACGTGACTAGTCTTGGCGAAGCAAAAGGGAGATCCATTGCAAATGTGTAACGGGCTCCGGTCGGGATGGGAAATGGATAGGGTGGTGGATGGGTTTAGAGGATTGAGCAGAGGCACTTGAATGACGCGCTTGGATTTGCACATCTGACAGACGACTCGGTCGGTATTGATGTCAAATGCGATAGATCGACCCGGTGGTGGATGGCAAAAGTTTGGGATAGACTTGAGTTCCAGGCAGTCTTTGCAGTACAGGGCCGCTGTTCGACACGGACAACAGTCCCCCTGTTTTGCTTGATCAAGCTGTACCAGCCTCACATGACTGCTCTTGAGTCGGGCGTGCCGCTGTATCACCAATGTAATGTAAAAGACGGCAGCTGGTTTGCCCTTCCAGAACTCGCCATCCCATTTCTTGAAAACCGCGTTGGATTCTTGTTTTCGCCAGTATCCAAGGTAGTCTCTCAAAGCAGACACAACGTCCCCATCGTCGACGACGAGGGCTACCACGGCCAGAGGGAATGGGACATTGTCCTTGTCGACGATCGCTTTTAAGGCACGACGGGTTGCCCAAGTTACCCCGGGTATCTGTGTCATTTTGGGTACCGGACCTATGGTCTTTTGAACGAGGGCATGGAACGCCAAAAGATCGCAGTGTTTCTCGCAGATAGCCAGATCGTCTAGATATGGATGATCGTCGACGTATCGAGAACAAAACATCTTCAGTTGTTTCTTCATCTCTTTCGGTTCATGGCCAAGTGGACCAAATTGTCTTGTCCACGAATCCTGTTCTTCTGTGGTCAAACGTTGCCACGCTTTTGTCGTCCACTGCATAGCCCGAGTTCCTCCTTTTACTGCTGCGGCAACCAGCTGTAGTACACGCCATGTTCGGTCGATGAGGGCCATGTCACAATGTCCCTCGTAGGCCACAAACTGAAAGAACGCTATCAACTGGTGTATCTCGGTATCCGAGGAGAGTCGGGGTTTTAGCACCGAGCAGTCCGTCTCGATGAGCGTCATCTCCGGACATGCCAGGTGTATGGCTCGACGTTCGCTGTGTTCCAGAGCCTGCCAAGCCATTTGGATGTCTCGACCCTTGACAACGGCCGAAAGGAGCTTGGCAAAACGCACGTGCTGATGTTCTAATCCTAACCCAGTCGCATCCACGTATCCTCGATGAACGCAGAGTACAAAAGATCTTGCTTTTCCATCGTAGACTAAGAAGGGAATGTAAGTTAAGACTTTTTCCAGAAGGGCATTATCGATTGCGCGTTCCATAATAGCCTTGTTAACACGAAAAGGGTTATTGTACAAATGATATGCCAAGGAAACCGTCTCCAAAAAGCTCTTTGTTGGATTTGTCTTTCCCGCCTCTGTTCTTCGCAACCGGTAACCACCTCCACATAGAAACTGTGGCCGGGGACGTTCACATTGAGAAAGCACCAAATTCCTTGAATGCGATACTTGCCCAATCGAGTCAACTCGTCAATCCATGCGGTGAAGTCAAACATTGGGTGGGAGTCAGGGCACCGGCAAGTTATCGTTCCTAGGTTGCTTTCTGGAATGACACTGAACACGAAGGTGCCTTTGGACGCTTTGTGTGTCACTTCCGCTAACGTTTCCTCGTCGTACAGACACGTGCGTGGTTCTCCTCGCTGCCAAGAAGGAGTTGGTGGAGGATCTGGTATGTCTCGACACGATTCATATTCGGTAAATCGTCGATCGTGAATGATCCCCAAGCACTTTCCATGATTGTCGTTCGTGAAGGCAACAAGACGAAACCGCTCTAATGGCTGCAAGGATTGTATTGTATGATTCAATGCCATGATGTCCAGGGGTTGTATTATCGACAACTTGGAGAGATCTAGAAATCCCACGCAGCAGTCCTGTCTCCGTGTCGTGGTTGCTCGAATAACCTCAAGTCTCCCTGTCTTGGCTATCGTGTCGAAAAGAGTATCACAGCTTGTACATTTCTCAGAGATGTCCATCGTCACTTGGACCTTTAGGTGGCCGTCTATATAATCGAAAGGTCTTATCGCGGGTTGGATCTAGCGTGCTTAATACCACTCCTTTTGGCACTAATATTGTTTTTGTAGTCGTAACTAAAATACCCCAATTAGGCAGGTTCCACGGAGGAGACACAGGTTCCGTCAGGACCGGTGATCGTATTTGAACAATTAAAAATGTTCCCGTGAGAAGCCAAACGATTATGACGACCATGGGTACAGTGTATGATAGCGACCGTCTCGATGAATCTCCTGCGGACAATCCAACTCGAGTGTATTTGGTCGATGGTAGTAAGATTGGATCCTTGGTCTATGTAGGCGTTCGGCACCAAGTCGAATCAGACAGTGGATCTGAGAGGGGCGTGATAATAGAGCCGTCTTCCCGGGAAAGACATCTGGGGGTTCAACAGCCTCGAAGCAAGAATCGGCGGCAACCTAAAAAGACGCCGCACTATCGACAGAAAAATCAGCGACGATCTAGAAAGGTGCTTGTGCCTCGAAGAAAACGTCTTTTACCGAAGCCACCCGAGTCTCTGTTACCGGGGTCGCGTTTTAGGAGCGGACCAAATAACGAACAAATATCCACGCGACAATACTAGGAGAATTACAAAAAGTTATAGAAAAGGCAACTTTATTAATCTCACAGATTATGACAAACCAGGGGTAGAAGAACAGCCAGCATACCGTTTACAGACCTCACAAGACGCCCGTATGCGGTCATGGTGGAGCCAATAAAAGTAACAAAATGCCAAGTTTGTTGTCTTAAGTTAACACGTGTCTTATAATGGGTGAAATATAATACAATATATATATATATATGATATTAATATTATATATATATATATATATACGTTACTTTATTATTACCATAATATCATAGATTCTTTACAAAAGAAAACAAACCAAAAAAAAGTTATACAAGTCTCTCGTTTTATTACAGTTAAAAATTGCATACATAGTGTGTCATTTTTTAGCTAGGTGCTTCACCGCGAGCAAGAGCTATGATGTGTCTCGTAGAAGAGTCGTAGATCAGTTTCTCTGGGCCACAGTATACGCGCCATTTGGTGGTGGGTAGTTCTTCGTACCATTCCTTTAGTGGAAACACGGATGGATGGTAGTTCATTTGCGTGTTTCGAGAAAATTTCCACCCGTGCCATTCAACCCTGCAGATCATACAAATTTTCCATCCGCTCGAACACGTTTTGCATGCCAAGTGGCCACAGACGCCTATGTCCAGGTTAAAGGGACTATGACATACTTGACACTGAAATGGAGTGGATGTTATGAATTTGGGGCATTCAGCAGACTCTGCCGATTTGTTCATGATTTCCTGCCATGCCGGAGAGGGAGCTGTCCCATCCGCTAACAAGATGGGTGGAGGTGCGACGCGCAGACGATGCGCAGGATAGGAATCGATCGCTTTCATGACAGCATCGTCGCCAGCATACTTTCCACGTCTAACCACGACTCGCATTGCTCGGTAAAGAAGATCGAGAACGGTCTTGGAGTTTGGCAAAGTGGGTAAGCAGAACCAGGAGTGCTGGCCATCGGGAATGCAGCAAAATACGTGGCGATCATCCAGGTAGTCCTTCGAGGATTTGCCATTGGCCACGTTAGCTTTAATTTGCTCGAGTATTTGCTGGTAGGGTTCCGAGGGTAACATTTCCTTGACGGAAACACTCTCTACCATCTTGCGTAAACCGATCAAACGGTCCACGGCTTGTAATGCATTGTTTGAACCAGCCACAAGTATCGCGGATAGGGCAGTCTTGGTGTGCGACGACAAGTGCGTAGAGGCAACTTCATCGAGTGATAGTGCATGGGCCGGACTGCAAGATTCGTGCAACAATGCCGGGCCCTTTTCGTCTTGTCCCGGGACGTAGCGACTCTGAGCGGCATCTATCAGAGGAAGGCGACAATTATCACAATTGATTTTCTCGACGCACTTTTCCATCCATCGCTTAGAGTAGTTTTCCAAATCGAGGTGTAGCCCGTTTCTTGCTGCTTCCCATAACTGAACGCACTTAGATTGACCGTCGTCCAACTTGACCATTACATGCCCCGATTTATTCGTGGCGTAGGCACTAAGAGGCAATCGACCCTGACACAACTGACGATAAAACGTCTCCAAGGTCGCCACGATGGACAGACGACGTCGATCCACACAAGACCAAACTTCATCCGGGCAAATCACGTGCGTTACTTCGACAAGTTTTTCTTCGTGTTCCTCGGGAAGAAACCAATGATGACTTTCAGTGTCGTCTGCATAACGTACGATGGCATTGGTCATACCGTGTGGTTGGGAGGAAGTCGTCACCTTGACGGCTTGTTTCCATCCAGTATTCGTCATGACACGGATGGGGACGAGTGCGGCCAATTTTCTAATGTCGTGCACATGCGAAGAGTTGTCATCAGCCAGAAAAAAACATCCCGCAATGCAGATGTCGACCAAGGCTTCGTAAAATAAACGGATACATTCCATCGCCGCTGATTTGAGGGACCCTTTGACCTGAATGTCCACTAGGGAATTTTGGGTGGCGCCGTCTTGAAAGATCAGGTAGCCGACAGCGTAAGAGTGTGCTGCGCCGGTGAACAATGCGGCCATTGCAATTTGCTTGCATTCAAACCGCAGAGAAGACTTCGTTTTATGTTCAACGGTCGGGGCCATGCTCTCCAATTCTTTCTGGATGACCGTTTTAAACCGAGCCTGGTGTTCGGCGACGACCGAACGCGACATCCAAGAGCACAGCGGATCTTCACTGCTGGGTAAACAGGGTAGTTTCAAGAACAAAGAATCTGTGTAGCCAGCCAACGTGTCGGCTTTAACTACACGATGGCATGCCTGTAAGAGCCGTCGTCCCGTGGCAGTTATACAGCCTGCAACTCTGGTATCGGAGTAAGGGTTTTTTCGGTGTCCAGCCATACCTACAATGGCGTTGATGGTCTGTTTTAGAGAACGCGCACGTCCCTGCATGACCGGATCGTTTACTATGCGCATTCGTTCTTCCAGTTGTTCCCTCACAGCGTCTGCGAGACAGCCACGGCGAGCGATGGTAAACCCACCGAACGCTCCGAGGTTCCAATCTCCGCCACTTGGAGCGTAGGTATCTTTACCCGCATTGATGGTCTGAATGATTATTGGGTACATGCTGATAAAGTCAAACTCCGCTACAGGACGTTCAAGCAGATACGCTGGTCGAGGCGCTATCGTGTGCCCTCCCTCGTAAGGTGCTCGCGCTGCCTCTGTCATTTCACACACCGTGTGAGTAGAAGCGTAGCGAAGAACCATGGCTGCAGTGAATGCCTCGTATGCAACTAGAGACTCGCGTATAGTCGTGCGCAAAGTAACAGCTGCATTCCATCGCTCCTCGAACCACCTCTGAGAAAAGTATGCGGTAACCCATCGACAAAATGGGACGTCTGGACTCATTCCTGTTATCGAGACCACGTCAAACACAAAAACCCCTAGCCCTGGACGAAATGGACGAAGTGCCCTAGGATATTCGGGTAGACAACGTGCCAACGAGGAAAAAAGAGCGCAAAACAACCCTGGCGCACCATGACCAATTTGCTGCAAGGTGACATCTTTGTTGCGGACCAAGATAACTGTAGGCCTTATTCCCGACAGGATTTCTTTCGCCTCGGAAACTGCAACTCTCTTTTCAGTACCGTCTGCCAAGCCAATCGACAAGGTGCGGTCATCATTCCATTCCATGGCCACTACATTTCGAAGGAGGGGCATCCGTGGCGGGAGCCCGTGAACGCAGATGCTTGTGGGTTCCTCGACGAGCCAATGTGATTTGCCGACTAATTTGGCGGCTGAACGCCGAAATCGAAGGACTGCACATGCTCCCGGGATGCCGAGATTCAATACTGCATCAAGACCGTTCAAGGCATCATGAGCCCCATCGATGGCCAGGGTTAGGTTATTTTCCACCAGTCGCTTGTAAACGTTCAAGTATCTGGTTCGAGAGTAAACCCTTACCTCGATGAACTCCTGACCACCGAAACGCGAAGAATCGAAGGTGCGAAAACAGGAGCGAATTTCCGCATCTGCAACACCGCCTTTTTTTTGGATGACTCTAAAGTCGGAAGGGGTCAGGTACAAGCGGTACGGCACTCGAGGGAATTCGATCGTCACGGTTTTGTGGTCGAGTGTTTGAGCGGCCAAGAACAACGCATCGCCTCGAAAGAGCGAATTGTAGCGGTTGGTGTAGCAAGAATACGTGAAAAGGGTAAAGATGTAACCAAAGTCTGATGCGTTACAATCTTGGCATACACGCCCACCTCCATCGTCGGGCAAGATGGAGCCTGGACTCGTCATGGCCCGTTTTAAGAAATAAAAAACAGTACCCTCGCCAAGAATTATGACCCGAAGCTGGAGTTGTACAAAACCCACTTGGTGTCGGTTTTGATTTTTGAGGTTTAAGAAAGATGCTGCAATGGTCATAGAAGTTGAGGACCTCATCCACAATGAAGAAGTGATGAGCAGGCGTTCACAAGGCACAAGACCTGTTCGTTTCTTTGGCCAGGATGTTCCGATCAATTCTGTCAACTTCGTGCCACCGACTCCTCTCACTAGACCGATCGAATTTGATGATGATCTCCGATTCCTCTTACTGGACGTCAACGCCTCCGACAGCAATTACACACATTGGATCTCGCCCGAAACAACCGACAGGACAATTTTGGAACTGTATATGCTACTCTACATGATCAATCGAATCTTTTACCACGCAGAGTTAAAATGTTGTTTCTTCGTGTAGCAAAAAGAAAGGCTCGTACCGGGTAATTTACTAGTGCGTAAAGAGGTCGTGGCCGGGCACATATTGTATTTTGGCTTTGACAGGCAGGCCATTGAGGAGTTATTTCCTACGTGCTTGACTTTGGCCATGATGATCAATGCCAAAAATCTCGATGTCCGGCGATTGTTTGTTAGCCTGCTGTGTCTGGATGTCTTGAAGGCCGAAGCGTCGATTTTCGATCCCGTCAAGGGACTTGCAAATTCAACGACAGGTACGAATGCTAGAGAGGCTGCCGGGGTCTTTGGGTCTTACACAACCCTAAACGAATTGAGGAGACTTTTGATGACGTATCACAGAGTATGCCATATTCAAACAGAAGCTGAAAACCTTGGTGAAGACAAGACCGATGCCACTGGGGTCGAGCCACTCGAACGATGCCATTACAACCAATTACGACGCACCATGATAGCGCTTCTGAACACAGACGACACGACGGAATTTGCCGAAGGATTTCTCACCCTGATGTCAGGGCCTTTTCTTTTTGAGCATTCCTTTCGCATGGCTCGGTCTTACAGAGAGATGAGAGACCTGGTCGCACTCAATGGCAAAGACATCGGACTAGACGAATCACAGATTCAGCACGCCATTTCAAGTGAACAGAAACAGTTTGCTCGTGCCATCATACACGTCACTGGGGCTCCGAGGCTCACAATAAAAAATCGAGCACTTCTCGAATGTTTGCAAAATGCAGCCCATAGGCACAACTGGCAGAGTCTGTTCGGTCCGACGTCAGAGGGAGCGTCGTTTCGATTTCGATTAGACTTCACGAGTGGCATCGCCTGGCGAGTTTTGGCCGAGCATTTACTTGGGCCTTTCGCTAGTCCCCTGTACACGATGGTGTTTCCCAAAGACGTGATCGACAAGGGTATGCAGTTCTTGGGAGAATTCGTCGACCAGGTATCGCTTGACAACATGAATGAAATGCAACGTCAGCTCGAAGCATACAGCTTGATGATGAGACAGGAAGGAGTGAGAGATATAACAGACGTCCAAAGTGGCGTGATTCAACGTCAAGGAATGATCGATGACGTTACTCGCAAGTATCCACTTTTTACAGACATGCGTAACCTCTTGGAAAAATTAGCCGATGCGTTCCAACCGGGCAGCAAAGTCAGGGAACTTTACCGAGGACCATTTGCCCAGTTAACCGGCAAGTTGATCGAGGATGCCGTGCGAAACCCAAACAAGCCCATGGGTAAATCTTTGGAGTCGCTTGTTGGTTCGTACCCAACCCTTTTGGATGGGCACCGCAATTTCCACGCACTACATTTAAACAGTCTAAAGAACAAGTTCACTGGGCAATTTATACTGGCCGTTCACAATCCATTCGATCCAGAGATCGAGATGTCAGACGGATTGTTGGTCAACGATTTTGCGTCGTATTCTGCGGCAACGCATGCTACTCTAAAAGTCGAGATGACAGAGCTTCGATTGGCTGTGACGTCAAGTGTCATCATCAACGGAAAAAAATATATGGGTCGGATGGCAGGGGCCAGCAGGGACGGGGAAGACAACGGCTGCCAAGTCTGTCTTGCACGGCATCACCGAATCGGATGGATTGTGTGTTCGAGGAATGGTTCGCGAGATGGATTCGGTTACCACGGCCTCGCTTAAGTCCACGAACGAAGATCCTCTCATGCATTGTAAAGGGGTAGGATTCGTAAACGAATTGGGTGATAGTGAAAAGTCGGGCACTCTTAAAAACGATGGCAGCGAGAAGGCGACCCTACTAAAAAATTTTTACGACTCGGGTATGAGTGTCGTGTACAGGGGTTTGTCCAAGGACAAGACGGAGGTCCGCCAGAATGTGCAAAACGTCATATTTGATTGCGTGTTAGTCATTTTGGCCAATCATTTGCCTCTGTGTCCGTCGCTGCACGATCGCATGATCATTCACACCATCAACAGCACGACGGCCACCGGCGATCGTCTGTCGGTAGGGGACATTTTTCAGCGCATGGATCAATTCAAGGTCGGACATTTTGAAATCTTCAAAATGCTCGCCATCTCGCTGGTATCCATGTTCGAGTTTGTGGGATGCACTCTCGAGGATGTCGACTATCTAAACAACATGGAACAACTCGTGTTCAAAGTAATAGACCAAGAATTTCACGCCATGCACCTGGATGCCAACTTTGGAGGACGGGGTCGACGTCTCGATAACATCAGATTATTGGTTCGCATGTTGGCTTACCATCGAGCCGTGTTAACCGTCATGGGATGCGTGGATACTTTTCGATTACCCTGGGAGGAACACAATGCTTCGACAGAAACGTTGGACAAATACAACCAGCGCATGATGCAGATGGTGGTAGACGATCTCAAAAAAATGCCGTTGCACGAATTGGTGCGTCGCATCCAGGAGGCGTTTTGCCCCAGTCCGGCAGATTACATAGCAGTTGTCACGATGGAGTGTCTCGATCAGAACCCGTTCTTTCCGGTGTATAGTGCCCTCGCGAGATCGCTGATAGATCCTGCTAATTTGGAGACGACCAACGACGGCCGCAAAGTTTTTGTCGTATCAGACATGACGTACACGCGAATCTGCGATGTTCTCAATGATCGACGTATCCCATTCGAGGCCAAAGAGATTGAAAACATCGTGGAAGCTATGACAAAATCCATCACCCGCGACGGAATACACGTCATCACTAGCACAAGTCATCAAGGAGGGCGCTCGCGAGACACTGGACACGGCACATCGTCCTTTCAGCTCAATTTTGATGCCAAGATGGCCACAGAGGTTGTGATTGGTTTGGATATGATGAATCTCGTGACTCAGCTAACTGACGATATTCAGAACCGAATCACGACGGTAGTGAATGAACTAGGTCCCAACTGCACACACGACCGGAGGTTTTCGAACGAGATGATCACGCTGGATGTGAGTCATTACGGAGTCTACAAGAATCGCTTTTTTGGTTTTTTGAGTCACCTTAGCCCCAACAAATGGACATCCCGTTATGCCGACAAAGTCATCGCCGATTTCATTCCCAATGCCAGGTCCGTTCAAGTGAGTTGTGACTTTAACCATGCTCGGCTAAAGCTGATGCGCAACTGGATGTTACAGTGTTCCGAAGATGCTAGGAATATCATGCAAGATAAGGGATATGTGAAGGTGCATAAGATGAACCAGTGCGCCGTACTAGTCGCTACAATAATAGAAGTCCTAGTGCGTCATACGTTCGAAACTGTCGCGGGATCAAACGACGATCCGACACGAACCCTTTTGCCATTTTACAAGACCGATTCTACCGTGTATGTACACCAAGCGCTGCCGATACTCCGGCTAGGCATAACAGAAGAGACGGCGCAACGATTGCGGCAAGTTTGTACTCCACCAGACTCTAGACCCAGTACCGGCCATTCCATCGAATATTGGACGTTCAATGCAAACCAAGAGCCAATGCTAATGAAGACGCTCGAGGATGCGCACCTGCCGGGTATCGACATAAAGTACACCACAGTGGCCGACGCATTGGTATACGAGCAAGATCTCGACGGCACCGATTCGGGCGCGTGGCTCCATCTATCTATCCTGTCCCGACTCCAAGATTTGTTTTGCACAACCACGGCCACGTCTGCAGATTTACCCAGACAATTCGTTTCTCGCTGTATGCGCGAAAATTTGACAGACCGTAAAACGGTGCTGTGCTTCAACAAACGAGGCAAGGGATCTACGTTTGACGTGATCAAAGTAGACGAAGTCAGGTCGGAGCAAGGCGGTCATCTTGCTCGCTTTGATCTGCCCCCCAAAGAGGAGCAAGATTTTATCACGGCCAGTCTGGCCATGACTCGTGAGGGCCATCCGAGCACCCTGGGTGTCAAAGGTGAGATAGCAACAACTTTCCCACCGCAACACGAGACCAGGTACCTAACAAGAAAATACCTGGCCAGTTCGGGAAAGCTGCAAGATATCGAAGATCGTTGCGCTGTCATTCACGGCTGCAATTACGATGCTCGAGAAAAGTCCATCCAAGCCGAAGTGGAAGCGCTTACGGACCAGTGGATGGATCGAGTCAAGAACAGATATCGACCCCTGAGACTAGGACCCGCAGTGTCGACAGTCCAAGAATTTCTAAGACAGGATGGTAGAGAGACAAGACTAAGGAGTAAAGGTGTGAAACGAACGAGAGAAGACGGCGAATAAAGTTTTTGCACTAGCTCGTTGTGAGACAATAAAAGTTTTCATGCACAATGGACGTCATGTTTTTATTATTATTATTACGATGATGATGATGATGATGATGAGTATATTGGGTTGTCATACACCATTTCCCAGTCGCATCTGTTCCAGGAGGTTCGATAAACTGTCTGCAGTCTGTTTTAAAGTTGTGGGATCAACTGTGCTTGTCAGATGAAGATGAGAGGGTCTTAGGCATACCATAGTCTTGTCATCTTGATTCAATTGGGAAGTAATGTGTATAGCCCTGAGTCCACTCTCTGTTGGGGGTGCTTTTCTACCAAAAGACCAATAAAGCACTCTAAGGCTGATATCACGAACCGATTCGTCCTTAAGCGGAACGAATTTCCAACAGTACTCCTGTCCAGATAGATTATCTCTCCACACTCGTCTGAGGATGGCAACGAGTTGATTCTTGGCCCAGACTTGATCCTGTCGATAACTAAATGCGATCTTTTCGACAGAAAACTCGTCTATGGGGTTACCAGAAGGATTGAGCTTTAACAAAAGAGCTTCCACTTCGTCTTGAGGTTCTCGTGGATCGTTTTTTGCTCGCCTTCGATACAAAGAAGTATCCGTGTCTGAGCTCGAGGCAACAATGACTGGCGAGGACGATTTTGGCGATAAAAACGAAATGCGATACACCGTCTTAAACGGGTTGAGTATCACAAAACGGTAGCCCCCTCGAACCTTGTTCTGAATTGCAACGTCGTAACCGTCGCTGCGTAGACCCGTCGTGCCTTGCCTAGAGTCCAAGATTGCTCTAGCTTTTCCATTGGGCCACATGCACTCCAATTGGATGACGTAAAGCTCGCGGTGAGCAACGTGGTCTTCGTGATTGACAGTCCTAAGAGTTCCACTGGCATCCACCAACCGCGTCAGGCCCGCCTGTAAAGACCCAGATTGGAGAAGTGATGTCTTAATGTTTTCGTTTCCGTCCGGGATGCCACAGTAAAGAATGGAAGGAACATCGGGAATCGGCGACGACGACATTTTCTTTGCAGGATCGAATAAGGTATTCTATACAGTACATGCTGTTAATGAATTTACTGTTATGATGGAAAAGCCTCTTTGAATTGAATAGAATTATCAGCGAGTCAGCATCTGCCATGATTTGTGGACGAGCGCTGTTGGTAGTATTTTTATAGGGGCACTTTTTCTACGTAACAGATTTACGTAGGTGACGACGTCAATCGCGTCGATCCATCCATTACGTCCTAATTTTGGTACGTCAAGGACATGCGGGGAGAATCAATAGTAATTTTACACGTATCATGTGACGTAGATTTTACCACTAGATAAAACGGGGACGATCGAGTTATTCTAACTTTCGACGTAACAGATTTACGTAGGTGACGACGTCAATCGCCTCGATCCATCCATTACGTCGTAATTTTGGTATGTCAAGGACATGCGGGAAAAATCAATAGTAATTTAACACGTAACATGTGACGTACATTTTGAAACTAGATAAAACGGGGACGATCGAGTTCTTCTAACCACCCGCAACGAGCCGTTAGCCTGCTCGCACACCAAAAAAAAATGAGTAAACAAGAACACCACAAGTTTCTTCACTGTCCAATTTCGGACTGCACGTATTATGGAGGGGACCTTCCCCGACACTTGAAAGCCAAGAAACACAGCCAGGACGTTGATCCCCTAGAAGCGAACGCCATCGCGCAGATGGTCGGCAAGGGGAAGGAAACGAAGGGACCCAATCGGTTGTTGATTCGTTGGTGTCCGGTGGAAGGCTGCTCGTTTTTCACGTCCTATTTGCGAAACCATCTAAGAAACAAACAAAATCAGAAACGATCTAAGGTTGGACGATGTTATGAAGATGTCGTTACTATACGAGCCTCATAAGCTACCGCCATCGGCGGCAACTTCCGTTCGTATAGAATCGGACGACGACGAAGACGACGACTACCAAGGGGAAGGTGCAAAGACATTTTATCTGTCGCAACGCATCACTTCTGATCGTCATTGGTTCCTTGCAAAATTTTACAATCACCTGGGCAGTATCGACGAGGGTCTTAAAGACGAAAAGACTCGGTGTCAGCATGCCTGTCAAATGCGAAAGATTCTGGAAGACATGGACCCACGAGGCAAAGACATTGCAGTGATAGCTACCGAGGAAGGAAGAGCCGTGTGGAATCTATGGGTGGCTCCCCGTCTCGAAAATAAAACGTCCATCACAGCTGGTACCCTGATGTCATACATGGGCTCTTTCAAAAAGTTTTTGAACTTTGTGGTTCAAACCCAAAAACGTCGTTGTCTCGTCGAGGGAACACCGCGACTACCTGACGAAACGGTAGACGCCCTGCATGAGATCACTGGAAAGCTCCAGGGATGGCGATCCATCATTCAGAAACAAAGTGCCGTGCTGCGCAACGAACACTATCTCCAAGAGTGCGAGCAACGCATTACGCGAGAAGACCTTCAAGCATTTTTGAGATCACCCGTTGTGGCCGAGGCGGAGGCTCTGTTTGGCGCGGACGGCAACCGTCGAGGGATCCAGCGTTTTTCACGTGCTCGAGACTATCTCATCACCCGGCTGGCAGTGTCGTGCGGCACGCGCCCCAAAGCACTGGAAACGGCAACGTTGGAACACTTTAAAAATGCCCGCCGAGATGTCAACTACCCCGATTGTTATGTTATGCTTGTGCCAAAACATAAGCGGCAGATGGATGGACCGGCTATCGTCACGATGGACGACAAACTTCACGGGTTTATCGACACTTATATTAGAGAAATACGACCTGCGGTGGTCGCCTCTCCAGGGGAGACACATTTGTTTCTCAAGATCGACGGAGAGCCCTTTGAACAGGGTACAATAGGAAACCGCGTCAGCGAACTGTGGAGGAAGTCGGGAGTCCGAAAAGGGGTTCGCGTTACTTGCACAGACTTTCGAAAAGCCATCGTAACCATGGTGGAAGAGGCAAATAAAGAAGAGAGACGCAAGACCGGTCGCGAATGCATTGCCGATAACGACGTACGAAAGTTGCTGTCTCACTCTCAAAAGACTGCCGCTATCTGGTACATGAGAGAAGATCTGACTTCTGTGGGAGCGCGAACACATACCACCATTCAACGCATCAGAGAAGGGATACAACAAGAAGACAGTGGGATGCATTTTATGACCACACCTAGTAGCACCAGTACCACTAGTAGCACCGAAAGAAAAAGGGCACCGTCTCGAACGCCATCGCCACCGGTGTCATTATCAACCCCACAGCCTCCGATGCCCGTGTCGCCACAGATTTCAGCGACCCCGATAATTGTTTTTGTTCCAGATCCTCCCCATCCGTCAACTATGGTGATCGATACGGCCGAGGTCTCTGTGGCGCCAGGATCAGTTCTGTCTTCGACGTCTCTGCCTGGCGTTCGCCGACCTCGTCTTCGACGCAGATGGCCTTCAGAGGACACTAGATTGATCGTCGAGTATGTTGAATCCTTCAATGGAAAGTGCCCTGGCAAACAGAAAATATACGACGCCTTTTACAAATCGCCGGAGTTTATCAGCATTTCCAAGCGCGAAAACTTTGATCGTTTCTTCCACAAGGTCAAGACCACATTTAAAACATTAAGGCAATCGGGACAGCTGATTTTATAATCATGACCACTCCGAAGAGAAAACGTCGAGGAGAATGCAAGGGCAAAAAAGGGGGAAAGAACATGATCCGCGTTAAAAGGTTCTATCGCAGACATTTGCTCAGGCCGCTTCGATTGATTCATCCCGTGCACCACGAGGATTCTTTGTATGACATTTGCTATGACAGATTTTTTCACAGCACGGGGATTCGCGAAACGTCGAAAGTTCTCTCTGAAGTTGCAAAGGTACCGGCACTTATTTCAGACCGACCTGGATACGCGAGACTGAAACGACATAAGCAACTAGAGGAAGTCGAGCCGACTGGAGAAGACAATGACATTGAGGCACCATCAAAAGATACGATGGATCGCATAGACAATATTCTGGGAATGTTAAGACCTAGTGACTTTGACACGGCCGGATTTGACGACCACTCTGTGGAAGTAACACAAGAGACTCTTATCCAAGACGACCGAGGAAGCGGTCATCTTGTTTCGTTGAGTTAATGACACGTTAGATTTTTTTAATCCTTGATGTACATTCAAGTTTTGAGTTTCGTTCGTAGCGTTTTTGTTTAGTTATTGTTCAGATGTTTTATTTTCATCTCCCCTAAAAAAATATTGTAATTATTTAAGGCATTGTTCGTCTTGGCCGTTGAGTCAAACTGTTATGTTCTCGATCAGATAGACTGAAGGTGATGCAATAAAATAAAGCAAGGTCTTTCAATGTTGTCTTTTTTTTTCATTTTCCTTTAGGTTGATTTTTTTGTTTTTACACTGCTAATACTGCTGAATTATACTCTGGTAACCACGAAAGAACGGGCCCATCCTGTTGTCGGTGTACCTTGACCACGTCAGACTTTTTAGCGTAAAAATGCTTCTTTTTTGGCCCGATTTTTAGTCGCTTGACGCTCTTTCGCTTTTTCAATTTCATGTTACAAGCATCCAAACTAGTCTCGAGGTTTCGTATTTGCTCGTTCTTGGCATTCTCGAGGGCAGAATAGTCTTCAAGAATCTTTCCATTTATTTTTTCAAGTTCTTCGATTCGTCTCTTGCCTTCTTGGTTACACATGTCGTTTAATTCAAACCTGAGATCGGCCATTTTCAACTCCATTGATAGTTCAGAAGTGCGTTCGCGTTCCTTCTCCAAGGCTTGGCGCAATCGAACAATTTCGTCCTTTGTTCCGGCATCCAACTTGCGCTTGTCGCTCCTCGCTTTCTGTTCCCGGGTGTCTGAAACGACGCCAAACTGCAAGCGCTCCGGAGGTAATAGAGGTCTACCGGCATAATGGGCCCGAGTAAAGTTGGCAGCCAAGGCGCCGACCAGTGTGTAACCGTACTTGTCCCAATTGGTGCGCTCTTTTATGGGCTTTACACCCTCGGGCGCGGGGGTCTTGTATTGCTTAAAATTGGTGATGCTGAGCATCGTCCCTTGCGTCTGAAAGTACCTCTTTCGATTGTATTCCAGTTGGTGCGTGTATTGGTGCAGTCTCACCTTGCCATCTTCTCCCAACATTTCTATGGACAATCGTTTGGTGGTGGACTCTGGATCATAGAGGGGAACATCTCCCATGGGCGTCTTTCCGTATGCTTGTACCGAGATGGTGTGTTTGCCGCGAAATGCCAGAGCTTCGCATCGGTACTCTACCAACCCCTCAGAACTCGAGTAAATGGGAACGATACATTCCACGACATTTTGAAGCGTCAACAAACTCGCTTGCGGATCTTGGACGCCTTCCTCTTTCAGGCGCTCCAGGGTGGCTTGTCGATCAAACGGGACCAACACGTACACCGTAGAGGACACGTTGTCGTACTTGCTGCGTTGGTTACCAATATCAGGGAGCACCATGGGACGGAGACATTCGCTGATCACACAAGGGCGCTCAAAAATACACTTGGCCTCGTCCTTCGTCAAGATTCCAAATCTTCCTTGGCCTTTGTCGAACTGGGGCCAGTCCTTGCCCGGAATTTTGACTTTTCGAACACAGTCGAGGCTATATGATCGGCGAGTAGCCTTCGTCTGGGTCGTCACGAATTTACCCGCGTTGTGAATGACAACTCCACAATGAATCATTTTAGGATCGGTAACCTCTTGCAGCAAAGAAGCGTTCGAGGTTAGATCTTGACCGCAAACAAGGCATGCCAAGTGACGGTGGTAACTGACGCAACTTTCGACCCGCCCCTTCGATTCTCGGGCAAGCCTCATGGTGTTATTAAAGTGATCATGGGTAACCATGCTACCCAGCGTCGTCACTTGATCGTGACCGAGTCCATCACGATGTTTTTCGCTAACGGCGTGAAAGATAGAACCGGGCACGATTGGTTCCTCTTTCAGAGGATAGACGCTGCCCAGGACTGTATTGATCTGCCACAAAAAAGTGTCGTTTAACATACAGGGGATACTGCTCATCGTCAGCACCGCAAAATTTGTAATGCCGGTAAAATCCAATCCTTGCTTTCTCGTATCGGTCACTTGAAATAGGGGAACTTCTCTGCTGCGCTTCATGGGGCTGTTGATCCGCTTCTCCAACGAGTCATCCGGCTTGACGCCAATCGCGCTGCAAAATACCTCTAATAGACTGTCTTGCAGAGGCATCTTGGCCAATCCAAAAAAGTTCCACACCTCTGCCGCATCCCCAGTAATGATGGCCGTGCTGGCACCATCGGCTCCAAACTTGGGCGTTGCGATGTCGTAACTGAAGACGGCGGTGGCCGTCCGCTGCATGCAGTCGAACTTGGACAAGCAGTCTTTGCTCGATTGATCACCGACGTAACCTCCGGGTAACGATTCAATATCGTGGAGGGCTTTGCCGACATAATCGTAAGGCTTGATGCCTTGCTTTTTGACATGTTCCGCCACTCGGGTCGGGTCGAGAAAAAACTGCCCCAGTAGCTCACTTGGCGTAGACGGGTCGCGAGTTAGCAGGGTCGAATCTTGAACCACCGGGCAAATGTTGGAGATACGGCGAGGCACGTCTGTATTTGTCAAGGTCATTTCCGATTTCTCGCCGTAAGGTGTTACTACGGTAAAGACGAGCGCGTTCCGAGAATCGTCCCAACGAGAATCTATGGCCACGGAAAACCCCCTGTCCAAATCTCGTCGAACGCTCTTGCGAACGTTCAATTTGTCCATCTCGTTTCGATAAGATGGAGGTGCTCCGCGGACAACTTTCATCTCGGTTTCTTTTTTATGGTTGCTCCTTTCTATTGCCGTTTACAGCGAAAATGAATAAAAAGACTACAGAGTTGATCGCTTATATATTCTTTATTGACCAATCGTATTCAAGTCAGTTAAATTACGTAATGCATCTGTGAGAGACTGGCGAGAGTCGGGGATTGGATGAGCCAAATGTAATCCTACCACCCCAATATCGTCAGATAAAGTCGCACACGCCATTCCTGAGATCTTTTCTAACCCATCACCCGTCATCCTAAGAAACTCGTTCCAGTACGGATACAGTCTTCCTCTTCCCCAAAATTGAACGAGGCAGGATATGGCACTCTTTTCATCTCGGTCTTTTCCCTCTTCAAACGTTAGGGGTGCCTCGCACAATCCTTGAGTTCTGCCGCGAGCCATGCATATCAAGAGAACGCCGAGAACGTGCAATTCGGCTGTGGTCTGATCGCACGGGCGTCCGCATAACGCCTCCGGGGAAGAAAAAAAGTAATTTCCGTGTACCCATAATCGTCGTCTTCCCTTGGCCGCGTCTCGGGCGTTTCCAAAGTCGATCAAAGTAAGATGATAGTTGCGTGCTACGTTGATCAGGACGTTCTTCCATCCCAAGTCACCATGCACAATATTCACCGTATCGTGAAGATGTCGAACGGCCTCTACCAATTGCAGCACAACTCTGAGGGTGGTTGGCTTTGAACGCCTGTTATATCGGGACAACCATTCACCCAAAGTGACCCCCTCGACCAGAGGCATCACGAATCTGGGCAAACCCGTCGTCCCTGGTGGTGGGGTGCAAATCCACCAAAGTTCCACGACACCGGCGTTCTTATGACGATTACATCTCAACATGGCTACCAACTCCCTGTCGAATTGGTCGTAATCCATATACTTGTAGACCTTGACTGCGCACTTGAGCGTAGCCCTCTTGAGAGCCGGAAAGCAGGTGGCAAAAGTTCCAGAACCCAGTGGTTGCGAGGAAGGATCGATTCGTAATTCCGATGACGAAATGATGCCTACCGAATCATCTAGTACTACGGGTAACACGGCCGCCTCATTGAGAAGTTCAACAGTCGAAGCTGACAATGTAAGGTTCTTTTTCAACGAGTTGCGCTGCTTCGATTGTATTGTCGATGCTAACGAAGGGTGGACCAATGGAAGAATCCGCAAGAAATTCCCCGGTTCCAATACAAAGCACTAGACGTCTGAATTTTGGAATTAATCGAACACAAGCGGGAGCTGCAACGATGTGACATTGCTCATCAAATGCCACTGCCTCCAAACGGGCGTCGCATCCCAATTCGCATCTAACCAACGTCGAGATGTGCGACAAGTTCATAGACGGTGGCAAGGCACCCACCAACGTGATGTTTATCCATTCGTCGTGTTCCCCTTTTATGACAAGCACTGTTTCCGGTCCCACCGCTAGAGGGGTATCGTTAGGCAACGAGGGAAGCAACCAATGCGAACTGGATGACACAGGAGTGAAATGCAATAGAGCACCATTTCGGTCCACTTCCACGAGCCCGGGATCGGTGAGATTTGCGCACAATATGAGGACAGCAACGGTACAACTGAACAATGTCCACTGCATCTTTACAGATATAACTCGACTCTCTCTACGCTACGTTTATTGCTGTGGTGGTTACCGGAAGACAATCATGTCTCGATGAAAAGAGATGGGAAACCTCCGAAAAATCTCCTCGAATGGCAGCCCGTCTGTCGAGTGATGGAGATAGATTTTGTGATACTCGTCAAGTTTTCCAAACTTAGTTGAGAACTGAAAGGGAGAACAGACACAGGAGATGCGTTTCCCAGTCACCGTCACGGCGACTTGTAACTGCGCGTCTGTATCTTTTTCCTCGTTGCCAATGAATGGTGGCAGGTGAATGCACAGATCCATGATACCGTGATCCGAGCGAATCTTAATCAGAGGTCATTCCAAATATCGTTTCTTGAGACATTCCATGACGCTAGGAAAAGCTATGGTGTTTTTCTGGCGAAGAATGGGAGGAACGTGTGCCTCGAAGAGTTGTTGCCATTTGCGAAAGTTATATGGGCTTCTATTGTCCTCTTGAGATCGCACTAACTCGGACAGAGTCATGTACCACTCGCTCGCGAAGAAACGTTCTTCGTTCAGGGCTTCCATGCCACCGGTGGTTGTCTTGCGCTCGAAACCATCCAAACCACATAAGCCGTGCACGAGCGGTGTCCATTCTGCCCATTGGGGAAATCTGGGCGGTTTGGGTACGCTAACGTTACCCACGTACGTAATACGCTTACCTACCATTCTGCCATCCTCGTGCCTCAAAATGTAAGGATGGCCGCATGCTCCAGCACTGATGACCTCGCAGTGTTCGATGAGTAACAAGGTACCCAATGGAAGACAAGGATCCTGCAATGAAATAACACTCCATCCCTCCCACTTGGGAAGGGTAAAGACAAAAGTTCGCTTGTATGGATCGGCACGTTGCGTGTCTAGATCGAACGAGAAATTCTGCGGCTGTTGTTGTTGTTGTTGTTGTTGTTGTTGCTGCTGCTGTTGCTGTGGCTGTGGCTGTGAAAAAGCCATCGAGTCTGTTCTGATTTTTGGAAAAAGACTAACTCTATAAAACAACCAGGTACTGACACTAATAAAAGAAAAATAGATACAACGATTATACTCACGTCTGGTTTTCCTGCAATGATGTGGAATGTGGATTTTCTCTTTTCTCTGGCAAATACGAGGGTAACGTCGCGATCGTTTTTGGACAGTCGCACGTCACGAACGAGATCCAGGCTTATCATCAGTTCCAAGAGGCGATACACCGCCTCAAGATGCGACCGAGCCGTGTCAAGGGTGATGGCCATGAGTAACACGAACATGTCTTCTCTTGCATAACACATGGTCAAGGCGATAGCCAGATCCACGGCGACAGACTTACCGCTCCGTCTCGGTAGTACTATGACAGCCATCTTTCGGCCCAAGGTCTCTAAGATGTGATTCATCCTGTCAGCGACTCTGGGGTCGGGAAATCTGGGATCGTACGTTGTCATCTCGGGCGTGGCCAAATGTAATAGTTGCAAGACCTCGTGGATATATCGGTTGGTTTCACTGCCGATGAGTCGCTTGAACATACCCAGGAGGTAACTCTGGAGGTATTGCCACTGGAACGGTTCCAGACGCCACCCTTGAGCACCTAACAAGGTCCACAGGGCAGAAATGGCATCGCGAACAAGGTTCATGTGCATCCTCCCCTCACTGTCTCCTCTGTGAACCGGGTCTAGCGTAGCCCTCGCGACAGTCACCCCTCGTTCAAAAAGGCAATCCACGAACTCGTCGTAGGTGTGGATGACGCGCGCTTCTTTGCGCTGTCGTTCTTCCGACACCACTTGAGCAATGGACGATTCGACCAATCGAGCAAACCGGTTACCCATGGCCGATAAGCGACGGCTTGTGCCATTAGGTTGATCTCGGCAGCGGAACGTCCCGAGCCGGTCCGTCGTCCCATAATCGACAAAGGTTCTACGATGTCGCAAGACGCGGTCCCTATTCACGACGGCATCGCATCGTCCAAATAAGCAATTCAAGATGGCGGCTCGTGTCGCCACTGAATCCATGACTTGTAGCGGTGGGTGGCAGATATTTCTCGATCCTTCTTACCGTGTCTTGGTCGTGGAACGTTCACAGTGTAAATGGATCCCCTTGCGTTTCATCGAGTTTCAGAAGTGGGTACCTGTCTGGAACGGGCAAGAAATGAGTGCCTGTCGTCTTGTAGACATTGTCGAAGAAGGCGAGGAGCGTAATTTGTGGCCCGTGGTGGATAGGTTTGCCGTCGATGCCGCCACCACCATGGGACTCTTGCCCGACGAGAGCGTGGATCGGATTCAGTTGTTTTATCGATGGAGTCTACCACCGGAATCACCAGAATACAAATGCCATGCCTCCCACGATCCGACCAACCTGCTACCAATGGCATTCCAATGGAAACCGGCGATTCTTTACGGGACAATCGACTTGGCCGTTTCCATAGGCGGTTTGCATGTACTCGACATACCGGGCGTGGAAATCATGGAAGGCGTTCAAATGTCGCACGGGGTGCGACAAGCTCTCTCTCGAGGTCCGGAAACGAGACCATGTTTTTGCTGGCGCGACGTAGCGCGTAAGGTGTTGATCAACGGCGGCGACCCACGAGGCACGTTGACCATGCGAGTCGAGGTGGAAGACGACGAGATGCGATGCGAGGGAATTCAGTGCACCTCTTTTCTGGAACTTCAAGCTAGACTTTTGATGAACGCAAGGTCGTCGACCAGCAAGAGTGATAGACACGCCGTCATCATTGGCCACTCAAACAAATACGTGATCCAGACACTTCGCAGAATACTGGCTACCATTGGAGCGCAGAGTCGCAAGACTTCGTACATCCAGAACACGGGAGAGCACTGCGGACGCGAGTTTTACAAGCTCTTTTGGTATCCCGAACTGGAAGATTACATAGACCCTAGAAAGGATCACGGTCCAACGTTTACAGCCTTCCGTCCCGAACGCGTGCATGCGTCGCCACCGTATTGCGTGGTACAGTTTGCCGACAAGGGTACATTTCTCGTGGATGGTGTGCGCTATTTACCGTATACTGAAAGCCAACCCAAGTTGACGGGACGCCCGTGGTCACAATCTATTGGGGTGAGAAGGCGAAGGTATGTTCGATGAAGAACTTGCCATTGCTTGTTTTCTTGTCTGTTCCAATGCGATCGTCTTCATTGTCGAGACGGCATTTGCCAACAAGATTCGACCCTATGTGTCTCACGAAACGATGTATCTGTGTATATTTTATTACCTCGTAGCAAACGTTGCCTCGTCCAGGAGACAGTTGCCTGCATCCTCCCGTTCGGTTTGGGCTTGCCTAACCACAACGGCTCTTTGCTCCATTCCCCTCACCTCGTTACTCTCCCTGTTGTACAACTTTCGTCACTCGATCGTGGACTGTATCGTGCACGACACGCTCGGGGATGCTCAGTCCTGCAGATTTGGAGGAAATCGTTTGCGTTGCGAGTCATTTCTTTTGGCCGCAAAGAGACAGACCGTGCAAGAGGGATGTGCATCGTTCGTCTTGGGACCTTTCATGGCAACTTTGTATGCGATCATTGTATTTCTCCTTCGGTTCGTCCCGTGCTTTTTTGGAGGCGTATACTTTGCTTTCACTTTCACCGAAGACCGGCTTTACCCGCAAAGATCATCCCTCAAGGCTCCAACCGACCACCATCGAGACCGCGCCCTACCTTCAACTACTTTCTATCTAGCTTTGGCGCTACTTCTTTGGGGAGTCTTTTCTTTGGAAATTTCCGCGGGAAAGCACGCGGATATATGCACTTACACGACCCTGGTCTTCTACGGAGCTTTATTCATCATCCAAGTCTCTCGGACACAAGAAGGGACGTCGCAAGAAGTGAGCCGGGTTCTCCAGGAAGTTCAATTTGTGGGTTCGATCTTACTGGTGTTCTTCGTGTACATGGACTTTACCCGAAATACAATCGTGCTAGCCTCGACGTGCGCAGAATTGGTGGACTACAAAGTGTTGTCCGAGTGCCAACTTGGAGACAAGGTGTGTCTGGATACTCGAAACGCCTTGTCTACCACCTTTTTCAGTCAATACGACTGCCCCCAAATAAGCGCAGACTCTACCAGACACGTGTATTTTTATTTAGGTCAGATTGTGAGATTAATAGTGTTGGCCATCGTCTACCCGATCGCCTTGATTTGTAGACACGTTCAACCAGACCGCAGTAGCGGTCACGGTTCCCGAAGCGGGGCCTTTCTGAAAGAAACCATCAACAAAACGCCCGCAGAAGAACTGGAACGCATTCTACATCAGGCCGTTGAATTAGACTTTGAACAACAACGACATTAACAAGATCTGGGGCGGCAGCTAAAGTTTGGCACACACCACGGATGGCAGTAAGGACCAAGTATCTACCAGCCAACGTTGGCGTGTATGCAGAATGTCGCCTATCAGACAATCAACGGGCAAGTGTGTTTCTCGACCTGGTCAATACTGTGTGCACCACTTCATGGCCAATGGGTAGTGAGGAAACTTGTCTTGAACGCGGAAACTCTGTACACACTGAATCGCAAGGAAGTTTCATCAAGCTTATGTTTGTCTGTTTTGATGGTCGCGACAAATGTTCGTTGTTGCCGTTCGACGTATCGTCGTCCGTCAACATTACTACAGTGACCAACGAAAACACGCGAGAGTTGCTTGCTTCGGGGTACGACGTGCTCCAACATATTGGCTTCGGTAAGAAGGGTGGACGATGTGGCGGGTTTGTCAATAAAAACTGCAACTTTTCTGCTGTCTTGCACGGCGTGTTAAATCGCGAGGAATACATTGAGCGACTGTTGACCATTCGCGGATTGAGATTCTCTCGAAATGCCTTCTTTCCTCCCGTCAAGTATTCGTTTACCACGGAGACGGGACAGGTCGTCCAGGTGCAGATCTATCCAACTTCCCTTGCTGTCAACTTGCAAAATCTCACCAAGGAAACGGTCACCCGGTACGGCTCGTTCATTTTGCAAGAGATCGCATGCGAGGCCGATATCGATACAAGTCTCATGCGATTTTGCGTCGACGCCGAGTGGCGATTGAACCGCACTCTCTCGCCTTACGAAAAGCTTCAACTGGTCATTGGTTACTACTCGTTCCGGTGGTTAGAGGCTACGGCTGACACGTATGACATCGTAGCGGAAATGCATGATTTTCTACTGAAGGGACTGTCGCTGTTCACTCTTGATCACGGCCGTTACTGGTATTCATTCGAAAGGCAGAAACGCAAAAATATGGAAATCTACGATCTCTTTATCGAGGACACCCCTCTGCGTCGCTGTCCCCACGCAGGTGGTTTCAGGGCGTTCGTGTTGTCGTTTCTTTCTACTAGGGGACACGCGTTTGCTGCGCAAAAAATTCGCGAGGCATTTCCGGCCGACATGGACTCGGCGACTGAGACAGACCGAAATGATTCTTGTTGTGCGCGCCTCTGGTACGAAACGCACGTGGTCGATCGTCACTGTCTGTTTTCTAGACAATAAAGTTAAAGTGGTATCTAGTTTGTTTTTTACTTTTTATTTGCTCTCGGAAAAAGTGCATCGTAAGCCTTGGCCGTTTCTATGTAGGAACGGACACGGCCCGGATGAGGAACTCTCATGCCCTTGTTGCGCCCCCTTTTTAACTCCACGCACAAGGTCAAGGGAGCTTGGCGCATGACACCCTGAAGAGTTCGTTCGACATCCTTCATTGGGTCTCGAAATTGGTGAGCGCATTGATCGTGGTCTTCCTCGTAATGACGCCGCACCTCGTCATCTGTCACATCAGACAGAAAGGCCAATTTGGGGTGGTCCCTACCCGCCGCGCGAAACTTTTTACCGTACGCGCTAACGAGTGACGAGCGGGACATTAACTTGACCTGGTGAAATTGGCGAGTCAGTTCATTTAACAGCGTAGCATCCAGCACGGTTGCGGCGTCCCGGTTCCCATCTGGACTCCATCTCGCGATCGCAGCTCCGGTATCTCTCGTGTACAGCCTGCATAGGCTGCATTTGACGTTCGGATCAAATCCGGGCAAGGGGCAACCAGATTGCTCAGAGTCGACATCGTCGTCGTGATCTCCAGTGAGGTCGATGGCGTCAGACACTAATTCACACACGCTGTCTTCTGTCATGCCTTTAACACAAACAGTGCGATCTAACCTGTCGTTAATCGGAAGTCATGGATACCGCAGTCTGGCTTTTCGACATCGGGCGATTGGTGTTCATCTTTGCCATCATAACACAGGGCATCGTTTTTTCAGCTCACGTAGCCAATGAACACAGGGATCCCCATTATTACGCCAGTGCACTCATTGCTCTGCCATCTTTGATTACAAGTTGGTGGTACTTCGCCAGACCACCATCGCAACGCGTCGATCGACCCACTTTGATTTGGCTGGTCTACTCACTGACGGTGGTGGCATTTCAAGGTTTGACATTCGGAGCAACGGATGTATCGACTCACGACTCTACGCTGTTGTACGTAGCCAACGTCGTTACGCCAATTCTATTCTTGCTTTGCGTTGTCACTGGTTGCGAACGATGCATTCAAGACACAGCGTTTGTAATAACATCCGGGATGACAATTTTCAACGCTTTTGATTCAACTGATGCAATTTTTTCCGTGTCACGAAATTCACGGAATATCCCGGAGAGCTTTCGCGGCGGATTCGTTGCCATGGCTTGTATATTACTGGTGTGGTCGGCATTCGAGTTCACCGTTCGAACGCAGATTTCCGGCAACGGCTTCGTACCAAAGATCATAGTCTGTGGTCTACACGTCATCCATATGACACTCAATGCCATCTTAATGGGAATGCGTATATTCTTGTATACCAATGGAATGACCGAGTTCTCTACGATGATCGCCAAGAACGCCATGGTTTTTATCGTGCGATTGGTGTACATGCTTTCCGTCATCGGATGCCAACCACCACCGTTGCAGCAACCAGGTCATCCTGCCGAACCGTCGGCGCCGCCAATCTCGAACAACGAAATGGGTCGTTTTGTGAGACCACCAACGCCACTTCCCGCGCGGTCTGCATTACGCGATGAGAAAAAAACCAATCTGGGTCCAGGTCCAGATGGTGCCCGCCTTTATCCCTCTTTTCCTAGGCAGGTGCACTTTAAAGATGAATATCAATAAAGCGACACGATGTAAGACACGACTTGGGTTCTTTTATTTTCTTCATTATACATCTATCTATCTATCTATCTATCTATATCTATCTATATATATATATATATATATATATATATATATCATGTTTCTTGAGATAAAGATGTGATATATATTCAAATACATGAGTAAACAGTTGATGTCTGTCCTTCAATACCAAGGTTTAAGGAGCGAGATGTGTGCGTGGTCTCTTTGGCGTGCCTTTGTTGTATAAGGAATTGTCAAAGGTTTGGCAAATGTATATGCCCATCTCATTCTCCAGCTGAAATTAATGGTAATGACCCTCTCGGTAAGGTTTCTAGGAGAATGCGGAAATATATTTTCCTGAATGTAGTTGGAACAGTGGAAGCGATCCATATGACTCAAGGTTGCTAGATTCAGTTCAAAGTTGTCTCTTGTACCTACTATTGGAAAGGCAACGCACCAGTTCGGTCCATCGATATCTGGTTTCACCGAAAGGATGTCTGCACCAACAGCGACATCGCTCTGGCACACGTTGATGAAAATCGTACCTGCTGGTCTAGCAGGGAGGTGTGGAAACGCCAAAAGTTTTCCGTCTTCAGAAACCATCACCTGGACGCGAAATGTAACCATTGCATAAAAGAGGTCGTCCGGGCTGTAGGCCTGAGAATGAGCCAATAATGGCTCCAAGGCTTTTGGATCGGCATCGCGAAAATCCACGGTCTGTGTTATTCGTTTGCCTGTTGCGATGGGTAGGTGTAGCAATGCCCTGACGTAATCGCGATAGATGGATGGAAAAAAACGTTCAAACATGTATTTTTCATCCACCTTTTCCAGCTGTAGCTTGGCAGCTGCGATCTCGGCCATCTTCCATCCCACAAAAAGTGCATCCTTCGGCAGATCCGGAAAGAGGGCGTGTAAAGGCACCCAGGTATAGCTCGTGGAATCTTTGCTTATGTTGAAACGACGGCGAGAGGCAGTTCGAGAAGCAACGATGACGAATGCAAAAATCGATAGGGCCTTTCTTCCGTCATAGGTGTCAAGTCGCCACGACACCTGACTATCGTCCCATTCACTCGAAGAGATCCATCCAAGGTCGAACGCGATTCTCTCTAGATCGTTTTTTCTAACCAGACTGTCGACCCCACACGGTATCTCTTGACGTTTTCCACTCTTACCATGTCGAATTTTAAACCAGTAACGCTTGCTTTTACATGCCTCCAACTTTAACGTTTCAAGGGCGATCAAACCCCTCACATTACGACTGAGGTAGTCGTAGAGGGTCTCGAGTCCACCGCCGCCCGTCACCTTACACCAAAACTGGGATAAGGGAATTCGAGACTCGTACGTTATATACATTGTACGAAATGATGAAGAGACGAACCGATGATAGCAAAAAGAAACCAGATAAACGTTAATGCCCTTTTGAACGCGATACTGTTAAAAAAACGATGAACTCTTTTCCAGTCTACCCGGACGATCATCTTGTCCGCTTGCGCTTGCTTCAGCGTTACATGTCGGCGGGGATCATGTCTCTTGTGATTTCTAGAGGGGGGTTTATAGTATCCCTCTTGCTACTGGCAACGGGTGGTGCCTTCATCGTGGTCGGACGCTTCTTTTTTTGGGAGCGTCATCAGTTATACGGCTGTCGAGTCGATTATGCAACGTCCATCACGTCTCGTATCTGCTCTACCGATTGGCAGCGGCACGCTCGTGGTTCCGTCGATTCACCCACCATGACCTGTCTGATCAGCGGAACAATTGCGTTGTTCGTGGCTGTGGCGTACCCTTACGCTTTACTCGCGATCAAGGGCAACCGCGAAGAAACCGAAGAAATGCGTTCCATTGTTCATCTGCTGCATCAGTCGATGGACACCGCGAGGGACCACTCTCGCGGTGTTTGGGAGCGTGTCGTCCTGCGCTTAACCGGGTTGGATAGTCCTCGTAGAACGTGGATTTATTTTCACCACCCAACTCTCCATCAAAGCCTCGACCGGAGACGGCACTTCCGACGGTTTGCGGCGTGCCTCTGGACGGAAGTCTTTGCTCGGGTCACTCTTCGAGAATATCTTTTCCCCGTCATCGTTGCCTTTTTGGTCTTGGCCAGTACAGCGCTCACCCCTTTGCTGATGATACAGTCATCGCCCATCGTTCGCATCTGTAGCGTCTTCGTATCTCTCCTTGCTTACGTAGCAATCCTCGTCGTATCCCTCGCAGCTTTTGCCGTCATCCTCATCATAGATCCAACCGCTTGGACGGGTTGTCTCGTCTTCTGGGTTGCATATATTCTCGTCCATCTCGTCTGTTATGCCGTGCACAGATGCGCGTCTCGTGTCCCCATGATATTGAACGAAGATTTCATGGTGATGACGTTCCATTCTCGGTAATTCAACAAGTATTTGATCGAGTATTTTAAAGCAGGTATAAAGCAACGCATATTATTTAGTTGCATAGACTCGTGTCTGTTGACTTTCAAAGGAAAAAAAATGGCAGAAGCCCAAGCATGCCAGAGCAATGGCGATGATGGTGGTGATACGGAACAACACAACGCAAGCGAAGAAAATACATGCCTTTTTCACTTGCTGGTGGACGTAGTGACGCTACGCCAAGAGGTGAAGGAACAGTTCATGCAGATGTACCAAAATGAATGTGAAAGACGAACAAAAAAAGGAAAATGCAAGAAGAGAGGAAAGCATCATTACCTTGAGGTTGCAACCGAAATAGCTCCAGACCTCGCAGACATCAACGAAACGATAAAGAAGACTGATGCAGAAAGTAATCAATTCGAGCATCAATAAGACTCTTTTTGTCTTAGATAAGGGTTTACTAACGTCGAGTGTCGAAACTAGCTAGACCAGCCAATAAAACCAACCTTAATCAATCAGGTCAGATTTGCAAACAAGCTTTTTTTGCATATGTCTAGTTGTCAAGACAGTCCGTTCGCGTGGCGTAGGACGAATCGTACCGGTAAAAAGAAAACAACCCGCTAGGCATCTGAGACCTCATAACTTAATTACACAACAACAAACAAACAGTTTCTGTTTGACTCTTTTATTTCTCATTACAATCAATATTGTTACACTCGATCTCGGTGCAACGAGTTACAACAACTTCACCCTCACAGCTTAATTTAGGCACATCCTTTGCCAGCACTATTCCCTCACCGATTCCTCGAGGAAATTCTACGGGCGTCTTGCATTTCGAGAAGGTCTCGTTTGCCTGACGACAATGAAGGATTGGCGCTCCTTCGGTACAACGATCGACACACAGGCATTCTCCTTGTTTCAATGGTCTTTGGACGGGCAGGGTTCGTAAAAACTTGTCAGCAACAAAATAACGATAGCCCAGGGAAAACAGAGACTGTTGTGGGGTTTCCAGGTTCTTGACCTGTTCACCGACAGCACACGGTGTAGATCCCTTCTTGCAAACGGTGGCCTTCCATGCACTGCCAGAAGCGCTTCCGGAGAGGGTACAGATACCATGTTGCATCAACGACAGATCAAAGTGTTTAAACATGCGAAAACCATGCGAGCCACAAGCGCATTCCGACGGGGTGCAAGGCCTCAGACAAACGCAAAGTGGAGCCTCTGACAGTGGACGAGGTCCTGCGATCTGACAACTGTCTCCAGAGCTGTTCCAACAAGTCCAGTTCATATCATTTACCGTGGCTATCGTACCAGTCTTCCGATCTTCTTTCTCCACGAGGAGTACCTCGCCACGCAGGTCCACGGTTTTTTTCAAATAAGCAGAAGGGATGCATTGCACCAGTTTACGAGACCACTTGGGCAACAGACACAAGATCACAGGAAATTCGCTCAAACAATGACGTACACATACACAACTGTTCCATCGCAATGCGGACACTGCCAAGCCCGTGGGTTGGTAAAACATGTTAGAACTGGGATGCAGGAATCGATACCCCTGAGCCAACGCCAAAGCTCCATACTCGGAGAACTTTTTCTGTTGCCAGTTCGAGGGACACTGAACCTCATTTCCGTCTTCTTTCATTTTGCAGGGCACGACTGTAAACAGTCCGGTAAACGGATACGCGGCTCGCAAGTCAATGTTACCATTTTGCAGATCAATGGTTTTGGTCATCGCTCCTTGTCGGGGAATACACGGGCAACTGGTTGCGTTGCAAGACACGGGCGACTGGCAGAAACAATTGCTCATCGTTGTGACATCCATTTCTTCATGGTACGACTGGCAAGCTTCTTCCACTGACGAATCGTTCGAAGGCGGTTCCGCCGGAGGACAAGCACACGACAAGTTCCCATTCCTGTCCAAGATGCCATAATCCTGATCGCACTGGATGCGGCAAAGCTCAGAACCCACACGCGCCACCGGGGCGTAGTGGCCATCCTTATCCAGCGCCACGGGCACGCACCAGGGCTTGTCTCCTTTGGACTTAAGGAATCGTCGAGTACACCCACCTCCCAATAGCAAACAGCCAGAGTCCAACCAAGTGTCTGATCCGTTGGCTGGTCCAGAGTTGTTAGAACATTGTCTTAGGTCCACGGCAGTGTGATTCACGGGACAAAGCGTCTTGCTGCAGTCGACGTATAAGATGAGACCCGAATGTCCGAGACAGCCGTAAGAATGCGTGCAAGAATCGCGGTAGTAAACGCCCAACCCGGCAGTCACAACAGACAAAGCAAAAAGCATGAACATGATGGTGTCAAGCAAACGTAGCAGACTGTCGAGATGCAACGTGAACCACGTCTTCTAAATCCAAGTCTTTTGGAAAAAACCCCGATTTGATGTGTTGGCGGATCTGCTCTATCGTGATGTTGTCCGTTGTTGCCGCCCAACTCTCGTCCATTTCCAACAAGGCCTTTGCCTCCGCCGAACGTTGGCTTGGTGACAGGTGTCTAAAACGATCGAAGAAGTGTTTGCGATGCAACGGATGCTGTTTGTTATTAAGGGGCGGTAAGGGAACATCGAGAAGGTAAATGGCGTCTTTGGGTGCCAACTTGATGTCGTGTGTTTTTTGCAAATCTCGGATGGTTCTCAGCACGGCAAGTCGCCTATTCCGATTCTTGGTCTGTTGATTGTTGGTAAGATAAGACGCTACGATATCGGCTTGCTCGCGCAACACGTGCAAAGCATCCACGTGTGAATTCAGGCTCTTTCCAAAAGACATAGCGAACATAGAGTGTTTGTCATGGAAAAAATAACCGAGTTAATGAGAAGTACCAAGAGGTCCCTAACGCGATCGGCGAGAAATCTAATGGCGACCGTGATCAGAACCTGTTCCGATACCTCGCGCATGCATCTAGTGGTGGCTCAGGGAGACGACGTGTACGATGCACTCTGTACCTTGGAGCAGCACGACTTCACGAGTTTACAAAGGGCTATGCACATCCAGCAGACCTTTGACTACAACGTATCCGTTCGTGTACGTGAGCTGGGGGAATATTCGGTTACGTTGGTGGTCGTCGAATGGCCCCTGCAATCGTCGGAGAAGATTACGCCAAAGGCAACGCTTCGATCCCTGTTGGAACTGGCCGCGCGAGAAGAGAGGTGTGTGGATGGTATCACGCTGGTTGCCGACGAAAGGCTCATTTTCGAAGATCTCGGTTTCAACGAATGTTTCGTCGAGACTTTTCAAGAGCGCCAACGGTTGGGCTACGATCCGTGTGCCATCGTCCAGCGATGCAAAGATCACGAGTCTCCACCTGTGGGTCGGTTGCCCTTTAACGCAAACTATTTAACGCAACCATTTTTCACACGTCTAAATTTGCACCGACTGTTGGCAAAAAGAATCGATTCTCTGCAACAATGAAACGAGCGTGGCAAGAGGATCCGGTCTATGCGGCCGAGATCGAATCAGCCATGAAGGTGGCGGCCGCGATGTTCGATTCCGATGAAGACGTTGACGATTGGGAGAGAAATTTTCCTTCGGACACGAAAACAGATTGCGGTCTCGAGAATCAGTGCGATGATGATGATGACGACGACGACGACGACGAGTACGAAGATGAAGAGAAAGACGATGACGAGGAATTGAGCGCAGACTATGTAAAGAAGAACTTTGATCGATTGTATGTACAAAAGGTGGTTGGTTGGATAGAGGATGGAAAGAATGTGTTTATCACCGGGTCACCGGGTCGAGGCAAATCGACCTGCGTGGGTAAGGTGATAAAAGAATTGTACGGAAGGGGTGTGAGGCTCGTTGCTACCGGGTCCACCGGTGTGGCGGCCATCAACATCGGATACGATGCTCAGGAAGAACTCTTAAATGCTGTTAATCGAGAGTTGTTGTCGTGCGAGATGGAAAGGATTCTCTCTCCGACCACGGTTCACAGTGCCTTTGGTTTTAGGAAAAGAGAGTGTGGCTGGCTCGACGAGCATAGGCAAAATGAACAAGGGATAGAATCGTTCATGAGGCTATATGTGAGTCACCACAGTCGTTTTCGTAGTTCGTTTCTCAAAAGCCAGCGGTCGCTGTCGTGTCCAAATGTTCCAAAAATTGCCTGGTGTTTTTGGACGAGGTTTCTATGACCGACGGACTGTTGGTTGAAGCGCTGGACAGGGTTGGGAGATTTTGGCATCCCGAAACCGATCGCCCATTTGGTGGCCTCGGAATGGTGTTTGTCGGTGATTTTCAACAATTGCCGCCCGTCCATAGTGGCACGCGAAAGAACCCCAACTTCCTGTTCGACAAGAAGAAGTGGACTACCCCGACCTCTAAAGGTGGATGGATCGATCACGTGCTGCAGCTCAAGGTCAATATCCGTCAAGAGGGAGATTTGGAATATGGAAAGCTTATAGATCGAATGGCAATGAATGCACTGTTGGATGAAGATATCGAGTTGCTCCAGGCGTGTGTAATGAGATCGAACAGTGGGAACAAAGGCATCTCTTTGGCCATGAATCCCTACATCATGCCTTTTGTTCCACGTATCTTCACCAATAAGGACAACATTGCTGAATATACACGAAGAGTGTTACAAGAAGTCGACGAGAAGACCAAGATCACTCTGTCTGTGCGAGGGGAGTACGAACCCAGCAAGGATAAAATTTGTCTCGCTTACGGCAAAAATAAGGTACAAGGGAAGATTGATCAGTTCATCGCCAAATTGACAGAAGATTGCGATGTCGAATTGTTCATCGGGTGCCCCGTTCGATTTTTGGAAAACAAGAGCCTGGAGGAAGGAGTGGTGAATGGTGCCATTGCTAAGTTAGTGGGGGTCGCCGAAAAGGGTGGAAATCCCATCTTTGAATTGAAAAATGGCAATCGGTACACGCTACCACGATCGTGTTCGGCCATCTACCTCGATGATTACACTCCCCGACAACGTCACGAGATCGACATGGGGCGTATGCGACCGTTACCTGGGAAACCAGTGGCAAAGTTCACGCATAAGCATTATAGAGTCAAGATGGCATTAGCCATGACACCGTATGCCGTCCAAGGTTGTACCCTAGACACTGCCATCGTCCACCCCAACGTGGACTGCAAAAACCAATGTACGACGATCGAAGCCCTTTTGGTATCGCTGAGTCGACTCCGCTCCAGCGGCATTCACAGTCCCGGTCGAAAGGAAACGATACGCGCCATACCAAAACCGACGCTGAGTTTGAATGCTTCGGACGATGGTACACCGCAACCGTGCGGATTGTATTTGACGCGATTCGCTCCTTTTGACTATTACGTGAACCCAAGAGTCAGAAGCTACTTAGACAATATCAAAGAGCGGCATCAACTACTCCAAAACCATGGAAAAGGTAAACCCGAGGGGGTCGTACGGCTACGTTGAGTTCAAAGATGGCCTGGCCATCAAAAGGCCACACAATGACATGGACCCCTATGTCAATAGAGAATTTATTGCTTACAAGCGCATGCACCCTATATTGGACAAACTGTCGGTCGCTCGGTTGTACGAGGTGGGTATATCGAGATATTCAGAACAGGTGTCTTTTGTAAACGCGTTGTTTTTCGAGAATGCCGGTAACGACCTCGACCGGTGGTTTTTGTCGCAGTGGCTTTTCGACCCTGTGGAGGTATTGCTGCGTCCTCTGCTCTCTACCCTGGAGTACCTGGAAAATATCGGTGTTTTGCACCTCGATCTTCACCCTCGTAACGTATGCGTGCGTCTCGATGGACGCGGACAACTGACAGCCAAACTGATCGATTTTGGCAGGAGCGTCGTGCTAAGAGACGATAACGAATGGGGCCGTCATCCAAAGTATACAAGATATCTGGTAGATCCTCTGACGGGAGTGTTATCGACTCAAGATCATTTGCCCAAGGCAGACGCGAAAGAAGCCACGATGGAAGATCTCTACAACCTTACTCTTTTTCGAGACCCCATGGTTCTTGTGGCCCTGGTGGTAAAAGGGCAACAAAAATTTCCATCAGGGTTGACGTTGGGTCCCGCTGACGATGTGTACGCTCTGGGGATGTGTGTCGTTCGCTCATTGACCATGTTTTTACACGTCCCCTGGGGACAATGGAAAGCGTTAAACGAAGTCGAATCCGATGCAGGGTTTAAACAAAAGTTGCGCGTACTCTGTGATATTTTTCAGCGAAACCCTGCATGGGATTCTTCTTTTTTTACGATTTACATCTGAGGCTTAGACCAAATCCGTCGCGTCCAGAGGAAGTCAGCGACTTTGAAGCAAGGGCTCGCGCGGTAGAGATACGTCTTCATAGCGTGAGCACGTTATACCCCCATTTTTTTGATCGCCTTACGAAAGTGTACGACGACGCAACGAGCCAATTGATTAGCAAATGCGTCCATCCCGATCGGCATCGCCGGTACAAGCAAGGCTGGAAGAGCGACAAAAAACGAGAAAAATTCGTTGAGCGAGGGTCGGTCGACGTCCAAGTGGTCAGAGACAAGAGAGTCATTTACGTGTCTTTGGGGTGTTGTTGGATCATGACGGGAGTCGTGAAGTCGGGCACAGTGAAGTGGTGGACCGCAGCACGGGGGGCTATGATGAATGACAAAAGACGAGGAGCTGTTGCTTTGAAGCTGTTTATTCAAAAGTCTATAGAGCTGGAGCCTAGTCTAAAGGACAAACGCTATGGGGAATGGCCGTTCGATTTTGAGTTGCAGAAAGAAGCATGGCTCAGGACGTTGGTCCTGTATGGGGAACACGAAGAGAACCAGGAGCACCCTGAACGCGATACGGAGCCAGATCCTCTGCCTCGGGCGACCGGCACGAATGAACCAGTAAGAGGATGACACACACGACCAAAATCGCAACCAACGAAAAGGCGACAGCGACTAGGGTGGTGGAATTGGGAGTGCAGGATGGTGACGGCAAACGGCAATTTGTAGGCGTCGGGGGAGCGTCGTTGCTCGCGCGACGCAATCTCATCAGAACGCGATTATCCAGATATTGCCACAGGTCTGTGGTGATGGCCGTGGCCGTTGTACCAACGCTGGGACGGTCTAAGCCGGCGACTGGATCCCGCAAGACGAGAGCTGACACTTCGTCAAAGTCTTTAAGTATCAAACGACCTGTTACCAAAAGAGCGACGAATCTCGTCCCTTTGACGTTGGCTCGCAGCCCAGTGAATGTGGGACCGTTTAGTCGTAACGTCTCACCCCAACTCGGCGGTGACAAAAGCACGGCGACGGAAGCGGGAGTGGTTGCAAAGGTCAAGTTCTGCAACGAGGTCTCAGAATCGAGACGCGATGATCGCGGTCTCAGTACGACGGCAGCGGTGCGATCCGCCGTAGGCACATAAGTGACCGATGCCGTCGCGTTGATGCATTCACCGTTGTCGAAAGTGATATCCCTGATGAGGAGCCGTTTCGCCGACGAGACGATTAGCGCGCAGTATGTGGGCCCCTGTGGGTCTACCAACACGAAGTTGCGAGTCTTTTGCAGCATGAGTCCTTCGAGGCACATGGGACGGAGCACTACTCGACGCGCCGAAAGTCGCAGTGCACGGGAAACGGTGGCTCTCAGGTTGCTATCAGGGCACGCGACGGGACTTCGATCGGGAACCCGTGAGACGATCTCGTCGTCTGGGGCTATCCACAGAGTCACAGAGGTGCTAGGATCTATTTTGAGCGTATCGCCGGCATGCCCCGCGCACGAGTTTGCCTCGCATTTAAACGTTTGTGGTTGCACGCCTATTGCTGCAAAAATGACTTGCAATGTAAAGAGCAGGTCGGCGACCGACATGATATAAATTATATCATGTATGTATGAATGTATGTATGACAATAAAATCATAACATGTCTGAGGAGTCTTGTTTCTTAATGTCTAGCCTCTTCGAGATTAGAAATAAAAGGCATCGTTGTTTTTTTTTTCATTACATAGTTTTATTCATCGATACCACGTTTTAAAATAGAATGACATTCAATTGCTACAGTTTAGTTCTTGTGATTGACTCTTCAATTGCTACAGGCTCGCATGTGTTCGTCGAGTAAATGGCTGGGAAACATCCTTTGGCAATTAGGGCACTGCAGTTCGTTGGATGCTGGTACTCTCGGCTTCGAGGGGGGTGCTTGGACAGATTGGCGACATTCTGCTCGAGGCCTGAATGCACCTACTCCAGTCGTGGTCGACGAGTGTCCTTGGTGAATCCGATGAGTCAGGTCCAGGTAGTTCTTTTGGAATCGTTCGCACTCGCCTGCCAAGCGGCGATTTGCTTTTTTCGTCGCCTCGAGATCACCGGCTGCCTTGAGTTTTTCTTGGCGTTCCTTCTTAAAATCGTCCTCGTAACTCTTGAGGGCCATCTGCGCTAGTTGGAGTTCATCTTGCACTTCTTGTAACTTTGCCTGGAACTCATCGCGCTGTATCGTAGTTTGCAAAATGTCCCTCTGAAGTTTGGCCACTTTTTCACGTTCGCACTCGACCACCTTTTTTATCGCCTCTGGATCATCCGCTGCCTCGCGTTCCTTCTTAACATAACTCGTGAGGACCAGATGCGTTTGTCGGAGTTCATCTTGCACCTCTTTCAATTGTGCTTCAAAATCATCGCGCTGTCTCGTAGTTTGCAAAATGTCCCTCTGAAGTTTGGCCACTTTTTCACATTCGCACTCGACTACCTTTTTCATCGCCTCTGGATCACCCGCTGCCTCGCGTTCCTTCTTAACGTAACTCGTGAGGGCCAGATGCGTTTGTTGGAGTTCGTCTTGCACTTCTTTCAACTGTGCTTCAAAATCATCGCGCTGTCTAGTGGTTTGAAAAATATCCTCCTGGAGCGTCGACAGTTTTTTACGCAGGCCTTCCACCAGCTTGGCATTTTCTTTTGACTCAGTCTTTGCCTTTTCCAGTTCGCCTCGGAGGAGATCTTGTTCTTCTTCCATTTCTGTCAACTTGTTCCTCGACATTTCCGTTTTGTCTTCGAGAGCCGACTGTTTGACCAATTCTTTTCCCAAACGATTCGTTTTTCTTTTTGCGTCTTCTAGTTGCGCCATCCCCTCGGCCACTTGTCCCTCTTCGACCGTCTCTCGAGCATCTTCATGGCGAGCGTCACGTTCGTCCCGGCCGGCGGCGCCGGCGTCGTCCCATACACTCTTTAAAATGTCTCCGACGTCTGCATGTGCCTCTGCCACGCTACCAATTACCTCTTTTAACCGGCCGACGTTCACCACTTTTTCGCCCTTGTCAGAGTGTAGCTTTTCTTTCATAGACTCATTCTCTGATACGATAAGTTCGCAAAATACTTGTTTTGCTTCCAGTTGCCTTTGAAGTTTCGTCACCTCCAGAGTCAGACGACTGTTTTGCTCCTTCAGAGCGTCCGTGTCTCCGTCTTGGATGGCGGTCAGCAGACGCTTCAGTTCCTTCACTTCCCTTTTTCCGTCGTTTCTTTCGCCTCTCAACTTCATGATGATCTCGTGGAGCTCGGCATTTTCCGCGGCCAAATCCACTCCATTGCCGTGTTCGTTTGAAAAGCGTTCCAAGTTTGATCTAAGTTTGGTATTTTCTCGGGTGAGCGCCTCGAGGATTTTTTTTGATACTCCGGGCGTAACGATGGCTCCTTGAGACGATACTCCGTTCTTTTCTAGTATGAGACTCAACTGCGTAATCCTATTCTCGGCTCTCGATAAGGTTTCTTGCGTTCTTTGTAGTTTATCCGTGACATAATGGAGCTCCGCCTTTTTGTCGTGCAGCTGTCGAGCCAGATGTTCGATCCCGACGAGACGAGTGGACCATTGACTTCTTTCTCTGAGCAGCCCCGTCAGCGTACTACGCAAACGGGCCACCTCCGTCACCGAGGTCGTGGTCTTTTTCGTCTCTGCCTCGTTGTTCATTTTCTTTGGATCCCCTGCTTCGTCTTCCATGTCTTTGCTGGATACTCTGAGAGATCTCGAATCGTTTGCGCGCTTTATAGTGTCTTGCGTTGAAAAGGCTGGGACTTTCCCTCTGGTGACGTCACATTCCCGTTGTTTTATAGTTCGTTTTTAGTCCATCCACGTCATAAGATGACGTTTTCTCTCTTTTTTCCCGGGACTTTTTGAGGAAGGGAAAAATACCGCGTCAAAAAAAAAAAAAGGAAGAGATCGAGTGAACGCAGGAGTATAAGACGTGATTGGGAAATTTCCCACCAGATACAAAGATCTGAAACCAGTCTTACTATTTTCTCTTGTCTTAACTCGTCCGATTTGAGCCAGTTGCTAAGTCAGTCAGTTAAAACATCTTTGCGTGCTGTTTATATGAATCGCATGACTCATCAAGGGTGTGACCGTATCAGTACTATTATCTGTTAATCCAACTTAGGCCCTTGGAGGAGATCACGAACATTCATTAATTAAACCTGCATCTGGAAAATTCCCACGGAAATTTGTTTTTATAAGCTAAAAATAGTTCACTCGAGGAATTTAATACGTTGCGTGTTGTTATCTGTTAATCCAACTTAGGCCCTTGAATGCGATCACGAAAGTTCTGATCGGTGTTTTTGACAGGAAGAGATAAATTACGCGTGCATCTGGACAATTCCCCGGAAATTTGTTTTCACAAGGTCATGCCTCCATCGCCTTATACTACACATGGAGGTCATAGCCACAAAACAATAAAACAATACCTTACTGGCGTCAATTGATAATATTGACGCAATTACCAACACCTGATGGCGTAAGTCGTCCTTACATGGTTCATCGGCGTCAATACCAACAGTAACAAATGCGTTCTAAAATTGTTATCAAAACTTAACCAACCAAATAACCAATTCAAGACTGATATGGCTATGAACGCACCTGCTGAACCCGTGCTCAAGACCTTGAAGACTCTTGCTTTGGAGGCTGCCACAAACAAAGACCTGTTCCAGTTTATAATTGATTGGTGGGGACGACTTCTTCAAACAATGCATTGGTCCCATCTGCTGAAACGTTTGTCTGACACCGAGCTTGAGCATTTTTCCAGATCGCTGCCATGGGATCATCCTGCAGCCATAGACATGGATTTTCAACTTTACAAACGACGGATGACAGGTACACATATTGTTTTAATAGGCCCTTTACCCGACCCCCCCCCCCCCCTCTAAGACAGAGTCTAATACCATTCTACGACGTTTTGTCGTTGAATTCATCTATGGTCGTGATGGCTATGAGCCCTGGAAGGATGGAAAGATGCACCTTCGTTGTACTGATTGTTCTTGTAAATTGTTTAAGCCAAAGGAATTACCCATTAATGGACGTTGCGTAGGATGTGACTTTCTGGATTATGTACTTAGTGGGGCGGATTAAAACAAACTAGGTTGTTTTTTGACCTTTTTTGTAGACACATTTCGCCTTATCATTGGTTATGCTATCGAGCTCGACGTGGATGACGGATGCACTGGCAAACTACACATGCGATGCACCGATTGTCTCTTTGACATTAAATTAGTCACCAAGTTAAAAGTCGATGTACGCTGCGTTGGATGCGACCTAGTAGATTATATAGACGTCATGTATTGGTAACTTTTCTAACATTGTCCATCCAATTGAAAGATATGTTTTTGTTATAAGACCTTTTGCGTGATGTTCCGTGGACAGTATCGAAATTGTTGGAGTTAGAATGGTGGACAAGGAGAGTATTAAGTCTAACAAAATCGACTAATCAGATTTGAACATCTTTTTAAAGTTTTACTTTTTTTCCCAATCTTTTTATAGTTGTTCGTGTATGCTTTCACGACACCTCTCGATTCTTGGAGGACCTGTTTTTCTATTTTGATTGGTTCAATGCGTCCGATATATTAGAATGGATTAATTAAACTACTTTTTAAAATTTTTTTTAGATGTTTTTGTACAATGTGCTCTTTTCCCCCCAAATTTTTCGTGATTATGAACAGATTAATATTTTAGCAAGGTTATTGCCAACGATTACCCAGGCATAGCTTTTAATAGTTTTTAGTATCAATGAACATTGTTTTCATTCACGGTGGATGGAATAATAATAGACATAAACTATGCGTTTTTCATATAACTTGTGAAGGTCAACAATTTGAGGATGGAACGTCGCTGTTAACTTGTTTGGATTTTTTACATACCGACACTTTATTACATTTAAATTATTAAACGGCGTATTTTAAACCACGCGTTGTCTGTATTTCTTTTAGATGTTCTCGCCACCAATCCAGAATTTCCCCATTTTAAGTGTCTGCGTTGTTCTAGGCGTTACCCATACTGCTGTGGCATGGGGGATTGCCTTCACTGTCAATGGGATTTTTTCAAAGCCAACGGATATTTGCCTTCATAAGCTAAAAATATTGTACGTGCGTGTTGTGTTTATCTTAATGGGCACGACTCGTCATGGATGTGTTTTGACATGAAGAGGTGAATTAATAAAAAATTCCCACGGACATTTATTTTCATAAGCTAAAAATATTTTACGTGCGTGTTGTGTTTATCTTAATGGGCACGACTCGTCATGGATATGTTTTGACATGAAGAGATGAATTAATAAAAAAATTCCCACGGACATTTGTTTTCATAAGCTAAAAATACTTTACGTGCGTGTTGTGTTTATCTTAATGGGCACGACTCGTCATGGATATGTTTTGACATGAAGAGATGAATTAATAAAAAAATTCCCACGGACATTTGTTTTCATAAGCTAAAAATACTTTACGTGCGTGTTGTGTTTATCTTAATGGGCACGACTTGTCATGGGTGTGTTTTGATATAAAGAGATGAATTAATGGAAAATTCCCACGGACATTTGTTTTCATAAGCTAAAAATATTTTACGTGTGGAATTTAATATTGCATCAACATCGTTGTGTGTTTATCATCATAACATCATATCAGTAATATCAGCTGCTAATCGAACTTAGGCCCTTGAAGGAGATCACGCAAATTATGATCGGTGTTTTTGACAGGAAGAGTTAAATTAAACATACATCTGGAAAATTCCCACGGAAATTTGTTTTTTATAACCTATAAATAGTTCACGTGTGGAGCGTGGCCGGTGCGTTGCTTTACCAACTGAGCTAGAAAAAAGGGGGTTCAGTTCTGTGATTTTTAAACCCATATTAGTCATGCGCGATTTGAGGAGTGTAAAATATATATACCCATGGCAACCAAAAATATGACTAAAAATAACATTACATGATCCCCAAGACCTTCCAAATAACCCATTTAGGCTCCACCCCCAGAATGTCACGCGTGACGTAAGTATAATTGACAAAGGGAGGGGTAGGCCGGGAAGCAATTTGGCGCGTGACATCTTCAATTGTCAGCTTTTACCGCGGGAGGGGGGAGTAAAGTAACAAAACTTCATGGACCAATCAAATCGCTGCGTTTGATCCCGTGACACCAAGACCCCGCCCACATTAACTCTCTAACTCGCCGCTTTCGACCAATAGGATTGAGGGATAGCGAGGTTAAACATCAAGCTAAAGAAAGTAAACTTGTCGAACGCAAAAATTCGGCCTGATCTTTTTTCCAGGCCGAATTAATCGACGGTGATCAATCAAGAGCCATTATGGCTCTTTTAGAGTTTGATCGAAGATGATTGCTATTTTGGGGGTGTACATATAAGGTTATCTTGGGCTGTTTGCAAATTATTTTTCTCTAAAATCACTTAGCCTTTCCCTCAAAAGTCACATGAATGTGCTCTGCATTGTGGAATACAAGTTTATTGTTTGATTTAATTTATAAATTTATTAATGGGAGCCTCGCTTTTAGCCCTGGCTAAATCTGAGGAAATCCATTTGAAATTTAAACTGTAGTGAAAAGATGGTAAAATATTTTTTTCAACCGTATATATTTTGAAGTCATTTTCAGTAAATACGTCTTGTGATGTCAAATTATTTAATCATTTTTAAAAATACTGCATTCTGAAGTGTCAGAAAAGGGTATGACAGTTCAAGGAAGGGCGTCGATAAAACCCGGAACACGGAACATTCCGGAACATGCCGGAACATTCCGGAACATACCAGAACATCCCGGAACATGAAAAAATAAATGAATAAAATAAAATAATAATGATAAAGTAATTTTTGTAAAAATAAATAAAAACATAAAATAACAACAACAACAACAAAAACGAAAAATAAAGAAAAAGAAACTGGTATCATCTCCAAGTATGAGAAAACAATATTTTGTCGCAATTAATTTGTTGGGCGATTGAGGGTCCATGCAAATGACAGTAATGAGTGAAGGCTTGCTTCTAAACTCGAACTATATTAAAATGGGTCGCGAGAATGGGGGTGGGGGTTCAAGCTTTCCTCACACAGCCACCTCTTGTAATTGTTTGCCATGTGGTTTAACGGTTATCCATTTACGGCCTTGCGACCGTAAATAATAGAAGAAGAGCTTCTGGGCTCGTCGTTTTGGACTTTAGTGGACGGATAAGATTCACATTCGCCGTAAATAGTTGTAGTGGCAGTGGTAGCGCAGTGGTAGTTTCTAACTGTTATCAGTTAGCCTGAATTTTAGTCGTCTCCCGAGTTGCAAGTTGAGGACTGGCGATCACCACTGTCAAAGTGATTTTGGTATCCTCTGACGACAAAACTGGTGAGAATGAAGTTATTTGAGAGATAACTTTTGCAAAATATTTATATTTATCTGCTAATTCGAATGCTTTGCTAACGTGTTTGTTCCTTTGAATTTGGTGACGTTCCCTGGATTTTAGTGAACAAGATTTAATTTTGGAAACTATAATGCGTAGCTATTCTCGGCGACAAGACTTCACGACGGAACCAAATGCTCCGAGATTGATATATTTAGCAAGGTGGAACACAAAAACAAACAAACAAAGACGGACGGCTCCTTTCCTTTCTATTCACTTTTGACCTGGACACGTAACAAACGGATACTGTAATATTCAGTGAATTTAGCTGAATAATAATGTTTACAAAAATAATAAGTGACGTAAGCAAACCTTCAAGTGTCTTCGATAAATTAGGCGTGGGCTCGAAATATAGGGGGGAAAAGCGTTTCAGCACACAGAGTTGAAAAAATAATGCAACGTCACAGTGGATGCTCAAATTAAATCACTGTGACAGCGGCGATCGCCATCCTACACCAGACGGGAAAAAAGAGGGGACTGTAAGCTAGCTAGAATTTCGGTCGTCTCCACGAGTCGCAAACTCCTCTTGCGACTCGAGGAGGCGTCTGAAATATCAGGCTGACAAATGTAGGCATGACATGAGTTACTTACCGACTTGGCTTAGAAAAAAATGGGTCGCGAGGAGGGGGTTTTCAAGCTTAAATGTCAGTGCAGTATTTCATTTCAAGCCAAGTCGGTAAGTAACTCATGTCAAGCCAACATATAGTCTCCTTATATTTATATATAACCGACATTTGTTAACTTGAGGTGCTTTGCTTTCTTGAGGTTGACATGAATTACTTAC